>JACDXY010000020.1:0-624410 GCA_013842865.1 Diaporthe sp. NJD1
AAAATTATAAAAATAGCTTATAATTAATAAAAATATAATTTAATATATTATAAATAATTTAAATAATTAAAAATAGCTAATATAATTTAATAATAAAGTTATTAAAAGAAAATTAAAAATATTTATAATTATATTAAAGAAATAATTTAAATATAAAATAAATATATTAAAATAATAAATTAAAAATAAAAAATTAATAATTTAATAATATTATAATAAATAATAAAAATAAATTAAATATATAATAAACTTAATATATAATATAAATAAATAATTAATAAAATATATTATAAAATTATAAAATATATTAATATTAATAATATAAAATTAAAATATATTTTATATTTTTAAAAGATAATAATATTAAATTCTTTTTTTATAATTTTATTATATTATAATATTAATAAAATAAAATTATTTTATATATTTTATATTTTTTAAAATAAATATTATTAATTATTATTTTATAATAATATTTTATAATATAATTATTTAAAGAAAGTTATTATATTATAAATTTAAATTATAATATAAGCTTTAAAGTTTATAATATAATATTAATATAAGCTTTTTATAAGCTTTATATAAAATTAAAAAAGTTTTTTTATATATATATATATATATATATATAATAAGTAATTATTAAGGCTTTTTTTTAAAGCTTAAATATTTTTTAAATATTATAATTTATAACTTTTTTTAAACTTTTTATATAAATAATTTAAAAGTTAATTTATAATAAATATTATTAATAAAAAATTTTTATATAAAAAATAATAAATATTTTATATTAAATTTAATAATTATTATATTATTATAATTATTTTATTTATATTATAAATTAAATTAATTAAATTAATATAATATTTAAATTAAATATATTTATAAATAAAGATTTATAAAAATAAAAAAATATATAATAATATAATAATTTTATTTAAAAATTATTTTATATTAAAATAAATAATTATTATTATTTATATATATTATATTTAATTTAAAATAATATAATATAATTATTATTAAATATAATAAACTTTATAAATATTATTATTTTTTATTTAAAATAATTATTATATATATATTTATTAAGGCTTATTTAATAAAATAAAGGCTTATTAATAAGCTTTAAATAATTATCTTATATATAATTTATAAATCCTTTAATACTTTTTTTATAAAAAAATAAAAAAATAAATTATTTAATTTTTTAATTTATGAAATTATTAAAATTACTTTATTAATAAACTTATAACTTACTTTCTTTATTTTAATATATATAAAAATATAATAAACTTTAAATTATAAGATATTTTAAAAGCTTAATAATTTAATAAAATAATATAAAAAAATAATATAAAATTTAAAGTTTTAAAGCTTTTTTATATTATTTTTAATAAAAATTAAATAAATTTAAAAAATAAAAATTATATTTTATATTATAAATATTAATATAAAAATTATAATTATTAAATTATATTATAATATTTAAATAATAATATTAAAATATTTTATTTTTAAAAATATTAAAAATATATTATAATTATTATATAAAATTATATTAAATATAATTAATTATTTTAATTAAATATAATTATATATTTAAATTATAATATAATAATAAAATATTAATATTTATAAATAAAAGTTATAAAAGTATTTTTAAAAAATAAATAAAAATATATATTATTTTAAAAATAAGTTATTTAATTAATAATAAATAAAATAAGTAAATAAAAAGTAAAGTTATAATATAATTATTATAAAGACTTAATATTTAATAAATATATAAATAAATAAATAAATAAATAAATAAATTTAAAGATTATTAACTTTTTTTAATATACTTTATATTAATATAATAAATATAAAATAAATATATTATATTAAATAAAATAAAATAGTTTTAATTTTAAAGAAATTAATTTTAACTTTAAAAAGATTAACTTTAACTTTAAAGGAATTAAAATCCTTAAAATATCTATATTTTATTAATATATATTACTATTTCTTTTATACTAAGTAGGCCTATATATAAAGCTAGGTAGGTAGTACCTAGAAGCTGGGTAGGCAGACCCTGGCTAATTTAACGGGGAAGCATAGAAGAGCAGTAACAATGAGCTGACTCTGTGAAATTCGACTTGTTGTTTGTTAGTGCAACTAAACATTTCCCACTGCAGCAGAAACTTTGCACTTATACTATATACCACCTTCCGTATCGCCACATTCCGCGTTAACTTAAGGGCCCATGCATCCGCAGCCCACGTGCAGCCATTATGTAATGACCACCCTCAAGCGTACGACTCTTTGATTCAAAGTGGTATTAACCATGAAGACGGGCCAATGAGGTGGTCATTTGTGTGCTTGAAAGAGTGCTGCTGTAAGTTTGTGTGTCGGTATGCTTACATGGGTCCCGATGCTCTCGCCCCAGCATCCGGAACCGAAAGAACATTTGAAGCCATTTTCCGTATGCGTGTCCAAGCACTCCTGACGGCATCAAGGCGCAAGGATTAGCAGTGCCCACCCCGGCCTCACGCTCCATGGGACTAGACTTTCACTGGGGCCAGCCATTTGCTTGCATTATCCACTACCCAGGTACGCAACATCCGTACCGCAAATGGGGCGCGGTCAACCTGACGGCGCATTTCTAATGGAATCACTCAACCTTCCCACATAGCTGAATCAGTCGAGCTCTTGTCGATGGGCATCTCTCCATGTATATTGGTTATTCTATACAGGCCTGTTAGCCCAGCCGCAGTCTACCGGGCACCCCGATAGGATCATAAGTATCGGAAGAAGTCCGGCCGTGAAGCATTGGCCACTCTGTGGCAGGAGTTCACGATGTATTAGACGGTTACGGTTATTTACTGTTTTGAGTCGACCACCTGCAGAGGGTCAATACCAGCTGTGAGGTCTATATAGATGTCGGTAATACTCGCTGCCTCAATGTAGGATCCGTACCTAGCCACACAGCATCTCAGGCAACTCATCCCTTTCCTTCACAGTTCGTTCAGGATGTCCAACTCTTCACTCGCTTCTCTCTGCTCTTCGGGAAATATCCCACACCCTACGCTCTTTGGCGCTGAGATTCTTTCGCTCACCAGCAATATGGTGTCCAATTACAGCACTTACGTCCCTGTAAGCACAAGTCTTTCCCTTTTACGGTTTCCAGTCTGTGGTCTTTTGGAATGTCCCAGAATGCATCACTTTTGGCTCCGTAGCAGGTAGCTAACACACATCAAGGACACTTACAATTACAATCACCCGTCGGTCAACGTCGAAAATGTCGATTACTGCAACATTACTGTCACGTACACCCATCCGGGACAAAACGACAAGATCAATGTCGAGGCCTGGCTTCCCTTGGAATGGAACGAAAGACTGATGGCTGTGGGCGGCGGCGGCCTGGTCGCCGGCCGCTTCGTACTGTCGTACTTTTTCATGGCCGGGGCGATCGGTCAAGGATATGCAACGGTGACTACCGACGCGGGCACTTCGACTGATCCAGCGTCCGGTCTGACCGATATTTTGTTGTCGCCTGGCAACCTGGACTGGAATGCTATCCAGAACTTCGGCTCCAGAGCCTTGAACGACGAGGTAAAGCGTGTCTCTCGCCTGGCACCCCACCGAGAGCAGAACCCATGCTGACCGCCAACCGCAGTCCATCATCGCCAAGGACCTGGTCGCGAGCTTCTACGGCCGCAAGCCCCAGTACTCGTACTGGAGCGGCTGCTCCCAGGGCGGGAGGCAGGGCCTCATGCTGGCCCAGCGCTTCCCGACCGCCTACGACGGCATCGTGGCCTCGGCGCCCGCCATCAACATCCCCCTGTTCACGCCCAGCCTGTACTAGCCGCAGCTGGTCATGAACCTGCACGGCGAGCACCCGCGCAACTGCGAGGTCAACGCCCTCACCGACGCCGCCATCGCCTACTGCGACGCCAAGGACGGCGTCGCCGACGGCCTCATCTCGGACCCGGACGCCTGCGACTTTGACCCCTTCTCGGCGGTGGACAAGTCCTTCACCTGCTCCGACACGGGCGCCACGATGCGGATCAGCCACGGCGCCGCGCTCGTCGCGAACGCGACCTGGGCCGGCCCCGTCGCGGCTGATGGGACGCGGCTGTGGTTCGGCCTCGAGAAGGGCACCTTTCTCGCTGGGGTGGCGGGCAACGCGGCCGGCATCGCCACCACGGAATGTACGAGCAACGGGACCTGTACTGGCATGGTTGGCAACAGCGGCGAGGGGTGGCTGGCGTACGGCGCTGTCAAGGATCCCTCCTTCAACTCGGCGAACCTGACCCTGGACGCATACTCGTGGTTGATGCACAACAGCGAGTCCGAGTGGAAGTCCCTCTGGAGCACCAACGAGCCGGACCTGTCCGCGTATCGTAACGCGGGTGGCAAGATCATGACCTATCACGGACTCGTAAGTATTGCCGTGACACCCTCCAGTTCCCAAGCCAGGAAACAGTCCCCCCCCCCCCCCCCTCGTGTCCAGTGGAGCTAACGTGTGTCTTGCCCCAGGCCGACCCCAACATCCCGCCCAAGGGCACACGCGCCTACTACGAGTCCGTCGCCAAGGTGCTCCCGGACGTCAACGACTTCTTCCGCGTCTTCGAGGTCCCCGGGCTCGAGCACTGCTCCGGCGGCACGGGCGGGCAGCCGACCACCATCTTCGACCAGATGCGCGCCTGGGTCGAGAACGGCACCGTACCCGAGACGCTCCCCATCAGCTTCACGGACGCCAAGAACAAGACGCAGAACCGCATCTTGTGCCCCCTCCCGCTCAAGACCACCTTTAACGCCACTTGTGGTGACGGGGCGAGGGCGACCTGCTTTTACTGTGCCGAGAAGTAATTCATGGCGGTTTTGTGTCTGCTGTGGCTTGGTACATAGAAGTTTACGTAAACCTCTCTTGTGCGCTGATTTGTATTTCTGTCATGGACTTAGACTTTGTTTTTCGATTCTTGTATTATCTTCCCAAATATACTTTGAGCACGTGCACATGTACCTCTTTCCGCAGCGCTACATATACCCCTAGTCATGATATGTCAAGGTGTACGAGTCTTGCAAAACACCAGTAGGAAACAGCCATTAAGTGTACGTGAGTGCAAATTGCCATATTCTGTTGCGAGCAAGGGCGACGTATTAGTAAAAATATATTTTGACAAAACTCCTTGACATACACAACATCGTCGGCCATGAACTTTTGATTACATGGCAAATCAGAGCGCATCTCACAGCCAGCTCCATTTTGTTTGTTGATAGTCCACTCATTATCCAATATAAAACCCCCAAAGTTCAGTTCAACTCATGAGCTGACTTGATAGCCTTCGATTTTCCAGTGTCAAGGATGACAGCTGGATCTTCGGTGTCCCCCTTTCTAGTGACTTCGTTGCCTCGCTTAGTCGTGATGGTTGCTCTGAATTCTGGTCAGTAAACTGGGGAAAACAAGACTCCATAGAGATGAACAAAGAGACTTACTCATCTTCCTTCACATCAAGCACCTTACCCTCGGGGTTGCCACTACCCCATTTCCAGCTCACGGTCTCCCCCTTCTTGGGTCCGTTCTTAGATGACTTCTTCCCACCGGACTCATCGCCCCCATCCTCATTTTCCTGCTCTCCGTTTTCGCCTTCCTCGTCGGCATCCTCGTCCTCCTGATCACCTTCATCCTCGCCGTTCTTCTTCGATGAGGCTCCCTGGCGGGTCTCCCTCTTCTTATTGGACCCATTTTGCTGGCCAGACTTCTTCCGCTTATCGCCCGCTTTCTTCTCGTCCTCCTGTGCCTCCTCGCCGTTTGCTTCTTCGCCCTCGCCTCCGTTCTCTTCTTGTTCCTCCTTTCCGTCATCTTCGACTTCTTGCTCCTGGTCCTTGGAGCTGGACTTGCTCCCGTTCTTGCCAGAAGACTTGCCTCCGCCCTGTGCTTTGAGCGGATCGTGGCCCCAGTTCTTGAGGCTGATGTAGGACTTGGTCTTCTTGGCCTCCTCAGGGTCCTTCTCCTCGAGGCTTCCCGACTCCTGAGCCAGGTGCCGCTTGCAGTACGAGGCGACCTTCCGCATGTGCTGGATCTGGTCCTCGGTGTACTTCTCGGGGTCCTTCTTCGGGTTGGCCTTGAGGATCTCGATGATCTTCTCGCCCGACTCTTGGCCCACGGACTTCCCGTCGCCGCCGTCTTTGCGCCATCCGGCGTCGCTGGACTCCTCGGACTTGAGCCACTTCTCCAGCTCCGAGGCCGTCATGTTGACGTACTCGTTGAACTCGGCAATGACATCCTTGTCGTCCTTGACCATTTTGGCGGTTTTGGTTCAGAATTGGTAGAATTCGTGGGTCAATACGGATCAGTTGCAATTGAGCGGGCGGGCGTCGTGCTGGGTAGAATTCGGGCTGGGCCTAGCTGAAAGAGCTCCGAGGAGCGAGCTGGCCATTTATTAGCCGACTAGAGGATCCAGAGCCGTCCAGTTTGGCTTGTGGAACTGTCTGTGCCGTGTCGTCATGGAGGTGTCTTAGAAGTCATGTCGTCATACCAAGTGAGGTCTCTAAGACCCCTGCACGTTGCGGGCGTAGCCTTTGTCGAACAGGCCAAGGGAAGCCGAACGTCTGGCTGAAGCTAGTCAAGGCACGGATTTAGTGTGGCTCGCTTTTGGCAGCAGTTTCATGTGAAAAAGCTTCTGCAATTGGCCAATAACATATTGGCAGAGCTCCGTCGTCTAGAAGTATTGAGCTCTCCGTCAAAATCAGCCGCACGAAACGGAATGGTCCTGCCCTTGTCTGCCACCAAATAGCCAGTCGCACACCCACTGCCAATTCGCATACCCAACACCCGCGCCCAATTTGCACGCCCACTTCAGTTCAAAAATTGTCACCACGGAGGTTCAACTTTGTACTTATGTTATAATAAGGAGAAAACACACGATGAGAGAAAAAGAAATTGGGAGTATTCCAGCATTAGCTCTAGCTAACACAACAAGCAGGCTTGCAGACTTTCCTGGAGCAATATTCCGCATGCCAACGACGGCTCAGGGTGACCTCATGTAATGCTGTTTGAAACATAATATTCCTTGCTTGGCCATCTCCAATCAGACTTCAACAGGATTGTGTTCAGTAATCTTCACCATCATCTTATGGTGCGTCCAATTTACCCACGACTGTTCCTCCCACAGATTGTTAGGATCGACCAACTGGAAGTCGAAGTGACGGAATAACTATGAGAAGAAGTCTCAGTATCTGCTTTTGATGCCTGATATATGGAGGCTCAGATTGCAAAAACCTACCTCGAAAACCACCTTGTAAATCTCCGCGAGCGCAATGATTTTACCAGAACACTGATATCTTCCCGCCCCAAACGCCATCTCAACAGTGCGCTCCAGCTCGACTTTCTTCTCGCTACTGCATTCGAGGTAACGCTCGGGACGGAACATATCCGCGTCGTCCCCGAATATGTCTTTTCTCAGGAGCATCGCAATCCAGTTGACATAGACGGCAGTCTTTCCAGGAACGAATAGACCTTCAATTGTTTCGCCCTGAGGTGGCACGACTTTCGGGTGCCCTAGGGTGCCAGCGGGTCGCAGCCGGATTCCTTCGTATATGACGGCCTATTCAAGACGACTAGTGAGCAGCTGTGGTGGAAAGTTACCTCGGTAGTTTTTGAACGAGGAACGCCACTGACCGTTAGATAAGGCAGTCTTTTCGCTTGGGCAACTGTGATTGGAGATGATATATCGCCGCTCGCGACAGCCTTCCGGATGGTTTGCTTGAGACTCTGATATACGCGCGGTGTGACCATGGTAAACATCAGTATTCCCCGCAAAGAAGATGCGGTGGTATCTCCACCAGCGAAAAGGAACATGAGACACTGTCTATAGCACTCATCCAGGTCCAGGCCGTTACGCATGAAAGATCCCTGCAATATTTAGATCGTGGAAATTGAGAGAAGTGAAATAAGCAGTGAGACAAGCTAGATAGGTTCATACCAATATGTCCTGCTTGTCAACTTGGCCCTTCTGGAAGCGCTCTTCCACAAGTTGTTTTGTGATGCTGCGAATATTATCAGTCTAGAATTCATGAAATTGGGAGCCTCGACGAACCCTTGTATTTTTCCAAAACCGATTTCGTCCGTAGATCTGGGCTGGAGAAACAAGAGAAATCGTGATTGCATCACAGCACGCAGCCATGGGAGATCAGACAGCAAAGACATCAGAGCCATCACCTGGTCGTTCAACTTGGCCACATCGTATAGATCGTCTGCACCGATGAAGCCGAACTCTTTTCCGAACAACAAGCACGTGAAAGCGTCCGCCGTGAAAAACCTTGCGAGCGGGGCGAGATCCACGATGCGGTGCTGTTCCTTGGTCGCAAGGTGTTTGCTGCGGATGGTCCCCAACAACCGGCCGATCTGAGCATCAATGCCCGATTCCAGATCGACGCCGTCCTTCCCAGCCATAGCGTACGCAGTCTTTGCTTTTATCCTGTCATGCAAGGCCGGATCCAAGGTCGTGAGAATGTTGTCCTTGCCGTTGTCCAAACGGAAGCCAGTGTACCAAGCATCCTTCCTATACGGGCTGCGCGACATCCGCCGCACCACCTCTGGGTCGTCGGTAGCGACTGCGTTGGGTCCCATTCGAACCAGCGAGCCATAGCGAGCCAGATCTCTGCTGTTCGGAGAAGTCGCGCCGGTCACGGCGTTCCTGATTAGCCATGAGGACCCGAGCCAGGATAGGGTTGGTCCGGGAATGTGACGGAGGCGCCTCCAGGTGTTCAGGGTTGACAGAATCAAAGCGAGGAGGAGAGCAGCAAGCGCAGCCGCAATAGTGTGAGGCTGTTCTAGGTGAAATTGAGCGATGTTCAGCATGATGAGCTGTCGGATAGTTCACTGGCTTGTCTCGTAATCTGTCTGAGTCGTCCAGTTGATTACGAAAGGAAAGTCTTGTATGGATTGCTAAGGTGGGTGGAGACTTTTAAGCTACAGGAAAACATTTGATCATTACCAAACCAGTTCTGGAATTGAGGACTTTTCTGCGATCACCTGCAGCGATTCCGCGCTCTGTGACGCCATTTTATGTGTGATAATGCACTGTCGGCACCCGTAAGGCAGCGTGCTCAATCATAACATAGTAAATACGTGGCTTATGCAAGAGACACTTGGCCACATTGTCTTGAAAGCAACTTGTGGACTCGCTTATGGCCTTGCAGCAATATATTCTGCGCGTTTGCATGGCTCTCTTGGATGGCACATGATCAAGTCTTGTGGTGGTGTGCTGATAACTTGTTCTTTATTTTCCGTCAATGTGGACTTTGGACATCGCTTGAAAAATCGAATACGCAAAATTCAACGTTTGATGCCCTCATTAGTAGCACGTGGCATATAAGACAACAAGTGCGGAGTATTTTCCCGCGGCTACCTTCCCCACGCTCTCGCCGAACTATGCTATGCAGCATATTCCGATCAAAAGGAAGTATTCTCGAAATTCTATTCGTTACGACTCCATAGTATGTAGGAAGTTGTGACTAGGTGTATAGCTCCAGCCCTCTACTGTGTAAAAAGGACTGTCCCACCCGCAACTCAAGAACTTGGAGGAGTCGGACATGGTGCTTTATCCGACATGCCACACTCCATCCGTCACACTGTGGCATGTATCAGCCACGTTCAGCTGCACAGGTGGGTTGAGGAGCACATTTAGTAGTGGTTAGGGCCCACCCGCAAGAAGAAATATCCGGCACTAAATGCCTCCATCCGACGGGATGACCACCAATGCTAGTGTCGAGGACCCTCACACCCAGCTGTCCGGGTTACCAATACGGGTTACTCCCTCGACAGCAAAAGCTGGGGTAGTGTGGGGGAGGAGGCGGAGGTATCACCACCCAAGGGGCCAGTTGATGGGCCCGACCACTAGGTGCCATTATTACTATGGGGCCTTGATACCGTCAGCGCGGCCCTGCCTTGGTTTTGACTTTGCGGGGTGGCGGGTGGGTTGTGAGTCTGGGGTAAAAATGGGGAAATGGCGACGGGATCATAAATGTGTTCCCGCCCCAAGAAATCATCTTGTTTGGGAAATATCTCAGGTCCTACTCCCATTTCGATTTTTCTTGGATTGCGCAAAGGTCTGTTTCTGGCGCTGACATATAACTAAGTTCTTTCATTCCAGGACTCCTTTTGGTATCGGAGACGCCATTATGTCTGGCCAAGCTGGAACCAAGGAAGAACATCCCTCGACATTCGCCCATGTCGAAGATGGCCCACGGTCCGATACCGGTCAAGATGCCGAAGAACGCGCTCTGCTTCGCAAGATCGATATGCGACTGGTTCCTTGCGTCTGGATCATGTACCTGATGAGCTATGTGAGTACCTCGGCGCATGACATCCGACCCAGCGTTCAAATAGTTGCTGACTGGCGATTTCTGCAGCTCGATCGAAGTAACATCGGCAATGCGTACACCGTAAATATTCCTCCAACCCATACGCACATATCAGGTCAAATAAAATGGAACAAAATCTGATGAAGTGGCTGTAACCTAGGGAGGCATGGGGGATGAGCTCGGGATGACCAGCACCGACTACTCCATCTCTCTTCTGGTGTTCTTTATCAGCTACGTGCTCTTCGAGACACCATCCAACATGATTCTCACCAGGGTCCGGCCCAGTATCTACATGCCAGTTGGTCTTTCCCCCCCTTTCCCACCAATAGAACCGCTAAATTACTGACTTGTCAACGCAGACGCTCATGTTCCTCTGGGGTGGCCTGTCAATGTGCATGGCCGCCGCCCACAGCTGGCAAGTAGTCGCAGGGCTCCGCTTCATCCTCGGCATCCTAGAGGCCAGCTTCGCGCCAGGCGTGCTCTTCCTCCTGTCGGCGTGGTACAAGAAGGGCGAGCTCGGCCGCCGCTACAGCGTGTACTACACGGCCGTCGCGCTCTCGGGCATGTTCGGCGGCCTCATCGCGGGCGGCCTGCTGCAGACGCTGGACGGCGCCCACGGGATAAGCGGGTGGCGCTGGCTCTTTATCGTCGAGGGTGCCGGGACCTGCCTCGTGTCGGTGGGCGCTCTCTTCGCCCTGCCCGACTTCCCCTCGACCACGCGCTGGCTCACACCTGATGAGCGTGCGCTGGCCAGCCGGCGCCTTGCTGGGGACTCGCTTGGTGATACCCAGGATGGTGAGACGATTCACCACAAGGTTGCGCTGAAGATGGCTCTTACGGACTGGCGGACGTGGGCTTTTGTCCTGACGTACATGGCTACTACGGGAGCGCAGACAATACAGTATTTCATCCCTGAGCTCGTCAAGGTGCGTCAACCCAGCTCCTGTATAGTATTGATCATCCATCGACTAACCCGTGATTCGCACTGATCTCGTAGTCAATGGGATATACAGGTTTCGAAGTGCAATACTACACCGCACCAATCTACGTCTGCGCCTTCGTGGCCATCCTTGCGTTCTGTTTCTCTTCCGACTACTTCAAGGAACGTGCCATCCATCTTGCAACAGCCTCGGCGCTCGCCATTGTCTGTTTCGCGATCCTCATTGGCGTCCTGAATAACACTGGGAGATACGTCCTCCTGTGCTTTGGCGTTGCAGGTGTTTACGCTGCCTGTGAGTTCCACACCAGACGCCCATTCACGCCAGGAGTTTGTAGCACTGAATTGACCCAATCAAAGGTCCTCTTGTCAGCATATATGTCTCAAACTCTAGTAAGTCTCGTCGCCCCTCCGGTCTACCACGCGTAAGTCTTGGTTACTAACAAAGCTTGACGCACAGTCCCCCATCCTTCAGAGAAGCGAGCCATCGTCCAGGCGACTGTCAATGCACTCGGTAACAGCGCGTCGATCTGTAAGATAAATCCCCTAATCCGTAACGCTAGATGTCGAGGGCTGTCTGACCTAATACACCGTAGACGGCTCATTTCTATTCCCAAGCAAAGACAAGAATCATAACCGCGTGGGCTTCAGCGTCACTATGGTTTTCATGGTCATTGCTCTGATTATGGCTTTTGTTCTACGATATTTGCTGGCTAAATACCCGTACCCTGAGCTTGTCGTTCATGGACACGGGACCGCGGCTGCGAAAGAGGATAAAGACGTGGATTAAAAGGTTTGATCAGCCAGCACGGGCGACATGTTGTTAGTTTATGAATTACCTACAAGAATTGATGCTGAGAGAGGCCTAATTGGTGAAGGACAAGCTGTGAAGTTCACACCAATAATTTCTTGTCCAGATATCCCTCGCAAGCATAATCACATAATAGTACACTCCGGATCAACATATCATGACTTCCACGTGAGCCACGAGAACAGGTCCTTGTGAAACTGCTCGGGATCCTCCAGGTGTGGCGCGTGGCCCTGGTCGGGGTAGTGGATGAGCGTGCAGTTGGGGATCTTGGCCGCCGTCTCGGGCCCCAGCACCGAGTAATTCCCCAGCTTCGCCGCGACGTCGGGCGGCGACCACTGCTTGCCGACGGCGGTGTTGTCCTTGTCCCCGACGACGAGCAGCGTGCGCGGCCGGACGAGCTCAAACGAGTGCGCGATGGGCTGCGTGAGCACCATGTCGACGACGCGCGCCTGGTTGACGAGGAAGTTGTGGCGCTTGCTGCCGTGGTAGATGTTGTCGGACATGGTCACCCACTCGTCGTACGAGGGGTCCCAGTTGCCGACGTAGTAGGTCGCCTTCTCGTACGCCTTGATCGAGTCCCAGGTCGTCGCGTTCTCGGCCTGCCAGCTGTACTGCAGGCTTGGGTACGGGACGCCGATCCCGAGCCAGTCTTCCAGGCCCATGGGGTCGACGAGAACCAGCTTGGACACACGAATTAGTATGTTTTTGTGTGTGAGGGGGGCAGTCAGGGGGCTTACCTCGGTGACGTTGCTTGGGTAGATCATGGAGTACCGGGCGGCCAGCATACCGCCCAGGGAGTGGCCGATGACGGTCGCCTCGTAGATGTCGAGGGCATTGAGGAGACTGCTCGTGCTGGAGGCGAACTGCTGGAGGCTGAATTGGTAGTTCTCGGGCTTGCTGGACTTGCAGAAGCCAACCTGGTCGACGGCAATGACGCGGTAGCCATGGGCTGTCAGCTCGTTGATGGTTTCTCTCCAGGTCGGGCCGCAGAAGTTCTTGCTGTTAGATATTAGCGATGGTCAAGGCGGGAGTGAACATCAGATAGTCTGACCCGTGGAACACAACGGCAACCTGCCCATTGGATGTCACGTTTGCTGCCGGAGGAACATCCATGAAAGCCATCTGGAGCTCTTGGAACTGGCTCTCGAAGTTGTACACGTGCACCGGGTACGGGTACGTGTAGTTGGACCCATTGAGATCGAACGGCTGTGGGCTTGTGTCGATCGAACCCTCCGCCTGACCAATAGATCCGATACCGTACGCCTCGGAGATGAGAAGCCCGAAGGCCATGGACAGAACCGCACCAGCTTTCATCGTGAAGCGTGTTGGGGGAGTGGCGCACGTATGGGATTCTGCGTGCTAGCCGGCAACACTATGAAATTATTGTCACGCAGTGTAGTCTCTCCGAGCACGACGATCTGTGTTGACAGCAATGGACTCAAGGCCCCCAAATACTCCAGAGACGCAGGAGAGAGGATCCGGCCTTTATCGGCCCGCCCGCCCCTTGTCGTCCATTGCGGGCGAGTTCCTGCATTTCGGAGCTGCTCCAGCTGGGTTAGAGATGGCGCCAACATGATCGGCTAGCCGGAACTGTCCCCACTATCATCTGTTGTACCCTGAGCGATTACACTCATGGAAGTAGTCCGACGTGAGCACTCAGATCGGAAGGCCTCGGCTCACTTGCATTGTCCTTGCAGTGTCTCGCGGAGAAGGATTCAGGCAAGGGCTTGAACTGGCTAAAGCATTGCAGCGCGGAAGATATTGCTGGGGCCGCGATAATTCTGTTTCGATTTGCTTTTTGCAGTGCGAAAAGTCTGCGATTGTGGTTGGCTGGGGATAGATCCGGTTGTGGGTTGTTGGCTGGGTACAACGTCCAAGTAGGCAGCTGAGAACTGAGGGAAAATTGACATCTCCAGGAGGCGGCGGGGAGTATGCACCCATTGGTTGACTTGGACGCAACGGTCCACATTCAGTACCTCCCTACTAGTAAGGAATCCGACAAGGAACAGAATGCAGTTGGCTTCCCGAAACGTATGAAGCTTTAACTCATTGTGGCCTCGGTGGGTCTGCTCGAGTTCTATCGTAGCAGCGTAGGACAAACCTTCTAGATTTTGTAGCTTAATATGTCGTGGCAGCAGAATTATGCATGCCTTCAAGCAGTGTTGCGTCAGGTCTTATTCTTATTGATAACAAGTGCCGACAGAAGCAAGGACTGGATCAAATGGGTATCACGGCAAGGCCAATAAGCCACGACATGCGGTTCATGGCGCGAAGATAGCACATGTGATATATCACATGTGCGTGGTGCAGTACAATTTCCGGAGAGGGTGGAGTTTCCGGGTTGCGTAAACTATCCGTGGCCGTCTCTTCTCTTCGCAGGCCCCGTTCTTTGGTAACAGACGGTGGGTGCTGTCGCTCGACACGCCGTTGTCGCTGCGATTTTCCATGAAAGTGGGCATCGATCAGCCTGGCGAGAATTTCTGTTGGGGGTCACATGGTGGGACAGCCAGTATCGTGATCGGTGATCTCGGATTGAAACCCACAGATTGATTCAATATGGAGCCCAAATCGTGTGGGGTTCTGATCCCCAGTCAAGCCACGTTCATGTGGGTTTCACCTTTCTCGCAATTCGTTCCTTTCCGTTCCACACAGCAATGTTCCCAACTGCCCCAACCTTGACACACGATACCATCAGAATATCTGTACGTAGACCTTTGCAAGGACAGAAGAGATCCTAATCGGAAAGGCTGAGAGGCATGGCCAAAATGCAATGTGGCCAGCTGCTCTCGCTCTCTGTTTCAGGAATGACAGCAAGCTCGCACAGTTGAAGCAGTATCGGAAGCCCTGCCGAGCAACGAGAAGGTCCCACTGGGACTTTTCGACCATGTGGAGCATCGACCCATCATGCAATGTCGACTGCTCTCAGCTCGCCGCTTGGCCACTCTCGCGTCCTGCAGCAAGGGGGTTCTCGTGCTCCTAAGTGCTTACCTTGTCCCATGGAATGCATCCCTTGAACTCCCCTAACATCAAGAAGAGTCATGGCTGCCGTCCCTGGACGCCACTTCCGTCTGTTGTCCCCCATCTCACAGGGGTATCTGCATAACAAAAACCCTTCTGCGGTCCCAGATCATCCGCGAAGAAATGCTGCGATCCGATGGGGCCGTCTCGGGAACGAGACCGGACCGAGACTGAAGACCTGGATCTAGATCCCTGATTTGACAGCGAGATCTGCAAAGACTCATATAATATATTGGCCATCCTCCATGGCCGTTCGGCGGCCATTACCTCGGACTTCCTACCTGTGCGTGGGCCCGCCCGCCCAACCCGCGGCAGGTTTGTTTTTCAAAGTCGCGATGGCTGCAGGAAATATCCCCGGCGAGAGCAACGCACTTGTGGTCCAGATTCCCTGCGTTGTTTTCTTTGTTGTCACTCCGTGCTTCATTGCTGCACGGTTCTGGTCCCGGCACAAATCAAACTCGTCTGTTGGGTGGGATGATTGGTGCTGTCTTCTCTCTTGGGTATGTCCGTCGATCATTTCTCTGGACTTTCCTTTTCACTGATGGTCTTCTCATCAGATCTTCTGCCAGCTAGTGTCAGGGCTCATGCTTGGCTCTTGCGCCTATGGTTTTGGCCAACACATCTATAATCTATCACCAGAGAATAAAGTCAAGACTCTCAAGGTAAGACGCCACTTTTCTGCTACCCACTCACCTATATGGTCTCTGACCGCGCTGACACAAGCAATTCTTTTTCAGCTGTTCTACGTCGCACAGATCTTTTATAAACTTACGATGAACCTAACCAAAATCTCGATTTTGCTCCTTTACATGCGAATCTTTGCCGTCTTTACATGGTTCCGTTTCATCGGTCGCGCCCTTATTGGCATAGTGACGGCATACATGATCGCAGCGTTCTTTGCAGCGGTGTTTCAGTGCACCCCGGTGGAAAAAGCATGGAATAAGCCCATCGCCGGGTCCTGCATTAGCATCGAGAAGAACTGGTATGCCAACGCGGGATTCTCTATCGCCACGGATGCCATCATTTTACTGCTTCCGATCAAGCCAATACTGTCTCTCAAACTTCCAGTTGGTGAGAAGATCGCGGTCCTGGGCGTGTTTGTTCTCGGCGCATTGTAGGTTGCTCTTTAACTCGGATCCATTGGTCGTCAAAGAGACTGACGAAACATTTTGACTCCAGTGTCACATTGACAAGTATCCTCCGCATGCAAACACTGAGTTTCTCTTCAACAAGCCCTGACATGACATGTATGATACTCATAACTACCTTGACACTCCGCCTCTGTACTGACAGCCTTTAGACGACATTGCATCATCCATGTGGACCATCATCGAAGACAACACAGCCATCATCTGCGCCTGTCTACCCATGTGCAAGAGGGCCCTGGCAGCCATCTTCCCATCCTTGGCTTTCGAGGGCCGTCGCAACTGGAGCAACAAGCTATCTTACCAGAGCGGTAGCAATCGCAGCAGGTGGACGCAATTCTTCGACGGACCGGCGAGCAAGGACCAGTCAGCTCTGGTTCTGGATCCTCGCCAGGTTTCGACTCACTCACAGGTGCAAACCGGGTGCTACCCGAGCGAGGAGTTTATCATGTCCCCCGTGCACGACGGCAAGCGGACCGAGTCATCGGGCTCAGAAGAAGGGATTGGTGCTATTCGGAAGGTCACGCGGTACGAGGTCGCTTACGACGACGCTCCAATACCGCGGACGAAGTGATGGCTACACACTTCAATCATGTCTACCGCGCACAAATGCAGACACATGTTCTTGCTGCTCTTCAATCTGAGACTCGCTTCCCAGCCCGGGCCCTGATTTCACGTCATGTGTCTCGGATACAAGTAATCAATGAACTCGTAAAGCGCGAGACGCGGTTTTATTACACTGGAATGCGAAACATGTCTAGCTCGTTCGACAGCCCCCTCTACGCCCACCCAGACGCCAAAATTTGCCCGGAATTGATAATGAACAAAAGTGAAAAACAGTGACACCCCAGCTTACAACCACATGCACGGATCAATGACCGGCTGCGCCCCCACGGGCCCGTAGAGGATGCTATACTCGTCCTCGTACGTGAGGGCGTGGGTGTCGTAGTCGTACGGGTCCAGCTCGCTCCACGCGTGCCTCTTGAGGGCGATGGTCCAGCTCCAGCTGCTCTCCCAGATGCCGACGAAGCGGCTCGCGCGGAGCATGATGTCGAGGTCGACGAGGGCCATCTGGTCCCACGTGAGCTCGTCAAAGAGCATGACGTCGGCCTCGTCGAGTATGTCCCACTTCTGCAGCACGCGCACGCCCGCCGTCTCCGTCTGTGAGCCGTTGGCGGCGCGCACCCGCACGTCCGCCAGGTCCTCGCGCAGCCGGTCGACGTCGCTCGCCGTCCCCGTCGCCACGTACACGGCGCCCAGCTGGTTCGTCTCGACCTGCTGCCGGATGTTGGCGCTCTGCGTCGCGAACGAGGTCCACGACTCGAGCTGCGCGTCCGCCTCGGTGCGCACGTGCGCGCCCAGGAAGGCTCGCGCCGAGGGCCCCGCGGGGCTCTGGTCGACGCCGAGCTCCCTGTACAGGTTGTACAGCGCCCGCGCCGACAGCTCGCGGATGTGCCGGGGGAACCGCGCGACGTGCCCAAAGTCGCTGCGGAACTCGTCGCCGTCGTACCGCACCGGCCACGAGAAGGCGACGTCGTCGAAAGTCATGCGCATCGGGCGCTCGCTGCTCGGCTGCGGGAAGTCGGGCTGCGCCACGATGTCCGCGATGTGCTGGTCGAGCGCGGGCCTCCACAGGGAGGGGTCGACGAGGACGTTGTTGTACACGGTTGGGATGAGTGACTTGGGGCTGACATTGACGACCTCGCTCTTGGGCGGGATGTTGTACGACGGGTCGTCCTCGTCGACGATGTGCAGCTCCGGGCAGTCCTTGGCCAGGGTGTCAAAGAAGTGATCGCTGTCGAACATGTATGAGACGGGCAGGTCAGTGTCCCAGCCAAAGCTGTTCTCCATCTTCTCAAATGCCTCCCTGGCGTGGAGGACCGGTGTGATGAGAATTGCTGCGGGCAGTTTGGTCAGTGAACACTGCTCTGTGATGAAGAAGACGGCGGTGTCTTTTCTCACCCCCTGCCTCAATGGCAAACCTCACGCAGCCAAGCAAGTTGATCTTCATGTTTCCAATACCACCCGCGAGCCGATTACATTCAACTACCCTATCGTCGCGCCATTTGGCCTCGCCACACAGCTTCCGCACAGCTGCCCCGTCATATTGGGTGGTGTAGATGTCGTTGGCCAACGCGGTATTCACAAATTGCTTCCGCGTCTTCCAGCTGCCCTTCTGCCCGGGTAGAGCAAAATCGGTGATCTGCGAGCGCAGCGTATCGAGATCCGGGCCAGAATCACTAGTTATGAACAAAAAGAGGATGATTGCAAACACCGCGGCGCCTATGTATCGCTTGGTGAAGAGGTTGGGCCTGTTTGATGGGATATACATGATGGGCGATGGGGTCACTGAGATGCCATGTCGTTTTGGAGCTCAAGGTGCAGAAAAGAATGTCCGAGAGTTTGAGGGTCGAAGGGGGGCTCCTGCGCCGCCGCGTCAGATGCTGGCGTACATCTAGCAAGGGGTAGCTCGAACCTTAGTCGATATCCCGGCAACGGTCGGATATGCGAGGTATGTGGAGCTGACTAGGACCATCGACGCGTGTATTGGGGGCTCCCAACTTATTCTAATTGTGGAGAAAGCTTATCTGTCCGCTCTGTCCACTGTGAAGAAAGCTTATCGACGTTGGGTTCTGAGACGAAATGTTGATAGATTGCGTTGTCTCAACTCTGAGACATAACTGCTGTACGTTCATGCAAGGGAGCGAGCGGCATTTGCTCCCTGGATCTGGTAGTACATCTACCCACACTACCTGACTCTGCAGCTGAAAGAACGAAACTACAAGCTAGACCGTACTATTGCCACCTAGACTGTCATCTGTACGCCCCTGGCTCAAGTGCCGTGCGTGCCCACGTCCGTCCAGTCAGAACGCAAGGAGTCCCTGATTGCAAAGGTCCATAATTCTGCGCTCTGAGACATGTGCTCCTGTCCTGCACAGCGTGCTACACACATCAATAACCTTGGAACTGTATTCAGATCAGCAGACGTGACTCGCCGTTGCACTATTACAGTGATACAGCTATAGATTGATCGCTGCCCTCCCGCCTGATTTTCAACTTCCCAGTAGTGATAAGGCTGATGCGGGCCCGACTCCTTGGGATCATGAGTCATACTGCTATCACATCATATTCTCTTATACATCGCGATAGCTTAAGAGAGATCTGGAGCACGTGGGTTGGTTGCTGGCTCCTTATAAGTTGGTTGTGGCATTGAGGGACTCGCCCAAGGCAAACACACCGCCAAGGCAAAGGGTGTGTGTGAGGGTAGTATGAGGAATATATGTGTTGATCACTTCCTTGTGCAGACTGGAGCCACGCAGTTTTAAGCGCTTGCTGTATTACTGTTCATTTGAATGTTCCTGCAGGATTCTGTGTCGAACCAACATATGTCTCAACCTGCTGATCGAAGTCTCCAGGAATCGTGCTGTGCCGCACGAACTCCACCTAGCCACGTTTCCCTTGTCGTCTCCCCGTTCCTCTGATCCTCCCTCCAACTCCCCACTGGCCGCCGACCATTGAACACCGATGGGCGGGACTATCGCGGGACCAGCGCCACATAGACCTGCAAAGTCAGTCACCACAAGACCGAGCCAACCTACGTCGCCAGACTCATCCACCAGACAATTCCCAGCGCACCCTTCACCTCCCAAACAGGATCGAGAGACAACAAACAGACCGGGCGTTCCGCTCTCGGCAGACTTGCGCGCGGCTTGACCCACGACCTTGCCCCGGGCCCGGCGAGCAGCGGTCACCACTCTTGCTTACCACCATCATCCGTCGTATTGACGGGCCGGTTTTTGTTTCGTTGGTACGGATGAAATAAAGGCGGGCACACACACACAAAGTCGGCGGGGTAGTCTTCTCTCCGGGGATGTCGAATGTCGTAGGGCAGGCCAGTTTCCCCGTCTTTGTCGGCGTCGAATCAAAACTGGACCTAGACAGTGCAGTCAGCCGTAAGAAAAGCATTGAAGGGGAGGGGAGGACACTCACCGCGGTTTTCAGTGATCTGAGCTGAGGAAACTGGCCTGGGCGGGAGAGAAGAAAGAATGTGGCGCGCATGCCGGCGCGCTTCATATGCGTGTGTGTGTGCCCGCAATCCGTCTTCGGCCGATGGTGGTGGTGGGTTTACGCCGCTGTTTCTCGCCAGGACCGGAGGATCGTGAGCCCCGCGCGACAAGCCCCCCGAGGACAGTCCACCGAGCCCATCTGCTGCCCCTCTCGCCTGGTTGGAAGGGTCAGAGCTTACCAGTCAGAGCCGTGGCTTCACAAGAGGCGAGGCAGCTGGTCGGGTCGTGGCTCCTGACCCGCAGGCTTTCTGTGTTGTTAGTCCGTTGATAGCCCTAGAATGTGTGCATCGGTGTCCATGGCCCGCCTCCCGCCCCTTCAGGGCAACCCCTACCCTACCCTTCCTCCAGCCCTGTCCACGTCTCAAAGCCTGTGGCCATGCTCTGCTTTTTCTGTGCTTCAAATGGCTGTCTGTGTGTTAGGAACGTTCATCAATCTGACCGATGGAAGGAAAGGCGCTCACATTGTGGTTTTGGCTTCAAGCTCATCAAGGTGTCTCGAATCCGAGAGAGTTGTCCACTCGCTGAGATTTCTTCCATGTCAGTCAGTGTATTGAACATGGCTTGTTCGAGTCGAGACGACTGACCTTGGATGTTTTCGAGACCAGATATCAAAGCACCACCCATGAACTGATGCTGATGATGCATCCATCCGAAAAGTTGTTCGTGACTCTCCACCATCTGCGTTTACTTCTGAGGCCCGTATACTGGGACAGCCCGCGAAGAGTGCTAAAGGACCTCTCCAGTGAGACGGTGGACTTTTGTTCCCATCGAGGTAGGATGTGGAAGGCGTTCTGGCCAGTGGAGCAGTTGTGGAGGTTGACGTGATGAATTAGATATTAACGGAGCAGCTGCAACAGGGGTGTCCAGCCAGAAGAAGTATGTGTCGCGCGAGGCGCGAGTTATGGTACAAAATGGTGGTACAGTAAAAAGAAAGAGCGTCGTGTAGGTGCATCGAAGGGAACTCGTAAGAACCGGAGCAAATCATCGCCGCTGTCATCTTTCCTCCGTGCGGAAAACAGGATAAAGTGTTCGAGTCGTAAGCGAAGGTGACCTCGAAAAAAGCCTCTCATTCCTTCGTAACCAGTAGCACAAGAAGCCGGGGTACACAAAGACTGTCTTGGTCCATGCCAGCTCCTCGAACAGTGAAACGTAAAGTAAAGTCAAGGGAATTACCGCTCGATCCTCTCATAATCGCTTGGATGAAATCTTCCTCAACCGCGAGAGCGATTCAAAGCCCCGTTGATTTGTCGACGGCCTAGTTCACCGTAACCTGTGGGACTGGAGCAGGCAGGCCTGAGCCAATGTGAGAAGATCCATTACCGATGCTCATCTTGGTCATCATCGAGTCCAGGGTGCTGGCTGGTGCGTTCTCAGTTGAGTAAATGTAGGCAGGAGTGGCAGTAAAATCGGACAGGCCACCGCCGACCTCGTCCTCGCCCATCGCCCAACCGGCAGGGAGGAGGTCGTCATCGTCGTTGGCCACATCCTCAGCAGTCTTGGCTGTGTCGTCGCTGCCACCAGGCTCCGAAGCACCGGTCTTTTCCTTTTTGCTGGGCGCCGCGGGAGTAATAGTAACAGCAGGACGCCGGCCGCAAGCCGTGTCAAGGACGCGCTGCATGTAGTCATTGATCCAGGCGCGCTTGGCCTTGGGGCGGGTGGTCCAGTCGCCCGGCATCAAGCCCTCGAAGTCCTTGGTGAACTTCACGATCGCCGCCGTGCTGATCGGCTTCTTCCTGGACAGGAGGCGCTTCTTGGCCTTCCTGTTGGCTTCTTTGAGGTCCTTGAGGGCCTCCTTCAGACCGTATGCGACGTCCTCTGGAATCCACTTCATGGGGCCGCCGACGAGGATGCTGCGCTTGGCTCGTACGCGCCTGTGCGCTTTGAGGAGGTTGTTGTCGTCGTCGTCTTCGTCGTCGTCGATGACGGGAGGGGCCAGAGTGGGCACCGGCACAGAGGGTGGTGCGGACATTGCATTGGTGGGGCTAATACCATCGGCTCCCTCGTGCGCGGAAGGAGAGGGGATGTTCTCCAGTGGAGCGGTGACCGCGGTATCTTTTGCTGGCTGTTGGTTGAGCGGCTGGGGTCTGGGCGGTATGGCCCTCGACTGCGGCCGAGCGACAGACGGCGTGGACTCGTTGGGAGCCACAGTTACAGCCGCAGGTGTGATCAGCTCTTTTGTGTTGTCAGGCACTGTGCTGGGTTGAGGAATCACTTCCGGAGCGTCCGCAGATATAGTGGCTGCAGGTTGTGGCTGATCTGGTACAATAGTTGGAGGAGGAAGCTGGAGATCGGGCGCCTGGGGACTGCATACTCGTGCAGCAGAACAGCGAGAAGCGAAAGCATCGAGTGTCGACTGTTCTGAGGCGAAAGACCGAGGGATCCAAGCGTGAGGCTGAGAAGAGAAAGCATTGAGGGCTGACTGCTCAGAGGCAGAGTACCGGGAGATGTAAGCGTGCGGTTGAGAAGAAAAGGCACGGAGAGCAGACTTCTCAGAGTCACTGTACTCGGTAGAATATCGACGGACGTAGCCATAAGGTTGAGACGGCTGAGGCGTGGGGCGAGGCTTAGTGGCCCAACAGTGGGTATAGAACTTCAGGAGGGTAGAAAATTCAGGGGCGGTCAGCTCTCTAGAAAACCGGGGAACGTAGACGTAGGGGTGAGACGGCTCAGGAGGGGCCCGCGATTTTGGGGCGTTGATATGAGTGTAGAATTTGAGGAGGGTAGACAATTCCGGGGCTGTCAGCTCAGTAGAGAATCCAGGGACGTAGACGTAAGGCTGAGTATCAGCCACCGGAGGAGCAGGCTGCTGAGGGGGAAGACCAGCAGGATCGAGAATAAGCGGACCAGAAACAGGTAGACCAGAAACAGGCGGCTCAGGAACAGGCGGCTCGGGAACAGGCGGCGTGGGGGCGTTTGGTCCGGGAGTGGTAGGAGGCTGCTGCGCGACAGGTTGAGGGTTCGGCGGTTGATGGCAGGCCTCGGGTCCACTCGCCGGAGGAACGTCCTAGGTTCCATTGGTCGGAGGTGGCAGGCCAGAGGTGCCGTCCGCCGAAGGCGCAGGGACAAAAGTCGAAGACCGGGGGCCGAAGCCCGGAGCCGCAGGGGCGAAAACCAAAGGCGCAGGTGAGGCAACCGGAGACGTAGGCAGAGGGACCAGAGCCGCAGGGACGGGAGTCGGAGACGAAGGGATGGAAGCCGGAGAAGCAGGGATGGAAACCGGGGAAGCAGGAAGAGGGACCAAAGTCGCAGGGGCGGGAACGGGGGACGCAGGAACAGACGACAGCGGGGAGGAGATGGGCGTCGTCGGCGCAGGAGGGATCGGAGTAGCAGCGTCGTCATCATCCGAAGGCTCACCGGCGGTGGGAGAAGGGTTCGAAGGTTCGCCAACAGGGCAAGGAGGCGCGCCGCTGGGCTCACTGGCCGCGGTAGGGGGCTGCGCATTTCCTCCTTGGGGAGGTCCGCCGTTGGTGTTTCCGGTACCATCATCGCCGGTGTCGTCGCCATCGTCTTTCGGTCCGCTGGGCGAGGCGCCACCGCAGCCACCACAGCAGCAGAACCGTCGGGCGTCGATGTCGCCATTCAAGCGGGCGACCTCAGCGTCTCGGTCCCGGAGCTGCAGTTCCATGGCACCGATATGGGCGAAGAGGCTCGCCTGGGAGGAATCGCCCAGGTCGGCCGATGCGGTCTTGGCCAAGGCCTCGTCGCCCTTGGCCGAGATGATCTTGTCCTTGTCTGCAATGATCTTGTCCATTTCGTCAATGATCTTGTCCTTTTCCTTCTCCGCCTCCGCGGTGGAGGAGACGAGGTCGTTGTGCGCTCCCGCGGCGTCGGCGAGCTTCTTTCCCATGTCCTTGATATCGCGCGTGAGGCGGTTGATCGTGGGCTTGCACCAGCGGCAGACACGAGTGTAGATGCGCTGGTCGCGCTTCTCCATGAGCCCCAGGATGATCGTATCGCACTTGTCGGTCCGTGCCTTGTCGCTGGCGCTCTGTTTCTTGAACAAGTCCCGCTCGGCCCTGGCATAGACAGCGTCCTCTTCGCGTGCCTTGACGTCCTCCTTGAGGGCCTGGACCTCGTTCTCCAACTCGCGAATCCTAAGCTGGGACTCCTCGTACATGGCAACGTATCGGATGTACGTCAGTATCAAAGACTTGGCGTCACTCAGCTCTTTCTTGAGGTTCTCGATCCATCGACTCTTGTTCGCCTCAGCGTTGATTGCATCTACTGCTTGGGAACGGCTGTCGGGCGGGATCAACTGGCGAGGTCTGACAAACCACTCCCCGATGGGCCTCGGGATCTCGCTGACGGGGAGTCTGGATGGGTCGGCGTAGAGGATGAGGGAGAGCCAGGAAAGAGGAGAATGGGTGACGGTAGCGAAGAAGGTGATGAAGGTGAGCACGACTATCGCGGAGGAGGATACCTCGATATCCGTTGCGTCGCTGTAGTAGATGACGCTCTGGGCGAAGCAGTAAAAGCAGAAAATGTTGAGGAGGGCGCGGACGTGGTGAGGCTGGGTAATGAGGTAGCGCACCGTGATGGCCGCGAGAGCCCAACAGATGGCTATCATCAGACTCTCCATCTTGGGCGATCGTAAAGTATCGTCAGATTTCGAGGTAGGCAGATGATTGTAATAAGTAGGTTGGTCGTTGAAGGGGGTCAGATTGCAGTGTGCTCGAGCACAAACAAACGAGAATAGTAAGCACCAAATAGATAGAGGCGCAGACGAGGCAATAGAAAGCAGAACAGAGTTACGAACGATTTGATCGTATTGCAATTGGCAAATAATCAATCAACAGTCGCCGATGGGCAGAAGTCGTCGTCTCTGTCGCAGATGTGGAAGGGAAGAAGGGAAGGTTCAGAAACGACAGTCAGGTTGGGAGAGACCAGATACAAGCTGTGGCAGCGGTGGCAGGGTGGGTCGGCTGGCAGTGCTGCAGCTAGTTCCCATTCAATAGAGGCAAAAAATATTCACTAGGTGGACGAGGTGAAGTAGAGGCAGTACAGGAATCGAATTGTGTAGAGGCACCAGACATGGAAAACAAAAGGTGGGGCTTAGTGCATACAAACGAGCGTAGGTAGAGTGCTGCAGGCTGGTTTAGATCTACCACCTATGCTGAGGATACCTAGATGGCATCGACGAGCAGTTAGGTGCAGTTCATTCTTCGTAATTTGGCGGGACCTGACTGCGTATACGACTCGCCGGTCAAGGACATGCCCGTCATCATGGAGAGCACTCGTGTGCCGGCAAAATGTACAATTCTCTACCTAGGTACTCTGATATCCTTCTCCTATAATACTCCGACCAGTGAGCACTCCAGCTCTAATGTATCTATACCACCAGAGTCAAACGACAGGGCAAAGACACGGGAGTGTTTGCGAGCGAGGCCAGATCATCGACTTTGGGGAGGTTGACTGTTTGTCCCTACCATACTACTTCACTGAGGTAACCAGGACAATTATTGCAAGGCATATCTTCAGAATGTTGCGAGCAAACTAAGCATACGGCAGGCAATGGTATCCTCGTAAATTGAGTCAGGAGCGAGTATAGGTTCATCGGGGAGGGTTCTGAATACTCACGCGACCGGTCACACCAATTTGTGCCACGCAGTCAGGAGGGCCACTTATATATTTATTTTAAAGCAACATGATTATGTCAAATGAGAAAAGGTGGTTCATACGGTTTGATCAAACGCCAGGACGAAGCAGATTTAGAAGATGAAGGGTCAAGCTCCGAGGCCAGTGGCATCGAGGCTGGGTCTGGACCCGACTGCCTGATATTATTGAAGCTTCAGGACAAGCCTCTCTGCCTCCAAGCATTTGTTCAGATTGTATGCAACTCTAGCAACACAAGCCGGTATACGAGCAGCATACAAAACCGTCTGGAGAGCTGTAGATCTTGCCTAGCCTGGTGATCAGAGAGCCGCTCTCCTGGTAAGAGCCTGGTAACTAGCTGCTCAAAGCCATGAAAGTAAGTCCTTACGGAAAAATACAAATACACCCTCTTTGAAATATGGCAACTAAAACGATTAGATGGTCTTTTTTTATAGAGCCCCCGGCCTTTGTCCGATGTTGACCTCGAGAGCACAAGCGAATTCGGCTCACGTAGGCCACAGGTGATACTCCCAGCTACGCCTCCATCCCTCTCGCCTTGGTGTCCTCGTACCGCTGCATACCTCTAGGAGAAACTGGCACTTAGATATGCATTGTAGGCAAAGCTCCTGTGTGTGTGTTTGGACGAGCCAGACTCGAAGGACGAAGGTCACACATGACCCTATCTGTCTGGCAAGCTGGACTTGTCTGACCAATGTGTGCTGCCGTTGTACGCTTCCACATGTTTTGGTTCCACCATCGTACTCGCTAATCGGTGTACTCCAACGCATGGCAAGCCGTGCTGTATTCAGGGGCGGCGTCAGCAGAGGCGTGTCACGATGTCAGCCACAGGGTCAGCCACGACGGGAAGTGTTGCTCCTTAAAGGCGCCCGTCCCCCCTCAACGGCCGGACTGAAATCCGTAAGGCCCATTTGACGACATCTCAGCTGAATATTTCATCCCCATCGCCAGGACCAGCAAGCCATCATGGTTTGGCGTGGCTTCAGCAAGCAGGACGTCCGGGTGTTGCTGCTGAGGCTGAGAAAAGGACGGCTGCTGTTGTCCCAACAAGACGAGAAGCAAGGGCAGAAGCAGAGGCAGACGCCAATCGACGTTAGGCGTGGGGTTCTG
Organism: Diaporthe sp. NJD1; assembly: GCA_013842865.1. NCBI lineage: Eukaryota > Fungi > Ascomycota > Sordariomycetes > Diaporthales > Diaporthaceae > Diaporthe > Diaporthe sp. NJD1. Next base: position 27,055 of record JACDXY010000020.1, read on the forward strand.
GCTCTCGGCGCCGACTCCCTGCTCGGCAGCCACACTAGCAGCAGCGCTAGGCCGGCACTGAGTCAGTGGGCTGCTAAATTCAATCCCGCAGGGCAACGGTTCATCTGGAGAGATTTGCTCGCTGGGGCCGATGAGCGCCCAAGCAGCGTCATAAGTCGACAGGGATCAGGAGGGCTGCGGGCTCAGCTCCACCACGAGCGCTATGCTGGGGCCGGTCCACCTCCAACGTCGATAGGGCCCGTCCCTCACGTCGAGCGCGTGCATTGATGCTCAAGAGGCTCTTGCTGCTTTCTTTTTTTTGACACCCGCGATGCTGCCGCTTCTCCCTCTGACCGGTGCCAATTGCTCTGCCCGACCTCCTCGATGGCCGAACTGAACTGCCAGCCGTGATCTCCCAAGCCTGTTCACCTCCGAATCGACCTCACATCGAATCCACGCCGCCCATCTCGTAGCGCACCGGCGCATCCGTCGCCCACAATGGCTGCTGCTGCTGCGGAGGCCTCGCAGTCAGTCCCAGAAGAGCAGCCCTCGGGACAGCAGACACAGTCGCAGGAGAATCTGTCACGCGAGGGGCAGAATGGGACAGAATCCTCCACCCAGTCGCAAGGCTTGGAGCCGAGGGAGGACCCTCTGCGCAATGCCCCGACCTTCAAGGACGAATTGGCCCCAGAGCGCGAGGAGGAAGCGCCCGAAGAGAAGCCCAAGTCGCCAGGTCTCGTCGAGAAGATCATGCAGAAGCTGGGGCTCAACGATGTCCTCCTCAAGAGCATGTTCAAGTCTGTCTCCCCTTCCTGCCTGCCTGTGCCCAAATGCCTCGAGCCGGTGCTGACCGTTGCCCCGTGATTCTACGAACAGAGGCTCTGTTGCACCAGTGATTGGCCTCGCCATATACCAGGCACCGTCAGTCATGCGACAACTGACCACCCTGGGATACCTCGTCGGCGTCATCACCGTCCTGGCCCTTGCCGTCCTGCCCCGCGGCAAGTTCATCCAGAACATGATCCTGAACTGCCTGGCCACCGCTATCGGCTGCGCCATGGCCATGCTGATCAACTACACCGGCGTCCGGGCCCGCCTGAACACCTCGGATCTCCGCGAGATGGCTGCCTTCATCCAGGCCAATGGCTACGCCCCCTACAACTCGAGCCAGAGCGCCGTCTGTGGCGTCTGGCTGTTCTTCCAGATATGGCTGAGTAACGTCATCAGGGCGAAATATCCGGCCTTCAACGTCCCTGTGATCATCTACAGCATCGTTGTCAACATCTCGTGTACCTTTGGCCCCGAGTTCCCCACCTTGGCCGTGGCCGAGGCTTTCATCCAGAGGCTCCTGACCGCCATCTTCATGGGTCTCGCGATTGCTACCGCCGTCTCCCTCGTTGTCTTCCCCATCAGCAGCCGTCAGGTCGTCGCGAAGCAGATGGCCGGTGTTCTTGGCCTCTTCAAAAAGTCTATCGTGCTTGAGAAACAGTACCTTCAGGGCTTGGAGAAAGAGGACATGTTCGCTCTCGAGATCACAGAGACCTCGGCCGGCCGCTCTGAGCCGGAGAGGAAGGGCGGCAAGAAGGACACGGGCCCGAAGCTGACCAAGGAGCAGAAGAATGCCCTGGCCCTGCGAGGCACCATCGGGGCGATCAGGGAGCTTATGGGAAAGATCTATGGTGATATGAAGTTCGCGAAGCGTGATATCGCCTGGGGCCACTTGAGCGCCAAGGATTTCGGTGAGATGTTCAATCTGATCCGTATGTGTGTCATCCCAATGACTGGTATCGGCACGATTATGGACATTTTCCAGCGGGTCGGGAGAGAAAGGGGCTGGGACGGCGACGGCCCTGGCGACGGTGGCCTGTTCCAGCGCTTCCAGCCAATCGGCAAGGAAGAGAGCCAGCGGATCTGGAACGACATTATGAAGCAGCTGCACGAGCCCTTCGAGATCCTGTCAGAGGCCATCACCCAGGGAATTGACCACGCCGGAGTCCTGCTCAAGCTGTTCCCCCAGCCCAAGGCACAGAAGAAGGCGGCTGCGCAGAGCGCAGGCACAGATGCCGACGTCGAGGCTTCTGGCGGAGAGCTCCGTCCCGGTCAGGTCGGATTTTCCAGCGTTATCAACGCGAAAATTGAGACCTTCAACTCTCGCAAGGGGGAAATTCTTCGGCTCTGGGCTAAGGATAAGGGGCTGTGCAGCGATGGCAATTTTGAGAACTGGACCCAGGACAACACCAGGTTGTTTGAGAAGAGGCGTAACGACCAGGCACAGCTCTATGTGATCTTGTACCTGGAGAAGTTGGTGAGTATCCCCAGCACTGATGCTCAAACATTCCCCGCCCATGCTCCTCATGGAGGCTAACTGTGTCCCCCAACCCCACAGATGCAAGCCACAGGTGAAGCCGTGCAAGACCTCGTAGCCTTCGCCGAAGCCAAGGCAGAGGACGGGACAATGTCCAAGAAGCGCCTGATCTTCCCGAGCGGCCGGCGCCTGCGCAAGTGGTTCCTCGGAATCTTCAGCAACGAGGACTCGACGGCCGAGGACTCGCCCGACATCATGGAGACCGGGACCAACGTCGTCTACCTCGGCCAGGGCTGGATGAACAAGAAGGACCCGGAGCACCTCCCCGCCGCCAACGCCTGGGAGCGATTCGGCAACGGCGTGCGGCGCTTCTCGCGCTTCTTCGGGTCGCCCGAGTCCGTCTTTGGCTTCCGTGTCGCCTGTGCCACCATGACCATCGGCATCATTGCTTTCCTCGAGAGCTCGCAGCGCTTCTTTATCCAGCAGCGGCTCGTGTGGGCTATGATCATCATTGCCATTGGCATGAGCCAGAGTAAGACGCCTCGATTGCCCCGTTGTTGCCATGCGAGGTCCGTTACATTTGAAGCTGACCAGGATTACTCCAGCGTCTGGCCAATCCACATTTGGCTTCCTCTTACGCATAGGCGGGACTTTTATCGCCATGGTCAACTGTTTTATCATCTACTACATCGTCGACCGCAAAGTGCCGGGAATTTTCGTCTTTCTCTGGCTTTTTATCTTCGTCGAATATTATTTCTTCTTCAAATATCCACAATTCATACCGGCCGCTATGATTTGCATTGTCACACAGGTTCGTCAAGTCCCAGTACTCTCGGGAGATGATCCTTTCACGACGCGCACCGAGACTGACATACGTTCCTTAAGGTTCTCATCCTAGGGTATGAGCTTCAAACAGACCTGCTCGGAATCACAGCATCGGAGTCTAGCGGACAGCCGTATTACCCGCTCTACACACTCGCCCCGTACCGACTGGCCACCGTCGCAGCGGGTGCCTTCGTTGCCTTCTTCTGGACTGTGTTCCCAAGCCCTTTCACAGACAGGACATGGCTCCGCAAGGACCTGAGCGCGGTGCTCTATTTGCTTGCTAATTATTCGAGCGTCGTGCACACCACTATGAAGGCGACAATGAGTGGAACTGTCGGCGACATGGAGATACCGGGAACTCCTGCGCACAGCCTGTTCAAGGTCCGGCGGAAGCTTTTTGGAAAACTGACATTGCTTCTTCCCTCCCTTCAGATGCACGCAAACTTCCAGAAATTCGAGCCCAGTCTTGGAGGCAAGTTCCCTGAAGAGCAGTATCAAGACATAATATTACGGTCTACTCGGTGCGTTAAGCCACTCCCCCTGCCGCAATTCTACTATGTTGCTAACTGTTGGACTTTATAACAGTATCATGAACTACTGTACCCTCATGTCCTACGTCCTCACCTACCTCGCCCCCAAAGGACCGGCAGAGAACTCCGACAAGGACTGGATGCACGTCCTCGGCGAGGTGTTCGAGGATGTCTCGCCTGTGCACAATCAGATCCTCTCCACGCTGACACTACTATCCAACTCCCTCCTCTCGGGCCAATCCCTCCCACCGTACCTGCCCCTCCCCAAACCATACGAAATGACACGGCACCTCCTCAGCATGCGCGCGGACGGCGACCACAAATCCGCCTCGAAAGCAGCGCGACATTCATCTACATCCTCCTCGGCGTCATCGGCGTCATCCTCCTCCTCATCCACACACTCAACCACCCCCGCAGCTGAAGACACAAACGGCGAGCCCTCAAATCCCAGCCCGAACAGCCGGCAGGACGACAGGCGGAAGCAGGAGCAACACCGGTCCCTCGAGGCCCGCAGCCTGCTCGACGCCCGCAACATGGAGCAGAAGGGCTACACCGAGTTCGCGGTGCTGCAGGTGTGCTCGACGCTCATCGTCGGCGACCTCGAGGGCCTGATCGCCACCGTCGCCGGGCTTGTGGGAACCGTCGACTTCAGTTTTCGGGTGGAGCATCCTGAATCTGATAGCTCTGTTAGTGACCTCGGCAGCGTGCGGAGGGTCGGCACGTGGGCTTCTAGGGCGGCTGAGGCGAGGGCTGCTGCGTCTTCTGGTGGTGGTGGTGAGAAGGGGAAGGGGAAGAAGGATTAGGGACTATCATGCGCATTGCCTTCGTGTGACGCACCGAGATCCCGGCCCTCCCCTAACCCTGACACTTATAAGAGCCTGAGGATGATGCTGCCCACCATTTTGGGCCGTGGTATAATGTGTGTGTGAATGTTGCATGTTTGAGATACCACATACCGGTCTTCGTGCTGCTGAACGGTATCTAATCATATTCTGAATGGCCACTTTGACTTTGGACAGACTTGGCAGGCGTGGCACGAGGCTCCGGGTGCTGGCCGATTTGATATGATATAATGCAAATATTGGAACGCAGCAGAACTATCCTTGGACATAAGGAAACTTAAATAGCAAGTCTGTAATGATATCGGGTTCCTCTCCCAGTTTGAAGTGTTGATAGGCGTGATCCTGCACCATCTTTCCAATATCCACCTTCTTGACCTCATGACAGTTGGCACTGCCTTAAGAAGAAAAGGCGGGTCATCGATAGATCTTTTCACCGTCTTCTGCTCAGGATTTATGGACAGCAGATTATGCTGTGCTGAGACTCTTAGAGCTCCAAAGTCCTGGAGAACTTTATTGATAGAGAAGGACTGCTTGACAATAATCTAGCCAACGGGTTGGACTTGGGCATGTTGGGAATCGAAAGATTACGGGCCGCCACCCACAATTAAGCTTGATTATATAGAAAGAATGACAGTATCTAGGGTACATGAGAACCTAGATACAAAGAGCGATAAGCGGAAAAGCAGAAAAGCAACCACTGATTCTGTGTTCAAGACCTGTTCATATCAATACCTAGCCACAGACATCATCACTGTGTCCGGATAGGCAGGTGAAGCATCCTACTACCCTTTCAAGTTCATATTACTTCTTGGTCTCAAACTGGGACCCAATGCCAAGAAGGTCTTGCTTCATGCGTTCTTCCTTCTTCTCATCACGGTATTCACCTCTGCGTGGATTCTGACCGTGTGCATGACCCTGTGGAGGAGTCCGTGTACCAGTCGAGCCTTGCTGAGCGGTGGTGCTGGCATGGTCGCTGGAGGACCCCTGGCTGAGGATGACATACATGATTAGCTAGCTAGTGACCAAGTGGTGTGAGGCAGAGGGCATGGACTAAAACTGATGGGAGAATCTATTATCGTACACGGCGGATACCGACGCAGAGGACGGGGTGTAGGTGTAGGGCATCTTGGCCTGAGTAGGGAACAGTTTGTTGAAAGCTGATCGTGCGGTAGGGTATGGGGATACCGGACAAGTAGATTGTGAGGGCCGTGAATATTGAAGCAGCAGAATTGAGGCAATAAAGACAGCTTTCAGCCAGTTAAGGACTGAAAGAGTGAGGACAGGGTGCGAATGTAGCCACTCAAGAATGGTATTGTGTGAAATTGGGATGAAGGTTGACCGTTCTTCTCAACAAATGCGTGGGAACCGTCCATAATTTATATTCGAGGAAGGAGAGATAGAAATGGAGAGACACAAATTACCCACCCACCTTTGTTATACCCCAAGGACGATGCCTTGATGCCCTCTGTATCCGAGTGTCATCGCCCTGCTGGAGAGAGGGACCGACTTCAGGAAGCCATCAGGTCTGGTGTTATTGGACAGTCTCCTTTTGTGAGCTGCCGTTCCTGCATCTGCCACCAGATATTCTCGGAAGAGAGTCAACCATTCCTTGATTGCCTGACTGATATTCGATCTGGTGTGATGTGATTGGACAGTACCCTTTTGTTCGCGATGCTGAGGCTGAAAGATACCACAGAACCGCTGCGATGGTACTACCCACCCTCGGGCTCAGACTCGTCTTACCCCCCAGGTCATGCACGGGAATCTAAACAGTGATTGGTTAGTCTCCTTTTGTTCTGTGGGTCCTACATGCCACAATTTACCCAGTTGCCGTTGTACCGCCGCAGCTGGCTGGTTCTGACCGCCCCCCCCCCCCCACACTGCATCTAGTGTGCTGTTTGCCTGTGCTTCTTCCCTGCCAAGCTCGCTGCGACTCCAGGCACGGGGCGGCCTGCCACAGGGAGCCTGCATAGAACAGCTTCTGACTGGCCATTCTCTTTTTGACACCCCCAAAAAGTACTCGTGACGCGTTCCCCCATTGTTGCACAATGTTTCTGCAAGACAACGTGTTGAGTTGCCTTACACGGTGGTTCGCCAGAAGCTGTCCGGCCGGCCAGTTGGGGCGCTGCTCTTCTGCAGGTATATAGGAGCAGCCGAGGGCTGCAAATTTTGATCGCCATCTGTTTTCCATGGCAGTCTTTCTCTCTCTATTTCATCCACTCCTCCTCGTCCTTCGTCTTGTGCATGCGCAGCGGTAAAGCCACAATGGATCTTGCAGACAGCCATTTGGACGTTCCCTATGAGCAAAGATGGGAACTTCTCAAACCAACGATTGTGAATATTTATCTAGAGGAGAGGGCCACCCTTGCACAACTCGCAAAGCGGATGGAGGATGGATTTAGTTTCAAAGCGGAGTATGAAACCCCATGCCTTGAAGTACCTGCTCATCATCAATCAAGCAAGCCATTCGACCTCCCCTCCCCCCAACCTCCCCTCGCACAACACCCATCACCACGCACTCTCTGACACTTTTTGCTGAGTCTCGTGTCATCATGTAGAATCCATCACTACCGATATCACTTCAAGAAATGGAACATCAAGAAGCGCATCACAACTGTTGAGAAGGATGCTTTGATTACGGTCTTGGGTAAAAGACGTCGACAGCATGGCATTGGAACATCTAATGTTCAACTTGAGCAAGGGGACTGGCACAAACCCGTGGACAAGAAACAGCTCAAGCGGTATATCAACGACTCAATCCGCGCCGAGAGACCACTTTCTATTCGGCCTGGCATGTACGTCTTCTGTCGCCTTTCCAAGAAGCCACATCTGACAACGGCTGACTTACCTCTGTTTGTGCAGGTTTTTCAGTCGGACCTTGCCATATTCTGCGCTGTTCCGAAAACCTGGGGGCCATGCTCACAACAATCCATCTCCACAGAGCAATGGGCCTCCAACTCCAACCTACCTTGCAGTCTCCAGTCCCCAAGATGATCCTAGCCCTCAGGAGGGCATGTCGCCTACAACACAATTGGTGCACAAGAAGGTCCTTATGGACAGAGCACAGCTCCTGCTGGATGGCCGTGACCTGGACCTCATGAAGCAGATGAGTAGAGACGAAAGAAGGTGCGCGATAAATGATCACTCCATACGTCCAGTCGTATATATTGCTAATTCTGTCTGGTTCAGAGCTATTACCAGCTGGCTTCATGACTTCTGGATGTTCTCTTTCGTCACCACGAAGTACTGGGGAAAGGGACCAAAGAACTGGACGTTGCCACTGATCAACTTCAAGACACTGGCGGGATTCATCGATAGTTCCACAGGACACCAAGGGAGTGGATCACAAGAAGTTGACTTCGCTCAGTCCAGTCTCGTGGCCACTGGCGTGACAGACCCTCCAACGCAATTGTGCAACTGGTCAATCCACATTGACTACGAAGGTGTCGATTACAAACCTATCGACCCACAGCCTAGCAGCCCAGCAAGCAATAATGGAGACCAATTTGATGTAGAGGATGAGTCCACCTGGAGAGAATGGAACGTCCAGGAAGGCCGAGATCTAACAAGCACTATCACTCGAGGTCTCGAGGCCAATGCATTCACAACGTATCAAGCCGAAGACTTGCCAATTGCAATAGATCAAATTGTCAACACAGTGTCTGGATCTATGAAAGACGCCACGGTTGAAGCAATCGGGTTTGCCATCATGGCACGCAACATCGATGCCTTAGACCACCTTCTGCGAAGGAAAGGTTTCGATCGGGAATCCCTACGCACCATATCACCATTTCATTTGGCTGCGAAGTACTTGGATGGGTCGAAGGCGTGTTGTGAAGTGATGTGGCAGCTTGTCTCTACGTTTGAGAAAGAGCTCTCCATCGGTGTCAACTATACGGACGAGTCGGGGATGACCGTCTTGGACACAATCTTCATGTCGATTTTACGTTCGCACAGTTCGGCCTCCCCTCTGATTCTGGGAACAAATCTTTCCGCATCCGGCTTGCAATTTGAAGGGGTCGATGTCGACATTTGCGGGAGGTGGGACGCAGATTCGCCATTGATTCGCCAGCATCATGCAAATGGAGAGACAACTATACCGCAAGAATGGAAACACGTATTCTGCCATACGTCAGCTCAGGCAGTTTGTCATTGCTTGACGGCAATGTTCATGGATTCTTGGGCCCCCAATATCAACACACCCAGCGGCTTATTCAAAAAACGTTGCCAATCCTGCGGCTTAGAGCTCAAACTTGGCCCGCTTCACAGTTTCGTGGTTGTGTGCTTTCATTTAGCGAGGGCTTGCAGACCAGGAGAAACGCTTTTCGGCATGCTCGCTTGTTTGGTCTGTCTCCTGACGTTGAGAGCTGATCCATGCCGGTCTGCCGAGATCTCGCTTCCAGCTATCCTTGGGTTTGGTGAGACAGAGGAATGCCAGCATCAGCCTCTTAATGCAGCTGAGCTTGCTTCATCTGTTCCAAATGCCGTCGTCAATGCATGGACGCCTGAAGTCAAGCTGGGGTGGGGAGCTATCAAAGAGGTTCTGAACCACTGCGTTCAGATTAGTCGAGAGCAAAGAGCTTTGGACACCACCGACGACTGTGAAAGTAGCGGAGGAGATTATGATTCAGATGTTGATATTGAATCTTGTCCGATCGAGATACACACGTGGGAAGGCCGAAATGCGATGGAGCTAGTTAAATGCGGAGATAAACGCCTTGGTACTATTTGGGCTGCCATACAAGTCGAGCTGTTAACGTACCGACGACTCCAGGTGGGAGACTTATGGTTGTCTTCCATGTTTGACATGCAGGATGTTATCGAAGGGTTGCGGGCTCCCGACGAGTCAATTGTTATGCGCCTATTGGCAAATTGGGGCGAGCATGCTTTGGAAAGCTTCTCAGTCTGTGGTCTGTTTTCAAATGCGGACAGTCTCGGATGCGCCAGAAGGGAAGAAGCTTGTGCTACTTACTTCGCCAATCTCGATGACTGGAAACGAACCACATTCATACCGAGGAGGCCCACTGATTACTACTAGTAATACTGGCAGAGAATAGATGCTGAGATAATCAAATTACTCCTAAGTCATTGCTCAATCAATGAATTGTGCCAAATTGATGACGGCATACATGAACCGTCTAAATTTCTTACTATTCCAAGCACAAATAATTGAGCCGGATATGAGTAAGGTTCTCCGAGGAGCTATGAGGCTGTAACCTACTCTCTGAGGGTAGATGTCATCCCCGAAAGACGATGTGTAACAGGAAGGACGGCATGGTCAAGAAAGCGGGGAGTCTGGCTAGCAATAGTTCTTTTTACCTTAATGGATATGTGGTTTCTATATCCAGCTGGCACTGGAGATTAATGGAGATGTACAGTTGAACGCAATGCCATACATGGCGAAAGTGACTACAATCGACTACAATATACACCGTCTCTTGTCCCACTATGACAATCTAGTAGAGGAACTTAAGTGTTGCAAATATGCAACATTTATTTTGAACCCTGTTCAATGAATAAAGGGTTCCTTGCCATATCATTTCTCATAATGAGCACCTGACCGCTTTGCCAGCCATATCAATCAACGAGTGTCTTCAATGGCGATGCATTGTGGTGTCGAGAAGACATTACGGTCCAAGCCACGTTCTGGGAGACATTGACTCTCTCGTAGCAGCCACCCTAACACCAAGACACAATTTCGGCTCAACAGTTCACAAGGCCCAGCTGGTAAAACCATCGAGCACCTGAGAAACCTACCGACCAATCCGATAGCTTCCCAAAGCCGCGGTTCAGATCACAAGCAATGACACATGCCTCAGCCCTCCTCAGCCCTCCTCAGCCGCAAGGCGAAAAGTCCACGTAACGCAGGAACGACTACTCCAAGCGCATAACATACTCCAATATTGACACCAAGACACAAACACGCACCGGCGAGGAATAGAGTTCGAACATATCGTCATTACCCAAGCCGTCAGCCATAATTGTCCCCACCCAAATCACAAGCTTCAAACACGCGCGGGAGATCGATCGGAAAAGACAGGAAAAAAACAGAAACACGAGGAACCCAAACACGAACATGCATATTGAACAAATCTCCCATATCTCACCTCATTATAGGGCACGACGACGTTCATCGCCGATCTGAGGGGGTTTCCGAGTTATTTAGAGTTCATCGTAGACCGAGTCGTCGGGACATGCGGCGCAGAGTATCCACGGCGACGGCCACGCCCGGACGAGCAATCCAGGCTGAGGCATTCCAAGCACGCGCCTGTCGTTTTCATTCCGTCCTTGGAAGTAATGGTGGACACATGGCCCTACCCAGTCCGTCGGCATTGAAGCCCCAAGGACTGGACCTGGTCCACGAGAAGTCAGGCTTCGTTGCTAAGCGCGCTTGAGCCACGGCCAGTCGTCTCGTGGTCGCCATTCCAAAACAGGGGGGCCATGGGACGCGGGCAACGGTTCAAGTTCGGGGAAAACAGCAACTCTGGGAGAGCCCAGATTTGTTGAGACAGGCGCGTCCCAGCGGCGTGGCGCTCGTAGACTTCCGCGGGACGGCATGAAGCGTCCCAGGTGCGCGCTAACAAGTGCGCTGGGCGAGCTGCCAACCCACGGCAGGAATATCTCATGTCCCAGCTGAACGGCCATCCCTTGCCCAAGGTCCCAACCCGAGCCGAGCGCATAGCTCTGTTTTACGGCTGAACTACTGTTTAAGTAGGGGCTGCCAGCCCTGTTCTGCCTGGCTGTCGTCATCGCTTAGATGCGCCGACTTTCAGACGAGACCTTAGGCTTCATACAGGCATAGGACGCATTCGAGAAGACTTCTGGCCTCATTTCCTCCCGGCAGACGGCCGCTTGGCTCGGCAACGGGTTGTTAGCTTGGGTTATCTGGACGATCAGATGTCCCTACTGAAAGCCGACGCTTAATAAGCATGTATGAACTTCCGTCGGGGGAGTTAGTCGAGGCTCGACCGTGGACACTAGGAAGTCGAACAGCCACACGATCGTGAGTAAGGACGGCGAGTATCCGAGCCGGCAGCGACACCGCCCCCTTCTGCCCCAGCTTTGCGGACTCCATTCAACAGACTGAATCTTTTCTCTAGATCAAACAGGTTGGGTTGCGCTTGTGCCCAACGTACCCAAGAATCGATCAGGAGGCATTCAGTCGTCTGAAATGAGTGTACACACAGCCCATCGGCTGACCGTACCCGTCTTTAGAAGCGGCATCCGCGAGACGATCGACACGGGGCTCTGGGATGTCTGCCGGCAGAAAGGAGGCTAGCCGGGTTCCGGAGGGCCGGCGAGCGCATTAAACATACCCTAGTATGCAAGGCGCTGACTGAGGCCTGAGGTGGCCGTTTTTGCGGCTCGCCCGATTATGAGCCACTTGGCCCCATTTTGCAACCGTGCAACGCAGGCCAAAGACGGGCAATAGCACGGTCTCAGCATGAAGACCATTGCTGGCGTCGCAGGTAGGTTTTCAATGCTTGGAGATGGATTGGGTCGGGCTGTTCCTCTGTGTTGGTAACGATCGACAATGACCGCAGCGCTGGCCGCTTTGTTTCAGGGGATCCCCGAAAAGCTTATCGGAGCACTGGCGTCGCACCAGCAACGACTGACGGGGGCGCCCATAGACCAGTCTGGCCGCCAAGATGCTGCTGGCCGGTGGTGCTGATGCACGTCGCCAGGAACCAGTCCAGAGGGTCGTTTGAGACAATTTTAGTTCCCGGGTTCGGGTTGCGAGCCTTGTGCCCAAATCCAGAGAGCGGACCCGCTGATGTCGGTGGCGCTTTTGGCGCCAGATCTTGCATTCGACTGTCCCCTGGCTTCAAGGCTGCAACAGCGCAGGGCAGCGGGCGGGCTTGCGGCCTGGCAGGGCAGGGCAGCGGTGAGGTAGCCCCGATCCGGCGAAGTGCCCGACCAGTGGGACCGGGAAAGCTTGAGTTCGGCAGTGCAGATGGGCTTGTTCGGATGAGATTTGTGATCGTCACTGCCAAAGGCCGTTGTGGCTTGCGATAGAGTGCGCTGTATTCAACATAGAACGGGATCAATTAGGCGAGGAGCCTGCGGACTGGCGTCGCGAAATCGCGTGCTACTTGAAGTACCTAGGTAGTGAGATGGGAGATGTGGCCTACTATGGCCGGCGGCCAACTTGCCGCTTGCTCGAGCAGGCTTGGAAGTTGGAACAAACGAGTTGCTGCTGACAGCAAGACTGTCGACTACCCATGTCGTCGGAAATTTCTTGCCTCATGCTGTGGAGAAGCTGGGGAAGGATTGGCTGGTGGTGATTTGCTGCACCTCGAAACATTATTGCTGACTGTTGCAGTAACTTTTTTTTCTCTCTCGATGCAGACGTGACGGTACACATGCAGAGTCACACATCATGATGATAAGACTCGGATCAATCCATGATTCATGCGCCGGATGTGGCGATGGGCAGTCTGGCAGCCAATCTCCCAATCAATCAGTCAGTCACCACTTAGGACTTCACTCAATTTGGAGCCCTGGGCCCTGGCCCATGGACTGATCCGATGAGGCGTGCGGGACGTCTTCTCGAAGGCGGAGAATCATTCGATTCATCAGGGTTCTCCCTCGCCGGCCAGGATGCAATGGCAGGGCGGCTAAATGCGATGTCGGGCTGGCAGGCTAGGTGAAGTGCAGGACAACCAAATCCCGGCGCTACAATTGGCAGCTGTTGAAGAGAATTCAAAAGGAGGCCCTCAAGAGGAGGAAAATTCTTGCAGGTCCGCCTGTCGAGTGCATGACTCGGAAGAAGTAGATAACCTGCAGACTGATGATTCTGTGGCGAGCGTCACGTTGTTGTTCCACCCTGGTTTATTCAGGAAGTTTCTTTCTTTTTTTCTCTCACCTCGGCGCGAGACAAATCCTGCAGGTGTGAGAGGGGGAGAGGGAGTGTGGGAGAGGGGCAGGCATTGCCCCAGGCTGTGCCCCAGGCAGTGGACCGGTGCCGACTGCCGTCTGTGTGTGTGCCTTCTGTGTGCCTACCACCGTCCGTCCCTTCCTCGTTCAGAACCGAGCCGTCATCAGTCACGGCCGGCCAGGCCAGCAGCTGCTGCCGTTCCCGTGCCAAGAAAAGTGAGCCTCTGACGTGACGTGGACAAGGGTCCAGACTGTCTTGGAGCCTCTCGGCTGCGCTCAGCTCGACCTGGGCAACGTATTGATCAACCACGAAGAGCTCTTCTGAGGTGCTACTCTGCCTCGTACCCAGCAGCGAGAGAGACAAAGATGCCCAGAATCAGGTTTTACACTGGCAGAGGGCAAGCCTAGCCGTTTTGCTTGTAGGCTAACCCAAGGGTCAGGTCTGTTGCTAGCTTACAACGGCACTGCGTCTCTAGCTGAGACGCCGGTCCATTGGGTGGCAGGTGTCGATGGCTCTCCTGCCGGCTCTTGCTTCGTTGGGTAGGTTGCACATCCGAAACTGCCCCGAAGGTGACAAGGCGCCATCGTCAAGTCATGGTCAAGTCAACACCGTTGACTCGAAGGGAGCACTATAGCACGCTAGCTGGTCGTGCTGGCCTACCTCGACATGTGCTGTGGAAACGGTCTGCACGTCTGCAAATCTGCACACGCGCGCGGCCGTTAGCCGAGCAGCTTTGCAGATCTCCAGGTCACCAGACCCGGACACAGAGCCAGCCCGCCCGTCATTGGAGGACAGCAAGAGGACATGGCACCATGCCATGCCCAGAAAGAGGTAAGAGGCACGGCAGCAGAATGGCGCTTTCCTTCTTGCTCTCGCCATGCATCCTCCCGTCCACACAGAAGATACGCTGAATACGCCTTCCAGATCCAAACGGCCGGTGCTGCCCAAAAACAGGAACAGTGGGAAGAGGGCCTTGCCAAAACCAGCAGCCACACGCAAGCCCTGTTGATGCAGCTAAGGTACCTTGCCGGGATTGAGACTTGGCCAGCAGGGATACTGCCGGGGTCCAACGCTCAAACGCATCATAGTGCCGGTGTCCAGCCAGGCGATCATTCATGGCAGACTGGGCAGTCAGAAATGTTAGTCGTCTGCACCGTCTTGCTGTTGTTCTTGTATCTGGCTTCCAAGGTTGGTCTGGCAGTCTGGCTGGCCTGGCCGGCTCGTCCTCGCCTTGTCTCCCAGTCTGACCGTCTGCCCAGTCTGGAGGAAGTGGCTGCAGCCTGACCTCCGCCTCTCCTCCTCCTCCTCCTCTTGCGTAGCGGCCACATATCCCCACATTCCCCTCCTCCCACGGCTTTTGCTCGAGACCCTCACCCTCGATCACACGTACGGCCCTACTTTCACATCACTTTGCCACGGTCAATTGAGGGACCTCACGGACGTCGCCATTGCATCTTCCGTCCTCCTGATTTGTGGGCAGTGAGGTTGAAAATTCGCGGCTTCTCGTCATCTGGTCATCTGCTCTATCATCGATCTGCTGTTGTGGGCTGTGGCCTGAGGCACCTCGGTGACGATCTGGGGACTTCCTTACAACCCCACGCGACCCTACTCTTCAACTCCCTGCCTCAGCACTCATAGCACAGCTTGCATGAGCGCAACAGTAGACAACACAGCAGTCCACCTCGTACAGACGGACCAAACCTTCTCAGCGCCATCCATGCTTTGATGTCTGTCCATCTATGCGAGGGTACAACACGGACTCATCCACTCGGCTGCTTCTCGCTCTCCTCGCCTCATCCACATGCCCCGAGTCTCCAGTATCGCAATAGCCGAACCTTATCGACGAGCCCCGATTCCCTGTAATAAACCCGAATCGCCTCGTCATATCCACCAGGATTCTGTGCACCGTGCACTCCCTCTCTATTCGCCCTGACTACGCGCCCCGCAGGACATCCCGCAGTACCAGCATCAGCGTCAGCATCAGCTTCCACCACCAGCGACTGTTGCACGCCCGGCATCTCTGGTCGACTCGAGGAGCAATCCCATTCGATCCTGTGGTGGGCGCTGCCGATCTGCCGGTAGCTCAGCAACAAAATCCCGGCGAGCCAACTGCATCAATTCATTCGCTGGGCTCTGGTGCAGAAACCCAGAGAAAAGGCACCTGGAAGTCACTCGCGTTTCGGTTTCACACACCTACTCTGGTTGCAGCACGTCTGACCGCATACGCCCTCCGGCTCGGTCTTGCGCGGTGCGAATTAATCGCGTCTGATTCTGGCCGCTGCACCTGTTCTGCCTCTGCCTGTGCACCCCTGCCGAAGTTCACCACATACGGCATAGCCCATCCAAGCAAGGTTGGGCGTTACTCCGGCCCAAGCAGCATTCTCAGGTGTCCCCGAGCAAGGGACCTCCAGACAGACCGAAGGACAATCTCCGTCACTGTCCTGCGCGGTCGTCTCGCCTGTTCGTTCGTTCGCTCGTTCATCCGTTCGTTCGCCATTGTGTGCTGGCTGCTTGTCATCGGTCATCCAGGCCACACGCAGGAGCACAAGATATTGCGAGACACTCCAAGCAAGGTCACGCCTGCGGCTGCTCCCTCCCCTACACGTCCCCGGAGTGACATCCGCCCTCCTGCACGATTCCACAGGGCGCCCACTCGGCCCCGGTTCCCAGACACATCGTTTCTCCCTCCCCCCTGTCTTCCTGCCCGCCCCGCTGGCCTGACCTGACCGTCGACGTCTGCCGTCTGCATCATTATTCTCGCCCACGCGACTCGCAACACAGTCATTGCTGTACCAGTTGCCATCCACACCCCTCCACGGCTGCTTGTTGTGTTGTACTGTACATACCATACCACCACCGCCTTGTGCGCCTGCCGTCATCCGAAGCTCTGAACCTTGGGCTTTTGGTCCCGCCCGTCTGCTGTGCTCCAATGGTCGTGGTACTTCCCGTGTAAAACATTCTCGGGAGCACATGCGCATACTTCTCAATCTGCGACATACCTCGCTCCCACATATGACAGGTACGAACCGCGATCAGCGTGGTAATTAATTATGGCTTTGTGATTCACAGCCAGGGATCCCGTGAGTTTACATTTCCCTCCATTCTCGGCTTGCCCTGCCCTGCCCTGCCTTGCCTCACCTCATGCTTGCTTGCTCGCTCGTCCATGCCCATTGCCCGCCCGCTTCACCCCATCCATACATGTACCCATTCCTGACCGTCATTTTCACCTCCCCACCGCCCATCGCCAGTCCTTCTTCTGTTTATGCTTCAATGCTGCTGGGACTGTGCACCTCGCTACCCGCGTTCGTCCCCCTTGATCGATCCACCGCCTCGGGTTGTCGCAAGCCTCGCCCAGAGTCTAGGGAACTCAGGCGATCCCTTCCCATATCTCACCCCTTGATGCCTTACGCTTGCCAGCGCACCTCCCCGTACCCGTTCACCACAGCGTCCCCTTTGCAAATTTGGTAAACCCAATCGTATCGACACTGAGCATCGCTCCCTGCACCCTGGCTTGCCAGTTCGTCGTCATACGGGTTGAGTCGCCATTATGTCGACCAGAGCCGGTCTGGACATACATAACCTATACTTGGATGCCTCCCGTGCCTCACCAAGTTGGTCACCACTGCCTCTCCCTCTGCGCAGAACACCATCCCTTCGTTTGGGAGCAAAGAGTTCTAACTAATCATCCATGATGTCTGTAGCAACAGATACTCCCAGAAGACCTGAACCTTACTATTACTCTTCGCGAGGAGCAGTTTATTATACGCCTCGGACTTCTGCTGATCGGCGGGCCCGTCGTACTGCCGCGCCCGCGAACCCGAGCCTCCCGGCACCTCACATTGGGCCCCGCCAACGCCGCCCCCACTCCATACATATCGTCTCATACCCCTCCGGATTCATCCCCCAAGAACTGCGACCGAAAACAACCCCCCGAGACATCGAGAGGCAAAGGAAAAGAGAAGAGGAAAAACGGAAGAAGGAGGAAGAGGACAGGAAGAAACAGGAAGAGAAGCAGAAGAGACAGCGTGAACAGGAAGACAAGAAGCGCAGGCTTCGAGAACAGGAAAAGAGGACCTCATTTGGCTCCTTCTCAGGCGACAAGCGAGTCGGTAGCCTCTTCAGCAAGCTCAAGTCTGCTTTTCAGCCCCCTGAGCCACAAAAATACTCTGAAGGACCTGACGGCACGACCACGCCAATTCCGCGGCCGCGACCCCAAGCGAGGACCAGGGTACGACCTGTCAGCTGGTTGAGCGTTACGAGCCGACTCTCCAGAGTAGAGGACACGCCACCCGGCGACGACTCCTCGTCACCAACCTCCGAACTCCAACTGCAAGCGACAGCGGCGTCTCAAGCCCCCGGACGACGATCCACGACTGTACCCCCGACAGAGGATCCCATTCCCGAGCACGAGCAAGAGCAAGAAGCCGCTGCGCCTAACGATTCTGCCGCTGCCGTACCAGATACACCAGTAACACGGAATCCGATAGCAGCACCTGTCAACTCCGCACCGTCAGCACTCGCTGTTACAGCCCAGCAGTCGTCATCCACAATGGTGGACGCTCCTCTCAGGGCGCCTCGCCTGTCAGCCGGACCAGCCATTGGAGCTGGCCACTCTCGCCGGAACAGCTTCATGTCTGTCAGGTCGGCGAAGAGCGCCATCTCCTCGGTCCAGGAGATTCAACAACCTAAGCCAATAGCGTCTGGCAGTGGCTTGTCATGTACCATCATTTTGGCTGAGCCAAATGTCTTTTTGACAGGATTCGATCATGACGGTCACACGAGACACGAGAGTCACAACTCCACCGCACTGCTTCGCGGTAAAATGCAACTCAACGTCACCAAGAACACAAAGGTCAAATCTGTTACCTTGAAGCTCTTGGGCAAGGCGCGTACGGAATGGCCCGAAGGAATCCCCCCTCTCAAAGTTGACATGTACGAGGAGGAGTCGTTAAGAACCCAGGCTCTGACATTCTTTCACGCTATGCATGACGGCTGGGAGACCGAGTACGGGAACCAATGCACATACAAGCTCAAGGGCACACCCATGAACTTGAATCTAAACCGGTCATCCCTAAACCCTGGGGACTCAGCGTCTGTTCTGCAAATGGGCAGTAGGCAACGGTCGAATATGTCTGCCAAGGAGCTGAAACGTCTGTCCCTCCGCTCTGTCGAATCGAGGAGTTTCGGTAAAGGCGAATCCCCAGTGGCAAGTCAGGTTCAGGCGAGGGGTTTCAAAGTGTTCTTCCCAGGCATGTATGAATACTCATTCGAGCTACCCATCGATCACCACCAGCTGGAGACCATCAAGCTTCAATACGGCGCCGTCAAGTGGGAGCTCGAGGCAGCTGTCGAACGTGCCGGCGCCTTCAAACCGAATCTTCATGGCACCAAAGAGGTATCAATCGTCCGTGTTCCTGACCAGATGTCGCTCGAGACCTCGGAGCCGATTTCGATATCTCGACAATGGGAGGACCAGCTGCACTACGATATCATGATATCGGGAAAGTCATTCCCCATCGGCGCCAAGATCCCTATCGCCTTCAAACTCACACCGCTCGCGAAGGTGCAAGTGCACAAGCTTAAGGTTTTCGTCACCGAAGCGATCGAGTACTGGACCAACGACCGGAAAGTGACGAGAAAGGATCCTGGGCGGAAAATCTTGTTACTCGAGAAGACCGCTGGAAAGCCCCTCGACAAGCAGTACGAATCTAGTCAATTGCGCATCCTTAGTGGTGGCGAGCTGTCCCCTGACGAGCGAGACGTCGCACGCCAAGCCGCACAGCGGAGAAGGACCATCGAAGCTCAACGCACACATTCCTCGGCGGCGCCCCTTCCAGAGCCCACAGAGAACTTACTCGGTGACCTGGATCTTGGCCTGGAGACTTACTGGGGCTCGACAGAGATGGAAATGAACGTGCAGATGCCAACATGCGAAATGATGGCCAAGGATAAGTCGCTAAGATTGCATCCTGACTGCAGCTGGAAGAATGTCAACGTGTATCACTGGATGAAGATTGTGATGCGTATCTCGCGTATCGACCCAGATGACCCGGCTGGGAAACGAAGACGGCACTTTGAGATCAGCATCGACTCGCCTTTCACGGTACTGAACTGTCGCGCGACACAGGCTAACACAGCTTTGCCCGAGTACAACAGCCCAGACACCAGCGGGACGCGTCACCAGACCTCGTGTGGCTGCCCCGACGCTCAGGTCTTCAACTCAGGCACCACGCCGGACAACTCCAGTGGAAGCCTTGTTGACACCGCACCTGTCAATGCCGCGCTGCCCATGCCACCGCAGGCGGCTCATCTGCACATGTCCTCGCAGGGGATCAACGGCAACTCAACTGCTGCGTCTCCGACTGCCTCATCCCCAACGACGGCCACCGCAGGCGCTGCAGGACCAACCTCGAATCCGGTGTCCCCGAATCCCCTGCAAAGAGTACGAGACCAAGAGTGCAATCCTAGACCGATGCACCTGCTTCGTTACCCGTCCTTCGACCCGCCACCTTTTGATTACGACCAGGCGCCTCCACCACTGCCCACTCCTCCACCTAACTACGATATAGTGGTTGGCACTCCTAGTGTCGACGGTTTGGCCGATTACTTCCAGCGCCTATCGCACTACGAAGACCCAACCCCGAGCCAGGTCGACGATGACTATCTGGCTGCAGGCGCAGGCGGGTCAGGTGGCGATGGTACCGATGACATCACGCCTCCTGCGCGTCCGGTGGCAGACGAGGGTGAAGACACGGAGGTTGAGTCTGACTCTGACTCGGCTGATGAGCAAACACCGGCGAGAACCGTGAGCCGAGTAGGAACGGTCAACGTGGCCAACCCGCGGACACCTGGTGGAAGACTCGTCCCGAGCAGGAGTTTCGAAATCGAAAGACCCGCAGCTGACTTCGCCTTGAGTATGGCTGGGGTAGTCAGGAGGAATGGAACCGACAATGCTTCTTAGGAGGAAGACTTTGTCGGTCACATCTCACTCCCATTTATGATATTGGCAACAAGAGCGAAATTTAACGGACATTACACTATGAGATACGATTCTGAGGAGATCAAAAGCGGGATAAGAGGCGGCGAAGAGGAATGATACCACCAGTCTCGATTCGGACACCAAGTTATTAGGCGTGAGAACTGTCAATGCCACTCCTTTGGCACCTTGTCCTTGCTGGGGGTTTCCAAACGGGGCACGAGGAACACCAGAAGCAATTTTGGAGGCAGCACATGCCTCGCGAGATCGACGCGATAGACTGATTTGGAGAGGCACGACGCCAAGGCAGATACCAATCACATAGGGGCGTTGGAATTAATTTCAAAGGGACATATGCTTCAATAATGTCGCCCTCGTGTGTATATCCTTGTGTACATACATATACCTGCTTTGGCTGAGTTCAGGGGGAGTTCATGTGTGCATTCGTGGTTTCCTTGACGGAAAATCCGGGGACATGGGGGAGAGACAAGGGTCTGGGGTGATCACGATGGGGAGCATCAGCGTCATTTTATTGCCGGCAGCATTGGATAGATTTTTGGTCGTTCACACCATTTTGGGAATGGAATATGATACTCTTATGTTAGCTCTTGCCGCGCGTTGTGATGGTTGTCCACAGGCCCGCCTCTGGTGAGTGGACCAGAGTCTTGGTGTGCACCGCTTGGAGCAAGCAATGTCCGAGAAGTATATCAAATTATATTTGCAACCATTGAACGGACTAAGTTTGGCAAAGACCGTCTGAACTGCTGTTGTGTGGTTTCCAGGGCTGAACAGGAAGGGGTCCAGCGAGTAAGGGGGTGTCGTTGCCGATTGCCTTGATGCGCTCGCCTGTCCATGGTAGTGTTTACGGTAACAGACAGGGACAGAATTCTCATATCAGTTCGTTTCCATTATGAGAAGTGGTATTAAATACATCATGCAGTGCCGCTCCAGCCCAAGTCATCCCCCAACCGCTCGCTGGCCTCACGCCGCAGAAGATGCCCCTCCGCTTGTCCCCTCCTCCCCCGGCAGATCATGATCAAACGGCTTCCTCCCATAGACAAAATACACGCCGCAGTACGAGTGAATCTTCCTGTTCATGAGGTCCTTCTTGACGTCGACGAGGAAGCTCAGGACGTCCTCGGAGGACCACCCGAGCACGCGGGTGAAGAGGGCGAGCGACATGCTCTGCACGCCCTCGAGCAGGTTCTGGCAGCACATGGCGCCGAGCAGCTTGTTCTTGTCGCCGCGGGGCCACGTGTTGAAGGCGCAGGCGGCGTGCCTCTCGACGACGCCCTCGAAGCCCACCTCGCGCATGTACCGCCCCCACTCGAGGTTCCCGCGCAGGTCTTTCCCCGTGCGCAGCATCCCCTCGTCCATGAGCCGGTTCCACTCGCCCAGCGCGGTCCCGTCCATGGACCCGTCGTCGCACCGCATCGGCATGCACGGGTCCTGCAGCTCAAAGTAACCCCCCGGCGCCAGGTTGTCCCAGATGTGCTGGACTATGCGGCGGCCGTCGCGGAAGCACGTCACCATGGCCCGCGCGTGCACGTAGTCGAAGGGCTCGTCGAAGCCCCAGTCGGGCTCCTCGGCGTCGCCGATCTCGAAGCTGCAGTTGCCGGGGACCATGGCGGGCTGGATGGGCGACAGGTCCGTGCCGATCACGGTCGAGCCGGGGTACTCGTGGGCCATCTCGATGGCCCAGATGCCCGTTCCCGTGCCGAGGTCCAGGACGCGCCGGGGGTAGACGAGCGGGGCGATGTGGAGCTTGCCGTCGAGGAAGATCTTGAAGGTGTGGTGCTGCAGGTCGAGGCGCTCCTGCTCGATCTCGTCGTTGGGCAGGAGGTATTCTGTGTGGTGTGGTCAGCAAGACTTCCTGGATGGCAGGCGGGCTCTTTTGCGAGCCGGTGAGCGTGGAGGTGCCTCTCGGCTCGGTTACTTACTATCTGAGTTGAAGGCGTGATATGTGCGGCCGTTTTCCTGTATGAACCTGTAGAGGTTCGGCTCCAGGGATGTCGTCGAGTCCCTGCATGAGTCTTCGTCAGCACGCGGGCGGGCCCAATGTCTTGCTTGTCTGCACGATCCCTCCCGCTGGTGCATGCTCGTCTGCGCACATGATCCTCAGCTGCGGTGGCTCGGCCTGCAGGGACGCGCTGCAACGGTAGAACCAGGATGGGGGCGGGGGGACAAAATGGTCAAGTGCATACGCAAACGAGAACCCCAGGCCGGAGTCATGATCCTCTCCCTGCAAAAGCCTGGTCAGCGTTGTGGTTCAATCAGGAGAAGAGGCACCCGCGGCAGCGATGGGGACGACTCACACCAGAGCCATCCGAGACGTCGAGGTGGGCCGGCAGGTGGAAGTTTGGCTCGGCCTCCTCGGCCACGAGGCCACTCTCGCCGGAGCCGACAGCTGCTGCGGTTGACGATGACTCGGCGGCGATGTCACCTTGTCCGGCCGGGCCCTGCTGGCCCACGTTGGCATCCTCCTCCATGACAGCTCGGCGGAAGCACCCGGGGCTGGGGCTGGGGCAAAGAGGGGCTCTCTGGGAGGCAGCCGCAGGATTCTCCGGCGTTGTCACACTGTCTGGCGAGAGATCCACCCGAGCTGCATGCGAGGCTCCCCCACGATGTGTGCGCTGGACGTAGATGCAGTTATGTACAGAAGAACCCACTCCTCGCGGTATGTATGTGTCAGGATCAATTTTCTTTTCTCACATCCTAGAGATCAGGCCGTCCCTCAGATGTCATAAAGGCAGAGCCATCTCGGGGAAGCGGGCACATGATTAATGCCAACGGGAGAGTGCGAACGAAGGAAGGGCTTGGGATGGATGTGGCGGTCGCTCGGCAGTGGGACTCAGCCAAGGCTCTCCCCCGTCCGAGGGCGCAACAAACCTTGGAAGGAAATCCCTTCCCCCCTTCCATCCCGTCAGCCTGGTCACCCGTCGGCTGAAATAAGGGGCTGACGATGATCCGACCGGCACCGCTATCGAAAGGGCCGTTTTCCCTCATTTGCGTTAAGGCGGCCGAGCTACAAACGGGCGGTTCCTGGAGCGCCACAAGGTGCAAAACAACCCACTGGGACGCTGCCGCTTCGAAAGTTCCTTACCTTGGCGCGGTCACATGTGGGGGGAAAAGGGGGGGGGGGGCAGCCCAGCAGGTTTTTGGCTCGGGCCGGGCTAGGCTCGGGCCCGAGCCGGTTGGGAAGGATGCGGATGCCGGCCCACAACGGCTCGCACTGGATTCCATTTGTGGCTCGCGTTGGATGATCAGCCACCGACTATTTAACTTAACATCTAGACTACCGGTATATTTTACATACAAGCATTTAAGTATCTAGAAAATACACGACAGAAACTCTATAGGCCATAATCCTGCTTGATCAGGTCCGCCGCCTTCTCCGCGACAGCATAAACCGTCGTCTGCGTATTCGCCTGCGGGATAAGGGGCATCACGCTCGAGTCCACGACGCGCAAGCCCTCGACCCCGTATACCTTCAGTCCGGAGTCCACCACGCCGCCCTTGTCCCGCGGCGCCATGCAGCACGTCCCCACGGGGTGGTTGTTGCTGAGCGCCGTGGCGCGGATGTACTCCCTCGCGCGCGCGACCGTGTCGACCCTCGCCCCGCCGGGCCCGGGCTGCGCGCGCCGCCCGCCGGGCTGCTTGAGCAGCGAGGCCAGCGGCTCCGTGCTCGCGAGCGCCTCGATGGCCATCAGGTGCCGCGCGTACACCTCGGCGTCGAGCGGGTGGCTTAGGTACCGGGGGTCGATGGCCGGCGGGGTATCGGGGTTGGCCGACGTGACGTGGCTGCTCCCGCGCGAGAGCGGGTGCACGAGGGCCGCGCCGATGCTGAGGTAGTTGCCCTGCACGGGGTTGGTCGTCATGCCGATCTGCCTGGGGCCGTTGTGCAGGTTCACCTGCACGGGGAGGGCGAACAGCGCGCCTGTGCTCTCTGTCTTGGCCTGCAGGAGCCTGGTGAGGTACTGCGCCGCAGAGCGCTGGTTGGACGATGTGGAAGGGTCGTTGTTGTGCTGCAAGTCCTCGATGGCCTGCTCGAGGCTCTTGTGCGCGCCCGGGTCGAGTTTCTCGATCGTGTCCGCTAGGATGGGCGTGAACGCATAGCTCATCAGGGCGCCGCTTGCCAGGGGTCCGGCCTGGTGCTCCTGGTACATCTTCATGAAGAGCTCGAGCACCCCGGGCTCCTGCCGGACGAGGGGGTCGCCCGTCATGACGCCGTCGGCCACTTCGAAGCTGACGCCCGTCATCAGGTGGTCCTGGAGGTTCTCGCCCACGCCGGGGTTGTCCACCCTGCAGGCGATGCCAAGCTCCTGGAGCAGGGACCTGTCGCCGATGCCCGAGAGCTCCAGCAGCTTGGGGGTCTGGAACACCCCGGCCGCGAGGATGACCTCGCGCCTGGCCTTGACTTGGTGGTGCTCGCCGTCCGCGTCGGCAAACACGACGGCACGGGCTGCGGAGCCCTCCAGCACGACCTCCCGGGCATTGGCGCCGGTCAGCACGTCCAGGTTGGGGCGCTGGGCCGCCGGCGCGTAGTAGGCGCTGGCGGAGTAGCTGCGCGTCTTGGTCGCCGGGTCCACGCTCGCCGGGCAGCTGAAGGCGCCCGTGGAGCGCCCGCTGAAGGGGTCGGCGGTGATCGCGCCGCCGAGCTTCTCGAAGGCCTCGACCCAGGCCCTGCCCAGGGGGTTCTCGGGCGAGTCGGTGAAGCTCGCCTGGATCGGGCCGCTGGTTGCCGTCACCCTGTCGTCGATCCAGCTGATGCCCACGTGCTCGCGCAGCTTGGCGTCTGGCGGCACTAGGGTGTGGAACTTGCGGAAGTACGGGCCTAGGGAATCCCAGCCCCAGCCTGGGTTCCCCAGAGCCTCCCACTCATTGAAGTCCTCGGCGGAGGGTGGGACGAACACCTCGGCGTTGAGACCGCTTGATCCACCTAGAAGGCGACCTTGCGGCTGGCCAATCTGACGTCCATTGAGGTTTTCCTGGTTGTCATGTTAGTCTCTTGCCTAAAACAGCTCTCTGGAAATGAAAGACCAGGGTGAAAGGAGTATGACGCACCTGGGGTGTTGTCAGAAAGTCCCAGTCGAGTTCGGTGCCCAAGATGGCGGACCACATCGCCGGGACAGCGATTCTGGGGTCCTGCAGAGCATTGCTGCCGGCCTCTAGGACGAGCACCGAGACGTCTGGGTTTTCGGTCAAACGTGCGGCCACAACCAGGCCGGCAGTGCCGCCACCGACAACGACAAAGTCATACTCGTTCTGCTTTGGAGCCATGACGTTCTCGTGTCCTTGATATGTGAGAAATGATGAGTCGTGAGAGACAGTAAGTTAATGGAAATGCTTTACTGAGATGTCTGTGTTGCAATGGTCGAACAAGAAGCGGGTTTTATGGAAGTTGGTGAAAAGTCGCCCACGCCTATTCGTACAAGCAGTAGACTAAGCAGTCGTTGGACTGCAGCCAACGGCAGGGCTTCAGGAAACTCATTTGCTGAGCCGCAATGTTGGCTGTAGTCCACAGTTTCTCCCAAGATGCTAGTTTTGTGTGTTGGTCACCAACAGGCGCATTTGATGCTACCGCCGTGGAGAAATGCCTCTTGTACAGCGTTAAATTGCTGCACGCCATTCCAATGAGGTAATGAGGTAACCGCCTTGCGAGTGGCCGGAGTAGGCTGAGAGGTGTCGTGCCGCAGCCGTGCATGTGGTTGCGCATCTTGGTGGACTTGCAAGTGGGGAACCTGTTGCCAACAGGTGCTCGATCGATCCGGCTTCAACGATCTACATTGCCCCTGCCCCGTAACGAGTGGACCATGCGTATCAAAGGTGTTAACACTGTTGACATGGTACTAAATGGGCGCTTTGGATGCCTGACCACTCCATTTTTTCCAACAGAGGTGGAAATACAAGTTGATGTAAGACCTGACAAACGGAGAAAAGGAGCCTCAACACTTGCATTTGATGGTCGTAGTGAGGGGCGTCCTAGATGAATATACCCGCCGGACTACATCTTGGGACCACGGATGCACCCCATGGTGCCATTTTTGTGCCTGTACAGGATAGAATAGGATTAATCAGGCGATGAAAGGTTTGAGATATTGGAGGACAAACAAATTGAGAGCAAGCCAGAAAAAAGTTTCTCCAGTCGAATATGGTGTTACTGGGATATACGAAGCGTTGTTATCTAGACCATCATGGGATACCAATGCAGAATTGACTACTTGTAGTTTCCTCGGTATTGTGTTAATAAGCGTCTTACCAGTTTCCATTCACTCAGAAATAATTCAATAACTCTTGAGGTGAACTCCGCTTGTGGCGAGCAGCCACAATACAAGTCTTTGTTTTTCGTCTCGATCTCTCTCGAGGTCCGACGTCTTTGTCAACCACTCGTACTCCCTGGTCAATTCTAATTCGGATTTCGACCATCAAAGAACAACAAGTCTTTGCTGACACCCGTTGTCCTGAAGAAACTTCTACCAACATGGCCTTTCGAAGGTTCTTGGTTGCGACGCTACTCTTGGCTGGGTCCACCTACGGAGATCATGAGCTTGGAGAGAACAAGGACCTTGCTGGTTTCAGTGAGTCAGACACATCCGCCAACTTGAAAGTTGCGGATGATGTGTCCCGCCAAGATGGCAAGGCCAAATTTGTAGGCTTAAACATCTGTGGCTTCGATTTCGGTTGGTGAGTAACAATTATGCGGACCACCGCGCCCAAATCAGCCACTAATTTGCGAACGCCTCCTCCTGTCATACAGCAATCAAAACGGTTTCTGCGACCTAAGCAAGATCGACGCACCGCTACCCAATGTTCCCCCGGCATACACCGACCCAGACGACCCCCTGAACAACGGCACCGCCCAGATGGTCCATTTCGCCACGGCCGACAACTTCAACGTCTTCCGGCTCCCCGTCTCCTGGCAGTACCTCGTCAACAACGACCTCGGTGGGCCCCTCGACCCGACAAACTCCGGCTACTACGACCAGCTCGTCCGCGGGTGCCTCTCGACGGGCGCGTACTGCATGATCGACCTGCACAACTACGCGCGGTGGGACGGCAAGAGGATCGGCGAGGACGACGGCCCGTCGGTCGCCCAGTTCGCAGACCTGTGGGGCAAGATCGCGGCCAACTACAAACACGACGGCAGGGTCTGGTTCGGGACCATGAACGAGCCGTATGACCTGCCCTCGCTCTCGACATGGAAGGTTGCCGTCCAGGCGGCAGTCACCGCGATAAGGGAGGCCGGCGCCACGAAGCAGTTCATATCCCTCCCGGGCAGGGGCCACCAGTCGCCGGGCCACCTCGTCGCCAAGGGCGACGGGGATGTCCTGAAGCAGGTGACCAACCCGGACGGGACGGCTGCGAACCTCGTGTTCGACGTGCACCTGTACCTCGATGCCGACGGCTCCGGGACGGGCAGGAAGTGCGTCACGAGCGGCGTCGAGGCGAACTGGGCGCCGCTGGCCGAGTGGCTGCGGGAGAACGGGAGGCAGGCTGTCGTGACTGAGACCGGGGGTGGCGACACGCCCTCCTGCGAGAAGTATCTCTGTCAGCAGCTGAGGTATCTGGAGTAAGTTGAAAGCCCCGCGCACGAGGTGCTTGAGTGTTTTGATGCGGGCTGGCTGACACTCCTTGCTCTAGTGACAACTCGGACGTCTTTGTGGGATATGTGATTTGGGCGGCTGGGTCTTTCAAGTCGTCGTATGAGTTGTCGATGACGCCGTCTGTCAAGGGCGACGACTGGGAGGATGTTCATCTGCTCACTCAATGCGTGGCCCGTTGAAGAAGAAAGAAGAATGGGTACGGGTCTCCGGCTTCTAGGTATTCTTTTTGGTCTTCGTTTTCTGGTCTTCGTAGTATAATTATAGAAGTTCATGTGCCGGTGCAAGTCAGATGCTGTGCATTTCACAGGAAAACCATGTTCGTTGAGATGAAATTCGTGAATGGCCGCGCTCATAAACTGTTGCAAAATGGTACTTTAAAATCATCGGGTTGCAGTAATTATTTCTCAGCCCATTATAGAAGGAATGAATTTCTACTTGACTATAAAAGCTTTTTGTAGATAGTCACATGTGTGAGATACAAATCGTGTTAAAGATACCAAGACGGATAGATATTAAACCATTCTGGGTCGCGGGATGACTACCCTCAAGCCTTTTGCTGGCTCCAAAGCTCTTCAACATTGAACCTCTTCCAAAACCAAAACTTCAACTTTGTCCTTCTATACAGCCAACCTATATCAGGCATATACGTCCATCCAGTACCGGTCCCAGAATGTCCTCCACTTCTCCTCGACACCCCGCAGCCAGTCCTTAAAAGGGATCTCATCGCTGCCAATCCGCAATCTGCCATCCTTGACGCCCCTCCACCCTTCTACAGGCGCCCGGATATGCTTGTGGTCCTGCGGGCAGATGGTGCGCCAGTCGGCCTCGAGCTCGCCCCGGAGGCGCGCGGCCCGCTTGTCGAAGCACTCCTCGCAGATGTCGCAGTCTATACAGTAGAGGCACAGGTAGGCGCCGCCGTGCGCCCAGTCGGTCGCGTCCTTGCGGCAGTAGTTGCAGTAGAATTCTACGCTTCCTAGGAGGCCCTCGCTCATGGGGTCGCCGTCAACGCGACCGCCAGGAACAACAGGAGATGTGGCAGCTGAGGCCGCTGGTTCCGGTTGCGCAGCGGGGCTTGTCGTCGTCTGCTGCCGGTCAGTATCTGTGGCGTCGACGCTTCCCGGTGTCTCGGCTGCGCCAGCCCCGCCGTCACCCTGTGCGGTAGCCTCGGGTGACTCCTGTGGCTTGTCCGGTTGCTGTCCGTCCTGTTGCTCTTCGCTCGTCGATGGCCCCTGCTCCAATAGCGTCTGCTTCGCGAGATCGCTCTCGCGCACCTCGGCGTCGATGATATACAGCTGCGCCGTCAGGGCGACCTGCGCCTCCGCCTCGAACCCCTCGGCCCACATGAGCACGCGCGCCAGGCGCCGGAAGCTGGTCGAGTCGTTCCAGCCGACGTCGTCGCCCAGGTCGTCGACGCAGCTCTGGAACGCGGCCTGCAGGACGTCGTGCCACTCGAGCGCGGGGCCCAGCTTGCGGAGCATCCCGGCCAGGAGCAGCGAGATTGGCGACTTGGCCACCTTGAAGTCGTTGCCCAGGACCTCGGACAGCTTGGCGAGCAGCTTCTTGGTCTCCGCGAGGGCTGTGCTCTTAACGATGGGGTCGTTGGACCGCCGGAAGTCCTCGAATAGCTGCTCGCAGAGGAGGTTGCACGAGAGCTCGACACAGTATGCGTCGGACTTGGGATCGTTGATGAGCTGCTTCAGGGAGTCCTTGGCCATGCCATCCTCGCCCAAGGCACTCCGCGAGAACTCGGCCGTCTTGAGGCTGAGGTTGGCTATGTAGTAGTCGAATACCGGCAGCTTAAGACTCGCTAGATACTTGGCAGCCGAGCTGTAGAGCCCGAGGAAGGCCAGGCCCTCGCCGGAGCGTTTTGCGGCTTCTTGGGCGAGTATGAGGTTTTCGGGCTGACTGGTTAGGAAATATCTGGCTAGAGACATCTGAGGGAGGGTCTGAAGGATCGTCATGACTCGTTCCCATTCACGTGCGGCGGCGCAGGCAGAGACCAAGTCCGGGGTTATATCCAAGAGTAAACCATTCGGGTTGAGATCCAGGCAGCTTTGAAGGTCGCGAATGGACAAGTCAAACTGTCCTGTGAGCGCGAGTGCTTTGGCGCGGGCCTCATAGTTTGCCGCGGCAGACAACTTGAAAGGTGTTTTATCCTTGTCCGCTTCAGCCAGTTTGTCGTAGGCCATCAGGGCCGAATCAAAAGTCTCCAGGGTGTTGCTCAGCAGCTGGTCCTTCTTTTCCCCGGGCTCAGCGCTGCTGCTCAGGTCAAGGAAGGCCATCCCTTTGCTCGAAAGGAGACCAAACCGCACCACGTCGTCGATCGACCCGTCGCCGAGCCCAATGTCGAGCTGCTCGATGGCAGCCTCGTGCATCTTCTCATGCCTCATGGCCATGCCGATGCCCTTGTATGCCGCAGAAGTCTTCACTATATCCCAAAATACATTGCTGACGATTTCAAAGGACTTTTGGGTGATCACGCTGCTCTTCTCGTAATCCTGGAAATATTCGAGCAGAACTTTGTTCTGACGCAACTCAGGCAGCTTTTGGCCTTGTTGAAGAGAGAAGTGGGCGCAGCCAAATGCGGCGTACGAGTCTGTTTGCCAGCGTGCAGAAAACCAGTTGTTGATGTGCGCACGAGAAATTGGAATGAAGACACGGCTCGGTTCCTGCAGGAGCGGGCGGTAGTAGTTGACAGCTTCGTATGAGATGCTGTTGGATGGGAGGCTGAGTGCTCGCTTTGACCAGCTAGACAGGGTTTTGAGGACGACTTCTAGGCTGGTATGGAGCGTGAATATGGTTGAAGTGCCGTTGGTGAGCGCTTCGATTGGCTTCAAGGCATCATTCTTGTTACTGAGGATGTTGAACAGGCTCTCCAATACGACCGCCGCCTGTGGATCACTGACTTGATCGACTCCAATCTCCAGCAGATGTGAGAAGACCCATTGGGCGGCGTACTGTGTCAATCTCTGCGCCGCTTCTTGAGACTCTCTCTTGCTTAGCTTCGACAATATAGCAGATACCATGCTGAATATGGTGACGTGGGCCTGGGTTGGCGTGGACCTGAAGCCATCTGGATCATCACCCGGCCGCCGGAAGTAGGCTCTTAGCGATCGCTCTTGGAACCCAAGAAGATTGTCGGCGTCGCTAGCGCGTTGAATAGCATCCTCGGTTTCTTCGTCGATGGCTTGATCTAGGTCGTCCTCGCTCGAGTCGTCATCCCCTACCTGCTCACCCCTACTACCCGACACGCGGAGGAGCCTTGATAATCGACCGTCAAGCTCTTCCTCGATGCTCATGGACATCTCTGTCGTCAGTATGTCGATCAAAATATTTGCCTCTCCGATGGTCAACTTGGACTTGGCGTACGCAAGCCATGCGAATAGACCTCGCAGGAGCTCACGCTCATTCGGATTTCTGTTCTTGGCGCACTCGGCTAGGATAGTTTCGTAGAGGGATTCAATATCCTTGGGGAGCTGCTCGAGCTCCTTGAGGATCGGGCCTTCACGGCCCAATGAGTTCAGTCTCCTCATTATATTCTCGACGTATAGGAATGCTGTAGAGAGTCAGCCCATGAAGAGCTCTCCATCCACGCTTTGGCAGGAGAACATTCAAATACGCCGTGCAATACTGTGGTGGGGGGGGGGGCACCCCAGCGGAGTATTCGGGGTAGTTTTACTCACAGTCAGCTTGTTTTGTTACTTTGCGAATGATCAGCCTGCGGAGGTCAACTCGCAATCTTTGTAGCCTAGGTTGGGTTCTGGTTCGATGCACAACCAGTCTCCGTATATCTCGGCCAATCTTGCTTTTGACCAGATCAATGCGTTTAGGCTCAAGGGAAGATAACGCGGATTCCTTGCTCGTATCGCTTGTGATGACGATCTGCACGTTCAAGTCGCGACTTTTGACCTCGGCGAAATATCTGAGAATCTTCTCGAACTCCTCATCTCCAGTCGCTTCGAGCCCATCCAGTATGAGGACTAGCTTCCGGTCAGAGTCTTTTCCGTACTTTGTCGCGATGAGCTTTTCCCACGCCACATCATTTACCAAGTCGTAATCGCCCTGCCGAAGCTCCACCAGTGCCTTCTCGCAGTAGTTCGCATCTTTTTCCGCGACCTTGATGGCACACCATTGGATCATGTTGACAACCGACTTCATTTCGGCATGTTCTTCGTCGAAGTAGAAAGAAGCCACACAGGTGGTTGGCTCATGAAGGTATCTCTCCTTCAGTATGCGGAATATTTTGAAACCTAGTGTCGATTTGCCCATCCCAGATGCCCCTGTGACCTGCAAGAAAGGCGAAGCGTCATCGGCGAAGTTCGTGAAACTCTCATCGCTCTCAATCCAGTCAAATATGCCATCGACTGACGATATCTCCAGGTCGTGCTGCCTCTCCAACATGTAGGTCTCGGCTGGACAACCAAGCTCCTTCTTCAGCCGCTCAAAGTTCGCAGGTTTGACGGCTGCGGACCTGAGGTTCCTCTCCTTTCCTTCTCTATCTTTGGACTGCATCTTCTTCATCGTTTCCAGGGTCTTGGCTATGGACTCTGAGCGGCGGAGGAGCTCCTGATTTTCTTCCGAGGCCCCATGGCCGAGCTGGACCAGGCGCTTCACGTCCGAGTTGGTCTCCACTGAGATGGACAGTGTCTTCTCTGTGAGGGCAGTGTTGGCGCCGAGGGAGAGCTGGAGTTCCTTGATTCCCTGGTTGGCTGTCGTGGCTTGCTCCTTGGTCTCGATAGCTGTTCTCAGTGTCTGAAGCATGACTGCCGACTCCAGCCTCTTCAGATTCTCGTGCAGTGCAGCATAAGCATCTTGGAGTTCTGGGTCTTTGCCCTCAACAAGCGCCTTCGCCCATTTAATAAATCTCCCCTTCTTGACGCAGTACGATCTCGCCAGACCAGTGAGATTGAGCAAGGAGGAGAAAACAAATATCAGGTGCTTCTGAAACGCCTCTTGCACCGGTATCTTGTTCTCAAGCAGAGACAGGCGCAGTATGAACGAGTGCATGACGTCGAAGAAGCTCTCGATCATGTCGTAGTCCTCGCTGACGTGTTTGGAAGCCGTAATGACACCGGTGAAGGCAGTCAGAATGGCCAGGCTGGGCGGGAAAGCAGCACTGGCGGCGCCGGCGACCATGGATGCGGCATCCTGGATGATATCCGCGTTTGAGGAAATGAAACTGCGCAGCTTGTCGAGTTTCCCCTCGTCATGGCGATAGGCACGAAAGGAATCTAGCTGACGCTGCTGTTCCATCACAATCGACGACACACTCTTCTTATTCGACAATAGAGCTCGGATGTCAACTTTTGCGATGCCATTATAATTGTCCAGGGCCTCCTCCCAAATGCGTGCGATATCGGTTCGGTTGTCCACCAGAGCCATCGTTAAAGAGGAGGTTGGGGATGAGGATAGCCGGAACGTCTGACGAGCTCAACAGTGAATGCATACGCTTGGTTAAGGCGAAGAAGGCTTGCGCAATCTTAGTAGCCCGTTGGAGTTGTCAACATTAGGCGTCGTCTTCGTGAAGTCGCGAAAGAAAATGTGACAGTAGGACTGCACGCACTAATACACACAGCTCATTTTATTAATTATATAGCGAGGCGTAAGCTGCGGCACAGCCTGACCTGATTTTGATGAAGAGTGCCAGCAAGGGCAGCTGATACGTCGGGCAGCTGCTGACTGCATTGAACTATTGACTTCGTTGCTTACTGAAACGTCACATGGGCTGAGCAGCATTGAGGCTCAAAATGTACACCAAATTATATGAATTTCAAGAGTAGGCTAGCCTAAAAAAGAAAAGAAGGAAAGACAGTTTTGGAGAGACCCTCTGAGCTGCGGCTGTAAGGCATGAGGGACTTGTTGACAAAAGGGCACATGCAAGAGCCCAACCGAGCTGCTCCCCAGCTGCCAGCTTTTTGCAGGGATCCCTGCAGGGCCTAACCGCCCTCACCCTACAGTCATCAGCCTTGACTCTCATCAGTCCAGGAGAAGATTTCCGAACGTATTTCGTTGCCATACCGTAGACTCCACGAGAATTTCATGATTGCCATTGACGCCCTGGCTTATCAAGCCTGGTCACCACCGCCAACCTGCAGTAAGTCTGGGACACCAAGTAAGCATTCTGTAGCGCATAAGCGCTGAAGAGGGAGGTACAAGCCGTGCAGTCCCCTAGTAGCCATCAAAATATCTCTTGTGCTAATTCTATACGTCCTAGCCTTCTTATATAAGTATTTGATAATGTAGAAGTAAGGTAGGAGCTTTACATAACAGGCTGTAACTCTTGCTCTTTTTTATACGCTTTAACTGTATTACCTTGTAGTAAGGGTACAGACCTGTCTTTAAGGTCCTTAAGTTTGTCTCTGTAGGATAAGAATAAGAATCATATCAAATGATTAACTGTAAGAGCTTTACTAGTCAACTGTACCTCAAATGTCATCGGGTTGGGTCTGTCTTGGTTCTTAAGGAAATTTCTTATTGACTCTCTATAAAAAGAAATGCTGACTAAGCCATGATCACTACAGATCCACAAAGTCCTGTTAACTGTCTAAGATCTAAAATCCGCCCGCGGATCACACTTCCACACCTCCACATCTTCACATTTTTCACATCTTCACGCCTTTATGCCTTCACACCGTTTGTGGATGGCTGGATGAGGCTTGCCATAGGGCGTCCCCGCGGGACTGCCTCCTGCAGGACCGCACTGGCGGCCTCGAGGATGGGCCGGGTCTCGAGCTGGGCCTGGACCTCGAGCTCCAGCGCCGCGCCGGCGCCGTCGGCCTCGGAGGCGGCGACGCGCAGCGCAGCGCGGGCCATGGCGTCGTTGTCCTGCAGCGTGACCGAGTTGACGCCGGGCCTGACGCCGGCGGCCGTGACCCAGTGCACGCCCTCGGTGGGGACGCCAACCGCAAAGCGCCTCGCGTGCGGGCGGCCCCAGGCGTCGATGATGTGGTAGGGGCTCTCGGTGACGTCGAGGCCGCCCGTGTCGTAGCCGTCGAGGGTGTGGGCGCGGCACTGGCTCGTGCGCAGCAGGTGCGAGAGGAGCTCGTCGGCGGTGCGCGCGAGGTTGGGCTCGGCCAGGCGCGCCTCGATCAGCGTCGTCACGCGCACCGCCTCGCCGGGCACCGCGGGCGACCGCACCAGCCAGCCCCCGTCGGCGCCGCGCACCTCGCGCACCTCGGGCCGCGGGCCCAGGACCTCGAGGATACCGGCCTCCATCAGGGCCACCATCTGCTCGATGCGCTGCTGCGGCGGGCCGATGGACAGGAACCCGTTGAGGGGCGTGTACCAGCCGTCCAGGTGGTCGCGGCGCGACTCGCCGCCCAGCCCGGCGTGGTCGACCACCTGCCGCACCTCGTTGCGCAGGTCGCGCAGCACGTCCAGCGCCGCCTTGAGGGGGCCGTCGACGTTGTTGAGCGCCGCCTCCTCGGCGTCCTGGCGCAGGTACGTCTTCAGCCAGTCGCGCCACTCGTCGGCTGAGGCGAAGTTGCGCTTGCCCTGGGGCTTTGAGATGCGGTCCCAGGACCAGCGTTTGTCCTGAGACACGCCGAACTCGTCGAGGATCTCCGTCTCCTGAGGGCTAGCGTAGGGGACGGCGAGGTAGCGCTCCTGGAACCCGGCGTGCTCCTTG
The DNA here is from genome assembly GCA_013842865.1 of Diaporthe sp. NJD1. Taxonomy (NCBI): domain Eukaryota; kingdom Fungi; phylum Ascomycota; class Sordariomycetes; order Diaporthales; family Diaporthaceae; genus Diaporthe; species Diaporthe sp. NJD1. Next base: position 62,621 of record JACDXY010000020.1, read on the forward strand.
CTCTCCCGCTTCAGCAGGCATCTGTAGTAGACCGTCTCCACCTCCTTGGCGATGATTGGCCACACCTCGGCGAGGAAGTCGGGCGGGTTGCCCGACTCAGAACGCTTGCGGAAGGCGGCGATCACATCGTCGGTCAGGAGGAGTGGCCAGTGCCGGCCATACGGGCCTTTGGCGTTCGCACCGCGGGACTGGTAGGGAATACCACGACGGGAGCCGGCGAACATGCGCGGCTCGCTGCCTGAGGGGTGGTACTGCAGGCTGCCGCTGGACGTGCGGGTGAATCGGCCCCCGCGGCCCATCGTCAGCTGGGCCATGTAGTCGAAGAAGTTGAGGCCGAGGCCGCGCAGGAAGACGGGCTCGCCGGGGGCGATGACCGAGAGCTCGACGTCGGCCGGGTTGGAGGGCGCGATGTAGCGCAGGTTGTGCTTGGCCGCGTGCGTGGCCAGCCGCAGCTCCTCGGGGCTCTGGAGCAGCGGCAGGTGGCCGTGGGCGAGCATCACGGCGGCGAGGCCGTACAGGGCCCGGCCGTTGGACAGGCTGAGCACCTGGCTGCCTCCCGGCCCGTCGTCGAGCCGGACCGCGCGCGCCGCGTGCACCTCGACCTCGACGCCCTCGGGCGCGTTGCGCACCGTCTCGCGGAACACCCACTCGAGGTACCGGCCGTACAGGGCGCGGGTCGGGTAGTCGTCGGGCCCCAGCTCGGGCACGCCGCCGGCCGACACCGCCCACTCGTGCAGGCTCGGCCCGGGGCGGATCGGGCCCTCGATGGTCACGCTCGCGTCCGTGTACAGCGAGATCTGCGAGGCGACCGTGTTCATCAGCAGGACCTGCGGCTGGTCGGTGCGCCAGACGCGCCCGGCGCCGGGGGGTGACGGGTCGACGACGTGGACCGTCAGCCGCGAGCCCGGCGCGAGGAAGTCCTTGGCCGAGGCGCAGAGGCGCTCCAGGGTGCTGGACCCTCGAGGACCTGCCCCGACGATGGCGACTTGGGCATCAGTGGCCCCGGAGGATGTCGTGCTGATCGCCTCTGCCAGAGAGGCAAGAGCACTGGTGCTGCTGGTGGTGTAATTCATGATGAATTTCAGAAGCGGGAAAAAGACTTGGGTTTAGAACTTTATTTTTGGGTTTTTGGTCTGAGCTCGAGTTGCTCCTGAAGTCCTGGTCTGAACTAGGCTGCTCGAGAGGAGATGGTCAACTAAGGAGAAAACCCATCGTAAAGCGGGCGGGCGAGGCTATCTATTTATGCTTGAACAGAGGTCAGTGTCAACTGGTCGTGCTTGAGCAGAGGCGACTGTCGTGCTCGAGCTGAGGCGAGTCGTGCTCGATTCTCTAGGCCTTGCTTAGGACAGCGTCTCCTCTCGGAACCATCTAGACACCAGGTGGACATGTGTAATCCCATACGAAGGGGTCCTGCATGTGGTGGTGGCGTGTGTTTGTCTCGCTTACTGCGGGATATGTGGTGAACCGTTGTTCTGAGCCTCATGTCCGCTTTGGGAATGCTGGTAGCCTAGTCGTTACAAATCAGGGCATACTAATAAGGGCTCCTGCGAGACTGGGACTCAATTACCTAAATTCTACTACGCCGGCCCCTTCTTGCGTGCTCCATGGTGCGCGTCCTTTGACAATCCGAGTCAATATCCTTGGTCGCATCCAGAAACGGCACTTATACCCTCCAAGGCCTCTATTCAACGGCCTCCAGAACACCCAGTGGGTACTCTCTCCCTTTCTAGTCACAAGCGGGCCAATTGATCGTGATGGCCCCAAGGCCCACGATCTGCAGACTCTTCCGCCGTGGAACTTCATCGCCAGCATCGATCGGAACGCTCACAACTACCCGGTACCGAGAGGGACGTCGAAACAGTTCCCGCGGGGGTGAAGACAACACTCAAAGGGGCCATAGGTGGATATACACATGCTGACCCGACTGTGTCCCCCGAATGTATCCCCCGACTGTACTCCCCGACTGTATCCATTTACGGGCTCCATTCCTGCATCTGTTCCAGACACGGCCGTAGACTGGCCCCTCCCTTTCCTGATTTGAGTAAAGCTTGCGGTTCCAGCCAGCAGCGGGTGGATTACCTATTCCATTGTGGATGACATTGCCATGAGGAATCCCAGCCTAACTTGCCTCTTCCAAGTATCCGGACCCTGAATGATCATCATATGGTCCCTGGCTATACACTCGACCAGCTTGAATTTTGTTAGTCCGGCATGAAGTGGATATGCGTTTGAACTTTGACTTGCACTGAAGCTGTGCAAAAGCAAAAAGTGCTGCTCCTTATTCTCCATAAATATCCGAGGAAAAGAGGGTATTTCAAAGGGTCAAGTAGGCAGGCGATCCAATCCAACCCAATAGCGAGGGCATGTGGGTTCTTGAGCCGAAGGAACAAAAATTGTAGCCAGTCGAGTGTAAGTGAATTTCTCACACCCACTCTGCAAAGCAGAGTCAGTTTTCGAGACACATCGGACGACTTGGGACCAGACCATGGTTCGCCCACATCACTGTGGTGGTAATCGAAGTGGTGCCTTTAAGCGTTGCGCATAAGCGCCGGACATGCGGACTATTCTCCTTTGAGTGATTTCGGTGAACAGGAGGAGAATTCTCTTACGAACCAGTCCACAACTCTGCCTGGAATATGCCGCCCGCCCCATGACACTTCCCCAGTGCCCCCTTGGGCAAAGAGTAGTAGAGGGATCTATAGAGTTTTCTGCTACTCTGGGTGAGTTCCGCGAGGACTACAATGTGATGGATATACATCGGCTCTTCATTTATCCTCTGAAAATCTATTATCATAAACCTCGCCGGCATTGTCGGTCTCCATATTGTCAGTTGCGGTTTCCTGGTTCATCAAATTCAGATCTGCTCTGATGCAATAATACAGCCAGGTGCGTGACTAATATAAACCTATTACCGAGAACAGCACATCTTCCTTGAGAAAATTATGCAGACGGCGGCTGGGGGGCGTCAGCAACAGGCATCCAGATGTGACGCAGGCATCCAGATGTGACGGGAGCATCAGAATGGAAAGCGCCGATGGCTGGCTGGATCTGGCCTCATCGATGTTGCAGCTGACGACAGGGAATCTACTTCTAGTTTGTGCGTAGTAACGCCTTGGCACGGAAGTCACCGTGCCTTGCGTTGTGGGAACGTGGTTCGGTGATCTGCCTTATTGCAAAGCTTAACAGCGTAAAAGTTTAAATTAAGGGCCGGCCCGCAAAGGAGGCAGATCGCCTGTTTCGGCTGCAAGGTATTACTGCAAGAGGCTGACTTGTGTCGGTTGCAATCCTGCTTACCCGGGCCTGGTTTACGGGCCACGGGCGTGGGGCATGAACCGCTGTGGAGTATGCGATCGGTGGGGGTTGTACGTATTATGCTCGTCGATTAATACGCCCCAGGTGGGACCTATACGGATGAATGGAGGTAATCCTGAGAGCTGGCTGGGCGGACCGCCATTGCCGCACGGCCCGCACCGGCGGCTGCTGGGTGGCACATCCGGGTTAAATAGTAGATCTCGCGATGCCTTCTCCAGGATCCTTGAGCCTCTCCATCTCAACCCGGTCTGTAAGGTGGCTGAGCATATATAGGCAAGCAGGCCTCGCCACAACCAGCATGACAGGAGCGGTCACTGTCACCCATCGGCCACCTTGACTTTTCACCTCGAGACCAGAGCCGGAGCCACTCTCAACTCTCGTATCATCTTTCCCCTGATTCGCACCCCATCATTCCCCATACTGGCTATAATGTCCACCACAGACCCGAAGATCGCCGAGCTGCACAGCCGGCTCTTCGAAGAGGGGCTGGAGGTTCGTCGGGCTGTCCTCGGCGCCGAGTACGTCGACAATGCCGTCAAGAACGCAACACCGTTTACGCGGCCGGGGCAGGAGCTCATCACCGAGTGGGCCTGGGGCACCATCTGGAAGAGGCCAGGCCTGGACCGCAAGCAGCGCAGCCTTCTGAGTAAGTGTAAATCCCTCCACTCCCTCCCCCACACACACGATGACCCACGGGGCATCATCGACCTGTCCTCCTACACCCTCCTTGTTACACCACCTGGCTACAGGTTTCTCATATAGGGGGGCGGGGGAGAAGGGTGAGGGCGGGGCCAGTGGCGAATCGACAATACCCTGAATTCTTTCATCATTCTCCGCGGCCATGGTACTGAGTTGATGACGTTTGCTAACCAGTGCCGGGGTTTGTTCCGTCCGTCATGTAGACCTGGGAATAATCATTGCCCAGAAGGCATGGCTTGAGCTTGTATTGCACACCCGCGGCGCCATCAACAACGGCCTCACGGAGGTCGAGATCAGGGAAGTCGTGCTGCAGGCAACTGTCTACTGCGGCACTCCCGCTGGCGTTGAGGCCATGCAGGTTACGGAGAGGACCATTAACGAGATGATTGCGAATGGAGAGTACAAGAGGCCTGAGGCGTGAGCCTGATGATGGCATACCCATAGCGTATTCGCATTCGGTATCGCGTGTTGGCTGGGTCCGCAATAGGATTTGCGGGAGTGGACCTAGGTACTCTCAATCCATATTCTCATTGGGTAAACATGATCAGAGCTGGATGGTTTCAGTACTCTGAGGTTGGCGGAAGAGCAAGGATTCTTGGCGCCATAACGGCTCAAATTGGGGATTGAATGTCCGTCCTACTGTTCCATGGGAGAGGATAAAGGAAAGTCATGATATATGTCCACACAGTGCAGCTTTGCTGTTTTATGATCTATGCCACGTCATATTCAACACTTCGGTTTGCAAGCTCGCTCCTGTCAAAGGAAATTTTCTGCGCCAGTCCAAGTCCACTTGCATATTTATTCTGCTCAGTACATACTCCAAGAGAACAAAGTTATAGCCTTTTGCCTATTAATTGTGTTGATACAACCGATGAGTTTTCTACGAGAGTTGCAGTTCCACAACAAGTCAAGCTATTATGACATTGGTGCCACGGACGTCGCCATGTTAGACAACTCGCACTAACCGCTTTGGGTGGAGAGCTCGACTATGTCGAGCCCCAGTTGCTTCAAACTCACCACATTGTCCCACAGGTGTGCATGCAATTGCCGACCTAATCGGCTCATGGAAAGTCTCAACGTTGAAAATGTTAGTGCCATGCACCATACACTGTCCACAGATGAAGTGTCTGAATTTGGTCCATGCAAGGGCTTGCGCACGTCTCCAGTACGGGGTCATGCAGTTCCAACACAGCTGGCCATCTTAAACGGCTCCTGTCCCAATCACTGTGTCCGTTGGTCCGAGTCTGTGAACCATCAGAGGAGCTGGCTCTTTCTTCTCAGCGTCGCACAAGACAGTAAATCCTCGAGGCAAACAGGTTCGTAATCGTGATGGCGGATATTGCGGATAGCTGCGGGAGCCGAGTCATTAGACTATGCATCTAATAGCTGTCGGTCCAAAAGTTGCCGCAAAACCCGGCCGCATCAACGGAAAGCTTCACGTGTGGGCCGCGGCGGCTCCTCGGATGAACGCGCCTGCCTCATATATGGATGTATCAATTGGAAATGCGTATTGCGCCTTCCCCACTCCCTTTCACCAATGTTCCTCAGCTGGCCTGAACCCCCTTGCTCTTGTCTCATCTCCCCACTATCACCTCTCATCCCGCTGTACAGTGCGATCCCCCCCCCCCCCAAAAGACCGGCCATGGCTGCAGAACTGCTGGCGCGCTACCCTTGGGTATCACGGCCCTTCATCGCCAGCGCCCCGATGCGCGTCCTGTCCGGCCCAGCGCTGGCCGTCGCCGTGTCTCGCGCGGGTGGCCTGGGGTTCATAGGACCGGCAGCAAACACACAAGACATCACTGTCAACCTCGAAGAGGCGTCCAGGCTGGTGAAGAATGCGCGCGAGTCTTCGTCCTCGTCCGTGTCCAACGTGTTCCCACCGGCGAGTTCTTGCCTCCCAGTGGGCATCGGCTTCCAGCTGTGGGCAGACGACGTCAACGCAGCTGTCGCCAACATCGAGAGGTTCAAGCCCTGCGCAGCCTGGCTCTTCGCGCCGCGGGAGGGCCCAGAGGAGCTTGAGACGTGGTCCCGCCAGATCCGCCGCGCGTGCCCGGAGACCCAGATATGGATTCAGATCGGGACGCTGGGAGAGGCCAGAGGGCTGCTGCAGCTCTCCGAGAGACCGGACGTGGTTGTCGTGCAGGGAGCGGAGGCGGGTGGTCACGGCCGGGGGAAGGATGGAATGGGCCTCATGACATTGCTTCCAGAAGTCGCGGACGCAATGGCAAGCACCCGGATCCCTCTGCTAGCTGCGGGGGGCATCGCCGACGGGCGAGGCGCTGCCGCGGCGCTCTGTCTAGGGGCCTCGGGTGCGGTGATGGGGACGCGATTCCTGGCTTCTAGTGAGGCACGTATCAGCAAGGGGTACCAGAACGAGATCGTGCGGGCTTCGGATGGTGCGGTGGCGACGACACGCACGCTACTGTACAACCATCTCAGAGGTACCTTTGGGTGGCCGGCAGAATACCAACCAAGAACGATTATCAACAAATCGTTTCTGGATCACCAGGCAGGCGTTCCATTTGACGAACTCAAAAAACGGCACGATGAGGCTGCAAAGACAGGCGACAGTGGCTGGGGCCCCGAGGGGAGGCTTGCGACCTACGCGGGGACCTCGGTGGGACTGATCCATGGAGTGAAGGCTGCAGGTGATATCGTCCGAGAGGTACAATCAGATGCGTTGGAGAAGATCAGATCGGCGAATGCCAAGGGAAAGCTTTGAACGTCTGAAATGCGTTCATGTGAGGCTTGCATCCGTTGCTGAACTTTATAGCAATCAGAACTGAAAACGGCTCAAGCTACCAAGACAGTGCATCAATTCGATACGATTGAACCTTTCCTGATACGCACGGCTCAAGTATTTGCGTCTAGTAAATATGTCACCTTGGGCCCATATCTAGATTTCCTTGGGTGCCTATGTAGCGTCGTACTCTTTGTATGCTAGAGTGACGTGTGCTTCGCGAGTCGTCAGAACCATTGCGATCCTCAGCTCAAGGAGCGGTAACGTCTGTCCCATACAAATTCTGGGCTCGTGCAAATTTGAGACCGCCTAAGCCCCCTTCGTGTCGCGGGGAACCGAGGTACCAACGGTCTCCGGGGCTTGCGAGACACGGAACTTTGTAGATGGGTAAGGTATATGCGTGAGTGATCTTCTTGGTAATTTAGCCGGGGAGTGTCACTCCCCTTGAGACTGATTCAAGCGGGCTGGTACCTATCAAATTATACTCAGAAGCTACTCTATTAATACTTAGAAGCTCCCATTCCCAACAATTATGCTCTCACAAATTGTTATTATCACATCTTCATCTTGCTTGTCCCTCCTACCCATGGCTTCAAACTCAGTAGCAGTACCTGTTTCTTGGCCTAGCCTCATAGAAAGCCGAGAGGCTAGTAGAACCAAAAGGATAAGTAGAATCTGTGCTTTGCTACAGGCTGACCAACATACTGAAGTACTCAACCATCCAATATTCACCTTGCTGGATGTCTCACCTTGCAACTCTCTAAAATCTGCTTAACGCGCGCTCTCCACAATTCACTACCTGCAAAGCGAATTCAGTGTCCCTTAGATGACTAAGGAGCCTTGGTAGTGTTGATTCCGCCCAGAGGTGCAGAACCCCAGAAGTGACGTCGTTCGAGGGTGCCTTGCCTCAGAACCTCAGTCCAATAGTCAGAAATGTTACCTTGACAATTCCCAATTCTGGAACCATTCAGTGGACAGACCCACTGTCCGAGTCGGAAATCTCGGATTAAAGGCTTAAAGACCATGTTTCGTAGGCTTTTAGTTCGCCAGCCGTATTAACCAAATATTGGCAGTGGAATTAACCCTTTGCAAGATTCCCTATCACAACGTGAACATTTCCATTGACTTTCTGAGTATGATGTAGGTACAGAGTGGCTGAGGGATGAATTTGTTGTGATGCAGTGGTGGACATGGTCGACCGGCCATCTCCCTCATGGTACCTAATCTCAGGACCCCCCTAAAGTCACGCAATTTGAGCAATTATCCCACCTGAGGGGTGTAACCACTGCCAAGTTGTTGATGAAATGATAACACCAGCCCATTGGCAAGTGCTACGCGGAAAACTGGGGCCCTTGGCTCGGATGCAATTGGAAGCGCCGAAGCTTCTTGGGTCAAGCAGTATTTCTTGTTTCAAGAGTGCATCTCACTATAGTACAGCCGCATCACACTTGCGCAGTGCATACTTGTTGCTGCTACGAGTTCAATGGCAACTCGGATAGCTGCATTCTAGCTCTCATCTCACGGAGCCTAGAAACCTTCATCAAACGCCAAATAATAGCCCAGACGTCTACAAGTCTTGTACAGTCAAAAGTGCAAGCTATTTTAATTGTCCAAAGTACCGTTGATAGAACAGCACAAAGAACGGCAATGTTTGCTAATCGTAGTGAGAAAAACTTCAATGCATTCATCGGCGGAATGATCTTTTCCGAAGTTGCCATCTTAGGACCCCTTCTCCACATGGAGTGGTGTTGGCAGCCATCCTGGCTGCCACAAAAGGGGGCACATGATTGGGGGATTTCCAATTTGACCGGTTCTCAAGAGCCGGAAAATTGTCAACATTTGAGAAGCCTTTCACCTGTTAAAATTGGCTGCCATGCTGAGTCGCTTAGAATTTGAGATTTGAAATAGGACTTGGTGGTGAGCAGATAGGGGAAATAAACTGACTATAAAGCATCTCTTACATCTAGGTCGGGTAGACGAAGCCAGCGCTCCTCAAACATTAATAATAATATCAGACCAGGTTTTTCGACCATGGCGCCAACCAAGGTTTTTCCGTTTGCCTTCCTGGCAATCCTAAGCCAGGTCACCGCCCGCGACATTTTCGTGTCGCCGACCGGGACCGGCTCCGGCACCCAGGCGGCACCGTACGGGTCGATACAGTCGGCCGTCACTGCTGCCGCAGCCGGCGACACGATTTACCTCCGCCAGGGCACCTATGCGCCTTCCGCTAACATCCAGTTCTCTACAAGCGGAACTGCCACCTCTCCCATTTCCGTGCGACCGTACCAGGGGGAGAAAGTTATCATCGACGGCGAGAACATGCCCGGGTAAGTCTACTTTCCGGTGTAAGTGCTCCGGGGACTGTGGGGATGCTAATTATCAGCAGCACCCCCAAGGAACTAGACGAATCGTTGCCGAACTCTGAGCGAGGTATCTTTCATATCCAGAACGCCAACTACTGGGCTTTCTACGACCTAGAGTACGTCAACTCTGCGCATCCATCTGGTCACAACCCCCCGCTGACCACATCCCACAGGTTAATCAACGGCCCCTACGGAATCTACGCCCGCGACGCTTCCCACAACTACTACAACGGTCTGTCAACCCACGACAACTACGAGACGGGCTTCCAGCTCGAGGGCGCCTCCTCCAACAACACCGTCCTCAACCTCGACTCGTACCGCAACCGCGACCCGCGCAAGAACGGCGAGAGCGCTGACGGCTTCGCGTGCAAGTCGGGCTCGGGCTCGGGCAACGTGCTGCGCAACGCGCGGCTCTGGGACAATGTCGACGACGGCCTCGACCTCTTCATGTTCGCGTCCGCCGTCACCGTCGACGAGGTCTACGCGTGGGGCAACGGCTACAACCGCTGGGGCTTCACGCCCTTCGAGGGCGACGGCAACGGCTTCAAGCTGGGCATCACGGACAACCCGCCCGCGGACCATGTTATTCGTAACTCGATCGCGTTTGCCAACTTCAAGAAGGGGTTCATCGACAACGGGAACCCCGGGTCGCTGACGTTTGAGCGCAACACGGCGTGGAATAATGGTGATACGGGCTTTGTTATGCGCAGCTCGTCGTCCAAGATGACGGGGAACATTGCTGCTGTCAATGTTGGGAGCGCGCAGGTCAGTCTTGTTAGTACTGTGACTGCGACGGGCAATTCGTGGAACTCAGGGACCTGGTCCAACAGCTCTTTCGCGAGTGTTGATGCGTCTGTGTTGAAGGGGGCGAGGGGCTCGGACAAGAAGGTGCAGGGAAGCAGCTTTTTGATCCCTGTGTCCGGACAGGCTATTGGTGCTACAACTCTTGCTGATGTCTAAAGTCGATATGAGACGGTAGTCTATGTTTCCCTTATTTCCTCATTTTGATTCCCATCCCTGGACTAGAATTGATTGCTTACTTACGACTATGAAACTTGGCCCTGGAGGTTATGACCTCGGTGTGCTGCCTCCCGGGAACCAGTTGTCGTACTTCTTTGCATGTTGGTCATGTAATGCTAGTCAGTGATAAACTCATGTACGGTTATGATTGACCTGCAGTCAGCACCTCATTATCCTGGTGCAAATGACAACAATTACAGCACGGTATTTTACTGCGAACCTGCTTTGTGGCCAATCACCCAAGCAGACGAGCATAATATCGACGACTCTGCGCTTTGGAAGTACAGTTTCCTTTAATTGAGGCTGATTGACCATGTTCAACATCGAAGCCAACCTGCGCAAAGCCAGTTCAACGAGGCGTTTGAATCGTCGCTCTCTATTGAATGGCTGAGGACCAGAAGTTGTTGAGGCGAATATGCTGGATATACACCTGCTGCCCTTATAGCACACGGATCACTTTCATGCTTATACAGTCATGCCTAACTCAAAGGTCGACGGCTCGAGGTGGCTAGACCCCGACCCACACGAGCCCTGAGGGCGGCCAGCAACCCCCTGTCGGCATACATCGGGATGGAGGCACCCGCTGGAGGAAGTCGAGAGCTGGCTGCTTCTCTCGAGGCAAGGCTTAGGTCATGCCATCTTCATGAGACGCGCCTGGGCGACGGAGGCGGCAAGGGCAGTAAGGGATGCCGTTCTGGTGCCGGTTGTATGTCGTGGTGCTCGCAGGTTCAAGTCCATGGATGAGGCTATTCCCTGGCACAAGCTTGTCGAGCGATATCTGGAGGACTCGTTCGAATAGTGTGATTGAACTAATCACGAGTTGCTCGCTTGGTGAATGTGGCTATTACTGGGTCCTGGTGCTAGGTTTGTACTCTGGCTAGATCTGCTGACCGGTTGCCTGTCATCTGATGTCGGACTGGTAGCCGCGATCGACGGGATCCCTGCGCTTGTCAAGAGACCCCGGAATGGTTTTACTCCTTGCGAAAATCAATTTGACATTGTGCAAGGCTCAGGTGTGCTGGAGACTCATCAGACTCCCAGGGCTGCTCAAACGAAATTACAGGAGTTGATCCTGCTGGAAAACACGCGACTGGCCTGTTCCTTGAGAATGGAGCACATTTGCTCCCGAATAAGTTTAGCTTGGCCCGGTTCTACCTCACAGCTAGGCCGACTCAGGGATGCCTATTTAGAGCGGGTGGATCCTCTGCCACTTTACTTGTTTCGAAACGATCACTATGGGGAAAGGGGCACATCATGCATACCTGCAAAGCATCCCGCTGCCGTCCTCAATCTCACAGAACCCCGGTTAGGCGCCCTGAATGATGCCATGCGACATGCGGAAAAATCAAAAACGAGCCTCATTCAGGACAGGCTCCGAGCCGGCATCCAAGTTCGGTCGCTTTCTCCGGGAAAGCGGGTAGATCGGGGCACGCATGTGGTAGGTTCGTATCTGAGATATATTGGACGCTACCCCTAGCCACTGTCAACTGCGCTTCTTATATAACACGTCCAGTCGATGCGTGTGGCTTGTCAGTGAAGTTTCACTGTTGTTCTTCCTTCGGCTCTCGTCTTTTGTTCACCCACTGTCACTCTCTTTTCAGCCTCTCGTTTGAAGCCAGCCTTCGCACAATGCACTTCACTTCTCAAGCAGCTCTGGCGCTGGTCGCCGCCACAGGTGCCAACGCCCAGCTCCACCAGCTCGCCGTGGCAGCCGGCCTGAAATACTTCGGCTCCGCCACCGACAACCCCGAGCTCACCGACACAGCTTACACTGCCATCCTCAATGATGCCACCGAGTTCGGCCAGATTACACCTGGCAATGCTCAGAAATGGGATACGATCGAGCCTTCGAACGGGACCTTCTCCTTCACCAAGGGTGACGTGATCGCCGACCTCGCCAAGAAGAACTCCCAGCTCCTTCGATGCCACACCCTCGTCTGGTACAACCAGCTGCCTTCCTGGGTGTCCTCGGGCTCGTGGACCAACGAGACCCTCATCGACGTGCTCGAGGCCCACATTGCCGGCGAGGTCGAGCACTACAAGGGCCAGTGCTACGCCTGGGACGTCGTCAACGAGGCCATCAGCGACAACGGCGACGGGTCCTTCCGCGACAACGTCTTCTACAAGACCATCGGCGAGGCCTACATCCCGATCGCCTTCAGCGCCGCGGCGGCCGCCGACCCGGACGCGAAGCTCTACTACAACGACTACTCGATCGAGTTCTCCGGGGCCAAGGCGACGGCCGCCCTCGGGATCGTCGACCTGGTCCAGAACGCCGGCGCCAAGATCGACGGCGTCGGCATGCAGGGCCACTTCATCGTCGGCAGCACCCCCTCGGCCAAGGACCTCGCCGGCGTCCTGGAGCAGTTCACCGCCAAGGGCGTCGAGGTCGCCTACACGGAGCTCGACGTGCGCCACTCGTCCGTCCCCGCCGACGACGCCGCGGTCCAGCAGCAGGCGACCGACTACACGAGCGTCGTCGAGGCCTGCCTGCAGGTCGAGGGCTGTGTCGGCGTCACCGTCTGGGACTTCTACGACAAGTTCTCCTGGGTCCCGTCCACCTTCGAGGGCGCCGGCGAGGCCTGCCTCTACGACGAGAACCTGTCCAAGAAGCCCGCGTGGACCGCCGTCTCGTCCGCCCTGGCTGCCGCCGGCACGGGCGGTGTGGCCTCTTCCTCTGCTGCGGTGAGCTCCGCGGCCGCCGTCGCCACTGGTGCTTCCCCCTCTGGCATTGCATCGGGCTCTGCTGCCCAGGCTGTCGCCAGCTCGTCTGCGCCGTCTACTGCCCCTGCTGCTGCCGTCACCCAGGTGTCTCCTACTTCCTCCGTTGAGGCTGCTGCTCCTACTTCCACTGGCAAGGTGTGCACCAAGAGGACCAAGACTGTGTACGTCACTGCGTCTGTGTAAAAGTCTTCAGGTGAGATGTAGGTGTCGATAGCAGGCGTGCATCGTGTTGGAGTAAGGCACGAGCCAAGGAAATTCTTGTAAATAGCAAATTTGGATCTGCATGGTATATACCTACCAGAGGGAGGGGGGGGTTTCGTTTAGGTGCTGCAAGCAAGTCAATAGAATATTAATATAAAAGTGACATACTGTTAATATTTTAACAGTATGTTTTTTTATGTGCCTTGCATTATTTACACGTCACTAATATATACTCATTCCTAATATAATTTTGCTTTTGATATATTATTAAGGGTAATATAATATTAACCCTTAATATAGGGGTAAAAAAAAAACTCTTTTTTTTTCTTATCCCTAACCCAACTATTAATTTCTTCTTTATTAGCTTAATTATTTATTATAGAAGGATTTATGGAATTATGGAAATATTTAATTATAGAATTAAGTTTAGAGTTGATAAGGTTTAAATTAGAGCTTTTAATATAAAAATATAATAATATTAGCTAATATACGGTTAATATTAATATAAAGTTAATATTAATATGATTTAAAGCTTTAATATAATTTACTTTTAATAATATTTTAATAGCTTTTTGTTAATATTTTGTTATAATAATAAAATTTTGATTAAATATCAAAACATGAGTGTATTGCGTGATCCAGTTAAAAACCCCCCCTCCCCCTGGTAGGTATATCACCGTGGGAGTGAGTGTCAGGCAAATATACTAAGAAGTCAGCCACCTCAAGCGCCAACCCATTTTTTGAGTGAAGACCCTCAAAGAGGAACAAAACAAGAAAACAACCAATCCTCAGACATAAAAGTAATAATGAAGGTGACCATAAGTTCAAACAATCTTTTATATTAGTGCTGCACCCACATCTGCCCGTGTAAGCAAGTGTACTTAAACCATTAAACTTTTAAGATGTACTGATACAACTCCAGTAAGACCGCCTAGATCACAGATGGTAGATTGTTGCATTATGTCACAGGGATACATGTTACATAATCATATGCGGTTTTGGTTTACATTCGACTACAGGGCACTCATCTCACTCGGCACAAACCTGACAACGGTGAATAACCATGCGAACGTTAATTCCAGAGGCAAGACATTATATATCATATGAAATCCTTCCAAGGTTGTGCCAATGTCGGACTTTCTGCTCAGTCCCAACTTTCACCGACTTCTTCGAAGAGCCTCTCCAAGGGACCTACAGAGCTGAAACCACCCGTGCCCTCGTTTTCAAAGGCCCTAGGAACAGGATCCGAGACTTCTGTACTCGGTCTAATCTCTTTGTCAAATTCCATGTCGAAGCCCCTAGGCGTCGTGAAGTCCTCTGAGTTGTCGAAACCCATGAAAGCGCTCAAGCTCGTGGAAGCATCGAGGCTCACGTTCTGCGACGAGTACGGCAGACGACTCGTTGCTGTTTTAAGTCCTTCATGCGTGGGTGAAAAAGTCCTCCTGTTCTCCCAGGCATTGTCAGCGCGAGCTTCGGTCAAAGGCGGTTCGTTACTAGCCAACGGCTGTGTCGAGTTGTCATAAAAGAGGTCGGAGGCAGCGTCGGATGAGTCCTGCACACTGATATCAGAGGAAGCGACCGAATTTCGAACCTCGTCTCCTGAATCATCCAATGCTGATTCCTCATTCAAGGCCCGTTCGTCGCCATACTCCCGCGAATCCCTGGCCGGCTGAGGCAAATATGGGTTTCTGGTGTCCGATCTATTCACATCGTCTATGTGCTGGCGTATTGAATCTGCGATGGCAAGATGCCCCATGCGTTCCGCTGCATGAATCGCACCATCGTAGCCGGTCTCGCCCCGGTGATGGCTGAGTGCGTTGCAGCTCAGAAGCAACTGAACCATGTCTAGACGACCATATCCAACCGCTTCGTCCAGAGCGTTACCAAACGACACATGCATCTGGCTTGGCGGTGCATTGACATCGGCCATGGGATGGCGAAATAGTAACAGCTTCGCAATAGTTAAATCTCCCGATCGTGCTGCCGCTTGCAATGCAGTGTACCCACCACTGCGTGCAGGTGCAGCATTGACATTGGCGCCATAACTGAAGAGAAGCTGGGTCATTTCTAACTTTCTCTGGTGTTCCTGTGGTGATGTTGCAACAGCATTGCAAGCAGCTTGAAGTGCAGTTGCCCCGTACTCACCTCTGGCTGGTGTGTTAACGTCAGCACCCGCTTGGAGGAGGAGCTTTACGACGTCCAGTCTGTCCAGTCCGTAAGCTGCGCTTTGCAGAGGAGTGCTATAATGATCCGAGCCTCTGATTCTGAAGTAATCATTGAAAGTGGCGCCTGCGTCCAACATCTCCCGGATAAGCCCAAATTCACCTTTCATGGCGATCCACGTGTTCAGTGGAGAACCAGGTCGAAGCCGCGCGCCGTTCCTGGACAGATACTCGAAAACTTTGGCGTCATCAGGACCCTGAAGTTTAAGGCAGAGTTGCAAGAGCGATGAGGAACGGAACGATGGATCCCGTGGATCATAGCCCGCGGCGACAATATACTGCACGATTCCCAATCTAGCTCCCCTGAACAATCTAGCTCCCCTAGAGCGACGTGATTCAGGGCGCAGGATAAACCGCAGCAAGTAGTACAAATTGGTCCTCTTGGTCGAGAGCCTAAGCGGCGCGCCCTTTTTGACCAGGAAGTCAACCATCCCAGATAAGTCGCCCGCATCCTCAACCCAGTTTTGTATGACTTGGGCAATGATGCTGATGCTGGTGTTATGCCCAGGGTGGGCGATGCCGATTCTGAAGTTACACACGTCGCGCTTTAGGTCAATACCGAGATCGACGCCGCCTTGCAGCAGTCTCTCAACATCCTTGAATCTGTTCCTGGCAGCTGCACGAACCAGGGCAATTTCCCCTGTCTCCGTGTCATCAATACTGCCTCGGGTAAGATCCGGAAGGCGTCTGTCAGGTGTCACGACCGGCCACAAACGATCCAAGCTGCTCACTGCGGCACCATTATCGAGGAGGTACTTCACAGCTTCCACGTCATCTTCAGAGCAGTTGGTTCTCATGTACCGGCTAAAGCATTCCAGAACGGTCGGGAAAGATTGCAGCATATCGTTTATGCTGGCACCAAAGCTCACCAGCGCATATATTACCTCCAGATTTGGGCCCTTTTTCCGACCTCGGTCGAGAAGGAAAAGGTGCTCCAGTATCAGCTGCTGGAGAAAGTTTCGAAGCCGCTGTTGGTCGATCTGTAGGCTGTCGAGATAGCACTTGAGATTCCATGTCCCACCTTCCAATGCGAGCAAGACACCAGGCCTGCTAGGGCGTCCGCATTGTACCCTAGTCGACTCCGATGAATATTTGTGGAATAGCGGTCTGTCAAAATAGAACAGATTATCGAGGAAAGAGATTTCCAAATCGTCGACATCTGCCGAGTCGGAGCCGGCCGGCCACGGCCAAAACCCCGGGCGGAACGGCGTTACCGACCAGGGCAATTTGATGTCTACATTGGCGCCCGCTTGTATAAACAATTCCAGCCCGTATTGGAAGATCTCGCCATGTCCATACAGTGACACGAGAAATGCACTGAAATTGGTCTTCTCATGTCTCCAGTTTCCAATGCCCTTGTTGACGTCGCAGTATTGCAATAGCAAACGTGCGCAGAGAAAGTTCCTGCGTTCCAATGCCACAACGATGGCGGTTGGATCTACCAGGGCGGCCGTAAGAGTCTCTTCCGAGTCCGGGCGGCAACCGTTCTTTAGAAGCGTCCGTAGGGCGTGCATCAGGTCCATAGAGACTGCGAACAACAGGAGCTCCTGGGCCTTTGCCCCAGAAAGATTGAGCCAGCCGTAGGTATTCCCAACTGTTACTAAGAATTCGAAGGCTTGTGGCTGGTTGTGGTGTCCAGATAGCCGAATAAGGGTCTCAAACGCCGCTCTGATGCTGGCTCGGCGGCTGTGTAACAGATGTTGAAGACACCTGCCAGGTATAGCTGTGAAAATCGAATCCAGTCTGCAGAATAGCCCGCCTTGCCGTGTTTCGTGGTC
This sequence comes from Diaporthe sp. NJD1, assembly GCA_013842865.1. Classification (NCBI taxonomy): domain Eukaryota; kingdom Fungi; phylum Ascomycota; class Sordariomycetes; order Diaporthales; family Diaporthaceae; genus Diaporthe; species Diaporthe sp. NJD1. The sequence goes on from JACDXY010000020.1 coordinate 79,680, forward strand.
ATGTGTCAGATGGTTGGAGAGAATGTAGATTATCGTGAAGAACTCAGTATAGTACTTATGACTTGTGAATGCCGTGAGGTCTGTTGATGCCGGTGACTGTCCAAATACCACAGATAGAAATTGACAGGTAAGATTCCACCGAAGCTCTTCGGCAGCCTCAGTAGTTTCTGTATTGAGGGCGGATGGAATGTTGACTGACGGAAAAATCAGGTCCATATTTCGTTGCGAGTCTTGTAGATAAGCTTCGTACGGCGTGGCGAGATTTGCAATATCTAACAACCGCCATCAGTAATTAGGTACGGAGAGATGGCGATGAATAACGATTTGGCTATGAACATCGATCATTTTCCGACGAAGTGAGACGAAAGCCCTCGGAGGATGTACATACTGATAGTGTAGTGAATGACGTTCCCTATCGGCAGCCCAGCGAGGCACAATTTCCAGACCTTTTCTCCATAGTCTGTCATCGACTCATTTGAGCTGGATCCAAAGTGACCAGATGGAACAAGGGTCATCACTTCACTGTTTGAAGGCTGGTTGTTTAATTGGCCAAGCGTAGGACTGTGGAATGTGGAGCAATTTGCCAATGTGTTGAGGGTGCGGGTAGATTGTCGCAAAGAGTCTTCACTGGCAGCTGGAATCATACGCGGTGAAGTCGGTGTTGGTGTACGGATGATAAAGTCCGGAGGGAGTGGACTTAGAGGTGCTATAATCAAACCATATAAGCGATGAGAAAGCACGGAAGCTTGGTAAAGCTTGGTAGAGCGGGTTATGGAACCAACCTTCTGGTCGTGGCAATTGACCAATGGCCTTCGCACTCTTCATGTTCTTCCATGCTTGATCCCAAGTAAATTTTCTGCCTCTGACAATTATTTCCGTCCTCTTCTTTGTCCTCTTTAGCTTGAGGTCACCTTTCTGTCGAGCTGGATTTTCAAGTCTTGGGAGAATGTGCCGGTAGATCTTTTGCCATTCCTCTGAGGAGACATTCTTACGGATTCCAAGCTCTCCAAGCTTTTGAACCCACGTAGAAAGCCTGGACAAAAGGTTCAGCTGGGTTTGGTTTCTGTTCCTTTTCCTCTTTTTTTTTATTTCAAAGAATAAGAGGGATTTGATCAGTCAACTACCTAGCTCAACCTGATCTGACAGTCTAACCGTGATAGAAAGAAACAAGAGAAAATGGAGAGAGTGAGGAAAATTTTGGGGGAGACAAGGGCAACTCACGCCATTTCTGGAAAGTTTTCATCCTGTTCCATAATGCGCTTCACATTCTCGACAGTGTTGTCCTTGTATAGCTTACGGATCCTGTGCTTCTGGCGATGCCAGATATCGGCTCCCTCAAAGGATGCAGGCTGCTTGGAGGGTGGCATTTTATAACTGAAGGGACCAATATAGTCGCCCACGCGAAGATAGATCGGCTGGGAAACCTGGCTTGTCAAAAGATGAGTTAGAATGTTGGAACGGGGAAGAACTTGTATAGCAGTGACAACTGATCTGACACGAAGGCTCGCGTTGTGGTGTCGATTTGGGGCTGCAGGGCCAACAGTGGTGATAGCACTGTCAATGTAGACAGTGTAACTTCAAGGGGAAGATATGATTTTCTGACAAGACAGTTGAAGATAGATTTCATGATGCGTGTTGAACAGAATCTACTGAGCAAAGGCAAGGTCAGTAAGGCAGCAGTCCTTGTTTTTATGCTCCGCTGGGCTTAGCCTGGGACGCAACGTCCTTCAAGTGGGGGCTGGCTCGTGCCTGAGACACATAACAAGCCGAAGTTTTGCCAAAGTCGACCAAACTTTGGTTGCACAAGATGACGAAATGAGATGATCACTTGCGTGCACTTGCGTGACAGGGCTTGGGCGTAGGAACAGGCAACACAGCATACTGACAGAAGTAGATTCCGGACAACTGACCAACCGGGACGGCGAACGGTATTCTTTTCCGTGCACCACCTGATTCCTTCTCGGCTCAACGCCACACAACGAACGAGGCTTTGCAAGACATTGATCGACGAAGCTATGTATGCCAAAAACCAGATGAGTGAATCCGCATCATTTGTGAAACCAAAAGTCGACCAAACTTAGGTGACCAGACATCCATCCTGAGGCTTTTTGTCTAGGCTCCATTCGCTGGAGTATCCATGTCGTGCAAACACTGCCTCTGCTTTCTTCCTTGTCAAGGGTGGTACATGAGAAGCCTCCTCAAAAACTGTATATACACCTATGCATGCAGGGCGTTCACAAGCGGAAAACTGTCGACCAAACTTAGGTACAAAGCTCAGGACGCATAGCCTGCTCATTGTGCTTCGTGAGAGTAGGTATAGGGAGAGAACTGCGTTTAAGATCTTGAAGAATCTCCAAGCTCCAATGTGTTTTTCCCACGCAGTCTTTCAAACACAAGCTGAGGCAACCATATCTTGAGCGGCGGCTGATATTACTTTCGAGGTTTCATATCCTGTTGCAAGATGGCCTTGACGCCGAGTGCAACAACTTACCTCGCTCTTTTAAGCCTCTTGGTTTCTTGTGTCCCGGGGCTTTATTGGATCTTTAAACAAGTTCGCCGATCGAGGAAAAGTAAAAACTATCAGCATGATCAGCATTTCAACCAACTCCTGTCAAGTCATCAGCAACCAGCGCCAACCACCTACTCGCTTGAAGAGTACCCTATCCACTCCTACAGAATACCGCATTACACAGTTAGTGATGGTAGTCGCCAGACTTCCAACACGATTCAAAGATTTCCAAGGTATCATGTGCTTGTTCCGGACCACGGAATTCAGGCTGTATGGCTTGATACCGCATTACTTGGCCACCGACCTCATCAAGCCCAGATCGGCAACTCTTCGGAACAAGACATGCTGAGGAACGAAATCGGCGAATTGGAAGCGCTGCATCCTCGCTTCGACCAGTGAGAGACGGCAGGAAGCGATTAGCGCGAGGCTTATCCAATGAGGTGCAACTTTGAACCTCGAAGGCACGCACAAGGCGCTGTCAGTTTCACCCAGAATGAGCACAGGTACTCGAAAGGGGGGGGGGGGGCTCGGGGTGAATAACCTATGTCACACACAAATGGGGGTACCCTTGCATGCCTTGCAGACAGAATGGTAGGATTGGCCTGGAATCTCAATTTGAGTCTATTCTGGATATGGCAGCACCACTTGGTATAGGAAGCCCGAGCTCTGCTGCATCCATCAGCTTTTAGCGCTGTGGGGAAAATCGTGAGGAGCACATGCACGAAATGACCGCAGTGGCCAGACCGGGAGAGGGCTTTGAAAGAACAGAGTTTTCTGTAATAACGTCCCCTCACCTGTTTTGGCGCACACCTGATTTGGCGCACGACTTTTTTGGTGTAAATGCACCTTTAAGATACCCACTTTTCAATCCCACATAATTAATTCTAAATTAATTCTAAAAATAGCAGAGTTTTAAATACTGAATAAAGAATAATAATATTATATAGAAAAAAATTTAAATCTTTAATTTTACTTATAAGAAATTAAATATTAATTTTTAAATATATAATTATTAAAATGTTAAGAATTACTAGTAAATCTCTTATATATTATGACATTTATATTTTTATTAATAAAATATTAAATATAATATAAATAATATTAATATTTAAGTATTTATATTAAATAAATTTTAATAATTAATATAATAAAGATTATTATATTAATAAGATTTTATATATACTTATATAAGCATTTTAATTTTTTTATATATAAATATTATATAAGAAATATTTATTTTTAAGTTTTTATATATAAATAAATATTATAAAATATAAAAAAGTATATATAAAAATAATAATATATTTAAATAATTAAAATAATGAAAAGAAAAAATTATATTTAATTTCTTTAACTTTATATTATTAATTAAAGCATTGTTAATATTATTATATAATTTCTTAGTATTTCTTAACATTTTATTTAATATTTAGTTTATTAATAATATAGTTTATATAATATCTAAAAAGTATTTTTTTATTTAAAATATAAATAAATATTTATATATATGTATTATTTGAAAATTCTAGGTATTAATTTAGATTTAATAGAGGGGGTAAAAAAGTAGGTATTTAATATGAGAATTGGTGCGCCAAATCAGGTGTGCGCCAAAACAGGTGAGGGGACGTTAGCTTTTGTCTTGCTGTTATCTACTTGCTTGTCCTGGATCTCGGCCACCCCTAGTTTTAGCGACCACCGTGCTGGTGCAGACAGAGCTGAACGCACCTGTTACGGGGTTGACTATGACTACTGCTAGCAAATCAAACAAGTGCCGGCCAAAAGACGAGAATTCCCAATCGTTTGGAAATTCCTAGCAGTACATGAGAGCCGTATAGGCACAGTCGAAAAGTGGAAGGTTGTGGAGCAAATGGCGGCCCAAATTGGGGCGTGGCCGAGATCCGGACCGGGCCGAGATCCGGGCCAGACAACCTTAAGTGGGCCACTGTCTCTCTAAACCTGTCTCAATAGGCGCAGACCACGATCCCAATAGCTGAATTAGGTTGTGAAACGTGGTATTATTGGTAATCATTCTGACCACAAAACAACTGTCTTGTTCGTCTCGGGCTCTCTATCGGCCGCTTTGCTTCTTACATTCTCGTTCTTTGGTTAATTGATTAATAATTACCACGTGCTACTATCAGCCTCTTCCACAGTAAAATAACCCCACCCCCAAATAAAGGTCCATCTTCAGTCACCAGCAGGCTCACCACTGGCACTAGCAGCAGCTCACAACTTGAACCGTCAACACAATTGCCCCCTGAGTGTACTATCCACCCGTTCTACTCACGTTGAACCACCACCACCACCATCACCATGTCCTCCTACACGCTCGCAGACGGCACCCTCCCCCACGCCACCGCCGCCGTCAAGGTCCTCTCCCACCTGCTCGACCTGGTCGAGAAGTCCACCTCGCCCACGCCCGAGGCCCTCCTCGCCGCCCGCCTGCACCCGTCCATGCTTCCCCTGGCCTTCCAGTTCCACTTCGCCACCGACTGCGCCATCAAGATGGTCGCGCGCCTCGAGGGCGTGGACCCACCGGCCGCCGGCTCCTGGGAGGCTATCAAGACCGTCGCTGACGCCCGCGCCCGCGTCGACGCCGCCGCGTCCAGGCTCGCCTCCGCCGACGCTGACAAGATCGCCAGCCGCAGGGACGAGACCGTCACCTACGGCAGGGGCCGCGGCAAGCCCGACGGCAAGCTCAGGGCGCGGGACTATGCTACCGGGTTCAGCCTGCCCACCATCTACTTCCACACGACGACCGCGTACAACATACTGCGCAAGGAGGGCGTCGAGGTCGGCAAGGCGGACTACTCGAACTCCTTCATGGCGCCTTATGAGGAGTCGTGATAGACAGGCATGTAGGGTGTTAGAAAATATTTATTCTAGACCTTAAGATACCTTTCAATCCTAGTAGCTCTTCTATAGAGAGATCTTTGCCAAGTTTATGAGACGTCACTTGGGCTTGCTTCAAGGGTGCTTGAGCATTAGGCTTTATCGACAAGGGATTTGCGAGGGGCATTTCTACTAACCCACAGCACCTGCTCTTCACCGCCCCCTGTCCTCCAAGACTATCTCAACGACCGCAGACCACAACCCAGCCTCCCAATTCCTGTGGTCCAAGCTCGACAATCAGGTAATCGTGCTGGCTGGAATGACCTGCACTGCGTCTTAAGCTCTCCACCTCTCCGCCATCATCGCCGCAGTCTAGGGGTAGTCACTAAATCCTCTGCCCTTGTGTTGCTGCTTCCTGTTCTGCAGTCAGGGCTCTGCTACTCTCATATACAATCAATCGTTCCATTTTGGCACTAATAACTTATATCTTTAATAAATTTAATAACGTAATGGCAGTGTTTAGAAGCCAGCTGATAAAGAGTTAACCACCAAACCATTCACAAATCTATGAATGGAAGTACCTTGACAAGGTGGACAGCGACTGAGGACGAGCCCAGGTGCCTGTCTCGCGTGTGATCCCAACTACAGTACATATCGGAAATGCGGATGCCAGTCCCCCATATTGCTTACTTCCGCCTCTAAGGAAGAAAGTCTCCAATCTCTCTCTCCGCGGTCCCGTTTTCGATTCTCCACCCACATCGCCAGAGCCATCGCCGTTGCAGCCAAGCCGGCCATCCAGAGTAAAGCGAGGCCAGTGCTGTAACCGGCTTGGTAGATTGGCTCCTCCCTCGTCAAGAAAATGGAGGATCCAATGATACCCGCGACTCCCCCACAGCTTACCTGCACGGCTGAAGATACCGCCTTCTTTAGGTGACCGGCTTCGTTGTTGGATAAGAAGACCAGACACAGTGGCGAAGCGCATAACGAACCGCCGGCAATTAGAAAGCATCCAAGATAATTGATGCCCCGTGGAAGGCTCTCCTGTCTCAGGGCGATTCCATAGCCCGCTGTAGCTATTGCCAGGCAAAGCATGATGAATGTATATCGATGCTTGAACCTATCAGAGAGCCAGGCGACCACTAGCATGAGCAGCAGGGCAAACATATAGATGGGAATTGTGTAAATCTGGGCCTCAGTTGCCTTCCAGCCAAAGTCGCTGAGTACTGTGGGAAGGAAGAAGGATATACCAAGACCGCTCACGGTGAATCCCATATAGGTCAGCGCACTGGAAAAGCAACAGGTTAATGAAGGCTTTTGAACATTGTTGTAGGACGTTCATGACCAGTACCTACCCAAGGTATATCTTCCAATCCGCCAAGAGCCGGCGACTTGCGAAGGTGTTGAGCTTATCCATCTTGAAGTCAATTCCGTCTTCCCTCAGTCGCAAGCGGAGTAGATCTCTCTCCTCCTGATTGAGGAACCTGCATCTTTCTGGCCAGTCCACGACGACGGCCGGGGAAAGCGCGGCTATAAACGCTGTGAAGGCACCCTCGATAATAAATATCCTACCAGAGCTGGGGTTAGCAAAGGAACAGGTAAACGAGCGAGTAAGACTTCAGGGGATGGACCGTGACTGACCACCTCCATCCAGCATATCCATATCGGCCTGAAAGATGAGCTATGCCATAGGCAAGTAGCTTCGCCAGGGCGTCAGTACTTGAGTGAGGACAAAACTTTCATTTTTTCACAGGGGGGCAGTGAACATACTCCGCCGAATGCACCAGCCAGCGGCACTGCTGCAAACACAAAACTTAGGCGTTTCTGGTACTCATGTCTGCGGTAGTACATGGACGTCACATAGACGATACCGGGGACCAAACCAGCCTCAGATAGCCCAAGTAGTACCCGAAGACCATAGAGGGTCTTGTATGAATGAACAAAGCCCATGCACATGGTAATGATACCTATATGTCCAACAATCAGGGAAGACCTTTTCTTTGCCTCGCCGAGCGAGACCTTGGTCCAAGGGATGCTTACCCCAAGCAAACATAAGCCCTGGTAAATAGAGAGACGGTCGCAGGTATTTGAGAAGCATGTTGCTTGGGATCTCAAAGACAATGTAAAGCGGGTAAAAGAGCTACCATGATATGTCAACGCAGACAATTCCATACACGTGGATGCGCCACGGGCGTCATTTCGCTGTCCCATTGCAGCACATACCAGAGCGGCGGTGTTATAACGATTCCCTTCAAGTCTCAATTCTTCATTCATACCCTGAATTCGTGCGTTGCCAATGTTGACTCGATCAAGGTATGACAGCATGTAAAACAGGAACATCATAGGAAGGATGATTAGGTCTAGCTTCCGCATAAGCTCCTTCTCCGCCGTGGGGTCGACGATTGTCTCCTCAGTAACAGCGTGGCGGGGCTCTTGCCCAATGTTCTCAAAAGATTTCGCAGACATCTTGAGGTCTTCGTTGGATCACAAGCAGAAGCAAGTATGTTCTGGGGGAGCTTGAGGGATGCTGAAGACGTTTGGAGCTCAAGAAAAACTGAGTAGCTCTAGTTCAGAAGTACGGATCGAGTTCAATCTATCTTCTCTGATCACAACCTGGCATCAGCCTGCTTTTTATCCTGGTAGTGTAGGACTTAGTAAGCTCTTGGAATTTAGTCTTTTGCAGAATGTGCTAGTATTTCTGCATTGGACGATCCCACATTGTTACACGCGTGGCGCGCCGCGGTATAATACATTTAAAAACACAAAGCTACACGTCTGTAGCTTTCAAATGCACATAACTATCTACGTGGTAATAGCAAACACATTACAAAATCATTAAGCTCTTTGATGCTCAAGAGAAAATGTGCAATGATTCCGCTACGCAGGACGTTGCCACCGGCGTTAATCCACATCATCATCGTGATTCAAACTCGTGGTCGTTTTCAAGCACATATTGTATTTGCCTTCATCCAGAAAATGTCACACCGTTTTTCAGCGTCCCAATCTTGTTGATGTGGACCTCCATCATAGTTCCTGGGACAAGCCAATGTGGTGGCTTCATTCTAGACCCAACGCCTGTGAACGCGTAATTAATAGGTGACCGCCCAATAGTACTTTGCCGCGCATGTGTAAGGGGAAAGGGAATTGAGAGACATGAAGCAAAAGATAGGCTTACCTCCGGGAGTTCCAGTCATGATGACGCTCCCCTTTTGCAATGTAGTGCCAGTCGACATGTGCTCAATGAGGCGTTCCACGCTGAAGACCAAGTCGCTCAACTCACCCACCTGCCGTACTTCACCGTCGATAACTGTAGTCAGGACCAGCTTGCTGGGGTAGGGAATCAGGGCGGTGGATATCAGGGCCGGCCCCAGCGGAGCGAACGTGTCGAATCCCTTGGAAAAGTCTGCCTGGGGGAGAGGGCCGGCCAGATCACGGTCCAGCTGCAGCCGGCGCGAGGAGATGTCATTGCCCGCGGTATATCCGGCTACGTATTCAAGCGCACGGGATGCGGAAACGTCTTTGGCATCTTTTCCGATGACAACACACTGTAAATGACACAACCAGTGAGATTCTAGACTGCGGTACAGTGATCTACTGTGCAAGACGATTCAAGACGGCAGGTGGAATGCTTACCAATTCTCCCTCATAGTCCGCCTGACTATCCTGGCAGATCTTGGGAATAATCACATTGCATCCATGGTCGTGAACCGCAGTGGATGGTTTGATGAACATGACAGGGTAGTTGGGCAGTGCATGGCCTGTCTCGAGGACTGCGAGCTGTTAGAAATCCTCGTGATTTGAACGAGGGATTTGCCTGTCTCCAACAAACAAATTCGGGAGATTTTCCTAACTATGTTTCGCATAATTAAGTCCAACACATCGTATAATTGGCACCTTCTCAGGGGAGAGCGGACTCAAGAGCCTCTTGACGGTGACGACCTCATTGGTGACTTGGGTGGCTCCAGTGGTGTCAAACAAGTCAGCTCCACGTATAACTCTCGCTCGCAGCTTCGTCTCAGGGGTTGTACTGCCAAGGTCGAAATCTGGACTGGGCATGATCGGCTCTCCCACGAGAATGCCACCTTCGGCTGCCTCGAATCGAATAAGTCGTTGCCATGCTGTCTTCATTTTGGAAGAACTCGGTTTCGTTGACGTAACGTGAAAAGATTAGAACTAGGAAGAAGTGTTCAACGTCCGTCGCTGAGCTGGCAGAGAAGAGGACATCGGGATATTTATGTGTAAGCTGGCATATCACTTGCAGTCGCTAATCCATTATGGGAAAGGTGTTCGTGATACATATCAATGTCCCGCATCACAACTGGGCCCGACCTTTCACGCGGACGCCAGACAAATTATATTCTACTTGACACTCTTTCACTGGGTGGCTAGATTTATTCAGCAACTAAGGCACATCCTCATGTAGAGTTCCACACTCAAGATCTACTCCCGAAGATAGGCATCGAACCATTGCACTGCCTGATTAAACACCGCCTCCTTGGCGATCTTCTGCTCCTTAACCGACAAGTCGCAGCGGACCGAGAAGCCATGGTCAACATGAGAGAGAAGGTTGATCTGGTACGGCACGTCCAGCCCCGCCAGGATCGCCTCGCTCTCGTGGCGCTTCTCAGTCGTAAAGACAAAATCCTTGACCGCGGCCGCGATGCTGAACGGGCCCCTGACACCCGCCAGCTCCTCGGGGCTCATCATGGTCGGGTGCGCCGTGAAGGCGACGTCGAGCCTGCCGGTGCCCGGGCGCAGGTAGCGCGCGACGTAGCGGCCGCCGAAGCAGTAGCCGACGCCGCCGACGCGCTCGCAGCCCAGGGCGCGGCGCATCTCGGCGAGCACGGCGTCGATGATGGGCTCCACGTGCTGCGGGAGGTGGTTCCTGAGCCAGTCCTGGATCTGGAAGCCCTCGGGCCGGTTCAGCGGCACCGTGTCGCCGCCGAAGAGGTCCGGCATGACGACGAGGTAGCCGCTGGCGGCGAACTCATCGGCGATGAGCTGCGCGTTGGTGAACTTGTGCCCGATGACGTCTGAGAGGATCAGGATGGCATTCTTGGTAGACTTGTCGGGGGGATATGCGATGTAGGTGGAGACTATGAGGCTTGGTCAATATTTCATGCCAAGCATTTTCAGGGTGCCGTCAATATGCACTTTGCTGTGGGATACTCGGACTTACTATTCTTGATGTCTCGGATCTCGCCTTTTGGCTGCCCCTCATGGAGGCTGCCAAGGGTGCAGCACCGAGCAGGGGGCAAGGAAGTCATGTTTGTTGTCTGGTGTGTTTGTTAGGCTAGGGCTCTTGGTGTGGCTACTCTTGGTCAGCTTTTCCAGAGAGATAGAGCTTCCAATGCCAAGGAAGGCATTTATATGGTACTGCGAACTCGGATGGATCCCAGGTAACAAAGGAATCAGTGGATAAAACGCCTGACAAAAGTACTCATCTGCAACTGCTGTGCCCCGACAGCCACAGCGTAATATTGCTTGGACACTGCTTACCGGATATAACGGTTAGAGCCGGTCTCGAGTAAGCTTCCTGTCGTGATACCATTGCTATCCGGTTTCGCCCAGGACGCAGCCCCTTACGGTAGGCATGTGTTGTCTCATTCGGTCATCTTGTGATACCCGAGACGCGAATCCAATTGATCCAAACCTGGAATGGATCCCTTGGCCGCTTCAAAGGGCTGAAGTCCCAGATAGGACGGGTGTAAGTCTTATTTCCGGTGTCAGCCTCCTAGCGCCGAGATGTGCGCCGAGATGTGCGACCATGTCCCTGTACATCTTCCTTATCTGTGCGCTCTGCGGCTGACATACGCGGCTGATGTTGGTTGCGCTACGTCCTCATCCTTCCCGAACGTGAGCGACTACTCCCGTGTCCGCCCCACTCCATAGCTACATTATCCTTGGTGGGAAATGATAGCACATGTAATCCATTATGAAGATCTTTTCTCTTACTCTTACAGCGAGAAGAATTCATGTACTTGTCAATACATTTGAAGGAATATAGAACAATTGATGCGATCATAGCCATGTCCCCGATCTTCGAACCAAACAATTACTAACGACGTCTACTCCAGTAACCATGCCTAAGACGTTTTAGATGCATCTTGCGAATGGCCAATGTGTAATAGTATCCCTGAGAGTGTGTCATCTCACTCAAGCGGCTATGCCATCCATTCTTGACTTGTGTGGTGACGATATCGGCAAGCAGGCAGATATCTGACGTCGTTCCTATCCCAAGGCCTAATCAACTGGCATCTTCGCCCCAGACGTCTTTTGCCTCTGGGTCACACGAAAAGGAGCACGCCACGGTAGGGATTCACTGAAAGTCAGATGGTATAGGTAGTCAAGACAGACTCCACAAGCGAGCTCCTGAGACCGGCGTCACCGTAGTAGTCGCCGGAGCCATATCCAAAGGCATATTCGACTCCTCCAAGCCGGCTTACGTGATTGGCCCGCTACCTTCGCCCGGCATGCTCTCGGGGGTATTCTCAAACAGGAAATGAGTGTTCAAGGCTTCTACTGAATACATTTCGGAAGGAGCATTCGGCGCCTGTTTACGCGCGTGGATCAGACAAAGCCACAAGCTATTTCAATCCTGCCGAGGCATCGTCAAAGGCATCCCCTGGATAGATACAAGGGGTGTACGGATGGTCTGGGTGGCATAGTAAGGGCCTCATGCCTGGTGTATTCTAAAAGACCGTTACGAGCAAGTGGACGTGCTCCGCCTTCTCAAGGACATGGCCGGTGCGGATAATACTGCGAGAAGGATGGTATATTCTGGCTATCTGTGGGCCAGCTAGGCTTCACGCCTGCTATGTCGCCTGTGTTTATCAAGGTGTTTGTAGAGCACATTGGAGACGATCATACAGCGCTGGATGCATAGGTCAACAAGGAGTTGCATGAGATGCTTATAAGCAGCACATATGGGCTGGGGCTTAGTCTAAACGGTGGTGTTAATCTGATTAAGGAGGGTCTAATGCCTGCTATAGGAGATCATTCAATAAGGTGGTATTCTTATGGGACAACTTGCTGTACCATATCCTCCTAGGCAATATTCCACTATGCCAGTGTGGTATCCTGCTATTTCTTCAAGACCCCCCAACTGAATGAATCGTCCTTATTTGGTCTCAACCCCAGGCAGCTGCCACAATTGGTAGCTGCAAAGGACGTTCTGGCCAGTGTTCAGCCATATATTCGAGAAGATACTAACCGCTAAGACGATGATATTGATCTGCCCGAAAATCCGCAGTAAGAGGGGACAGGTTTATTATAAGAAGGACATCTTCACTAATTTGGTCTCAAAAACACCACTGATCTTAAGGCTTACGGATCAAGACAAGGATGGAGAACGATTGGGAAGCTTGGATGAATCAAACGGCCGCAACGCGGAAGTCACTCTCTTCTTTTCGAAGCCCGGCACTTATGGCGGTGAATAGGGGGTCAGTGAATGGGGGTTGAAGTGCCCACGCCTATTTAAAGGGTGCCTTCGGCGCCTCCTGCAGTCAGATTCTAGCCATCAGGTCCACTTCGAATACAAACATCGCACATTCTGCCAGTACCAGTCGACGCTGCCACAAGTATTTCGTCTCCTATGAAGTCCAACCCACACGTCATGCTACCTTTCCCGGGCAGCTTGACCATCACTCAAGGGCAGACCTGATTTTTATTGATCCAACTTATCATGGCCGGTCCGAGGCAGCCGGTGCACGCGCACATCTGCGAGGTAAACTTAGTTAATGCATGTGCAGTCAGTCATTGGATCAATTATTTTACCTTCTGTTGGGGAGTAGCTGTCCCATCCGTACCAGCAAGACAATTCAACATCTGGTTCTTGCCTCCAAAAGACATGAACTCGTTGAAGCAGGCACTGGCGTTGATGACAGACCTGCAGGAGTCGCTATTGACGTCGCAGGGGCCATCCGACAGGGCGGACGAGACGAAAACAAGAAGGAGACTAGTTTGGATTCGCATGGTATTGAGCTGGGTTGCGAGCAGGGTGACCTGTTGTCCTGGCAGAATGGAAGCACGGGGAGATCATGCCTAGCACTTATTTAAGACTACAAATGGCATCAATCGTAACACAGATATGAACGCATCAGACGAGGAAGGTTTGTAGTCTGGCTAAATGCCTCGGTGCGGGGGGTAGTGAGCACCTTTTCGGCAGTTGGGCAATTAAGCCTACATCTTACAAGGCACTCGAAGATATGATCCTAATATATGATCCAGAGTAGGGTTACTTTGACAGCTACTGTCGATGAATCTTCACTTAATTGGATAACCCACTCATCGTGGGCTTGGCTCATCTACTTTATAGTGCTCATCCAACTGACAGGTGAGCGGTAGATAGAGTTGAAAAGCAGCATTGGATCTCTATGTTGCGTCCTGCACCAGCTTTTTGCTCATTCTCTCAAGCGAAGGGGGAAAGGAAATGGAATAAAAAGATACCAAAGAAGTACCAGTTCTCTGAAGGGTGTTATGTTGCTGCAATGCATGGTCAAAATGACCGACAACAAGATACCCTCGCCGTACTGTTCGGTGCCTTATAAGGTCTGCAGCCACATTTGAACGATAAATAAATTCTTGCCTCACCATCAGTACCACGAGAACAGACATTATTCCATAAGCATTACGGATCAGCACGTGAAAATCCGCAAAAGGCTCGATATACGACTTATACGACAAGTCTCACACCACTTTACTGTAAACGGAAACGGAGAATTACCCTTCGTTCCCCATGAAAGCTCGTCGTGCATCACACCCATTGCTATTCCTGTACCACGTCACTCAAACGTAGTTGATTCACCAATGGGTATTGTGACGGAAATTGATACTGTCCATCGGATCATGTTGCTTGCCACTGATAGGATAATTCCGAGCATGACTTGTTCCACCCTTCGGTGGCACAGGACAGTCTGTTCTAGAGGGGAAGGCAGGCCGGAACCACGTTAACCCATCACCCACGGAAAATCATTCACCCTCCAAGAGTAGAGCTACGTGAGGATATCTTTGAATTTAAGAAGTCCCATTCAGAATAAGTCGCTGATATCTTATGCCTCATCAGTCCTAAAAGTTCCTCGCAGAAGTTCAACGAAAAACATAAGACACCATAAACATAATGTATCCTCGTATACTTTTCTTCGTGGCGCTGTTCACGCTGAGCAGCGCGCTGATCCGCTTCCAATGCTCCCAACTGGTAGTCCAACGGCTCGACCCGTTGGTGAACCCTGGGCAGGTTCCGTCAGCCCATGTTCACCAGATCGTCGGTGGTGTACGTTGATGCTCTCCCGTTGATGATGCTGCCTCTCTAATGATAACGCACAGAATGCCTTCAATGCCTCAATGGATCCCTCAAGAGACCTGCCCGGTGAATCAACATGTACCACCTGCTCCTTCAGCGAGGACTTTTCCAACTACTGGACGGCGGTGCTGTACTTCCGCGCACGCAACGGGACATTCAAACGCGTCCCGCAGACGTCACAGATCAATGGGGCCCAGGCCGGCATCACAGTCTACTATATGCAGGATGCACTCTACGACACGGCCCAGAAGTCCAAGGTCACGTCGTTCAAGCCGGTAGGTCAAAATGATAGGAGTCAGCTGCCTCTACATCGTGACTTTATCTCGTCTGACGACACCACCAGGGCTTCCGCATGTTCATCGGCGATGTCAACGCACGCAGCAGAGAGGAAGTCCTCAAATTCCGACAGCTGACCTACACCTGCATGGAGAACTCAGGGACACGAGCGCCCGAGACACTGGGTTCGTCCGGCTAGCCCCCTTTCACCATGAGCTTGGGTTCGATGTGGACACTGGTACTAACTAACACACACACCAAGGCATGCCGACCAAGCCCTGTCCCGCCGGGATCATGGTCAACGCGCGGTTCCCGACATGCTGGGACGGAGTGAACCTGGACTCTCCAGACCACATGGCGCACATGGCATATCCCGAGAGCGGCACCTTCGAGAGCGGCGGGCCGTGCCCAGCCAGCCACCCCGTACGCATGGCCCAGGTGCTCTTCGAGGTCGTCTGGGACACGCGCCAGTTCAACAATAAGGCCGACTGGCCCGCGGACGGCAGCCAGCCTTTCGTGTGGTCGTTTGGCGACGCCACCGGGTATGCAAATCATGCCGATTACGTCTTTGGCTGGAAGGGCGACGCCCTGCAAAAGATCCTGGATACGCCCTGTGTGGTGAATTGTGCGGGAGCGAAAAGCCAGTCCACCGCCGCCATGAATCAATGCAAGCAGGCGCCCGTGGTGGGTGAGGATATTGATGGATGTACGTTGCCTGATCCACTGTTTCCTGACAGTATGACAGCTGCTGACCTACTGCGCTCTATCTAGGGCTCACCGAGCTTCCCGGTGGTCACACAGTCCAGTACGGACCAACTTGAAGTGGCGTCTAGAGTACATCTCTACTCTCTTTCAATATTCAGCGATGATTTCGTGCTTCTGTGGATGGAGATAATTGGCGAGATCGGAATCTTGCAGGGGCCATGCCAAATTCATATACGAGGCTCAAATACCTGTCTTTACCGATCATACCTTGAATGTCTACGAGTATTCTGCGTCACTAAGATTATTTCAGCAATTCAGCTACTTGCCTTGAATCCGGCCGTTATTTACAATAGTAATCCCCGTGAAACACTTATCATTGATACTTATTTGAGATCATCGACCCCATGGTTTCATTATGCTCACATGCCAGTGAAGATGCGCGGGGCACGACCCAATTTACAGTGGTGGAAGCAGCGGGCGCAGTCCATCGAGTAAATCTGTGGTGCCACGAACAACCTCGCCATCCGGTTCGACGTCAATAAGACCACCTTCGTTTAGTGCATCATTTGCTTTGGCCAGTAGCTCGGCAAGGCTCGCGCTCATACCACGCTCCAATCCCTCCTTCCATTGCCCTCGAGGCGCTACCTCCACGTCGATCTTCCGTCCCAACGATTGGCTCAATGCTGCTGCTACATCGTCGACGCTAAAACGCCGCGGTCTTTCAGCGTGTATGACCTCCAATTCTCCGTCTTTAATGGGTCGCAACAAAACGCCGGCTGCAACTTTGCCGACATCATGCGCGGACACAATAGGAAGCAGCTTGGAGGTCGAGATCGGGAAACTCGTAAGGGTACCAGACGCGATAGCTGCTGGAATAGCGCGGTTCCAATTCTGCATGTGTTCTGCAGAGCGCAGGATCACCTTATGGCCTTCGAGGTGGCTTATGCGTGTCTCAATAGTGGCACACATCGTTGGCATCCCAATATCAAAGCCGACGTGCGCGCCATAGTCGGAGATCGCCAGCACTCGTTTCGGCCGAGCCTTCTCAAGTGCAGACACAATGCTCCCTATGGCATTGCGCATTTCCTGTGCCCCGTCTCTTGCCTGTGGCCATGGTGGAACGATGACTTGGACGGTTTCTGCACCCGCTATTGCTTTAGCGAGAGCCTCAGCATCATACAGGTCGGCTATTGAGATGTCGCACCCAATACCACTCAGAAGAGCTGCCTTTGAATCGTCGCGAAGCACGGCTCTGACTGGCACATTTGCTTCTCGCAAAGCTAAGGAAGTGGCATAGCCGACTTTTCCGGCTGCTCCGAGGATGGCGAACATGTTGTCTTGGTCCTGTGAGGAAAGTGACGTGAAGATATATTGAAGGTTTTAAGGTCGGGATGCAATGGTTCTGATTCCAATTTTGGGAGTTGCACACTAATATCTACACAGACGATTTGGGAATGTCTTACAAGTCTCATCGCCGAATGAGTCACTAGTGGACAGAGGCATCCGAGTGTCCCGTTCCAATCAAGCGCCACGCTGGTGATCATTCACACCTAAGGGTGGTTTCGTTCCTAATCTGCACCAAATATTGAAATAAAGAGGGTGCTCATTGCTAAGTGCTACTACACGCTGCTCTGATTGACATATACAATAGCAGGACAAGGAATGGGTGCCTCGTATTGAGTTCAAATCGTGCGAGGTTGAACATGAAGAATAACATCCTGCTCAGCCACGCGTGATAAAATACCTCCGGTCGGAGTCGTTCCATCCAAGTCCGGAAATCTCGGCTTGCCGCCATCGCTGGAAGGAAGCACACCCAACTCAAAACGCCCGAGAACAGTGGCAACAAACATGAAGACCTCTCGACGTGCCGGAAACCGGCCTGGGCAGTAGCCGTTCCCACCCCCAAAGGGATCTTACGTCGGCGCCGAACAACATAGGTGTCCCGGGCGAGCTCCGTGACAGGCTCTTGTCTCGCATGAATCGTTCAGGATCAAAGTTTGCCGCCCCCGCCCCCAGACGTCGCGGTCTAGATGCATTTGGCGGTAGGGCATGAGAAGCTTGCGGCCCGGGCGAAGCGTCTTCCCCCCAATCTTCGTTTGGTAAACACCAAGCCCTCGAGTTCGGTGCCGGGACTGGCAGTTCAGCAGCTTGAGTCTTACCATACCTGACTTACTACCAAGGAGACGGCAAAAAGACACCACAGTAATTTACATTCCTCTATATTCGTCCACGTTCTCCTTGTTCTAACGTCACCTGCTCAGGATCGCCGAGTACACAGACATCTCGCATGGCTTCTTTGAAAAAGCACAGGAACGATTTACCGATTCCGTTATTACCGTCGAAGTCAGATATTGGTTCATGAAGCAGCTTCGGGTCGAGGTATCCGTGCTGAATATTCTCAAAGACCAGAATCTGTCTGAGCTGTGTTATTCTGTAGTTGGAGAGATCCTTAAGTAGCCTCCTGTGGACATGGGATACTGTTTCAATTTACCTGGTAGAAAATGTGCTATCAACTCTTTTCGCCAATTTATTCCACGTCATCGGCAAGGCCCTATCGCACACAGAACCAAGTGGTTTGGACACTTGGTAGATTGACAGCTGACAGGACTGAGTTGTAGAAATAGGCTGTCCAATTGCTAGAATTTGCTAGAATTACTACATTGGTGCTCATACACGGCCCCAAATAGTGGAGGTCATGTCCTAGCCTCTCTTCCCAAGCAACACCAATATCACCACAGCGTGGACGGGAAACCCGAACCATGACACTAGTTGCCGCCACCACCTGCTAGATCGACGTTGGTTGGGAATGTGACGCGGTCGGATTCCGACAAGCCTATGGTGGGCACAACACTATAAAAGAGAGATTTTCCATCAGCAAAAAGCTGGTGGGCGCAGGAAAATTCCCGAAGGACAAAACCGCGAGTGTAAAGCTCAGAAAGTCGTAACTTGGTTTCACCATCGCCCACTGGGCTCAGTCGGTGGAAGTGTTTGTCATCATTGCTGGTGATCGAGAGAGATTGGAGAGGGGGGGGGGGGTTGAAGACGAGGCGATGGAGAGGGGATATCCCACCTTTGAATCTGTCTATGATGAGGAAGACTGCCATCCACCACATCAGCTTCGCGAGTTCCGTGGCAGTCTACTGCCCGGAGCAGCTTGCTGCATTGGTTGGAGCCGAAGGCGGGAGACTGAGACAGATGAAGATCTCGGAGCAAGTGCTCTGGAACAGGGTCTTGTCAGCTGGGAAATATGGTTGGCAAGGTGAGGGAAAGCGCATTAATGGGGTGAGGAAAGGCGAATCCTGTAAAGAAATTGATGATAGGAGTGTCCTGGCTCGGTGTAATGGTGTCGAGGCAGTGTCGTGAAGTGTTGTTGCATGCGGCAGGCATTGATGGAAGTGGAAAAAGGAGAAATGAAGGATTCGGAAAACGACGAGGGATATGGAACGGATGATTGATGTGTTTTGAGCAAGCGCCCCTCCGGGAAAGAGGAATCACGTTTGAGAAGGAGCTGATCTTGGGCCTGCCGCTCCGGGAAGCAAGAACTAAGTGCAGCAAGGCGGAGCCTGGGGAATGAACCACGTCTGGTGGAAGCATCCAGGCAAGTGCTGGCGAAGACAGGAGAATCAAGGGCCTCATACATTGATACTGCAGCTATCTTCTGGTGTATATATAATCACAATTCATGGGATAAAAGGTCATTCGCGCCCACTGGCCGTGTCATTCAACAGCAGACTTGGATAATGGGATATTCTGAGTACAGTCTTGACTCGGATTTTCTCCGGCGTTGGCTCAATCATTTCCCCGTTTCAGTGCAGTCCTTTGCGGATTTTGTCGTCACACTGGAAGAGAATACAAGCACCGTGACATGGAAGGCGCGGGGTGACTGACTGTCTTTTAGGGATGTGTTGCGGGAAAGCCCAGCCAAGGGCGATTTCAGTCTCCCGGGTCTAGATCGTTCTCATGAGTTCACAGTGTTGATCACATTGGACTTTCAGAATGACGGTGAATCCGGGTCGGAAGGAGTGCACCATCACCGCGCCGCTGTCTCCCATCAATTTTTCCTACCCACTCCAGGCCCTGCCATGAGCATGGGAAGAGCAAGTGCCCTTCCTAGATTCGTTCTCCCTTTTGGATAAAGTGTTGAAGCATGTACTCAGGTACATAAATTTACTCGCTGAGGCCTGTGTCTGCTGTTCAAGTCTGCGTCGTTCTTCAGTTAGAGACATGGTCATTCAGATATGTTTACCTGTAGGCGGATCAAGTACCCGGCTGAAAGGCTGAGGTGTCATTTCTTACACCATTCTTCCGAGATTCAATTTCATCTCCTCGTCCAGAACCGCAGCCATAGCCAAAATCTTGATCTTTGCCCCACGGGATGGGCTGCAATCACGACATGCAAGTGCGGCTAGTCAACGCAGCAAGGACTAATGTCACATAATCTAACTAATAAGTACTAAATATTATCATCGCAAGTAAGCCACCGTCTTGTAAACAGAGAGATCCAAACTTTCATGGTATTCTCAAACACCTTGCAACATTTACCGCACTCCTGCGGGCGAGCCCTGCTGAGCAGCAACGATAGCCGCGCTCTGGGACGCCTGCGCGGCCACGTTGGCTGCGCTCAGCTTAGCCACCGCATCCGCATTCTGCTGTGCCTGGTTTCCTGCAGCATTTCCATTTCCATTAGCCCCCGCGGCACCGGTCTGCTGCGCGGCGGCAGCCCCAGTCGCCTGCGCATTTCCAGCCCCCTGATTCCCGGCGGCACCCGTTGCCTTGGCTTCTCCCGACTTGCCCGACGCACCGGCCTGAGCGCCACCGGCGCTGGCTTGTGCTTGGCCTTGTCCCTGTCCCTGTCCCTGCCCCCCGGCCGCGCTCGCGGCCGTGGCCTGAGCAGCGCTTCCGGTTGCGGTTGCTGGGTCGAGCGTGATACCCAGGGAAGCCTCGAGCTGCGCAAGGACCGACTGTGCTTGTGCACCAGTTGTTATGGCGCCGGCTTTTGTGCAAAGTTCTGTCAGTATTGGTTTGTATCTTTCAAGCGGAACTTGTATGGATGGGACGCACCTATGCCGGCGTCCTCCAGAGCCTTTGCCAACTCGGCTTTTTGGGCGGCTAGAATACCCTATTCGTTTGCGTATCAGTACGAAAGACAATGTATTAATTTGGAGGGAATTATTACCTTTGCACCGTCATTTGCAGCCGGGTTGGCTTGCCTCTTGACAACTCCAGCTCGGCCAGCTGGTGTCGCTGCCACAAGTGAGCTGGACGCAGCCAGGAAGAACAAGGCGATATTGGTGTACTGCATGATTATAATATAGGATTGAAATATGACAATAGGAAATGAAGAGCGCAGCTAGAAGAAATATTAGTTACTTCGTTCATGATCAGGCTAAGTAGCGCATGGAAGACGCTGGCCGTTACTCACCTCTTGTGACAAGGTAATCAAGCGAATGAATGTAGATAAGCCAAGACCCACGGTTGTACTGCATCCAAGCAACCATGCCAAGACTGGGGAACTTGAGGCTTCATATACCCTCATTCGCGGTCGTCTTGACTTGATCTCGCAGCCTGGGGTTGGCCCTGTGAGGGCTGCATCTTGGCTTGAAGCCTACACCCGTAACAAAAATCGGGTTTGATCTCCAATTGGAGTTTTGAAATGTTTGTCTCTAGTGCGGCCAGAATTCAGGTCGTGGTGTCAGCAAGCTGTGTGGAGCTGGGTGAACCAACAGTCCCCTTGGCGTCAACTGATGTGGCCGCCGTCTGGGCCTCTCGACCGTCCTCAGGCCCAATCAGCCCCGGGTCCGGCACCAGGGCTCTAACTCGGGCGAAACGCTGCAGAACTCAGCTGCGGTTCATCCCCAAATCTTTCCAGGCTGACTGGGACATCTGCGACTCCGGCGGCTGCGCTGTGTAGCCGAAGAATGCATCCGCATCTGACCACACAAATGAGGGTAAAAAGCCAAGTTGAATGGGCTTATATTTACCAGACTGCACAGCGACCGGTCCCATTTTATCCACTCCTTCATTCTGTGCCATGATAATATCGCTAAATCAAACCGCCAGGAAATGTTTTCCTGAGCATTAAACTATTCCTTCAATTCACTTCTTACGCGCCCGGATCAACACGAACTGAGCCACCTAATACAAAACCACTGCACATTGCAAGAAGAGCTCAATACTCTAAGTCAATATGAAATTTACTCGCAGATCTTTCTCATTCAAAGGCGGACTGGATGGGTATGAGAAGGTACAAGGGAGTTCAGGATGGTTTCCAGTGCCGTGGAGGGGTCGCAGGCTGTCGGCTAAGCCGAAAGCACGACCGTTTCGGAACCGACGCGCATCAAAGTCAACGGAGTCAATTATGAAGTTGCTATGATTTAGGCGACATGGCTCACGAGACTGATCTTGGCCGGCGTGGATATGTGAAAGGAGCATAAGTTGACGGCTTGTCACATGCATGTCGGTATGCTGGGGTGTGGTACGAAGCGGCCACGATCAGGTCGCTGTGGTGGATGTTGGACGATCTTGCAACGTGTGCTGAGTCCCAAAAGTTACTCCGCGGCTTTCTATTACATCATAGGAACGCTCATGCACGTTTCTCTGATTCTTCTGGACTCATGAGAGTGTAAGGGCCGATGGTCTGCCCGGTGCAAAGAGGAAAAAAAAGATCGGGGAAAGCGATTGAACATGAATTTACTGCATGGATGGCGTTCGAAGGAAAATTTCAAAACAATGGCGATTTTAATTTCATATAATAAACCACCCAACATTATTATCTGGAACTCCTACGCCTGGAAAATTATCACAATCCATATCCCAACTACAATGTCACCTCATTCTCCCTCGCCCTCAGCCTCAGCGTCATCCCCAGACGCGACAGGTGGATTCTCCTCCAGATACTTCAACACGCTCTCCCTCTGCTGCATCACAGATACCAGCGACCCAAGCGTCTTGTGTAGTGACCTTATGGCCGCACCATCGTCACGCACACCGCCATCACCCCCCTCGCCCTGGCCGTCTTTGCGCAGGTGCAGTACCACGGTTGCGATGAGAAGTGCCTCCACGCCGTCCTTCCTCATCAACGGGATGAGGCATCTGGACCTCTCGCCGTTCTTTAGGAGATGCTGACGCAGAAAGGACTTGACAAGGTCGGTTGTTGCAGCTGACTCCTCCTCATGGTCTGGTGTGGAGGCTCTTTGGTCTTGTTCGGGTTGTGTCTTTTCGTCAGCAGACGGGCTTGGTGATCTCGATCTCAAGGCCTCAATGTGAAATGCGAGGTTGTCGTCCTTGTCTTGGTAGAAAATGCTGCCAGAGTCACGCTGAAGTTTCAACTGGATGCGCGTCTGCGTCGTCATGTTGAAGTGGGTCCCGAGCACCAGTCGTTCGATAAGTAGTGAGTTGATTGAGACTGCAGAAACGGGGTTGGTTGGTGGTTCTAGAAGTTGCAGCACAAGATTAAATGGATCATTCGCTGGAGACGAGTGGATCGAGACGACAGATTCGAGAGCTTGGACTAATGGGCGTGGTTTAAATGTAAGGGTTGAAGCCCCCACTATCACAAATGATATTGTGCCTAATACGGGACAAAGAAAGTAGACAACAGTCTGAAAGCCTTTGTGTCGCCGCCATGCAGCCCGCATAAAATGAAACATTGACAACAATAGAGAAGCCCCTTGGCACCTCACGACTGTAACTCTTAGCCTGCTGAAATTTCATCCACATGTGGCCTATTACAAGTGTACCAAATGCCGACCGTAATACTAGTAAGCACGGCAGTCACAGTAGCGTAAAGCCAAATGTAAGGAGACATCATACTCTGGCCTCTGTCCGGACTCCAGTTGAAAAACGTCATAGAGAACAAGGTCTGTGTAAGAACGATCCCATTTTTAGTATGAGCTGTCTCATTGGAAGAAAAAAGTAACTTACTGCAACCGAAGTGGCTGGCAGGAAGATCATTGTCAGCAATGCGATAGACCTCATTTGTTTCCCGTCATTTCTTGTGGCCTTTGCAATATCGAGGTTTGTGAGCGTGTCTCCCCTGCCGATCTCATTCCATTCCTGGACCATGTCAGAGTTATATCACAACAGAAGGAAGTAATCGACATCAAGGCTTCACTAGGGGAATCTTTCTCACCATTTGCGTTGCCAACATCATACCATCGACAATTGTACCACAACTCCTAATCTTCTCATCGTATTCCTCCCTGATTTCCTCCAACCGTGCCCTAATTCGAGACACCGACTCCCCCTTTTCACCACCGTCCTCATACGACAGGTGATTCCTTAGCTTGTCAAAGCCGTCCGGGATGAGTAGCTGTGTGGTGACAGGCGTAGATTCTGAAGATGATCTTGAGACCCGTTCATTAGGTATGAGATTCCCACGGGATAGTGGCTCTGCATTGGGAATAATCTTATCCAACTGCTTTCTCCAGCTCTCTAGCCCGTTCTTAAGGTGGCTCATCTCCAGCCACAATCTCAAAGTACCATCAGTATCGGCCGCGGTTGTCCGAGTCCCGTTTCCATGGCAGTTGCCCCCTGGCTCATGTCGATTACTGCTGATATTCAGTGCCCGCGTTAAAAGTCTGTTGCGTAGACTATCCGTCATCCTGAAATGACGTCTGCGTTCGATCTCTGCAAAGAGAGGCGGAAGAATGAGTGGGTGATAAGTCGACAGGTAACATTTCTGAAGTGTCGTCATAACCAAAACACGATTTTGCTCACTACAGCCGTATACCACGCAATAGGTGTAGTTTCTGCTTGGGTAAAACGTCGAAGAGAGTGCTATGTCATCTGACCAGGATGAGGCCGATCTACAGTTGTAGACTATGTAGGAAGTGATCAGCAACAGCGGCTAGTCCGAGACGGAAGGGACAATCTGGTAGGAATGCTCAATGTATGTAGCCAAGAGACAGAATGACGGCGATAAACTTTTCTCACCTATCTGAAGGTCTTGTGTGTGTGCATCTCTCGTTGTGGTTGAAGACATGAGAGCTGTGGTGTTTCGGTTGATTACTCTAGATATAGATCGGTGGATGTGAAAAGTGTCGACAAGATTCTCAAAGATCTCCTGACAGACCGGTAATTCGGAGACAATATTTCCAGGCCAGAGGCCAGCCTCTGCTCTAGCACCAAAGCTGGTACTGTGTCAGTGAATAAGTCTCAGTTAGCAATGCTTCAGGCTACATATTCACAGGATTGCAATCCCATTCTGTCGCGACGAGTCAGGTATCGAGTGCCACTGTTGAACATTGCATCTCAGTAACGTTTGGAAGCTTTCATTCTGAGCATGACTGACCTCACGAAGCCATGAATCCCATTGGCCCTTCGTCTCGAGCTTCGGGTAACATTGCGGTTGGCACGCCTGTCCTGAACACTGTTATTAAGCCGTGTGAGCGCATGCAGATCTGTAAAAAGAGTCCTGGATTGAATGAAGACCCACTTACCTCAATCTCATATCGATACTCAACTACCATACTTTCCCTTGGCTGAAATGAGAAAACACCAAAGTCATCCCCACAGAAGGAGGAGTCATTGCGAACCCAATGCATCGGTTGACGTTGAGGAACAAGTCCTGTTCGGAAAGGCTACAGAGAGGAGAGATAATTAGTCATCTGAGTAAATCGCCTTGACAAAATGGCCGGCTTGATTTATAGGAGCCCGATTTAAGTATACTTCATGAGACAGTCCTGCACTTTGGGCACATCAGCGTCGGGGTTCGCCCTACAAGTGGTTTAGCATGTTCCCTGTCTTAAGTCAGTGGCCCGATGTCCTACACACCGACGGAGCGCTCCCAGCGGTGATAGTGTGGAACTTGAAGAAGAAGTAGGTGTGGGCGGCCAATCGTGAGTGTAGTCTCTGGGAGTGCAATCACATCCCGTCCGCAATTCGAAAAATGCCTTGCAGTGATGCATGGTGGCGGCATGGGTAATGGGGGGTAGTCAGTGCCAAGGGTTTGCAAATGCTACCATCAGTCGCCCGATTGTTGTCTCCTCAGAAGATCTCCCCCAGTCAATTCGCTCGTGTTTGGAGTTGCCTGAGAGCCTGCTGCGGAACTTTGCAGCAGTGCGAGTGAAGGCTCATGCAGTGAACCAAAGCATGCATATAAAGCGTTACAAGCTTGGCCAACAGATCCGCCCAGAGGAACACAGAAGACGGGCGTATTCGTGCTACCGCACTAAAGCTGCTCCGGATGAGGATAAGTAGCTGTGATCCGACGTGAGGTATAAAAATAACATGAGATAGCCGCGCTTGCGGAATTCCATGACGCTCAACTTGCCTTGGCCGATGCCAACTCCTGAGCACCATTGGCACCACACGGCGCCTTTTATTGTCTTCCTACCGCGTACTTGGCATTTTTCGCCTAGGGTCACTCTTCAAAGTACATCAAATATCCTTTGAGAGCTATATATACCTCATAAGGGATGCTTGCCGAGACTACCAGGCCCATGTACAAGCAGACCGTGAATATCAGATACAAAGCCGCGAAGCAGCTAGAAGTCGAGTTGAACAAAGTCCTTGGAAAAGGCAATTGGTCTGCTGAGCAAGTGAGTAGAGGTCCCGCGAGATAAAGATCGCTACAATTGCTGAGGCTGCGCTCTTTAGGATGTGCTCATGGATGGCTATGTCTTGAGCGTAGCTAGGTACTTGACCGAGGTCAGTAGTTGCTCCCTCTGCCCCTCTCCCTACCTCAAGTCCTGGGTTTCCAGTCCCAGCCTGCAAAATCGACGATCTTTGACTTTGAGATCATGGGTTCTTCATTCTGAAAAATTAATAGGATGAGATTGAGACAATCAACAACAACCTTCGTGTACACTACGGCGGTTAGTGGTAGCAATTGAGAGAGGTCTGTGATACACATGGTTCTCGGTCGTTCATGGAGGGGATATTGCCACACTCGTTTATCCAGCTGTCAATCTTCTGGAATTCTTTGAGTCAGTTCCAATCGGAATCTGTCGATCTCTTGTATAAACTGGAATGTGCCTTTTCATTACTACAGACTGTCCATTGTCATTGCGCCGTTTCTTGAAATATCCTGTTCATTTCTTGATTATAGGGAATAGTTACTCCTACACTCATGGAACTCAAGCTACTGCACTTGTGGTGTATATATATCAGCTGATGTGTGGGTCTCTGAAGCAGTATTCCGGGGATTGTGTGCAATCCTGCAGCATGAGGCGAAGCTTGTCCTGGACCTCGTCGCATTTATGGCGGGCTGATGCATCTACCTGGATCATGTGCTCCTTAATATACTTCAGGAATTCTGAAATATATTTGCTGCGAGTAGGCTGCTCCAACAGATAGTCCATCCACTGAAGCTGTCAGCTGCTTTGATCTTGTTTCGGAACCATGAGGGTGGCATGTGTTAAAGAACCTACCCTTTTTACGGACGCTTTCACCCGCGTATGTTCCTTCCGGGGCCACTTGAGTCTCTTGATTTCATCCTTATATGTGCCATAGAAGTTGTCGAGTATGAAGTTGCTCCTGAGGCCTTGGTCTGCCTTGCGATTGCTCCTGAATTCTTCTACACCCTCGGAACCCAAAATAATCCAAGTGATAAATTCAATGAAGATACAGCCAAGGGACCAGATATCGTAGGGCCTCGAAACTTGGGTTCCCAATTCGTACTCTGGAGCGGCGTAACTCTGGGTAATACCTCTGACCTTTTCAGGGAGAACCTTTGTTGTGAGTTCACTGTGAAACATCGTCACTCCGAAATCTGAGATTTTCAGAACCCCATGTCCACGAGGATTAGGTTCTTGTCTGAACCAGAGAATATTCTGGGGTTTGATGTCTCCGTGACGACCGCAGTCTTTGTCATCGTTTTTGTCCCCTGGGGCCTGTATCTTCAAGTCATCCGGCACTGCCAGTTCCGATGTAGGCATCCTCGCGTTATGAATGCCACTCAAGCCTGCAGCAAGGCCATAGCATTGTTCCGCCAACCAAAGCATCCAATCCATGTCAACAGAAGGCTTTGGATGATGTGTCCTCCACAATTCTAGCAGACTGTCCCCTTCTGCCCATGGAAAGAGGAGGTGATATTCCTCTTTGTAGTGGTAGGTTGCAAGCAGTGTAACAAGGTTGGGATGTGGCAGGATCTTCTTCAAGGCTTTTACCTCCAAATTGAACTCTTCAAATTGCTTGGATTTGAGAGTCTTGAGTGCAAAGAGGTTGTTTCCCTTTTCCACGTAACAGCTAAATTAGCGACGATTTACTCCGCACGTCGAATGCTGCACATCAAACTGTGCTTACCTTTGGTGGAAGGTCATGCTGTGCAGGATGTATCTCCACACGCAGTACATCAGAATTAACTGACATGTGTTTCTTCTCTCCATACGATTTCCACGGAAGACAGGTGCGATCGCTCAGTTCGTAGTGCAACGGCCGCGAATTTTCGTCTTGAGCAAAGAACGGAGGCTTCATCTGCCGCTGGTACTTGTCAAACTGTTCGATCTCTCTGTCCTCCCAGTCACTGAAGCACTCAAGGACGGAATCATCGCTGTTCTTCTTCTTGAGCTTGAAAGTGGATCCGACTTTGCAAGTCTGTGCAAGCGGAAGGTCTTCGTCGTGTATACCCTCGTCATATAGCCTGGTAACGGCATCGGCCTTGTTGGCGAGGATCAAAGAGGCAAAGAGTCGTTTCCCTGTATGGAGCTCTTCTGACCTATCACGATCCCCACAAATGTAAGTAGTGAGGTCCTGGAGTTGATTGGATATTCTTGAATGATCCATAGACGAGAGATACAATTGTACCATCTCGTGGCATATGATTCTGTCCAGGTCATCGATGGGCATGAAGTATGTGTCCTCGTCGCCACAACACTGCTTCAGTGCATGACGAAGCTTTTGGTCAAGATATCTGTGCACAGAAGTGTTGGTCGGAATTCTGTCAGTCCCGGGCAGGATACCGGGGTAAAGTTGATCGGCTTTACGCTTTTTCGTCGTCTCAAGCAGTAGCAGGCCATCGTCCTTGACCACGTCGCTCGATGCCGACGACCCAGAGGCGAGATCCACGTGTATGGCCGGCACTTTAACGTCTGATGGTCCACCGATCCCGGCGATGTCAACATCTATTGGCTGTTGACGATGCTGCATATCTTCACATTCTCTTGGTACCATGGAGGCCTACTGAGGATCAGCTCATTTGACTCTCAACAGTCAAGCATACATTATCAGTGTGCCATCCGACTGGAAGGTGTGTGAATTATAAATCATTCATCTCACCATGATCTCTTGCTTGATGCGCTGAGCGCCGGTAAAGATGTGCAATCGACAGAAATGTTTCGAGCTTGGGCAGAACGAGGTTGTCAAAGGTTTCGGCCTGGTAACTAGAGAACACTACTGATATGTGATTCATCCCGAGACAACCTCATAAGGCTGGGACGCCCTCTTAACCACATTTTCGTAGCATCAGAAACTCGAAGAGCCGCCTCTCGTAAATCTAGGAGGGTCGGGCAAGCAGATGCAGATCTCGGTGAGGACCTGTGTTCCGTCCAGAAAGCCTGTCGTATATATTTCCTGCACCGTGAACGAATGAACGGAGAGGGGAGGGGGGGCAGATGCAAGGACTGAGGGGTGTCTCATTCAAACAAATGGAACCTAATAGAACAATCAAGAGCGCATGTACCTTGACATTGGGGCCTGGAGGCCCGATCATCACGTCCAACGGTCGTGCTGGGCCAGACCATTCCCCGAGAACTACCTGCAGATGCGTAAAAGGTCCGATGACCCCATGAGAGTTTCGAACGCAGTTCTCAGAAACTTCACACCATCCCATCCACTGCAGTACCTACCATTCCAATCCCAACTCGAACTCGAGAAACACTGTTTCCCAAGTCTTCGCGAGAATCACAATAGAAAATGTTCCTCGGGTATACACTCGATACCCCAGAGTGGGAAAAAAGAAAAAGAACCATCCTAATCTGTTCTTTGCAGACGCCGCACCAAATCCTTTCGTCGGCGAAGAAGCTCCGAACAAGAGCGCGTACCGACCGTGATTCCAGGGCGGGATATCGACCGCGCAACGCTCCAGCGGGTATTGGACAAGAAGTTTGGTCAAAATTACTGCGTGTCGTTGGATTACGACCAGTTCACAGTCTTTGCACCCGAAGGGCTTTCTAGAGCGGATTATATCAACCAGTCATGAGAGCTGCGAGTTCTGGCGCGGGGCAGCTGGGGACTCGGTACTAAGAGAACTGGCGATGTAGGGCCGCAGGATATCACATCTACCCGTAGATGCGGAGGGAGATGAAAATGTTGAACATTGAATACTTATCGTAAGAATGTGAGCAACATGCTTCAAACATCATGATTCTGTTTTCTGTCGATGGAGAGAATGGAAAGGAAGAGGAACGTAAAAGGTGGGCGGCCACCGAGTCCCTGAGGAAAGATCATATTACCTAGGTACTTACTCTGCTTTGGAAGTCCGCTGCTGTACAACCATACCAAAGCTCCAGCTGTGATTTATGTTGCATGTTCGTCTCCCGTCCACGGAGAATCTTGGAAGATGTATCACTGCATTGAAGGCCCGATACGCAACCATGTGCAACCTGCCAGTCCAATCAGGCGCGCATGGTTGAACTACACAACCTTAGGCTAGAGTTCATTCGACGAACATCGAATCACCATGCGGTAGCCTTATTTTAGGCGTCTGCTCTAACTTTACAAGGCCACAAATCAAGTGACCTCGACTTACACCATCTTCTGTCCGGTTCTGTTGTGGGAGCAGTTCTTGCAGAGGAAATAGAGGGGAAAGTCATCCATCTACGATGTACTGTACATCATCAATAACCACCATGCAAACCTGCAATGATACTACAGGACTGCACGCGGAGAAGTCAGATGAGCCAATCTTCCCGTCGTACACATTTCTCACAACGGGACACACGATGCATCGCTGAGATCAGCTAATATGCAGTACATCCACGAATATTTGCATCACTGTGGTAATCAACCGGCTTGTCGAACCTAGCATATGCAGGCTGCGCAAATAACCTACTGGCTTGAGTTTGTTTACGACGAAGGATTGCAGAAGTTCACGATGATATTTCCATTCACGGGCACGACTTTACAGTAAAGTAACTATAACTTGGAAGACTTTGTGTGGCCATCCCGTAGCCGGTGTCAAAAAGAATATCAACAGCAATAGGCAAGCCCGTGAACACCACTTGCCGTTGAACTCCACCACGAGCTGTCAATGTTGCCATACTAACTGAACGGAACACGTCGCAAGACGAACTCAGTACTTCGAGATTCAATAGTATTTTCGATCAATGCTACATCTCTATGCGAACGCCATATATCCATGCAAGACTCGCAACAGTGGTATCCAAATTCACCCCGCCATTATAATGCATTAACACCCGTGTGCGACATGACACCAACGTAGTAGAAACAGATCGCCCGCTGATGCACTCATGAAATCAAACCAAGCCCCCAACCCACACAATAGAACCACTGGCCCTCTGAGACACCATGACATTATATCAGGGCCAGCAGCACCATCATAGCCACAGCAAGCGCCGCGGGCGAGCAGCGCCTCAGGCCGGCCGCCGACGTGGTCGAGCCGCCGGTGTTCCCCCCGGAGGCTGCCGGGATCTCAGTCGTCGTTGCCGGCTCGGTTCCTCCTCCCGAGGATGATGATGACGAGCCCGTGCCGGTGGCGGGGGTGCTGGATTCTGTCGGGGAGGGTTCTGACGCCGAGCCCGTGCCCGGGACCATGGTGCGCGGGGTGGAGCATTTGCCTTCGAGGGTGGTGAGGTCTGCCGCGCTGGCGATGGCGGCGGGGGTGGAGCCGCAGTTTGTGTACTGCTGCATGTGGATGGCGTTTGTCTCGAGGTCGAAGACGGCTGTTTTACAAAAGTTAGTATCGGTTCTGTGGAGCGGTTGAGATTAGAGAGGAAGGCAGGCATACCGTAGGCAGACCGCATGAAAGTATCCCCGAGCAGGGTGAAGGATTCACTGGGCGTGATGCCCAGAACGCAGCTCTCCTGCCCGAAGGAGCCGCTTGACGAGCGGATGAACTCGTTGTACGGCACCTTGATCTCAACGCCGTTGAAGTCGAAGTCGATCGTGCCGGCAAGGTCGGCCAGGTTGCAGTCCACGGGGTAGAAGCCGCTCTCGTCCAGGCCGGAGGAGCCAAAGTCCGCGCCGAGCTGGTCGCAGATCGACTGCGGGAGGAGGGTGAGGGTCGACCCGGTGTCGAGGAAGACGTCCATGGAGCTGTTGGGGTACATCTTCCTGTTCCCGCTCGGCGGCGTGATCGACATGTTGTTCATGGAAATCCAGTAACGCGGAACGCCGTCCGGGCTGTCGGCCGCCGGGACGATGGGAAGGGTGGCCAGACGGCCTGCGAACTTTGAGGTATCCACACCACCAAACACGATGACGCCCTCGCCCTCATCCTTGCTACCCAGCGCGACGCTGTACGCCTTCACCTTGGTTTGGTTCTGAGTGGCCAGCTCATCGACGAAGTTGGGGTACCTCGTCGTGAGACCCAGGCCATATCCGATGCCCAAGATGCCGGAGAATTGGGACCTGCTCGATGTCGCCACTCCGAACTGCACGCCGCTCATCGCAGTCGCGGCGCCGGGAAGTGCTATGCTGTCCTTGAAATACGTAATGTTGGCGGAGCCTATGCCGTAGTTCAACGTCTTGGTGTTTTGCAGATTGACGGCAGTGGAGGACTTTGTCGCGTCGTAGAAGCCCACGGCGTTGCAGAATTCCTGGTCCGACGCGTCCAAGGTCGAACACGTCGGGTTAACCCATAGCTCAAATGACCCCGTGTCCAGCTGCACATACACCGGTTGGGCCGGTGACCCTATGTTGAGCTGTGCATAATAGGCGACATCGGAACGGTTGGATAGTTGGACCTCGACTGCTCGTTTTGAGAAGATTTTTTTGTTTGTGGAGTGAACAACCGGCAGGTGCACACATGATGCCTCCTCTGCACACTGAGCCCAGGCGCCGTAGAAGAAGCTACTTGCCAGAAGCAAAAGCTGTATTGAGAAGGAGGATGCCATGGACGGCACCGGATAGTAACAGAGACGCTACCTCGACAGCGACGGCATGGGTACAGTGTAAAATCCGAGGCGCTGATGAATCCTAGGTTCGAGGAGAAAGCTGTACCGGCGGCTGACGACGTCAATGAAATGATAGAATCAAGTCAATGGATGATTGATTGGAGTTCCGGTCGAGTAAGATCTTCAGAATGGAAAATGGCCTTCGAATTGCCGGCAGACCAGAATGCGACCCCTTTCTGCCTGCGTGCGCTGCTCCTCCAATCCGGTCTCAGGGCGGGTGGCTGCCTCAATAAGGGTTCATGCGATCGTCACGAGCCCCTGCAGAAAAGGAAAAGGAAAAAGATGCGGCCTCCAGGGTCAAGAACAAATGCCGTCGATAGGGACGTAATGAATACAGCCGCAAGTCAATGGGAGAATCAGATTGAGAATTCAGAATGGAATAACAAACCAGCTGTTCGGGCGAAAAGAGCGTTGTGAGGATGGGAACCGGACAGGGACAGGCCTGGAGTCGAGACGAAACAACGAGACGAAAGTCGAGACCTGAGCGGTCGCGGTGCAGGACGACTGAGGCGGCTCTGCGAAGCTCGACGTTAAGGCTTCACATGACTGTGGGGGGCTGAAGCGCGGCGATCACCGCCGATCCGGGCAGCCAGAACTGGGTACTGCTATAACAGGGGATGGACTGGGGCGTGCCAATGCTCCTAACGTCTCACAATTGCACCCACCCCTAACTGCGCCGAGAGACTGGAAGCACCCGGCGCGCTGTAGAGGGACGGTCCCAGCACAGAGGAGAGCCGAACACGATCCGCGAGCGAGTTAACGAGCGACCTGGCTGAGCCCGCCACTCACACCTCAGCGAGCGGATGAACTCAATTGCTGCGAGGTGTGGCTGGCAGTTAAAATAGTATCATCCAGTGTTCGTCCATTTGCTCGCAAGTTCCGAATCGATTTCAAGAGTCACGCTCTGGGCCCACACACACACAACTCCCGACAGCCATCATCGTGCCTGCAACTGCAACATGCGACGGTATCTTGGGTTCCGATCTCCCAGACAGCAAGGTAAAGCAAGAGACACGCAAGGCGCAACGCAGCCAACCTCGGCACCCAGCACGTCCTCGTTTTAAGTGACATCGCATGCAGCCAGCTGCCCATGGATATCACCATCGCATCGGCTGATCATGGACGAGGACGAGGCCCCCCATTCTGGCCTTCCTCTGCCCCGAAATCTCTCGTGCCTCAGAAAGACAGCAGCCAAGAGCCAAGCTACAAGGGGGCTGACGCACGTCTCTTCCTCAGCAGCTACTGCCGAGCGCTAGTCCAACCCCCTTCCCAACCCGCCAGCGCTGGTTCTTTTTCGGGCGACAACAGACTCTCGGTCCCTGCCGACTTTGGGCTGTTTCAGAATCGGCAGGGGGTTGGGTCGCGTCCAAGAAAAGCCCAAGAAGAGGAGAGCCCGGGATGGCACACTCTTCCACATCCGAGCCGCCCGTCGGCCAACGGCCGATAAATAGTCCAGACGCCGTGGCGGGAGCAAGCGGCTGTCAAGGAGGACCGGACGAGAAAGAGCACAGCTTGAACAGGACTAGTAAGGAGAGCGGGAGGTGTGCTGACGCCGTGAATGTCCAAGCACAGATCCCGTCTCGGGACGCTGCATTTCCGGCTGAGGGTTCGGGTCACCTGTGCAAGCTGCACAAGTCAGGGGTGGTAAACGAGCCTCGATGTGACATGAGCAACCACAATCACTCACTATACTATACTACCCTTCATATATCGCCTTTGAGGCTCAACAAGAGCCTTGTCAAACTTCTTGGGATGTCTTGCAGTTTCAGCCGCCTTCCATCATATATGCATTATCACACAATCTAACAGCCTTCCTTCCCACAATATAACATTTTGCCGTCGGCCATCGATCACAAGTGCGTGTTGATATGGTGATAGGGAAATCTTGGCACACATATTACTGGAACAACATCGCCATGCTTCGAAAGGCCGAGAAGGAAACGAAATCAAAAATGGTGGCGCCGAGCCCATCCCCTTTAACTTGCTTGCCCGTCGGATAATATACTCTGTTCAACGGTTGGTAGAGCTCGGACATTTGATGAAAGGAAATAGGAAACTCCGTTGCCAAGCTAATACCACTGATTGAATGGACATCACACAGCTGAGGCCTGTACATGCTCGTAGCCCTTCTCACTAGTAGTTCCGGCCGAAGATATTGACCCGCTTTCCGCATCATACTTTCTGGATCTGGCCATCCGTCGGTTGTAGAAGAGCCAGGCACCGAGAGTTACAAGGCTGAAAGCGATGGTCATTACCACATAGATCCAGAACTTGGGAGACACCGTTTTCTGGCCTTGTTCGGGACTCCAGTTGAAGAAAGTCATAGAGAATACGGTCTGTTATATGTGCATCAGCCAAACTGGGAGTTCATGACTCCGCTCAACAGGCTGAGATCCGAGACTTACCGCAACGAATGTGGCTGGCAGGAACACCATCGTGAGCATGGATATTGATCGCATCTGTCTGGAATCTGCCTGAGTTGCTTTGGCAATGGCTATGTTGGTATTGGAGATGTTGAGATTGGTCTGTGTGTCTGCGTGTCCAATATTGTTCCACTCCTAGAGCGTATCCATAATTAGCACTGAAACAGCCATGAATGTCGACCACGAAGGCGAGGAAAGACGAGGGAGGACTGGAAAAGCCACGGACAAGTTGCGCTGCAAGTTCCATGCCGTTTATGATGTCGGCACATTGTCTGATTTTCTCTTCGTACTCGCACTTTAACTCCAAAAGCCGTTGTTTGATGTGGTTCCCAGCGTCGGAGTATTGGCGCTTGTCGAGATCCTCAGCCTCTTCAGATGATGGTAGAGGTTGACCTGCTCCCATATCCTCGCAATGCGAGATGAGGTTGTCGAGCTGTCGTAACCAAGTTTCTAGGCCTCTTTTCAGATCGCTCACTCGAAGCCACAATTTCATAATATCGTCGGGTTCTTCATTGGGATCTGTTTCACGTGCGGGCGTCATGGAAGGGCTGGCACGATGCTGGGGCTTGGCAATGTTGAGCGCTTGTTCAACAAACTTCCTGATCAACGGGTTGAGAATGAGGAAGTGACGATCGCGTTCAATGTCACAGAACAGTGTTGGAATTGCGAGGGGGTGGTAAACAACAAAGTTGCAACTCTTCAGGCGACGGATCATCTTTTCTCGAACTGAATCGGTACAGCCGTACAGGACTGCTTTTGTTGACCTTTTATGATGTGAATATGTCACCGATAGGGCCATGTCCTCCTTCCATTCTGCAGAGGAACGACAGTTGTAGACTGTGAAGTTAGCAGTTGAATGGTCCACGGAGCATACATGGCTACTCACGTTGCACTAGTTCATCATTGTCAGGATGTCGTGCAGAAGTTACGCTGCAGGTAGCGGTAGTTTTGCGATTAATGACCCTAGAAATGGATCTGTGGATCTGGAAAGCAGCAAAGATTCTCCCCAAGAGAGGTTTCGGGAAAGGCAGGTAAGAGACTTCGTCGTCTGGAATCGTGCAAGTTGTCCTGCCGCCGAAGCTATGGTGATGCCATAGGATCAGCCTTGATTTCTGCAATTGAAACAGCGACTCCTCCATTAAGCATGTCTCTCAATGCGGAAGTATTCCCTCCGCGGGTGGACAATCCCCAAACGAGATGATTCCGAAGCTGATAAACCCTCTCATTTCGAAGGTTATCCCGTTGGACAGTGGCAGGGTAGCGATGTGCTAAATGGAGGGTCACTATTACATCTGACGCAATACCTAACTCACAGTATGGCCACACATTTCTGCGGCAGTCTCTCATTTGTCTGGAAAGCATCAGCTATATGTATCTAATCTTCTCAAGATGTCCATCTATAAATTGATACATGGGATGTAGGGCGATACTCACCTGTTCCAGCGAATGCAGACATTCTTGCCATGATTTAAGGGAATCAATGTTAAGGTATACTTTTGAAGAACGGTCTCCCTACAAGAATGTCAGGACACTCCGAAAACCCTAGTAAATGAGAGCAAGCAGTCATGAAGCTTACATTACAGCCCTCAGAAATAGTGAGCACCGTACTCAACTTCGGCGATACCGGGAAATCGAAAACGTGCAAGTCCTCCCGTCCTAGAAGCGGGTCATCCTGAATCCATTCCATAGTGGAAAAGAACAGACGGAGTGTAGAATTGAGTCTTGTGTGACCCTCTAGACAGAGCTCACCCGACGCAAACGCCGTGCCTTCGATGGACTCAAATACCTGAAATTTGTTCAAGAGATCGCCTGACCTGATTTTAAGATAAAATGCCTCACCTGAGCACTTGAATGAGGGCTGATGGCAGTGCTGAGAGGCGCAAGTTATCCCACATCAAATCGTGGTACCCAAGACTCTGTGGAACTGGATGAACCAACAAGGCTGCGTCAGTTCAACACATTTGCGCATGATAATGTGATCATCAGCCCGTAGAATAGTAACACAGGAGCAGCACAAGAGTGTAAAATTCATCAGAACGAAGGTCTGACAATGCAAGCCTTCGGGTTGATGTAGTACACAGCCCTCTCATGACATTCACCGGCTGCAAGCCGCAGCACACATGCACGCCACGAGCTAGCCTGCCTTGCCAGATGCCTAGATGCCTTCCTGAGGGCGTGGCACACCCCACTCACATGATTCATGATTACGCGAGGAGTTTATCCACATAAGCAGCTATACGGACCTGCCTGACGGAGATCCTGAGCTGTTGTTGTACGTTCTCGAAATATAAGGCTATCTCATTCACACCATGGGTCAAGATAACTCACACAGAACTCATTCTCCTTTGGCCTCCATGTTCCAATCATTGTACAAAAAGGTCCAATCACTTTGGAAAACACCCAAAAATTCAACAATGCCCCCAAAATTCATTAAACAATCACTGGAACTAAAATATTGCAAGGGTGACCGGTTGACAAGAGAATTGAATAGAATCCTCGGAGAAGACGGATGGAAGGATCTGGAGGTATTTCTGATCCAAACATTTGCTCAAATCGGAACTTTATTCAGGTTGATTTGTCTAACAAGTCAATGAATGCTCACTAATCTGCCCAGATCGTCATGGGCCAGCGAACGGTCATGGTCACAAGGGAACTCACCGAGGTAAGTATGCTTAAGAATGTTAAGGCCAAACCCAAACCAAACTCACCTAGCTAAATTAATTCTAGGATGAGCTGAAAGAAATCGAAAAAGAAGCCAAAGTTCACTATGACAATCTTTCAGGGACAGTTGATGGAAAGGATCAAACATCTGTTGTAAAGGACCAGGCAGCTACTGTAGGAGATCAGGCCTAGGTGGATGCCCCGGCTCCAACCTGCAGGGGCAACGCAAATACTGTGTATAGATACAAATATGTGTCTAATATACTCGTATTGTAATCTTACAAAGTGTGCTTGTAAAAACTTGCAAATCTGCAATCAACGTTCATTTGACTGGACACCCACCCTCCCCAAAATAAGGCATGTCGATGACCAGAAGCCAAACTTCTGTTTTAGGCTGTTTGGGAGGTCATAAATGGAGATATCCTTGGATGTGCTCTACCAGAAACACTTGGAAATGATCGCTCTCCAGCGAGATGCTTTGAGTTGCATCTCATCCCTCTGTTGAAGTCGTGGTTGGATGTGCATCCGAGCTGAAGTATATGCCGGGTCCTTTTTACATTTGTCGAACATTATCCGCAGTCTTTCACGAACCATGGCACTCTTTTCTCTTTTGTCCTTATCTACCAGCATATTTTTCTGAATGTAATCCAGGAATTCTTGAAGAAAAGGACTGCAGTCCTTATGATCCCTCAAACTGTCTATCCACTAAGAAAAGAGCATCAGTTTTCCGTCATGTGAATCCTATTTTGAGTTGACAGCTTACCGTCATTACACTGTCCTTGATGGTGGCGTACTCCTCTGTGCCTGACAGAGTGTCCTGCCGTGTATGGATGGAGTAGAAACAGTCATCCACATATTTCCCCTTCTTGGCCTTCCTGCGTTGTGCGAATTTCTCGAGGGCTTCATTCCCCAGAAGGATCCATGTTATGAACTCCAGATAGACACATCCGAGGGACCAAATATCGTATGGGCGTGATACATAAGCTTCGCCATGTGGTTCCGAGATATCCATTTCCGGGGCTGCGTACGTCTCAGTGCCCTGCACGTATTTTGCCAACTCCTTAGTCGTCAGGGCGGTATGAAAGACAGTCTCGCCAAAGTCTGTAATTTTCAAAACACCACGACTGTACTCATTGTCTTCATCGTTGAACCAAAGGATGTTATGCGGTTTGATATCGCCGTGTCTTCCGTGGATCCGGTTCTGGTCATCCGCCGCCGGCCTTATCGTTGGGTGGGATGAGTCCTGGGGAAGCTTATCGTTTTCGAGTTCTTCTAATGTTATGAAGGCGTTATGAATCCCGTCTAGGCCGTCTGCAAGACCGTGACATTGTTGAGCAAACCAGCAAACAAAGTCGCGGGTCAAGCCTGGTGCCTGTGTTCTCCAGAAATCGGCGAGGTTCCCACCATCTGCCCATTTGAAAACGAGGTGATACTTGTCCTGGTGTTTAAAAGCCGTTAATGCAGTGACCAGGTTTGGTTTGGGCTTGATTTTCAACAATGCCTTGACCTCGAGCTCAAAGGCCTTCACATCTCTCACATCCTCTGCCTTCAGCACTTTCACAGCGAAACGTGAGTTTGCATTGACAGGTGCCGACTTGTACAAATTAGTGATCGGTTTAATATTCAGGGCAGATTATACTCATCAAGAAAACATCTGGGCGGGTTGTACCTTTGGACCGTTGTTGAATCGATGATGAGCATGATGAATCTCCACGCGATCAACCCCGCTGGAGACCTTATTGTGAATTCTTTTGCACCTTGTAAAAGGCAGGACACTCCTATCCGGGAATTGAGTAACTGGAAGGCTTATCGGCCATCTCCCGAGTACTTCGGCCTTGACATGTCTTTGGAACTTATCAAAAGAGTGCCGCTGGGCGGGTTTCCATTTCCTGAAGCACTCGACAGGTGTTGCTGGTCTCGAGTTTCTTGCCAGTTGGAATTCCACACCGTCTACTTCAAGCTGAATAAGAGGTAGATCATTGTCGCAGACTTTATCACCCATGAGGTCATGAAGCAAGCATGGCTCGTCGATCAAGATGATGACAGCAAAGACGCAACGGGCTTCTGGTTCACCGCAGACGTATTTTACTACATCAGAGGGCTGTACAAGGCTGCTCAGCTCTGAGGATTGTTCCCAGTACTCCAGAACGCTTTGGTAGTGAATGAGTTGGTGAATGGCAGTGATGGGAATGAAACCCATCCTGCCGTCTAGTGAGTCTGGGAGAGTCAGCACAATTTATAGCATGTCTGCCGTAGCGACTTCAACAGCGATGGTTCGTTTGAATGATTGGAAATACATCATTCCAAAAGAATCTGCTAGATGTTCGAATAATATTTGATTGAGATATTAAAATTGCTTACTGTGTTCTGAGTGAAGGAATGCTTTGTTCAGTTGAGACTTCAGGGACAGGCCGGCATTGCCGTTTCTTGAGACACCAGACGTTCGGATCGTGGGGCTGTTCTGAGAAATTTCAACTGGGGAATCTGTGGTTGGATTGTTGCCTGGTTCTGGAATTTCAATGGGTGGCGAGGATTGGTGACCGGGAAGTTCTTTGCCCTCGGTGCTGCTTCCTAATTGTGTTGGGGTCATATTATAACCAAGGTTTAGGAGACTGTTATGTGGGCACAGGGGATTATATTTCTCAAAGTTGCGGCAATTTGTGCAGTTGGTTTGAGGGAAGGTTCGGCTCAATGTCGAAGATTGGGATGCTTCATTCATCGTGCGAGAGACAGCTCGATTTATATGAATGGCATCTCAGGTATTTAAGTTAGCAGCGTACAAACGGCCCTGTGTTCTAGCTTTTAGACCGGCCACACAGCCCACTCGAAGAATGAAACAAACGGTCAGACGGTTTGTGGAATGAGGCTCGTGCTCTTTGTTTCTTGTCTTCGACGAAAATGGTAAACTGTGTGAACCGTCGCCTTGCACCAATTTGCAATTATTTTGGCTCATATCCTACTCAGCACACCAACTTCTCGGTCACCGGTACGTTCAATAGGCGCCACCATTGTCCATGGTGAGTTGAGAGGAATAATCGGAAGGTCAGATACATCACGAGTGTGGTGCTCGCGTAACCTGAATTAGTCTGACGGTCGACTGCGGCAAAGACATGAATAGAAACTGAAGGCGTCATGTCATTCATGATGCTGCGGCTGGGCGTCTCTTCAAGAGGGATAGCCCCCGTGAGTTCGCGTAGAAGCCTAAATTTTTCTTCGCAGGAGGGCGGTGGCCATCCTCCAGGATTCTAGTGCTACGATTTATGCACTTATGATAATTGGGCAATATTGACGTGCGTTACACAACCACGAAGGCCATTGCCTCGAGCTGATGTTGACTTTGACCTCCTGATATCAGGACCCCCACGATGAGCGACTCTTGGCACTCGTTGGTTCGTTACACTGCGTGTGGCTGTCAATCGGGCGGCCGAATGGGCACATTTGTTTGATCTTTCTTCCACGCCACTTTGCTGCCTTCATGATCTGCGTAAGCGCGGGCTCAATACATAGAAA
Source organism: Diaporthe sp. NJD1 (assembly GCA_013842865.1). Taxonomy (NCBI): domain Eukaryota; kingdom Fungi; phylum Ascomycota; class Sordariomycetes; order Diaporthales; family Diaporthaceae; genus Diaporthe; species Diaporthe sp. NJD1. The sequence continues at coordinate 120,969 of JACDXY010000020.1, forward strand.
AATTGGAGCAACAGGCAGGGAACACCTAACTCTCACGATGGCCTACGTTGCCCCGACTTTCCACGGTCTTGAGCCATACTGCCGCAAATATTCACTGTTCTTCACGTATTCAGACAAATTCCACTCCAGATACCACTGAGGTCTGCAATACTGTTATTAATTTACATCGGGTATTACATGCCAGTATTCCCTCGTGATATTTCGACAAATTGATGCTGGGTTGCCTTCGTAAGACCGTCTTACCCACGTTTGGCTGTTGACACGACTGGCTGTTACGCGTCGGACCATCCCAGTCGGTGGAATGAGATGGCAATGATTCCCACGAATATTTATCTCCTGGAAACTATAAGGTATGCTCGAGGATATGTTCAGGGGCATGTACGTCGCTGAGGTGATACGTGACACGTTCACAGTGGTTGTAGAGAGCCGTCTCTGGCAGCAAGGGCTCCACAGCTGCGCTTGCTTGTCAAGGGTTTGATATTCTTGTCCACGCCCAAATTTTGGCCAACCTGGAATTTAATGTGATGTAGTCAGTCGGTGCACGCCCTCCACCCTGTGCCATCGTGGTCATGCGAAATTCCTCAGCTTACACGAGGAACTCCAGGTGAAATTGCCCAAGATCCGGTTGAGCATGGCCATCTCGACTACCGCACTGACGACCACCTCGGCAGTGTGCATAAGGGAAGCTCGCATTCCTGGTAATCCTGAAGTCGGGGAAGCGAAGACGATTGTATTGTACCGTTGATTGTTCACTTTTAAGGGTACCATGCAGACAAATCTTCACTATCATCACTTGCTCGGCAACGCCGATTCGTGCTTTACTCGCAAGCGGGGTCGAGTGGCTTTTTTCTTCTTTCTTAGCTCGCGCCTGGTGGACGTCCAGCCTGACTTCACACCGGCATTGTGCCTCGCCCAGGATTGCAGATGGCGCCGACCCTCACCTGCAGTCATCACACCCTCCCGCCGTGTCGTCTGATCTCAGAGGCAGAGAGAAATGCAGCCAGTGGTCAGCCACCAGAGAAACGAAGGCTCAGCCGTTCAGGTTCTACTTGGGAGGGGGGTGGGGGTGGTGATACAACGTATTACCACAGCCTCATCGAAAAGTGGATTTAGGTATTCGAATTGTAATAGATATTACAGTCTCAATCCTTGCATACTTTTCATTTAATTTTAGTTTGTGGCTTACTGGGGTGAAAGCGTGCACTGAAACACTTGGGGGTTCTCAAATAACTTGTGATGACAGCCAGCCCTTCTTACATCTACAGAAGCAACGAGACTTCCCCAGCAGCTCTTGGCCAAATGTGCGTGATCCCAACAACTTACGCCATACGGATGGATCCAACTATACACTGGTCGTAAGTATGAGGAGTGTACCAAGTCCTCAGGCATAAGATGTAGGATTGTCCCTGAAGATAGCTAGAGTGCAATTCTCAGATATACGAGGCGACGAGACCTGATATATTGTAGACGGAGTCACAAGCTTCCGGCGAATATTTACACAAACAGCAGACTTTCTTCTCTTGGTAAGTAATGCTACAATTTTGACAAAGATACGCCCGAATCAGGCTGCCCATAGACGATGGCAAAGTTCCTGACCAGCCTGTCCTCGCTGGTAATCTGCGGTCCATCCGAGTCCGCCGGGCCAGCTCCGTGAAGCGCCTCGCCACTCGAGACCAACCTCCAGCGGGAGAATATATCCATCGCCGTTTGACTGCCGTCGCTCTGGGCATCCGCGTAGAGCAGAACTTGGACAAGATCCTCAGCTACGGCCCACATAATGCTCCGTGCGTCCCCGACGAGATCTGCCTGCGATTCTCGGGCAAGCCTCTCCTTGAGCGCCTCCCACCGGCCCCTCGGGGGCGAGCCGGTTGCCTTACCATCCACTTGCCCAGGCGAGACTTTTATCCCCTTGCCGAGAAACACATCCAGAGCGTCTATCGACTCCTGCCCTCCCTTGGGATGCTTGAGAGCCCTCAAGAAGTCCGTGGCGAGAACGTCGGTGGTGCCCTCCCAGATCGACAGCACGCAGCAGTCGCGGTACAGCCTCGCGATGTTGAGGTGCTGGGCCTCCTCGTTCTCGAGGTATCCAACCCCACCTAGCGCCTCCATGCATTCATACAAGAGGTGGATCGCATTCTTGCAGACGTAGCCCTTGCAGAGAGGTGTTAAGACACGCAGGAGCGGCGCTATGTGCTCCTGTTCGGGCGTGATGGCGGCTAGCGGTGGGGATAGCCCTGACCTTGCCGCCTGGGGATGTTCATCCAGACCTAGAATGTACGACGTGAAGAAGGTGAGCAGCATCAGGCCGTGGTACTTTCCCGTCATGTCCGCCAGCGTCTGCATGTGCAGTGGACTCTGTGTCAGCAGGACCCGTCGGCCCCGCCCGGCGCCGACCTGCCTGACTTTGGCATACGCCCTGGCGATACCGAGGGCGCGGCCGACGTATCCCACGGCGGCCACGGACGAGTGGATGCGCGTGAGGGTGAGGACGGTGCTAATCTCCTTGACCCCCTGCCCTTCCCGGCCCAGCAGCCAGCCCCGCATGTCCTCGAGCTCGAGCTCCGCCGTGGGCAGGGACTTGGTGCCAAACTTGTTCTTGAGCCGCTGGATCCGCACCCCGTTGAGCTCCGTACCGGCGGCTCCCATAGGCCGGCCGGCCAGCGTGATCGCCGAGGCGTCGTGCCGCCTCATGGGGGCGAAGAAGGCGCTGACCCCGTTCTGTGTGCGCGCCAGCAGGATTGTCATGTTCGAGTCAGTTGCGCTCGAGAACCACTTGAACCCGGATATGGACCAAGGCCCCAGGGGAATCCCCTCGTGGGCGTCGGCTAGGCCTGGCTCTGCTGAGGGCTTGTGCTGGGCGACGGTCTCTGTGAGGGAGACGTCGCTCCCGCCGGTCCGCTCAGTCATCCACTGGCCGCTCGTCCATGCCTTAGCCGGATCTCTAGAGAGCAGCCGCTCCAGCGCGTTGCCGAGCACGCGGCGCTGCTCGGGCTCGAGGTCGCGGCCAGCCAGCTGGAGCTGCAGCAGCCGCGCCGCGCCGTCCTGCATGGCGGAAGGGCAGGGGACGTTGGCGGCGGAGCCCTCCCAGAGGTGCAGCCTCAGGAACTGCACGACGCGGGCCGATGCCCCAAGTGACGTGTCATATCCGGTGGCGACGATCCCTCTCTCAATGCCAAAGGCCTGCAGGGTGCGCCACCCCTCGCCGACGACGAGCTTGGACGTTAATTTGCCGAAGATGTCCCGGCCGTGGCCCGCCAGGTAGGGAGGGTTCTTCTCGGCATCGGTCACCCAGGCAAACACCCTGTCGGACAGGACGTCCTCGCCCAGCTGCGCGACTTCGCCCCGGACTTGGCTGGCCACATGACGTGGGAGGAAGACTGCGCATCACTTCAGTATTCACTCTAGCAAGGTAAGATGGGCTGGGGGGTGGTGGTGTCTGTGCGGCTTACGCCTCAAGGATCTCTGGAAACTGGCGTCATCGTAGAACTGGTTCTGCAGCGACGGCCGTTCCTGGAAGAAGCCGGCATTGGAACTGGACGGCCTCATGGTCGTTTGGCGCGCGACTGCCTGTCCTGGGAACGGAAGCTACGGAGCTGTGGAGCTGGTCAATATAAGATAAGATCCTGCAGGCCCAGTGATGGAGACGAGAGACAGCTGAGATGGAGTGGCTTGGTGGTATTAATGAGTCGCGTCTTGGCTGAGTAGGGGAGGGGTTGGACCAGATGTGGGGATCCGAGGTTGACAGGCGAGACGGGCCAGTTCTGCAGTGCTATTGCAGTACTAAGACCAGGGGAAATCCAGGGAAACGCACGAATCACGGCAACTTGGCAGGGGGGCATCTTCACCTCAGCGGCCGCCCCCGTATGCAACTACAACACAAGTTTCGCGAAAAAGCACCTTTGCATGCTCCATCTATCTGGTACCCCTATGCTCTTGGCATGTGAGTTGGGCAGGGCAAGCATGGTGATAGCTAGCCGAGTTCGAGTTGACACCGCTGGTCGAGGACAACTTCCGCACTTTGACTTTCCATATTTGGCTTTGTGCCAAGACACAACGACAGGAACAAGAAGGTTGATTTCAAAGGCAATCTGTACAACACAGGGGCAAACGGCGATACCGGATCACGCAAAAAAACCGATCGATCCACTTAATGTTTATCAAGCTTAAATAAACATCAGTCATCCGCGTATAAGTCCGTATTGCTGTGTGTTAGTCAGTAGTATTTAAGTCCCCAGCCCGAATGCAGACTTCTCAGCGAGGAAGAATCCTCATCCGCTCTTTGTGCTGTGTTCCTTCAGTCTATCGACGTGACTAGTACATCGATATTGACCATGTCGCTCTTTCGTCAGTCCAAGTCCCAGCCTCGCTGGACAGGCATCACGTTCTCTGCTCTGCTTGCCGCGAGCTCTATCACCAATGCCTTCGTTATCCCCCGCCAGATCCAGTCATCTCAGTTGCTGAAGAGTTATGACTATGTCATTGTGGGAGGTGGTACCGCAGGCCTGACTGTGGCGGATCGTCTCACTGAGGACCCCGATGTCAACGTCCTGGTCCTTGAGGCCGGTGTATGGGGTGACATGGATTTCAACCTCAAGGTCAACTTCGCGACCAGAGTCGGGGATGCCTCAGCCACTTACTGGCCTGGCCTTCAGTCCGTGCCACAACCTGGCCTGAATGGCAAGCCTGGCACCGTCCTCGTTGCCAGACAAGTCGGAGGCGGCTCGTCCGTGAACGCCATGATAAACATGCGTGGCTCTGCTGAGGATTACGACCGATGGCAAACATTGTTCGGCTCTGAGGCTCAGGAAGGCACCGCTGACTGGAGCTGGGACGGCATCCTGCCGTACTTTAAGAAGGTGAGAACCGCCTTGGTCTGATGAGTGAGTACGCTGTGCTGACTTTCTTTCTCTCACAATAGGGTCTGCACTTCACCGAGCCGCCGCCAGAGCTCACTGAGAACTTTGACACTGTCAAGTATGATCCCTCTTACTGGGGTGACTCCTCGGAGATCTACGCAGGCTGGCCCAGGTTCTACTACCCGAGCGTGGCCCCCCTGATGGATGCATTCAAGGAGCTTGACGGCATTGAGTTCCCACCAGACAGCGGTGCTGGAAAGGCTGGCGTGTTCTGGTTCCCTACTCTCCAGGATCCCCGAACTGTCACTCGTTCCTACGCTGGCACAGGTCACTATCTGAACGTTAACGCCACGCGTCCAAACTACCATCTCCTGATCAACACCATGGCAAGCAGACTCATTGTGGACGACGACCTGTCTGCCACTGGTGTCGAGTTCAAGTCGGGTAACAGCACCCTTGTCACCGTCAAGGCAGACAAGGAAGTCATTGTGTCCGCTGGTACTGTCCACACCCCCCAGCTGTTGCAGCTGAGCGGTATCGGACCCAAGAGCATCCTCGAGGAGGGTGGTATTGACGTGCTTGTGGATCTCCCCGGTGTTGGCCAAAACTTCCAGGACCACAGCAGTCTGGCCACCATGAACATCACACGTAAGTGCTCCGCCAGGCTCGGATGGATGTCGCTCTTCTACTGAATACAAGTGATCTGACCCATTCACAGTCTCCAAGATCACCGATATCCACCCCAACCCCAGCGACCTTGTGGATGGCAACGAGTTCAAGGACTGGGCCGAGGAGGTGTGGGCCGCCAACAAGACTGGCCCCTACACCATCGCCCTCAGCAACCTGGCCGGCTGGCTCCCTTTCACCGCCGTGTCTGACAAGGCCGAGGAGCTCGCCACCAAGCTGGAGCAACAAGACTTCGCCAGCCTCCTGCCTGCCGATGCCGACACCACCGTCGTCGCCGGCTACGAGGCGCAGATGAAGCTCCTGGCCGCCCAGATGCGCTCCAAGGACACGGCCTTCACTCGCGTCATGCTCCAGCCCGACCAGGGCGCCCAGGGCCCCGTGGCCATGCAGTCCTTCAGCCGCGGCAGCATCAACATCAACACGACGGACCCCTGGAACACAGAGCCCGTCATCGACTACCGCGTCCTGTCCAACCCCGTCGAGGCCGACTTCTTCGTCGAGGGCATCAAGTTCGTCCGCCGCTACAACTTCGAGACCTCGCTCGCCGACAAGTTCGCCCCCGTCGAGTACAGCCCCGGCGCCAACGTCACCTCGGACGCGGACCTCAAGGCCTACGTCGCCAACACCCTGTCGCCGACTGACTACCACCCCGTCGGCACGTCCGCGATGATGCCGCTCGAGCTGGGTGGTGTCGTCGACCAGACCCTGCGCGTGTACGGTGTCAAGAACCTGCGGGTTGTCGACGCCAGTGTCATGCCCATGGTTCCCAGTGCCAACACTTGCCAGCCTACCTACGCCCTGGCCGAGAAGGTGAGTCCTTACTATCCCCTGCCCTTTATCTTGATTTATATCCATCCGCTAGGAAAGACTTCCTGTGTATTAGCATGTACTAACAACATTGCGACTTATAGGCTGCGGAGATCATCAAGCAAGGCATCTAGAGCATTTCAGTATAGCTCTAGTACCAGAAGTGTTCTTTTTAACTTCATGGATTTCATTCTGACACATGTATATCACGACAGTACATACAAAGGAGTTATGGAAACGAGTCAATTGAGCATCGAATTGAAATTTTGATCTACTACCCGGGCAGCCAGTGCTCCTTTAGTTGCACGTGAAATGCCACACCTTTAATCGTTTCGATTGGTGATTCCATCGAAATCTGTAAGACTTACCACTAACAACTCAAGCTGTGCGCTCCAAAGTAGCTTGCTCATCACTATCATCCAGTGTGCTGGCACTGCCAGCCTAATTAAGCGGCTGAATAGCCGCATTGTCATGCGTCTCGGGGCTGACACGAACAACTGACAAATGCCCTGTGGATCTATCGATGCGCACCTGTGCCAAATGCCACGGGCCAGCCACCCCAAACGCGCAGAGGGCATCTTGCTCAGAAGCATGGCACAAGGGCGCACACGAGTCTTCTGGCTCGGGGCTATAACCGACGGGCGGTATTTCTGGCGGGCCCGCGGGCGCGTACTGGAGGACATCTATCAACGACTTCAGGTCGGGGAGGTGGTCCACGGACTTCCCGGCGATATCGACGAGAACCTTATGCACGACAGCATCCAGGTACCGCCACAGCACGTCTCTCTCCTCGACTATCGGGCCGCCGTACAGCCATTTCGGGCCGGCATACAGCCATTTCTTCAGGTCCAAAGAGAGATGATCCACGTCGTCCGTGTATCTGCTCATGCGGTCCGTCAGGGCGCCGCGCTCCGCCGCGCCAAAGTCGGCGATGTAGAAGTCGGGGCGCCCGCCCAGCGCGCGGCTGTGGTGGATGAGGATGTTCCCGTCGTGGAGGTCCGCGTGGAGGACACCGCACGTGCTGGTGAAGTAGAGCGCGTAGACGACCTGCTTGAGCAGTCTGAGGATCAGCGAGCTCGGCATCGCCTGCCCGCTCTCTTCGTACGCATCGTACAGTTGGCATACGTCGCCGCCGTTGTAGTACCTCATGTACGCCACCCGCGACCACTTCCCATTGCCCGCGGCTTGAGCTGCGGGCACGTCATTAGCTGAGAACAAATGTGCTATGTGGGGCTGGATTCCCAGCTTGGCTGCCTGCTCTTGAAGGTAAAAGAGAACTTTCTCCCTGTCCTCCTTTTTCTTTTCTTTTTCGTCAAGATGCCTGCGACTTACCTTCCTCACACGCAATTCACCGGTCTGCAAGTGTTGAACAAGCTGCGCCTGAGAGTGTGCGCCATAACCTAAGTCCTTCACGAACAGGTATTGGTCTTCTCCGTCCAAAAACAGGTGGCAGAATCCAAAAGTGTGAGTTGTTTCAGACATTCTTGCGAGGTCGCGATGGTCGCCAAGTTGTGTGCGTGATGATTCAGTCAAAGCCGATACCAGCTTGAGTGCTGGACATAAGATATCAGTTGAAGACCAGCTTGATTTGCATGGCCGAGGTTCTGCTTCTATACCGCTAAATCTTGAACTTATAGTACATTCAGTCTCTTCAACAAAGAATTGAGACAACAATGCTATTCAAGACAATGCTGTTCAAGACAATGCTGTTCAAGACAATGCTGAGCCCCGTTTTGACAAAGTAGGCCGCGGGAAACAGACCAATGAAATCCCGGAGTCCTTCAACTGAGGCCATAACAATGCTTATTGTCCGAAGGCGTTCAAATGAGCGAGACCTCGGTGGCCTCCGTACCTAGGTAGTGAATATGGCTGATCTCTGGGAACGCTATCCGAGATGTTGAAGTCCGACTGCGAGATGGCGTCATTGTCATTCAGCAGGTTCAGTGTAAGAAAAGGCTGAGATTCGCGATTGAGTTCACCTCGCTAACCCGAAACGCAAACACTTGCAGGAAACGATTTTGTTACCCGAAATTCGAGTACCTTGCGGTTGACTTGATCCTCCTTCATGCACGATCAGATGCTATGACCAAAGCAAAACCTTCGGCATGCGACACAACGAATAAACAAGGGTTGCTATTGCGCTATTTCAGAGTAGTGTAGACCTCTACTATTGAATCTCAAGATTACTGGGATATTGTTGAATACGGGAGGATGGCGGTTCATTGCTTCGGGCGTTGGAGCGAAGGGCCGCAAGGGCCCACTATCATCGAGCCATAAATTTCAAAGATGATGGTCAGGATTCCGCGGAGCACCTGCACTACCTGGCCGAGACCATACGCGAACTTGTTGAAGGGTTCTCATTTTAATCGCACCGTTCAGGATCCTACAGGGTGGAAGATAAGGTCATACGATACAGCAGGGGGGTGATCAAATCTCCCTTGATCCAATGTCACTTGCCTGTTCTGGTCCACAAGTTGGCATGTTGGTTGCTAGAACAATGTATATGAGCTCATGTCACCGATACAAACAGCAATTTTTGTCTTGGCATGGCCTGTTGTGTCCCTGTTGGTGTTGTTGGCCAAACGCCTTCACGTTGCCTGCATAACGGGGCCACTAGCCATTAAATACCGAGCATTAACGCTCTCAGTACAACGGGCTACTGGTACTGTTCCAAATCCTCGCAAGAAGGAAAGATAAATCTCGTGATCATTATCAGAGATTCTGGCGTGGTCAGCACCCAAGCTTGACTTCCAGGAATTCTGGGCCGGCAGAGTACTGAAGAAGCCGGCCGATGATGATTACAGTAGTTAATTAGACACTGTCTATATGTAAGGAACGAATTCGGCTCTACTATGGTAGGATGGGTGTTATAAGGCGCCCCGCCACAGGTGCCTGACCAGGCTGCCCTTTAACCTGTACGTAACCACAGTACTCATGTTGACACTAGTGAACTTAGACTTTAGACCACAGCCAATGAAAAACGGAAGACCTGGCTGATTATTTCCTTGGTTCCGGGGTTACAGACAGCTTCTGAACCAAGGCGTTTGTGCAAACGCAGGCAGACACGTAGGCAGACTCTTCTCAACCAATGTTGTCGTCACCGTCATCATCAACGGACGCAATGCCCAAGAGGACGTCCATGCTTTGGCTCATCTCCTCTGTATTTTTTGCTTACTTCGTATTTCTCGCCCTCGGTACCTTCACATCCCGTCCAGCCAAGAACGCTGCTCAGGCCATGACCACTGCGAGGCTGCCTGGGCCGGAAGACAAGATTCGAGAGCAGCAAGGTCCATTCTACATCGCCGGCGACAACAGGCAATGGAGGGTGTCATTTGGTGACGGACCCGGCGCATCTGTGCGTGGGTGGCCATCAAACGGTGGTCTTTACGCCTTATACTCCTGCCTTACCGTCAAGTTGGACTTTCTCGGGTTGGATCGTTATAAAGAGGTGCGGGGAGTATTCACATTGCTATTACTATGGAAGAGCGGTGCAGAATAATAGAGGATCTTGGTGCTGTACACTATGCGAGACCTGAAGATTATCCGCTTCTTGATCTGTCGGATGAAGCGGTTTCTGGCACATAGAACGAAAGACGTATTGTGGATCATCTCCTCACATCTAAGATTCCAAGCAAGAGCCAGTTGTGTGAACTGGGGCATTGCGACATTTGAAGGCCACATGGAATTGTTGTAGGAAACTCGAGGGTGCTGCAATATATTACCCACAGGCAGAATGCACTGCATTACAAGCCTGTTTCGATTTAACTTGCCCACCCAGCTAGAGTGGAGGAATCGATTCGGTTGGGCCAAACAGACCATCTCTCGACACGCCTGTATACCAGTAGTCGCTGTTGGACTTCCCCTTCTCAAGAATGCCTCGGATGGCATTGAGGAGTTCTCTTGAACCTGCACGGACCCGTGACCGGGGAACGTTAATCGCTGCAACTGATACCACAAGCAATCGCGTGCTCACGATGGTAAGAAGGTCGCCGATAGCTGTCGCAGGGGGTCCGTTGCATTCCGGATCCTTTGCGATATAGTCCATACATGCCCGGACATTGGGATGGACTTGGCCTGAACGTTGTGTCCTGTCTCCTCCCACCACCCAGTATTGACCACGGCCGTTGGAAGCCTCGTTTATAGAACGAATGAAAGGCTCGAGCTCTTCGTTGCCGTAAAGCAGCCAGACGATGAGCTCCAGAATTATGCAGCCGATAGACCACATATCATACCGCCGAGACCGTTCATAGTCGGGGTCCCAAGTCGCTTCGGGTGGGCTGTATCTGTCGAGAGTGGGATCTCCTTGTAGGTGGTGACTTTCCCATCCTATACCACATAGTTTCATGACACCCACTCGAGAACCATCCTCATATCTCCATACATTTTCAGGGTCCAGAGTCCCATGTCGACACCCGTTGGCTTCTGAGTAGTGCAACATGTGAAGTGCATCGACCAATCCAGCCAGCTGTTCGATTATTGCACGGACGAAACCGGGCTCGAGGTTCGGCCGCGGATCGCTCGCGTAGAGGTCGCGGAGGTTACCACCGTCAGGCCACTTGTACATAAAGTACTTGCCCCGACCCGCCCAAGTGATGATAGCCTCCATGTTTACGATGTGTAAGTGGCGAAGCTTTCTTATATCTTCCAGAAACTTCCTTTCATTCTTCCGCCTCTCGTTGCTGTCTACTGCCGTGTAAGTCCCCTCCGTCTCACATGATTTGATTGCTGCTGTTGCGAGACTATTATCGAACTGGAGGAAGGTCGGTCAGTAAATCTCAGTGGTCACACTTTCTGGCGACGCACCTTTCTCATAGGTTCCTCCTGGTGAGCCTCGTGGACTGTGACCTCCCACAGATTGTGGGATCGACCCTCCGGTTTCTCGCTTGGGGCAAGCGCGAATGGGAGAATGTGATGAGGCTTGAGATCCACATCCAGCATACCTCGACGGAAGACAGGGACAAGGAACATCCATTGTCGCTGTCGGAATTTGTGGGTGACGAGCGATGGCCATTGTAGTTGAGACCACGGCGTCTCGCCTGAGTCGGTGAACTTGACAGGTAAGTTGCCGTCGTCGAAGCCGTGTGATTTGAATACTTCCATTGCTTTGTGAAGTGCTCCTGCCTCGACGCCACAAATCAGACTGATAGCAAACACTTTTGTTGCCGACTTTAGAATGTACTCGATTAAGCCCTCGTCAATATGAATGTCGGTTCGTTCCTGGGAGCTCAAATCGAACATCCCAGCGAGCTCTCCGATGATGGATTGTTCCGTGATCAGCTGATCAAGATGACCTTCAGGCATGTAGACCTGATGTGAACCGGGTGGAAACGTGCTGACCACGAGTGCCTCCATTATCTGATCTCCTAAGGACTGAGAAGTGATTGAAACGAGACTGCGATTGGTAGTACCGCCAGTGACGGCACTTGATCTGGCGTCCTGATTCTGTTCTAGGCGTGGAAGGGAGAAGAGAGCAATACGTTGTAAATGCTGGCCGAGGTGACGTCGGAACTCGTCCAGCGTCACAACCAGAGCCCCGGTGTCGCTCACTTCTCCCCTTGCCCAGTCTTCATCGCAGAAGGGGCATTCGTTTGGTTGGATGAACTTTACCGGTCTTCTCGACTGCTCCACCACCAATTGCAGCTGTTGGGGTGTGATTTGGTCCGCATGTTGTGTCTTCACATGGCTTCGCAACATGTCGGCTGCCTCCTCTACTTCACCACACTGAAAACAAGGCCATGTACCACGATGGATAAGAAGTTCGTGGTCAAACCAAGCATGTTGTGACTGGTAGGTATCAAGGCTGCAGCCGGGATACGTACACACGTATGGCTCTAGGTCACTGAGAACATGTTTTCTGGGAAGATTCAGCACGTTTCTGTCAGTCTTGGATCCCATGCGGTTGATATTCTTACCTCCAATATTTTTCCCTGTCTTGTGGGTTTAATTTGACGACTTTTTGGCAGTAAGGACACAAGAACATCGAGTTATTGTGAGCATCGGATGGTAGAGGGGGAAAAGCAGAGTCATCATCAGTGGAGTTGTCTATTGTAGTAGCAAATGAAACCAAAGAGGGAGTTGGATCAGTTTGCAGGAATTTCTGCAGATCGCTAGATGCCAAATTGTCTCCAACCAGATCGGTGGCCTCTGTTGTCGTTAGGAAACTCCGCTCTCGGTGACCAGCAGTTGTCACAACTCCCTGCCTGGACTTTTGGCCGGGCACATGATTTTCAACCTGTTTTTGATGTTTTGCAGAATCACTAGTGGACAATCGATCGTTGTGTGCTCGGCAGTACATGAAGTATTGCCGGCGATGAGCATTTGCTAGTCCGAGCCGGAGAACTAGGTCACCCCTTCCCTTTCTTTCGACTGCCGGATAGCGGTCTCTTATGTACATCTCATCGGTCTGGCTGGTGAAGCTGTCTGTCTTCTCGGCGGCCCTCTGGCGTCTTTCCTTGGGGGCAAATCTGCGTATGAAAACGGAGGTTTTGAATAGACCGTTGATGCTGCCTCTGATTGCCGATGTCAGCTCCTCGATCTCTGATGCCGAAGACACAGCTGGGAACTCCTCGCCCGGAGAGGAAAGGTTTGACGAGTCCGATCCACTGGACACGTCGAATTCGGCAAGGTCGGTTTCCAGGTCGATTAATGGCAAGGCTGTTCTATTCTCCTGCTTGCCAGAGACGATATCCAGGGCGCTACGCGCAGAGTCATGAAGATCAGCGAGAAGCTGCAGGATTGCGTCCCTGATGAGAGGAGTGTTTCGAAGACGATATTCCAGCGAGAGTCTTGACTCAGGGTCTTGGAAGGCTCCAAGGTTGCCAGCCCACTGATCAAATCTTTGTTGATGATTCTCAACCTCTCGAAGGTCAACGATGGCCGATCGGGGTTGGGACTCGGCTCCAGCGACGAGAGCAAGGAGTGTTTCTTGGCAGGCAATAGACCTCGCTTTTATAGTCTCAATACCCGTATTCGTAATCATTGTGAACGGATTTGGAGGGGTCTATTGGCATGTATTATGCCTAGGAGTGTCAACGTCAGGAGAGGAACGACAGCGGTAGAGCTTTCAAGGATATTTGAGGGGAATTCGAGCGGGGCATAATGGATGAATTGTGCACATGCAGAATAGCGCATGCTCCAGGGCCATTGCGAGGTTTCGGGGCGGGTTGCTTGTCACACCTCATCTGCAACATTATGGGGCATCGTCTTATCAAGTTGACGCATTCACCAATCATCACGTTTGATACAGGAAATATTGCTGACTTGAAAAGACTGGTTGGGAACAGACCCCGCTTGTTTGTCAGCTGAGCCGCCCAGAGCCTGCATATATCAGGGTGAGAAACGGCACGGGTATTTTCTTGCCTGAATTCACGGTTCTTCAGCACGTAATCCTTCTTTCCCACAACAATTCCTGCATCTACAGTGCTTTACAACCTCATTAATGGAAATTAAGGAGTGTACTAATAAGACGCAGCGTCCATGTCAGGCATCGAGCTTGTTGGTCTCGTCCTTGGAGCCTTCCCCATCATTCTCAATGGTCTTGAATCCTACCGCAAAGGCTTTGAGCCTCTCGACGAATGGTGGCAATTCCGCACACACTTCATTGCCTTTACAGACGACATCAGACATCAGATGATGAAATACAATGAGAATATGATCAGGCTCTTGGATCCCATAACCATATGCACTGACGGCGACAAATTGGCGGCGTTGTTGATGATCCCGAATCAGAACCACCCAGAAATTGATCTGGAGGAGATCCTTAAAGGACGGCTGGCCAGCGAGCTGGACAGGTTTTTGAGGATTGTACAGCGCATGCATGATCTTATGTTAGCCTTGAACAAGCTTTTGCAGATCGAAGATGGAAAGGCAAGATCCACCCCCAATCGCTTCGGGTCAGACTGTGCCAATTAACACTGAATTAGATATCATGGCTCGGTACCAACCAGCAAAGACCATGGCAGTGGCACCTGAAACGGATCCAGATAAGCTTTTCTAAAGGGAAACACAGGAAGGTCAAAAAGCTTGCCGAGCATAACAAGGAACTCGAGGATATTCTTGGCTACAGCGAACGTATTATCCCCATTGCCGACAAAAGGAAGACATCTGAGCCTGTCACGCGTTTCGAACGTCTACGACAACATGCATACGCTATCCACCGTACATTGGCAAAACACTGGAGGTGCCAACGGAATTGCCAGATCCACGCTGCTCACCTTAGCTTACGCGCTGAGGGGGCAGCCATCAGCTCGAATGTCATATTTAGGACTGGGTATATGCCACAGTCACTAGATGTGGGTTGGGTACAGGAGGTTCTTATTAGACCAAACGAGTTTGTGAGCCCCCCAAGCTCAATAGATGTGAGCCATGTACGCCAGGCAGACTCAATCACGGCAGTCCAGAAGACCATAATGCAGCAAGAATCAGTATCTCGGGCCAGTCCGGGCCTCAAAGATCGAATGTGGAGGAGGTTGCAAGACAGAGTGTCCGCCATGAAGTTTTCCTCGGTCAGGCACAGAAGATCGCCATCCGGGCCCATCAAAAACAAACTAGGATTTGGCATCGCTACAACAAAGACTTCATCCACTTCATCCACCATGTTCGAGCACCTTGAAAATTCTTCGGAAAAGGTTTCACCCCCTCTCCGAACAGTCGTCGAGGTTGGACATGCTACCAGTCCCGTTCGAGGAAGCGCGATGGAACTCGAGCCTGTCGGTGATCTCTGCACGTTTTTGACCGAACAGAATCGGACAGCTGGTGCGCTCGACGATGAAGACACCCAACGGAACTTTACTTTCTCCAAACTCTCAAATAAAAGGCAGAAGCAAGTGACAGCCAAAGCAGAGCTGCACTCATTCTCTGAACTTTTGGACGCGCACCACCAAATGAAAATCAACATTTCAAGGCGAAGTCGCTTCGAAATAGCAACGCACTTAGCTTCCGCTCTACTACAGACTCATCTATCGCCCTGGCTGTCACCAAAATGGACTAAAAATGACTTCTACTTCTTTGTCGACACGGAATCCTACTCAATCTCCAGTATATATCCCTCAGTGTGTAGCGAATTTGCCACCAGACCCGACACCGCCATCCCAGACGACGAAGACACAGAACCGGACCCAACGGCGCAGCAGGACAACGAGGAGGAAACACGCACGCGCCTCTTCACACTGGGCGTCATGATCCTCGAGCTCATATTCGGGCACACCATCGAGGCGTGCCAGTTCCGCCGCGAGTACCTCGGCGCCGACGGGCGGCCCAACGACCAGACGGACGTCAGCACGGCGCGGCGCTGGTCGCGCAGGGTGCTGGGCGAGAGCGGGCCCGACGTATCGGACGTCGTGCGGCGGTGCCTCGACTGCTCGTTCGGGCCGCAGCCGAGCTTCGCCGACGCGCGGTTCCGCGAGGCTGTCTACGTGGGCGTCATCCTGCCGCTGTCTCACTACACCAAGCTGTGGCCGGAGGTGATGCCTTGATAGTTTTGATAGCATTGGTGACACGTTGGTTTAGACTTTGAATTCGTCCTAGTGAATCTTGCCGGTGCATGTGGTGTACCTCTGAGTTGAGCCGGACTGTACATGCGCACTGTATTCCAATTTACTTATTTCATCCGCATGCTTACAGGGAACTTGTTGTACCAAAGAAGCATGGTTCACTGTAACCACTCGAATGATAAAACCCACAAGAAATAGCGACTTCTCAGACCTCACCATAGTCGTTGTGTAAATAGCAATTTTACTCTGCTCTTGACACTTGAGCACAGCCATCTACCACCACAATCCTAGAAATCTGTACAAGATTACCCATGTCTGAGAAATTCACTGCTATCTCTTTCTCCAGAATCCAGTAAATTGCGCTCGGCTACATCTCACACCACGTTTTATCCAGCTGACTGAAACCTCGAAAAGCATCAGGATCAGCCATCGAGAACCATTCATGACGTCCTGGATCTGGTATCACATCCAACACCTAGGCCACTGATTCTGGCCACCCTATCGCAAGTAGCCTAGCCTTCCACTTCTCATCGCCGGTCAATTATGCTCGTCTGCTCCCTTCCCCTTCCTGAGTTGGAGGTGCTCCCCCTTGAGGTTCAGGTCTTGCTCGCTGGCGGTCCCCTCGCGGCACACGGGGTTGGATCACCGGCGGTGGGTCATCAGTAGCCATGTAGCTTCTGGTTGCGAGCCTTGCTAGTTCGTTACCTTGAGGAGGTAGGAGGGACCTGATTTGGTTGGATTCAGGTATGTACTCGTCATCGCATTCGATCATTACCTGACGATCTGCCACAACCCTTTGGAAGTACCCTCGTCGTGATCGATCCATCCGTGGAGCTTCCCACTCTGTGTTCACGCGGATCCCCTGGTACTCGAGGCCGAGTTCTCGTGCACCTCTGAGCAGGAATTGGCGGATCACGCTCAGCATGTGAACAGCCCTATAAATAAAGTCCCTCCGTCGCGGTGCGTATTCGCCCAACGTCAACGTGTGATCGAAACCGATTGTCAAATGTAAGCGATTCCGTGGGCCTATGTTGAACAAGCCGACGGTCCAAGGATATGTGAGATTGCCGTACTGATCTTCCGGTTGTCGTGGATCCTGAGAAGTGTTAGTATATGTTTACATGAAATCTAGATCCTCTTTGGGAGGATTTGATGATTGATGGAGAATAGATTGATGGAGAATATTTGTCCACTCACAGTTATTCGAAGGTCGTACCACCAGTGTGCGACGCCTTCGAAGTGTAGGTGTAAATTCCGGAAAGGCATGTCTCTCAGCCTGTTCCCCAAAATAGTCAAGCGGTCTATACCATCCGTCCAGTTAAGCCTCCAGTTCACGTTCAACGCCCTCATGGTCATCTCTCGCCCAGCGTAGTCCGGTCGGTTGTCCCTCAGTTCGGGGTGCTGTATCGGACTTAGGTCAATTTCGATATCCGAGAGTCGATTGCGGGTCGCATCTGTACGATCGTTGAGGAAGGCCTCCAGAGCCAAAAGACCATGGTAGACGCCATGATCAGCTTCTATCATCTCTCTTGGGCCGAGGAACGAGAATCTTTGTCTATAGAACAGCCCACCCGCTTCTTCATACATTGCTCTGGAGACGCGAAGCAGAGCAAGTCTCTCATTTGGTAAGCTTTGGAGCTCTTCGTCATCGTCATTGGCCGAGAGCTCGTAGGTGTGGGCCGCCACCTCCCTCTCCCAAAGGGCAGTTTCCGGCCTCCAAAGGGTACCCGGCTCGCCAGGTGTGTCATCGGGCGGTTCCCACATGATGTGACGCTGAGGCGGGTCCGTCGGAAAGTTTCGAGAAAGCCTGGTCGGAAGGATATCTTCAGTCATGCGGGTTCGGACGGCCGAAAGCGCAGTCAGAACACCCAAGTCGGCGAGCCAGAGCGCGTAGATGTGGTTGCGTATCTCTATTGGGAGGCTGAAAAATGTCAATGGCTCGCGCACGCTCACTGGCACTGGCACATCTTCGGGCTGGGGCTCCTCAATCGGAGATGGAGCTCGAGGCCGATCTGCACAGTTGCAGGCGTCACCCTGTGCCGCCTCTACAGCAATAGGAGTCAGCTATCAAAGTACTAATGGATGGATTTTCTTTAAAAAGGGAAAAGGGGAGGAACAGGCCACAGTATGCCCAAATCCTCTGGCAGTCTCAAAGCCTCCCGCCTGGTAGGCCTTTGAACCACAGCCACAGGTAGGGTTTGTTTGTTCTTAACAGGGTTAAAAGTGTATCCAGGAGCTGCTTACGGATCTGGCGGGCGTGCCTCACGAGGCGATCGAGCGCTTGCTCCAGACCTCGGTCGGTCAAATCATTTCCAAGATATCTGGCGTTGCACGGCACGTCATCAGACGGGCACATGCAGGGGTCGCATGCGCAATTTGGATCTCGTTCAAGACCTCCTCCACTGGGTGATCGTATACTATCCTCGAGGTCTCCCAGGCTTTGATTGATGCTTGTCATGGTGGCTCGAGCCGCCCTGCGGCCGCAGCATGTCCCTGTCATGATGATTTCGGGATCACGAAATGGCGATATGCTATGTGTTGTGTGTGAAGAAGTATCAAGCGGGGTCAGATGTGGGAAGCAGCATTGGGAGACGACTCGGAGCTCTCCGTTTGGAAATTGGTTCACGAAATTGGCAGGTTTGTATGTGGCAAATGTAATTTGAGCATTAAAAGCGGTCACCGGTTGCGGCTGTCGTAGCTGATGAGGCGAACAAAGAATGGATTGTGATGGCTGCGCTACGACTGAAAGCAAATACGCAATGATTGTTCCTTTCAAAGCAGTCTTTGTCTTGAAAAGAATATCTTACTCCAACTCCACACCGTCAAGAAAGAACACTACCTAATGGAGATTCTTACCTACTGTGTTCAATCAAGGTCCAATCTTCACCCGGCGGAGTAATGTCTACCCATTCCCCGTCAGAGTCGCTGTTTTTGTCATCGGGTGATGCTGGAGTTGGCCGGTGATACGTGGAAGGGCTAAGCCTGACAATATTCAGCTTTCCACAAGAAGGGTCGATGCTTACCTGACCTACGTGCCACGGTCCATGAATGCCACGTGCTTGTTGAGCATCTTCCCACGTGTCGTAAAGGAGTGGCGACGGTGAGCCGTGAGATTCGCGGGTCAGCATAAAAGGGCGCATGTCCGGTGGAGTGGCAGCCGGCGCCGCTGCAAGGAGCTTGAGTAGGGGAGCCAGGTCAGGTAGGAGAGAAGCTGGGCCATAGGCTAGTCGGCGGAGCTCTGGCTTGATTACAGCCTCTAAATACTGCCTGAGGGCGCTCTGGGAGCCAGACTCAGTGCCAATGTCGAGTAACTCGCGGGTATGCATCTACACCTGGAATATATCGATAGGTAGACCGTACTTGTTGCCTGCTTTTATTGTATCGCAGGTTGACTACCTTAACCTCCTTACATATTAAATTTCAGTTTCTCTTATTTAAAGAGTAATTAAGAAGAATAAATAGGAATGTTTTAAGAGGTATTTTAAATAAGAATAAAGATGTTTTTAAAGTTATAAATAATATTATAATTAAATAGCCTTTAAAATAAAGTATTATTTATAATTTAAGTAAATTAAAGAAAAAAAGGGAAATTTAAAAAGTAAAATTTAAAGATATAAGGTAATTAATATATATATAATTAATAAATCTTAAGAAATAAAATAAAATATATAAATATATATTTATATATAAAGGAAGGTTATTTATAAATTATATCTTTAAAATATTATTTTAAAATATTATTTTTTTAAAATATTATTATTTTAAATATTATTCCTTTAAAATATTATTATTTTAAATATTATTACTTTAAAAAATTATAACTTTAAATATTATTATTTTAGAAGATTATAACTTTAGATATTATTACTTTATAATATATATTATTAATTTAGAGTATTATTAATAAATAATTTATTTATATATAATATAATACTACCTTTTAAATATATTTACTTTAGGTCCTTTTAATCTTAAAAGGATTTATAAGTTTATATTATTAAGGTTTATAAATTATATTATAATTTAAAGGGATTAAGTTATATAATTATTATTAAATTTAAATACTTATATAATTAATAATATTATCTTTAAGCTTATTTCTTTACCTTTAAAAATTTATAAAAATATATTTAATTTAATTATTAAGCCTTATTATTTAAACTTAATTATAATATATATTTAATTATTTATTAATTTAAAAATAACTTAATTTATAATTTAAATATATTCTTTAAATTTTAAATAAGTTACCTTTATTATTTTTATTTTAAAAAATTAATAATTTAATTAATTAATTAAAAATTAATTTAATAAAACTTTTTATTAATAATTATATTTATATTATTAATTTATTTATAATAATTTTTTATTATATTTAAAACTTTAATTATTAAATATAAGGTAATAAGCTTTATATTTTTTATTTTTTTAAATCTTAAGTTATTATTTAATTTTCTAAATAAACCTTAAAGCTTAATTATAAAAGTATATATTAAAAGAATTAATTATAATAATAAATTTTATAATATTAATAATTTAATAATAAATAATAAATTAAGGTATAATTTATAAAGGCTTAATATAAATAAATAATATTTATTATTTTTATTAAGCTTATTTAATTTTAATTTAAATTAAGATTATAATATTTAAATTATTTACTTTATTTATAATAATATCTTAATTAAAGAAATAAGCTTTTATATAAATATAATTATATAAAAAATTATTTTAATTAAAAAAGAGTATAATTATTATAATAAGATTTTTAAAAGGCTTTATTTAACTTTAAGTTAAAAATAAAGGCTTATTATTTTTTTTTTTAAAAGTTTATTTAATAAAAATTAATATTTTTATAATTATCTTAAAATTATATTAAATATTTATTTTTATTTTTTTTATTACTTTTAATAAAAAATATAAACTTTAAAATAACTTTTAATTTTATATTATTAATATTATATTTTAATATTTATATTTAAAGTAAAATAATATATTAATAATAAAGATAAACTTATAAGAAATTTAAAATATAATTTTTTTTAATTATAAAGAATTTTATATTAGCTTAATAATATTATAAGGATATTAATATTTAATAATATTAAGAATTTATTTAAATAATAATTTATAATTTATTTATAAGTTAAAAGATATTATAAATATTATTTTCTTAAAATAAATATTTAAAATAAATATTATAATTATATTTTTAATTATATTAATTATATTTTATAAATAAATAGCTCTTAATTTCTTTAATTTATATAAATTTAAAGAAAAAGTAGCTAATTATTAATAAGATATAATTTATATTTTAAAAGCTATAATTTATATATATTTTATTAATAAACTTTAATTAATTCTTAAAGCTTAAAATAAAGGATTAATTTTATATAATATAATTTTTAATAATAATTAATTAAATAATAAAAGTTTATTTTAATTAATTAAATATTTTATTTATAAGAATTACTTTAATTTTTTTTAAAGATATTTTTTAAAAGGATATTTTAATAAATTATTTATATATTAAAGGTGCTTTATTTAAAAATAAGATATATAATTATAAAATTTATAAAATTTATAAAATTTAAAGGCTTTAATAGCCTTAAAAATATATAAATAAATAGCTAAATTAATATAAAATAAATAAAGGTAGCTTAAAAAAATACCTTTTTATAATTCTCTTTAATAAAGAATATTAAAATAGCTAATAAATAATTATATAAAATTTTTTATAATAAAATATTAAAATAATTAAAAGCTAATACTTTATAATAGCCTTATTAATTTATTATTAAATTAATTTAAAATTATAAGCTTATAAAATAAACTTATAAATTAACTTATATAATTATTTAAATATTTAATTTATATATTAAATTATTATTATTTTTTTTATAATTTAATTAATATAAAATTTTATTTAATTTTATTAAATAATTAAGAACTTTAATTTATTTATTATAGCTTATTAAAGAATATTTTAATTTTATTATATTTTTTAAATATAATAAAGAATAATTATTTTTTTATTATATTCTTTTTTTATTTTTTTTTAAATAAGCTATTTAAATAAAATATAAAAAATAATTATAATAAATTTATTATATTATATATAATATTATTTATTTTTAAGCTTTTTACTTTTTTAACCCTTTAATAAAAAGATATATTATTATATAAATAAATTAAGCTATTCTTAAAAATAAAGATTATATTATTAAAATATAATAAGCTTTATATAATAAAAGTTTTAATAACCTTTTAATAGCTTTTTTAATAATTTAAATTTAATTTTAATTTTATAAAGTTAATAATTATTATAAATTTATAAAAATATTAAAATATATAAATACTTATATTAAATATTAAATATAAGGTATTATTTATAAAAATAAAATAAAAATAAATTAAAATTATTTTTAATATTAAATATAAAAATAAAAATTTTTAAAAATTATATAAATTTATAGCTTTAATAAAGTATATAAGCCTTTTTAAATAAAGCTTAATAAATAGGGAAACCTAGTTTTTTTATTATTTAATTATTTTTATTTAAAATTATTATAAGTAAGATATTATTAAATTAATTAAATATATAAAGGATAGTTTTTTATTTATATTTAAATAAATAAAATAAAATATAATATAATATATAAAAAGAATTCTTTTTAATATTTAAATTAAAATAAATATATTAATAAAATTATATATTTTATATAATATATTTATATAAAGAAATATTAATATAATTATATTAGCTTAAAGGTAAATATATTTATATTTTAAATTTAATTATTTATTAAAAAATAAAATAAATAATAAAAAGAGGGAAAGATTTTAAATTTAATAAACTTTTTATTTTTAACTTAATAAGTTTTAAGATTATATTAATTTTTAATTATCTTTTTATTTTATTTCTTTTTTAAATAAATTATAATTATAATTTTAAAATTAATTTTATAAAATATTTTTTAATAAATTTAATTAAATAATAAGATAAGAATATATATAATATAATATAAAATATATAAATAATAAATTAAATAATTAAGAATTTATTATATAAATAATAAAATAAATTATTTTAATAATTTAATAAGTTTATTAATTTATAAATAAGCTATAATAATAAAAAGTTATAAAGCTTTAATAAAAATATTAATATCTTTTATAAAGATATTCTTTTTATTTATATAAGCTAATAATTAAAATTTATAATTAATTTTTTTTTATAAGAATATATTAAATATTTCTTAAAAGATAAATTATAGCTAATATTTAAAAATTTTAAGTTATAAAGTTATATTAAGCTAAAGCTTATTATAAGAGAAAGGAAGAAAAGGAAGATAAAGAAGGAAAATTAAGATATTTTTAAAAAAAACTTTTAATATATAATAAATTAAAAGTAAGCTCTTTTTAATTTTTATAAATTATAATTATTTAATATTAATAATTTATTATAAAATTAATTAATAAATTATAAATAATAAAGGTTAATTAAGTTTCTTTTTATTTATAAATTAAGGTATATAATATATAAAGATAGCTATATAATATTTATAAAGGGCTTTTTAATAAAATTAATATAATTTAATAAGCTAAAGATATAAATTAATAAGGATATTAATAAAAGTTTTTTTATTAATTTTATTATTTATTATTTTAAACAGCTAATTAGCTTTTTAAACTTAAGTAAAATTTTTAATTTAAACCTTTATTAAAATATTAATAAAATTATTAATATTAAATAATATATTAAAATATAAAAAGGTATAAAATATAATATTTAAAAAGGTATAATTAAAATTAAGTATTTTAAAATAAGATTATTAATTATTTAAAGAAATATATTTTATAAAATAAATATTAAAAAAAGCTTTTTTTAATTTAAATTATTTTAAAATTATAATTTATTTATATAAGAAGGTTTTAATATATATAATATTATTTAAATTTAATTATTTAAGATAAATATAATATATAAGGTACTTATAAAGTTAGTTTAAAATTATTATATAAATATATATATTTTTAAGCTTAGAGAAATAATATATATTAAGTATAAATATTACCTTTTTATTTAATAAGGAGGAATTTAAAGATTTTTTTTTATTAATTTAATTTCCTTAAAAAGGTTATAAATAAGGTTAATTAGCTTAAATTAATTATTAATAATTTTTAAATTTAATAAATTTTATTTTATTAATTAATAATATTAATTAATTATTTATTTTTAATTTAAAAAAAAGTAAATAAAATTAAATAAAAAGGGGGATAAGGAAAAAAGAAAAGAAATAAAAGTTTCTTAATTTAAAGTTAATTATAAAGATTTTATTAATTATTTAATAAGATTATTATAATTTTTTTAAGGTTATAAATTAAATTAAAGCTTATAATTTATTTTATTAAGCTTAATAAATTATTATATTTTTTAATATAAAAGTAAGATATAGAAGGGTATTACTTTTAATTTTTATATTATTAATTATTATTATTAATATTATATTTCTTTTTAAAATATTAAATATTTAAATATTTATTATTATATAAAAGGATTAAATATATATTATTTAAAAAGTATATATATATAAATTAAAAATAAAATTATTTATATTATTAATTACTTTTATAATATAATTATACTTTATTTAAATATTTATATTTATATAAGGAATAATATAATTTTATTTATTATAATAAATTAATTATAATATTTATTTTTTTTAAATATAAAAATATTTAATTAAATATTATTTTATTAAATTATAATATAAATTTTTAATTTTATTATATTAATTATAAAAATTATTTAATTATATAAATTATATTTTTAAATAAAAAAAATATTTTAATTTAAGCTTTTTTTTATTACTTTAAGGCTTTTTCTTTTTATAAATAAATTTATTATTATTTTATAACTTATAAATATTATTTTATAAATTATTTTTTATAAGTTATTATTTTTTAAAAAGTTATTATTTTTTAAAAAATTATTATTTTTTAAAAAATTATTATTTTTTAAAGAATTATTATTATTATTATTAAATACTTTATTATTATTATTAAGTTAATATATAATTTCTTAAATATTTTAACTTTTTATTTTATTAAACTTTCTTTTTATAATAAAGATTTAATTTAAAAACTTAATTATTTTCTTTTTATTTATATTTTTATTATTATTAAGATTAAAAAATTTAAATTATAATTTATTTTATTTTTTTTTTAATTTTTATTAATAATAAATTATTAATATTTAATATATATTTTTTTAAGGCTTTTAATAATAATTATAATAATAATATTTTTAAATTAATTTAAGTTTATTTTTTTTTAAAGTAATTATAATTATATTTTTAAAAATAAAATAAAGGATATTATTATATAATATTTATTTAAAAACCTTTATTATATAATTATTATATAAAAGGTAATAGCTTTAATAAATAGCTTTTTTAAGAATATTATAATAATAAACTTAAATTAAAAATAAATTTAAAGCTTAATTTTAATTTAAAGCTAAATTTAAAAAGCTTTAATTATTATTAATTATTTTATTATTAATATTAAATTTAAATATATTTTAAAAAAATTAATATTTATTAATAAATAAGATATTTATTAGCTTATATATAAAGGAATTTATAAATAAATTTTAATATTAAGATATTTTAATAATTTTTTTATTAAATAGCTATTAAACTTTTTAATTATTAATTTTAATTTATTTAAATAATAATTTATATTTAAATTAAAATTATTTTTTAACTTAAATTAAATAAACTTATATATAAATAAACTTATATATAAATTAAATAATTATTTAAATAAATTTATTATTTTTTATTAATTAAAATAATAATATTAAATATATTAAAAATAATTATATTTTTATTATAAATAATTATAATATTTATTTTTATTATTAATTATATTATTTATTAAATAAATTATTATTAACTTAAATTATTATCTTATATATTATTTTATATATCTTTATATATAAATTTAAATATAAGCTTTTTTATTTATTATAATTAATATTAATTTCTTTATTTTTAAAGCTAATTATATAATATATAATATAAATAATTAACTTTATATTTTATATTATTTAGTTAATTATAATATTATAAAAGTATAATCTTTTTATTTTATTTTTATTAATTATTTTATTTATAAATATTATCTTTCTTTACTTTATTTTTTTTTAATTCTTATATTAACTTTTATTATTTTCCTTTATTTACTTTATTTTAATTAAGCTTTATTAACTTTTAAAACTTTTAAATAATTAATTTTAAAAATTTTAAAAAATTAAAAGATTTTAATTTAAAAAATTTATTTATTTTATTTTTTATTTTTATTTTAAGTTATTATTTATTTAAAATATTAACTTTAAAGCTTTATTAATAGCTAAGATTTAATAATAATATATTATATAATGCTTTTTACTTTATTTATATCTTTCTTATATTTTAATTAATAAATATAAATAATTCTTATAATTTTATTTATTATAGCTTATTTTAATATATCTTTTTATTTTTATTTCTTATATATAAATTAAGGTTTTCTTTTTTATAAGATTTTATTTATTTTTTATAAATTATTTATAATTATTTTATAATATATATTTAAATTAATAAGAAATTATATAACTATTTTATATATTTAAGTTAATAAGCTTAATATATTAATAATATTAAATTTTATAATATAAGTTAAAAATATATATATATATATTTCTTATAATCTTTAATTATTTTAATTTATTATTAA
Source organism: Diaporthe sp. NJD1 (assembly GCA_013842865.1). Lineage (NCBI taxonomy): Eukaryota > Fungi > Ascomycota > Sordariomycetes > Diaporthales > Diaporthaceae > Diaporthe > Diaporthe sp. NJD1. Next base: position 147,601 of record JACDXY010000020.1, read on the forward strand.
AAATAAGATAATAATTAATTAAATAATTTAAATTTAATAAAATAATATATTATTATAATTAATTTTTATTTTTATTTTATTTTAAATTATTAAATTATTAAAGCTATAATATAATTTATATAAAAATAAGTTTTATTTATATATTTAATAAAAAGTTATAGCTTTATTATAATTTATTTAAGTTAATTTAAATTTATTTTAAACTTAATTATTAAATATAACTTTTAATTATTTAATATTTATAAGCTTAAAGTTATTAAATAGCTTTATAAAAATAAAATATTATAATAAAATTTAATTATTTATTATATTTTTTATTTTTATTAAATAATTAAAAATAAAAAGCTAAAAATAAAAAATTAAAAATAAATAATTAAAAATTAATAATTAAAAATAAATAATTAAAATTAAAATTAAAAATAAATTATAATTAAAATTAAAAGGCTTATAATTAAATATTTTAATATATCTTAGGAATTTAAATAAAAGAAAGTATTATTTAAAAAGCTTTTAAATATATCTTTTAATTTTAATATTTAATAATATATTTATTATTATTAATATTAATAATACTTTTTTATTTATTTTAGCTTTTTATTTATAATTCTTTATTAAAGCTTTTATTTTTATTATAATTATTTATTTATTATTTTCTTAAATATATATATATTTATATTTAATTATTTATATTAATATTCCTTATAAAATTATTATTATAATTATTAAAATTTCTTAATTTATATATAATTATATAAAGCTTAAATATTTTTATATTTTTATTTTATTTATTAAAAATATTTTTAATATATAATTCTTTTTATATAAGATTTAAAATAAATAGCTTATTATTATTTATTAATTATATTTTTAATTAAAATAAATAAAAAAAATAAAAAGTTAATTAATTTTAATTATAATATAAGAAAAATATTTATTATATATTTTTAATTTTTTATTATAAAAATATATTATTTTTTATATAAATTAAAAAAAGTTAAAAAGATATTTAAAAATTATAATTAATAAATTTTAGCTTATAAATTAATTTATAATCTTTTTTTTTAAATAAAGTTTATTTATATAATATTAAGATAATTATTAATTATTTATTATTATAAATATAAATATCTTAATTAATAATAATAATTTTATTAAAATCTTTTTTTATATTTAATATAAATAATTAATTTTTTAATTTAAAATTAATATTTATAAAAAATAAAAAAATAAAAAAAAATATAATATTAATAATATAATTAAGAAAATAAAAATTATAAAATAATTATTAATTATTAATATTTTAATTTTATATATTATTAAATTAATTATAATTTATATTATTTTATAAGAATTAAATATTAATTAAAGTTATAAGCTATATTTTAATATAATAAATAAATTTTATTTATTTTATTTTAAAGGTTAAATAAAAAATAAATTAATAAAAAAATTTAAGCTTAATTATTTAATTAAAAATATTATTTTTAAGAATTTAATAATTATAATAATAAATATAAAACCTCTTTTTTAATATATATAAGAATTATTATTTATTTATATAAATTAAGTAATTTAAATTTATATTATATAAAAATATTATTAAATATATAAAAGTTTAAAAATAAAAATATAAAAAATAATTAATAAAAAAATAATTATTAATAAATATAATAAAAAATAATAAAAAAAGATATTATAAATTAAATAAAATAATAAATTAAAGGTTTTAATAATATATTTTTTAATTTTTATAAAGAATTATAAAGAATAATAAGCTTAACTTAAGAAATAATTAAATAATTTTAAATTAAATTAAGTTAAAAATTAATAAAAAGTTATAATATTAAAAGGCTTTTTTTTTATTTAATACCTTTATTTAAAAGGCTTAATTAATATAATATTATTATTTAAAACTTATATATTTAAAAATTAATTATCTTAAATATATTTAATAATAATAATATTATTAAGATTTTATTTATTTTAAATTTAATTATTATATTAATTTTAATTTATTATTTAATTAATTAAAATTTATTTATAATTATTTTAATTTTATTTAATTTTATAAAATATTATTTTAAATTAACTTTTTTAAAAATTATTATTTTTAAATTTAAAAAGTTAATTAAGGTATTTTAAATAAAAAATTAATAATTTTATAATATAAATAAAATATTTTTATTTATTAATAAAAAACCTTATTTATTTAATTAAAATAATAAATATAATATAAATAAAAAGAATAATAATATTAATAATTAATTTAATTTTTTTTAATTTTTCCTTATCTTTAACTTATATTTTTATTAAATTATATATTTTATATTTTTTAATATTTTCTTTTTTATTTTTTAATTTTTTTATTATTTTATAATTTATTAAAATTAATTTTATTTAAATAATAATATATTTAAAAGAAAAAAATAAAATAAAAAGTAAAGGTAATTATAAAATAATTATAAATTAAAAATATAATTATTTAATAAATTAATAATAATTTAAAAATAAAAAAAGGGTTAATAAATAATAAAATATTAATAAAAAGTTATAAATAAAAATATATTTAAAAAAAGATTATTATTTATTTATTTTTAAAATTATTATTTATTTATTTTTAAAATTATTATTATATATTAATATATTTTATTTTTTATTTATATATAATTTAAATTTTAATATAAAATTAATAAAAATTATTAAAAATATAAAGTTTATTTTAATTATAATATAATATTTTATAACTTTTTTAATATAAATAATTAAAAAAAATTAATAATTATTTAAAATAATTAATTTTTTATAAAAATATATATATATAATAAGCTAAGTTATTATTTTAATATTAATATTTTAATTTAATATTTTTATTATTTAAATTTAATTTTTATATAAAAGAATTTTTAATAATATTAAAACTTTTTATAATAATATTTTAAAAAATTATATATTAATTAATAAAAATATATATATTAAATTAAATTATTAATAATATTAAAAAAAATATATTATAAAGTATAATTTATAAATATTTTTTTTTTTAAAATATTTTAATTTATTTTTTATATTATTAAATAAAGCTTATAATATTATTATATAACTTTATATAAATTATATTATTTTATATAATATTTAATTTAAATATTTAAGAAAATTAATAATTAAATTTTATAATATTTTAATAAATATTAATATTAAATAATAATAATTTATTATTTAATAATTAATTATTAATTAAAATATATAATTTATATTTATAATTTAATTTTTTATAATTTTAATATTTTATATTAATAATTTAATAATTTATTTAAATTTATATTAAATAAAGTTTATTTAAATATTTATTATATAATTATAAAATTTATTTAATAAATATAAATAATTAATAATTATAAAATTTAATATATTTCTTTTTAATTTTCTTTTTTTTAAAAAAATTTAAATTAAAGTTTTTTAATATAATAAGTTATATTAAGTTATATAATAATACTTTAAATTTTCTTTTTTATTATATTAAGGAAAATAAGTTATATATAACTTTATTATAATATTATAAATTTTATTAAAAATATAATAACTTTATAAAAATATTTATTATAAATATATATTAATTATAATAATATTATAATATTAAATTTAAATTATTAAAAGTTTATTAAATAATATTATTAAAGATTTATATTAAAAAGTATATAAATATATAAATATTATTATTAATTATATCCTTTAAATACTTTTTATAGCTTTATTAAAATTATTTTATAAGCTTTTTATAATAAATATTTATTTTTTATTTTTAAATTAATTTATAATTATATTTATTTTTAACTTATATTTTAGCTATTTATATATAATTCTTAAATATTTAATTTAATATTAAGATATATTAAATAATAATTCTTTTATTTATTAATAAATATAATTATTATTAATATTTTTAAGATTATTAAGTAATTCTTTTTATTTTATTATATTGCTTTTTATTTAATAATATTTTTAAAAATAAAGTATATATTAAATTATTTCTTAAAATAAAAAGGCTTTAATTATTTAATAATATTATTTATTAAAATAATTAAATATAAATTACTTTAATTTATTATTTTTTAAAATAAAATAAAATATTTTATTTAATTAATTTAAAATAAATAAGATAATATATTTTAATTTATTATATTTTAAGTTATTATATTCTTTTTAATTTAATATAATTATTTTTTTAAATTATTATATAAATTATTTTTATTAAAATTTAACTTTATATATTATAATTTAAATATAAATTAAAAATAATTAATTATTTAATAAAATATTATTTTAAAATATATATATATTTTAATTTTAAAATCTTATTAATATAATTTATTTAAATATATAATATATATTTAAATTTAATTATTTTAAATAAGATTTAATTATATATTTTTTATATTATTTTTTTATTTTTTTATTATAATATAAATAAATAAAGCTTTTTATAAAGAAATTAAATAATTATATTAAAAAAATTAAATAAATTATTTAAAAAAATATAAGCTTATAATTATATAAAAAAAAATATCCTTTAAAAGGCTTATTAAAAATATATTTTTATATTTAAAAATAATAATAATTTTAATAAAGTATTTATAAATAATTAACTTTTAATTAAATTTTATTTAAATAATATAAATATTAAACTTAATATTATTATAAAAGTAAAAATATATAGCTATTTAAAGGAAAATATTAAGGCTAAGCTATTAAATATTATTATAAAGCTTAATTTAAAAATAAAAATTATTATAATTAATAAGAATTATTAAATAATTCTTTTAATTATTTAAGTTATTAAAAATTAATATAAATAAATTAATATTAAAAGTAATTTCTTTATTATAATTATTATAAATTAATTTAATATATTAATTATTAATTTTTTTAAAAATAATAAAGTTATAATTATATAATTTAATATTATTATTATATTTAATATTAATAGCTATAATATTTTTATAAATAATATATTTATATTTATAATAAATATAATTAAAGCTAATTAATTTTTAAAATATAATTAATTAAATTTTTTTATTAATATTAAAATTTAAATAAATTAAGTTAAATAATTAAAATTAAATAATATAAATCTTTTAATTATTTAATTAAATAATTAATATATAATAATTAATATATAAAAAGTAATAAATTTATTTATATATATTAATAAATATATTATTAAAAACTTTATTTTATAGCTTAATATTAATTAATTAATTTATAAAAGCTTTTTTTAAAATATATTTAATTTATTAAATAAAGCTTAAAATAATTATAATAATAATATTATATATATTATAATTAATAATTAAAAAATTAATTATAAATAAATAATTATATATATTAAAAATATTATTTTAAATTTTATTATAATTAATTAAATTATTATAGCTTTATTATTAAAATACTTTAGCTTTATTATTTAAAAACATATATTAATTAAATTAATTTTAATTTAATAAAAATTATTAAAAAAATAGAAATTTAATAAAGCTTTAAAGGAATAAATATTATAGCTTAAGGAAGAAAATAATATATATTAATTATATTATAAAAAGGTAATTTAATTAATAATTAAAAAAAAAAAATTTAAAAAGCTATTTTAATTATAATATATTATAAATTAATAAAATAATATAATATTTAATAAAGGGTTAATATTATATTCTTTGAATTATTTTAATATATTAAGAAAATATTAAATAAAAAGAAATAAAATAAAGAATTTATAATACTTTTATAATAATATAATATTAAATTTATTTTATAATATAACTTTAAATTATTTATATAATTAAAAAGATATAAATAAATTAAATAATTTATAATATAGCCTTAGAAATAAATTTAATTATTATTTAAAAGCTTTATATTAAGCCTTATAAAATAAAGAATATAAATATATAATTTAATTATAATATAATTATAATATTATATTAAAAATTATATTTAAAAATATAATCTTAAATAATTTATTTAAAAAGAATATAATTTTATATTATAATATAAATTATATTTAATAATATAAATTTAAAGAATTAATAATTAAAGTTAAAATAAAAATAAATATATTAAATATTATATAATTATATTATTAAAAGCTTAAAATTTATTTAATAATAATAATTTTAATAAATTTATAATTAAAGCTAAACTTAATATAATTATTAAGTTAAAGCTATTTAATTAATAAAATTATAGCTTATTTTATTAAATTTAAATATATAATACTTTATAAATCTTTTAATAAGATTAATTAAAAAAGGATTTTAAATTTTATATATTTTTTTTTTATTTATTTAATAATATTTATATAAAGAGAATTATATTATTTTATATTATTTTACTTTTTAATTTTAATTTTTTTTAGCTTATTAAATTTAAAAGGATAATTTATTTAAAATATTTTTTATTTTAAATCTTTAAATATTTATTAATATTTAATTAATATTCTTTTTTTTATTATTATTATAATATTTTTATATTTTTTTATTTATATTATAAAATAAAGTTAAATCTTTTAATATTATTATTATAAAAGGTTTAGCTTTATTTATTTTAAGCTTTTAATAATTAGCTTTAATATAATACTTATTTATATTTATAAATTTTATATATTTTTATAATGCTTTTAATTATATTATATCTTTAAAAATCTTTAATAATAATTATTATTTTTATAATAATTATTTTAATATTAATTTCTTTATATTTTATTTTTATTATTTTTTTTAAAATATTATTTAATTTTTATTAATTATAATAATTTAACCTTAAATATTAAGCTATATTAATTATTATAATATATTTTTATTAAAAAAGATTATTATTAATTTATAATAAATAATTATTAATTTATATCTTTTTATTACTTTAATTAAAAATTATAAATAAATAATTAAAAAAGATTTAATTATTATAATTTAAATTTATTATATAAACTTTAATAATATTATTAAAAATATTTAATATAAGATTTAAAAATTTATTTTATAATTAATTAAATAAATTATATTTAAAATTATTATTATTATTAAAAATAGCTTTTAAATAAAGATTAAATTTTATAAAAAAAATAAGATTTATAAAAAGATTTTATAAGTTTTTTTTAAAAATTTTAAATTTTTAGCTATTTAAGGCTTTAATAATATTATTAATAATAATATTATTATAATATTAAAGGAATTTAAGCTTTATTAATTATTTTTAAATAAATTAATAAATAATTAATTTTTTAATTTTAATTTAAAAGTAATTAATTTATTTATTTAAATTTAAAATAATATTTTTATATAAGTTATATTTTTATTACTTATTTTAATTAATATAATAATTAACTTTATAATTAATAATTAAATAATTAAAAATAATAATATTAATAATAAAGTATATTATTTTATAAATAATAATAATATAATTAATATAAATTTATATTTCTTTTATTAATATTTTAATTATTAATTTATAAAAATTATATTATAATTTTTTTTTTATTAATATTAAGTTTTTATTAAAATAATTTATAAAATTATAATAATAATATAAAAGGATTTTATAAATATAATATTTTTTATTTTTATTTTAAAATAAATTATAAATAATATTTATAAAAAATAATAATTATAAAAGGTTATATTATTAAAAAAAATAAAATATAATTAATATAAGGTTATAATAAAGTAATATATAATTAAATATTTAATATTTTTAAGAATTTTAATTTTTAATATTTATTTTAATAAAAAATAATTAATTTTAATTATTAAATTAATATTTTAATATATAATATAAAATAATTTATATTTATAAGGTATATAATATAATAATTATAAAATTAATATATTTTTTTAATTATTTAATTAATAATTAATAATATTATATTTTTTAATAAGTATTAATAATAAATATTTAATATATAAAATAGCTTTTTTAAATATTTAAAGCTTAGTTTATAATATAAGTAATAAGGGAAATAAGAATTTAAGGCATTATTCTTAATATATTTAAATATTAAGATAATATTTATAAAGTAATATTAAAAGAAATATATATTTTAATATATATTTATTATTAAGATTATAATATTTTAATTTTAATTTTTAGATATTAAAAAAAATAAATAATAATAAGTTAATAAGATAATAAAATTAAGTTTTATTTATTAATTAAAGCTATTATTTAGCTTTTAAAGAAAATAAAGAAGATAAATTAGCTTTAAATTTAATAAATTAAATTATTTAAATATTTAATCTTAAAGAATAAGGAAATTAATATAAATTTTTAATTATATAAGTATTAACTTATAATTAAAAATAAAATATAGCCCTTTAAAGATTATTTTAAATATTTTTTATAACTTTTAAGTTATAACTTAAGACTTTTATAAGTATTTAATATATATTTAATTATAATTATATATTAAATTATTTATTTTATTTAAGTTATTTTAATTTTTTAATATAAAGCTATAATTATAATAAATAAGTAATTATAATAATTTTTTTTATAATTTAATAATATATTTATTAATAATTTTAAATAAATATATTTATTATTATATTTATTATAATAAAATAAATATAATTAAGGATATAAATATAATTAAAGATATTAATATGCTTAAAGATATTATATAATTAAAAAAATTAATATAATTAAAAATATTAATATAATTAATTAAAGTTATAAATATAATTAAGAATATATATATAATTAAAAATATAAATATAATTAAGAATATTAATATAATTAATTAAAGATATAAATATATTTAATATAAATATAATTAATAAAATAGTCCTTATATTAAAATAATAATAAGGGCATAAGATAACAGTAAAGAATAATTAATTTACAACTAGGGTTACCTAAGGAAAAGAAAGGAAAAGCAAGAATTACTTAAAGGTTAGATTATAATTGCTTTTAAGGCTAATTAGGCTAATAAGATAAGCTAACTAGATAGGCCTTATAAAGGGCCTTATGCACAATTAGCCCCACGGCTTTGATAATTAAAATATTAATATAATTAATATTATATATATAGCTAAGCTTAATAATTTAAATAATACTTTAATTAACTTATTATATTTTTTTAAGTAATAAAGTATAAGAAAATTATTTATTTATTAATTATATAATTAAATAAAGAGTAAGGGATATAATTATTATTATATTTTAAATAAATTAATATATTAATATAATTATTCTTTTTTAAGGTTATTTTTATATAATTTTATTTATATATTATAATTAATTATATAATCTCTCTCTTTTTTTTTAATAATAATTACTTATAATAACTTATATTTATTATAAAGATATAATTAATTCTAAATTCCTTAATAAATAATTATTATTATTATATTAAGTTTTAATATTTAATAAAAATAAGGATATAAGGATAAATATATAGAATTAAATAATAATATTAATTAAAAAATATAGCTTTTTATTTTAACTTTTTTATAATAAAATTATAATTTATTTAATAATATTTAAATTTAAATTATTTAATAATAATTAAATATATATATAATTAAAAGAAATAATAAAAATAATAATTTTAAAATTTAAAAAATATATTAAATTAAATATTATAAAAATAAAAGCTAATTTTATAAAGTATTTTATTAAAATATATTTTTTATTCCTTATATTAATATATAATAAAATTAATTTTTTATATTAATATAAGCTTAAAAAATATTAATTTATATAATTTTATTTTTTAAATAATAAAAGATTTAATTTATTAATTTAATAATTAAATAAAGGTAAAAAAAATTAAGCTTAATTAATATTTTAATTATTTCTTTAATTAATATTATTATTATTTATTAAATATAATTAATTTATTAATAAAAAATAATTTTCTTAAATTTTTCTTTAATTTATAATTTTTTAAATAATAATTTTAATAATAAGTAATATAAATAAATTAAGGCTTATTATTTATTTAAATATTATTTTATTTAATTAATTATTATTAAAGCTTAGCTTATAAATTATTATATTTATTAATTTTAAAGCTATTTATTTATTAATTTATATAATATAATTTATTAAATTTCTTTAATTATTTTTTATTATTCTTAATTTAGCTTATTTTAATAAATATTAAATATAATATATTTAATATTAATTTATATTAAATATTAAATTAATAATATTAAAATTTCTATTTAATATTTAATTATTAATAAAGAATAATTAATAAATATAAAATAATATTAATAATTTATAATTATTATAAGTAAGCTTATAACTACTTAAATATATATATAAATATATAATTAAAGTTATTTTTTTAATTATAATTATAAATTTATATTATTATTTTTTTTTTTTAAATATTAAATTTTATTTATATTTAAAATTATTTTTTTATTTTTATTATATTTTAATTATAATTTATATATTATAAAAATATTTAATAAGCTAAAATTTAAAATTATTAATTTAATTTATATATATTTAAATTTCTTAATATTAATTTTTAATTAAATTTTTTATATATTTTTATTATTTTTAAGCTTTTACTTTATTATTTATTAAATAAAGCCTTAGCCTTTTTTTATTTATTAATTATTTATCTTTTTTTTTAAAATATTTATATTAATTAAATATAATATTATATTTTATATTATTAATATTTAAAGTTAAATTAAATCTTTATTTTAATAAATAATATTTTAAAATTAATAAAATTTATATTTTAAAAATTATAATTTCTTTTAATTTTAATAAATAAAATATTATTTTTATAATAAGCTTAATTAATTATAATTTTTTAAGAAAGTATTATTTAATTATATTATTATATATTTTAATTATAATTTTATAATTAAAGTTAAGGTTATTAAATATAATAAATTAAATTTTATTAATTAATATAATTATAAATTAAATTTTTAATAAAATTAATAATATTTTTAATTTTAATATTTATATTAAGGTTAAATTAAATTAAATTAATATTAAATATAAATACTTTTTTTTTTATATTAAAAGATTAAATTAATTTTTATAATTAAATTTAATAAATTTAAAAATTTTATTAAAAGTTATTTTAATATAAATTATATTTATTATTTAATTAAATTTATTATATTTTTTAATAAAATTAATATTATTTTAAAGCTAAATAATATAATAAAGTATTATAATTAAGTTATATTTATTATTTTAAAAAAGATTTTATATAAATTAAATAATAGCTTTATAATTTAAATTAATATTATAAATATTTAATAAAGTAAATAAATAAAATAAAATTTAAAGTTAAAAATTAAATATAATTAATAATATAATATAATTAAATATTAAATTAAATAATATAATTAAATATTTAATTAAATAAAATTAATTTTATTTAAGTTTATTAATTTTATATTTAATATAAGTTTTAATAAATAATATAAGATATTTTTTTTTATTTTTATTGTTTTTATTTTTTTATTATTATTTTATTAATTAATAATATAATTATTATAGCTATATTAATAAGAAATTAAAGGTATAATAAAAAAAATTAAAAAAAGAATTAATAATTAATAATAAAGTTTTATTTTTTTAAAAATAAAATAAATAATTATTTAAAATTAATTTTTTTTTATATTTATTTTATAATAACATTAATATTAAAAATTATTTTTTTTTTATAAAATTTATTTATTTTAATATTTTTTAAATATTATATTTATTTATAATTTTATTTTAATATTTTTATTTTTATTAAAGATTTTATAATAAGATTATATTTTATTTAAATTTTAATTTAATTATTTATTATAATTTTTTCTTTATTAACTTTATAGCTTTTTATATAAAGAGTTAATTATAATAATTTTTTTATATTTTAGCTATATAATATATTTTATTAAGAATTTATTATTTATTATTAATATATTTATAAAATAAATATTTTTAATAATTAATTATAAAGTTAAATAATTTAATATTAAAATAAAATATATATAAGAATTTTAATTTTTTAATATTAATATTTAATTTTTTAGCTTTTTATAAGATAATAAGGTTTTATATATATAATTTTATTATATAATATTTATTATTATAAAGAAACTTTAAAGGTAATTTAATTTTAAATATTAAAAATATATATTATTAAGGCTGCTAAGTATTTTTAAATAATATATTAAATAATAATATTATTTTAAAGATTTAAGATTAAATAATAAATTATTTATAAATTAAAAATATAAAATATTATATAAGGTAAAATAAGTTATAAATTTTATAATAAATTAAGATTTTATATTTTTAATTATTTTTTAAAATATTTTTATATTATTATAATATTTAATTTAAATAAAGTTTATTTAAATACTTTTATATATAAAATAATATAAATTAATATATAAAGAGTTATAATTTATTATATATTAATTAATTATTATTAAATATATTATAAGATATAAATTTATATATATAAATAAGAGTTATTATTTTTTTTAAATAATTTATATTTAATAAAATAATTAAATTAAATATTAATTTATAATTATATTTTAATCTTAAATTATATTATTATTTATAATAAAAGTATAATATAATTTAAATATTTATATATTATATAGGTATTATTAATATTTAAATATATTTTAAATAAAAGCTTATTAATAATTTTTATTAATTATATTATTTTTTAATTAATTAATATTAAGAAGTAAATTTTTTAATATATTTTAATTTATTTTTATTATTTTATAATATATTTAATATAATAATTAAATATATTTCTTATATTAATATTTAGTTATATTAATATCTTTTATTATAATAATTATTTTTTTAATTTTTTAATTTTATATTAAGGTATAATAATTTAATAAATATAATAATTATTAAGTTATTATTTCTTTGCCTTATTATTAAAGTTATATTTATTTATAAGGCTTATTAAGTTTATATTTTTTATTTTTTTTAATAAAATATATAAATATAATATAATATTATATTATTTTATAAAAGTTATAAATATAATTATTATATTTATTTATATTAAAGCTATATATATAATATATAAATTTTATAAATATTTTATATTATAATTATAAATATTTTTATTAATATAAGTTATTAATAAATTCTTTTAATTATTTAAAAGTAATTTTAATAATATAAAGTTATTAATATATATTAAATTTATAAGTTAATTATAAAAAAGCTAAAGTAGCCTTTATAAAATTAATACCTTTAATTTTATTAATAATATTTATTAAGATTAATATTATATTTAAATATATTGTTTTAAGTTATTTTATTATATAAATAATTTATTATAAATAATACTTAAGATATCTTTTAATTATTTTTAATAATAGAATTATTTTTATATTATATTTATTTAAAGGATTTTTATATTAATAAAAATTAAGATTATTTATATTTTATTAAAAAGTTTTAATAGTTTTTAAATATTTTTATTTATTATTTATTTTATATAATTAGCCTTTTATATTTATATTTTAAAACTTTATTTCTTTATTAATAATTAATTTATTTTTATAAAATCTTTTATAAATAGTATTAAATATAATTTAGATTAAGAGGCTTTTATCTTTATAAAATTATTTTATTTATTTATACTTAAGATTTATAAAAAATAATTTTTTAAGTATTTAAATATTTAATATTTATTCTTAAGATATTTCTTTAACCCTTCCTTAATTAATTCCTTAAATTATTTAAAATAAGAATTTAAGCTATAAATTTATAAGATATTTGAAATCATTAAGAAATATTTCAGGCCCTTCAGATACATTCTGACCCTAGTGTAAGAAGATATTATTAATATGTGCGTCCTCGTGTATAACGTAAGGTTTCATGGTATACAAAAAGTTCAACGCGTGGACTACTTGTTGAATCATCTTGCAGATAAGAGACGACGGAGGTGCAAGACTTCTGGTCTGGCAGGTGTCACGAAAGTCGCTAAGATTGCCGCCGTTGTAAAATTTGAAATATTTAACACGGTGGTAGAGCAATTTCTGGCCCCCTCGCCTTTGTGGTGCTGGTACATCGTCAACCGAGAGAAGATGGGCAGTGTTAGTCTGGACACCACGTAAGCGAGCTTGTGACTGCACTAAAAACAGAATTCTCTCAGGGTCTTGCTTTTCCGTCTCCGACGCGTTCAAGAGACGCTTGTCGACTTTGCGGACTACTAACTGACTAGTCTGCATATGGACAACAAGCTGGGCGCTTGCTTCCAATCCGACTCTTAAAACCCTGACAAAGAGATACTAATCTTCTCTATCAACGAATACGTGCCCATACTTGAACTCAGGGGGCTCCATCATTAACAGAGTCTCTGCCGCAAGGCAAGTCCTCGGACGTGCTATGGTGTATGAGTGATAAGCTGCTTGTGGCCAACTGACTAGATCCTAACACCAGTCGGAAGTAGATTGTACCTGTTTGTTACTTTTGGGTCCACAGGCACGATTGTAGAGATTGGGGGGAATATATATGAATGCAACTTAGCAGCTTCAGTACAAAGCAGCTCTCCTTACAAAGAAAAGCGGACAGGCGTTGCTATAGCATAGCACAAGAAGACAAGGAAACAAGATAATTGTGTGAGCTGGGAAGACAAGACATCTGATTCATGGACAAAGACGCATTTTCAGAGAAATAACATACGTCCAATAGGATGACAGCAATCTGAACGATGAGTAAGTCTAATCTAAGTCTGATATCATATGGCGATGGACTTTGAACTCCGTAAGAAACATGCTAAAGATGTGCAGCGATCAATGGACGTGCCACGGGATATGACAGATACTGCTCGAACTCCTGACTAAAATGTACTTAAAATTTCTGTGGGTATCTTCGACGTTAAGTTCTAGCTATATACAGCTCAAGTGATCATATATCAGTATTCAAAGCGAAGAAGCTTGAGATTGCTCTCCCATCCGGGCAAAAAGACACCCATCATCCTCGTCATAGTCCCACCGAAAATTGGCGGATGCTCTTCCATAAAGTCACTCCAGTGTAAGCACCCCTTCATTCTCAATTTTTGGTGTACGGGCTCGATTTCCTTCCTGGGGTCGCCCACGCCCCACTGAAACCTCGACCCGCTCGTGCGCAGGAACTTGATGGAGCTCGAGAGCCGCGCAACCATAGGACTCACGTGGTCCGTTATGATCTGGCCGCGGCTGAAGTAGTTGACTATGTCGTGGAGGACTTGTTTCCCTTCTGTGGCTGTAAGGAAGGGGAACAAGCCTTCTGCAACCACCAGTGTCGTTCTGTCGTTCGGGAGGTCTTTTAGCCAGCCTGATTTTGTGACCTGGAGCGCCCGGAGAGTGTAGTCTCCGGGTGGCTGTGGGAGCAGGGAATTCCGTGCCTCGACAACACGGGGCTGGTCGACGTCAATCCATCGGACGTTGGTGCTTGTCCTCATACGCAGATATCTACAGTCTAGGCCACAGCCAAGATGCAAGACTGTAATAGGCTCGTCAAAATGTAAATTGAGGAACTCCTGAAATGAGATGAGGAATTAGCTTTCTTGTTTCAGGACTTAATTGGGGTTCAACAGGAGATTGCTTCATACCTGGCACCAAAGATCTAAGTGTTTGGTCCGATTCATAACGTACTCGATGAAGCGATCATCCCTGATGAAGTGGCCCGCCTTCAAGTCGACATCGCATCTGTCCAAGATCCCCTGTGAATACGGATCACCGAGAATAGGCTCTGGTAGTTGAGCATCCATGGACCTAAAGAAGACCATTGGGATCAGGGTTTGCTCAAGGCCGGTAAGTCTCAATTTCACTTTCGACGACCCAGTGGTGTCTTCGGACCATCTGAAAGATTCCCTGTCTGGCCCTCTTGTTCCCCACGAACTTCGCCCAGCGCTTGACATCCGAACTGTCCTATCCCAATCATTGAAAGTATAAAAAAGCACAAATAAAAGGTCTCTCAAAACATAGTTACACGAAGTCAGAAGAACAGTTTCGCATGGCTCAAACCGGTAGTCAACGGCTTTTGTGAGGTGGCGCGGATCGATTGGATGCGCTGAGGATCTGCTGTGGAGCACGCATTTATTCGGTGTACCCGTGGACGTCTGGCATACGTACCCCGGCTCCCGCGTGGTTGTTTCACCGCCAAAGAAACGACCTTATTTTCAGATTCTTCCAGGCGGTTAGGACGTCTCTATTCCTAGTTCGCAGAATCCTCCCGATTTGGGAAGCTCGTTCGTCAGAAGGAGCCGGTCCTTGGGGCAAAGTGCTCGTCAGACCCAGTTTTTCTGTCATATCTCAACGTACAGATCACATTAAGTGACTGTCGAGTAGCAATGCGGTAGCCTAGGTCGGCCCGGTCCGCTGCGCTTTCTCAGCAAATCTGGCGCGGTAGCCGAGTGGCCGACTTCTCAGCAGGGTTTTTCAAAATGGAGTCTACACCGCTATCATGGATCCCCAATGCGCATTGCATTTCTTGGCCTCCCCGCCTGGAAACCATGTTCACCTCGGAGGTTAATTGACAACCTAGTCACAAGCCCGAGCTACTCATTCTCAATGCGCGTTGTTTCTCTGCCAAGTCGTCATCGACCAAAGCACAATTGGTCTGTAACATCCGCGTTTAGTGGGTGACGGTGCATGTGCGAGTACTTGATGCCTATCAAAACATCCACGAGCAGCCATAGCTGATCGATGAGGCAATTCGTTTCCTAGCGGTCAAAAGCTAACACAACCCATCTCTGCATCGTCTTCGTCCTCCAATCGACTTGAACACTGAGCCTCGGAAACCCGCTCCTCATATCACTTTCAATATTCCTGTAGGAACCAAGACTCTAAAGCTTCGTGGCTTCAAGGGCCAGGTAATTCGTAGACATGGACATTGACCAATTGCTTCCTCACTCCACCTTTTCCGGAGGCCAATTCGCCACCATGCACCATGTACGAACTCCCTCTTTATCCTTCTCGCTCAATGCACCTTCTGCCTTCATTCTATCCGTCGGAAAACTTCTCAGAACTTTTACAACCCGAAAACCAAAGTATCCATAAACATCTCTCGCCCTTTCATTCCCTGCTACCAGCCACAGTGGGACTCCATCCCGTCGCGCCCTAGCTACAAACGGCTCGATAACGGCCCTGACAGCCCCCTTGTCAGCTCGGTCGGGATCCCTCGCCATCAGGCTCAGCACCCAGAATTTCCTTGTGTCCCCAAAGACTTCACGCCTTGTCTCCTCGTATTCCTTCAGGAACTTCGCAAAGATGGGTCTCTGACGGGAGATCTCCTCGATGGCCTCCTCGGTGCGGTCGGGCCCGATGCTCTCTGGCGGCTCCCAGCACGCGACGGACGCGAAGCCCGCGGCCTCGACGATAAACGCACCCGCGGCGATTTTGGTCCTGGTGCGTGTTATGCAGCCCTCGTACAGCTGAGACGCGGTGACTGGCACCGCCATCCCGGTCTTCTCGCGCTGGAAGAGGATGTTTAATGGGTCGTGGAGGACAGCACGCGCGGAGATCTCTGCGATGCGGTGTTGGTATTCAGGAGAAGTGCTTATCGTTGTAGGCACATGGTTGTTCGATGATGATCGTCCGGGCACAGATATGCTCGGGCCATTGAGGGTGGTTGCTTCCATGGTAACCGCGATCTTTCTTGTGTCTGTTTGTCACTCGAATTGTGTGACGATATTGTATGGCAATTACACATGTATAATATTCCCAACAGAGGATCTCATGAGTAGAAGAGGGGCGGATTTATTCATCTCCCAGATATAATTGAGTAAGCACGAACTCTTGAATCCTTGACCCTTGTGTCCTCCGCATAACGCAATCGCGCGGGAGGGATGACTCACTAATTATCCGCGAGCTCTGGGAGCTATACCCAAATCGGGGCCATTCTTTACAAGGGTCTAGGTTGCATATCACTTGCTTCTTCCACAAAATCCCGGCATTGACAGCGGCAGATGCCGGATGATCAAACGCAAGCAGCAGTATTCCCTGAGCGTACTAACATGGTCGAGAGAAGGCTGAAAAGTCAGTGGGCCTCAATGAAAGCTGTACCACTTATTGACCTTGGAAGCATTGACGTTGTAGTAACCAATCGCAAATGTGCTGAGTTGAGTGGTCGGTCAGGTTCATAAAGGATACATGCCAGATGTCAGATGGACCATTAAAGGCCGGCACAATTACTCTGGCCATTAGGTACAATATATGTCTCGTCCATTGCCCACATATCTCTGCAGACTTGATGAATAGGCTGGATGGCCACATTAAACTCTTTTGAAGTCTCCGCATGCCGTTAATCAGACCGGTACATGGGCCACAGAAAACCATAAAATATACCAAGTTCTGATGCGGCGTTTGCGTTCGATGGGTCAAGGCGATGTCGCTGGCGAGGGTTGCGATGAGGGCTCTGACATAAGCTTGCCTTTAATCACATCTGGACCGACCGGCTGGGTGTTGTCCATGCGTCTGGCGATGCCAAATAAGAACTCAATCAAGATCTCGCCATCAAAGGTTTCCAGCCGTATTGACTGAAGGAAGAATGAGCCTCACTCGACTGCATTCATCCGGGATGGTATCGCATATCATACTAGTTCATCCCACTTGAATGGCACGCTAGCGGTGTGTTGGTCATGTTCTCCAACCTCTCACCTTTACGAGGAAACTTTTATCAGAGCAAGGTATGCGAATTCACATGTGCCTACCTCCAAACTTCGTCAGCCCAGTGTGTTGAGTGCAGTAAGCGAAGAAACGTTGGGCCGTTCCGTGGTTGTGTTCCGATAAGTGTGGCCTAAACGGTGAAACGATCCCCACTGAGAGCTCTGATGCTCGACTGGCCAGACTGGTCAGAGTAGGCAATCCGCCGTCACCTTTCCATGTCGCCGTAGCGCTGAACGGCTCTGCGCTAAAGAACATGGTGCCGCCGGTAATGAAGCTTTTGTCTCCGCACTTGTACCGGCTCAAGTGCCACTCTGTATGGGTCGGAGACGGCGTGAAATAGTTTCATGAACATGAATCGTCCATAGAGACGAGCTATGATGGGATCTTCGCGTCTTCCAGTAAAATCGCGTCCATGCTTTCAGTAGACCTAGCCACAGCGTTGGAGTTGTGTTGGCGCCCGAGCGTTGGGATGCAGGGCGGTGATCGTTGGCGAGGTTGTGGGAGTAAATAAGGCCCCTCCATCTATCATCGTCCTTTGCGGATCGCGTTTGTCCATCCTCTCTCATTGCTTTCTAATCTTCAGTCTATGTTCGCTTGCTCAGCTTTGTTCCACTGTAGCACTCAATCAAACCCATTTGTCGATGCAGTATTCGGCGTCAAGCTGAATATTGATACAAGATACCAAAACTGTGTTTCGTTCGGCAGTATATGCATTGTCAAATATGACTGGGCCGTATCTGAAAACGCCGTGGCCGTTGAAGCACGTTTATTCTGGTTACACATGGAGGAAAGGGACTACGCCTGTGTTGGTAGCTGCCATCATCATCGTGATGATGATGACGATGCTTTTAACCCCACCAAGTTACAGCTCCGTCTTCACAGGCATCAGGGGAAAGCCAGAGCCCAAGGGCGCATCAAGCATACCGCGGAAGATATGGCAGATATTTTCCACCCCAGCAGACTTTGACGGGCCTGGACCATTCAGAATCAAATCACAGGTCCGCGAGTCCGCGATTCATCTGTTTTTGTCAGTAGAATGAAGTACACTGACAGAGGATTGCAGTCACTCTCCGACACGAAATCGTGGCTGGCTATGAACCCTGGCTACCAATACGGTCTGCTCGGTTCAAAGTCGGCAGACGATTTTGTAAACAAGCATTTCTCCGACAACCTCTCGATTCTTGAGGTATACCACACACTCCAGAACCCAGGTATGAAGACAGACCTTCTCCGGTACTTGATCATGTTGGCCGAAGGCGGAGTGTATTCGGACCTCGACACGTGGGCGCTCAGGCCCATCGATCACTGGGTTCCCCAATACCTGAGAGGTTCTGTCCGGGCTGTGGTTGGCATCGAGTTCGACCAGCTTGACGGTGATTTCCCGCCAGGATTCGGCGATGAGCCGTCATACATGACACATGTGGTCCAATTCTGCCAATGGACCCTCGCCGCGGCTCCAGGGCACCCAATATACCGCGCCATGGTCGACGAGACTGTGCGGGCTGTACGGGGGCTGGCTGCCGAAAAGGAGACGACAGTATCCAACCTCCGCCCGAGCGGCTATGAAGTCATTATCACCACGGGGCCGGCTGCTTGGACAGACGTGGTCTTTCAGCAGCTCCAGGCAGCGGATCCAAACCTGGTGAGCCTGCAGCAGCTGTCAAACATGACACAGCCGAGGCTCATTGGGGATGTGTTGGTCTTGACGATTGATGGGTTTGGTATGGGACAGGAGCATTCACACAGCACAAACGATGGTTCAGTGCCTGACGCTGCATTGCTGAAACACAATTTCCGGCACTCCTGGTTACCGCAGTACCCTTAATCATCATGCTTGTATAAAAGGCACAAGTCGCATGGATTTTCAGTGTCATAGACCTAATAAGCGTTGACGAGCTCTGGCCTTTTACCTTCCATAAGTGAGGGTGCGTTCGCCGCCCTCGTTCTCGCTTTTAGAGCTGCCGTGGGGCAAAAGACCATGGAGATAGAGAGGCAGGGTAATTTGTGTAGGGAAGATACCAATGGCTCGTCCGGGAATTCCGGGTGGCGCTGTGGTAACCTGGAGGGGGCCGTCTTGTCGTTTTGCTCGAGACGCAGACAAACCATGTAACAGATGCTGAATAACGAATCCAAATGTGACTCGATCTAAGCTAATACCTCAACCCAGGCGCGTCTACGTTGCACGATTGTCCAGATCTGAGGGCTACTCGCAAATTATTTCATGTCTAGGATGTGGTCTCTACCTACCAGGGGGAGGGGGGGTTTCCGTTAATATCGCACCACTATATCAATGGAATAGCGATATAATAGTGACATACAATCAAGGTTCTGATATGCCTTTTTTATATATACATTACATTATTTACACATCACTAATATATAATCATTCCTAACATACTATAACATAATATTAAAAATTAATATATTATGATATTATATTAACTCTTAATATAGGGGTAAAAAAAAACCTTTTGTTTTTCCTTATCCCTAACTTAACTACTTATTTCTTTCTTCCTAACTTAATTATTTATTATAGGAGAATTTATAAAATTATAGAGAAATTTAAAAATAAAAATAGGTTTAGAATTAATAAAGTTTAAATTAAAGCTTTTAATATAAATTTATTTTAATATTAATTAATATTAGTTAATATAGAGTTAATTATAATATAAAGTCAATATTAATATAATTTAAAGCCTTAATATAATTTACTTTTAATAGCATTTTAATAGTATTTTGCTAATATTATATTATATTTTTTAAAATTTTATTTAGATCTTAAAACATGATTGCGTTGCGTGACCCATATGAAGACCCCCCCTCCTCCTGGTAGGTAAGGCTGTTTCAAAGCCACAATCCTGCAAATCGGAATGTTCCTATCCTTCGAACAATTCTCCCTGGGTAAAATTAGTGAAACTGAAAGTTATCACTACCTGCACACCAATTCTCCACAACGTTTGCATTTTTGCGCGCAGACTCTAGCAACATCGAATTCATTGAATTAATAATGAAAATTATATAGCCGCCGATGTCTCGTGGCAACGTTTACTCAGAGAAAAGGATTAGCGTCCCCAAAGTTGCCAAACTCTTAGTCATGGGAGGCGTTGCGAGCGACCCGCTAATGTAGCTATGCTGTTTTGAAAAGGTGTTGGACTGTGATCATTCCTTTTTACAGCGTCGGGCGCCAGGGGGCAGGTCTCTTGAAAGACATTTTCCTGTATCTAAATCTCGATTTCCTGTTGATGGTACACCCCACCAACTCTTGGCCTCGGGAGACTAGAGAGAAAGGAGGCGTTCTCTCATCCTCCTATCGGAACAACTGAAGAACGAGCCAAGATCGGGCTCGGCTTCGAGATCCGATCACGTAGTACAAGTCGGTCATATCACACACCGTGGACGAATGGCGCTCCGATAATACTCAGCCTCACCCACCGAAGGATTCCTCAATTTTCAACTTAGGCCAAGGCTCCTTGCCTCCCCTACGCTCATGACCATTTCCATCACTCCATAAACGATCGTGATATCCGCTTTGGGTGTGTCTTGAAAACTAGGAGTTCCGTGATGACCACTAGGAAAGCATCCGAGGCCAAAGCCTCGTAGGACACATCTAGTGGTGGCTTGATGGCGCAACTCCTTGGTGTCTTGAGTTGGAAAGACGGGTGGAGGCCCACGAAGTTGAACTGAGCAAGCGTCGTGACTTGAAAAGAGAATCATCTAGGCTCGTCGGGAAGGGCAGCTCGAGCCAAAAGTAGAGGCAGTTCTGATTATAAAAAGGCCATCGTTCCCGCCGTGATCTGCTTCAAATTGTTGTCGGCATCGCCTACGCATCTCTTAACCAACTTCTAAAGACCTCCAACACTCTGCATACCAATACTTAATCTCAACTCTCTTCAAGAGTCAACATGCACTTCTCAACCATCCAAGGCATTACATTGGCCCTTGTGGGCCTGACAAAGGCACAGACGTGCGGCATTGATCTGGTTGATGTGAGCCCGGCCAGATCCCACCCCGTCTTATTCAAAAGCCATGTATTTAACAATTTCCTCCGCAGTTTGAGGACCTGACGAATGTTCCGGCCCTGGGAGTCGGCCTAGGAAGTACTGCTCAAATCCCTAATGGCTACTCTGGTCTGAACTGGGCCAACTTATACGGCGTCACGCCCTCCCCCGCTGCACAATTTCTCCTCCCGCAGGAAAAGATGCACGTCTACCCCCTTCACCCCGATCCAACCCCCTCTCTCAATACAGATCCCTATTAACACCTCACAACCTCCCAGCTTCGCCGTCGCGCCCAACGCACCGGCGACCAACCCGGCCGTCATTTCCGCGACTCAGGGACGAACGCTCAACCCGGAGGCCATCTTCGTCGGCACGTTCCAGACGGGCGTGGTCGGCGGCGCCGCGGCCCTGTCGACCGCGAGCACCATCACCGTCACCGCGACGTTCCAGGACGCGACCACGGCCCAGACCACGTTCAACTTTGACCCCCCCAACACGGTCTTTGGCCTCGCCATCAGCGCCGAGGCGATGCAGTACTTCCAGTTCCCGTGCGAGTGGGCAAAGGTCGTGAGCCTGAGCTTCAGGCCGCAGGCCGAGAACGGGCTGAACGGCTTGCTGGGGCTGGCGCTTGACAACTTCCAGTACATTGACGACACTTCTGCCTAGGCACCCTTGTCGCGGGAGATCTCTCTTCGAGAGCCATCGGAATGGGCCGTGGCAAGAGCGAAGGATTTGTTAGCTTTCTTCTCCATTATTTACTGTCGTGGTATTTGAGTCAGGCCTCAAGTTTGTCGTTGTTTTCGGGGCTTGTCCATTCTTTGCTACCTTTTCAGGGCAGTGAACGAACACTCATTTCTCCCTTGTGGGAGTCGTCGGGATTCCAGCTTACAAAATGGGCAGCTGATGTGATGCGACAAATTTCTTTTCTCTTATGGCTACTTGTAGGTGATTTACCTCAGATGTCAATACATATACGGAATTCATCTGAATACTTATGACTCAGTGTCTAATTATGAAGTCCATGGTTACATCTATACATTTTATGTCAGTCTCAGATATATGATCCATTCTCAAAAAATGGGAAAAAGAAGAAATGTAGAGGAAGAAGAAACAATCAGGCTAGTTCTTAACTTCAGCGTAGGAATATGCCGCCTTGCAGGTCTGCCGTGATGGCGACTGACATCTTGGAAGCAACAGCTGGCTAAGACATTGAACATAGGCCACCACAATAATTTTACGTCTCCCTGTGCTTGCAGAGAAATGCTCACGCTCTCGTACAGTTGCTGTTGATTTCGTTCTGTGGAAACAAAGAACATGCATGCTAGCTGTGGTATTATTAAGATCAAGATGATCGTTGCCTGCTGCTCACGCATGTCCGCCAGATGCACGTGACATTTGAACATTTATTTTCCCAAATCGATCGTCTGGTGAGACCAAAGTGCGTTTGTCTTTTCGGTATTATCCTGAAAATGAGATTTGGTGTTTAGTAGGTCTCAAAACCTGACTGCGCGGCATTACTCAAAGCACCGGTCGGACCGCGGCTAGCCTTTCCCCCAAACGACTCAAAGATTCTGCCTGGCAGTCAGCCACAGTGGCATTGCTCATTCGCACCACGGCGCGTCCTTCAGCTCTTAAGTCTCATCATCGTACCAGTCACACATCATTTCAACTCTATTGCCACATCTCTGACCTCTGAAAACCCCCGTCAGAAGCTTCTCAAAGCATTCACACTCAGAGCAACCGGCCCAAAATGGCCCCGCCACCGCCTCCCCCAGCAGACTTCACATTTGACCCGTCCCTAGCAGACTACAACATCCTCATCCACGACTACCTCTCCAAGCTAAACGAGGCCGCCGTCCCCAAGCTGGAAGGCCTAGCCACCGGCGCCGTCATCTTCAGCGCCCACCACCCAGCAGGCCAACCAGACCGTGTCCTCCTGGTCCAGCGCGCATCGCACGATTCAATGCCGAACAAGTGGGAGATCCCCGGCGGCGCGGTCGACGACAACGAGACCGTGCTAGGCGGGCTGGTGCGCGAGGTGTGGGAGGAGAGCGGGCTCGAGGTCAGGCGCTTCACCGCCTCCGTCGGGTCCGGCGCGGGCCTGGCCGCGGGCGCCGTGTTCCAGACCAGGCGCGGCAGGTTCATCTTCAAGCTGACGTTTGTGGTCGAGGTGGAGGACTCGGCCGCGGTGGCTCTGGACCCGGACGAGCACCAGGACTATGTGTGGGCTACGGAGGAGGAGTGCAGGGCGAAACTGGTCGATAGGTCTGCGGAGGGGAAGGCACCGACCGAGTTGGTTTTCACGACTGCGGCGCAGGAATGGGCTATCTTGCGGGCTTTTGAGACGCGGAGGAAGGACCGTGGAGAATAGACGGCGTTCATAAAGGTGCTGCTTTACATACATGGAGTAGAACATTGGCCCCGAGGTCGTAATTGGTGATGGGTGTGTTCACACATGGGATATCGGTTGTGACATAATATCTGTTCTAGAGAAATAGACAAGTCATTGGCAAAAGCTTGTCACACGGCCTGCAAATCTATATGACCGTTCATTACTGATTGATCTTTCTGCAAGAATGCCGTGGACCATCAAGGACTTCTTGTGCTGCCGAAGCGAGACTGATCCTCACTCAGTATGAGCACTAGATATTGAGGTCAAGAATCAAGCGTTCCTCATCTTAATCAACAGAAGACTGGTGTAAAACAATTTTCGACACTATGGATCGTTGTCACAAAAATTTTGCGCAGTGACAGCAACAACGCAAAGGAAGGACGTGACTTGTTTCGACAGCGCCTTACAACGGCTCATGATAACTCTCGATACCGAAGATGCCTAGGTGGGTATTTAGTGTGACCCATAAGCTGAATTGGCCGCCGTCGCTGTCAAATACGAGCTTCACCGCATAAAACACGATTTCCCGGGCGGTCACTTCTTGGGATACGACAGCAAAGCACCTGGTGGATTCCGACTTTCTGCACTCTCGAGACATGCAAAGGCAGGCGATGACAGTACAACATTGAATTGGATTCGAACAGTTATTAAGCACATTTTCAATTGATGTCATCAGATTATGGCCGCTAGCTGTGATCATAGGGACCCGTTGTCACATGGTGCCAAGCTCGCCGAGGTGAGTGCAAGCAAGGGGGTTTGTTTACTGCGCGAGGTCGGCTCGGTCATCTCCCCCGAATCGAACCCCCTTCCACATCCCTTAAAATAGAATAACCTTAACCAAGCACCATGCCAGGTGGACCCATGTTGCTTGAGCGGATGTAAATACGAGCACGGAGGGCCCGCAGTGTGATCATTGAGGCTCTGTGGAGAGGGCACTGCCAGGGCTGCCAAGTGCGATCCTTGCCGCAGACCCGTCCAGTCCCACAGAATAGATGAAAGCTTGGCTGCCAGGAGCGGTGTTGAGGATCCTAGAAAATGGTATAAAGGGGAACAGCGAACATTCCATTCGACGTTCTTCTGGTTCTCGATAAGCCAGCCAACTAGACCGACTCGAATCAACAGACAACGTCCATCCCACCAGTCTCACGAATCCTTCAAGATGCAAATCGCCACCTTCACCAGCATCCTGGCCCTCGCGGTCTCTGCAAGCGCCACCACCGTCTACGGCACGCTCCAGAAGTGGTACGATGCAAATGCCACCTGCACGCAGGACACGATCCTCTACCCAGAGGGCCAGAGCCTCGCCTTGGGCACTCTCGACTCCTGTGACGTGGTCACCCCCGGAGTGGACGGTGCGGAGTTCCAACTGTTTGAGGGCATCCCTCTCACTCCCCTGTTCGGCTGTGAGTTTCCCAACCCCCAAATACACAAGTCTCCTTCCTCAGAATGAGATCCCTCTCCAGTCCACAACGTGCGTCATCAGATCGCCGACTGACATTCCTGCCCAAATAGTCCAGCTGTTCTCCGACGCTGAGTGCAAGGAGCTGGTGACAGACGAGTCACGAAAGTGTGTCACGGGCGTCAAGTCATACAAGATCGTGCGCCTGTAAAGGGGATCAAGAGTACCATGGGTGACAACGAGGGCTCGCTTTGCCACAAGTCATCACTGCAAGTGAGATAACGAGCACATGGCGCGTGCAAAGGGAAGCCCTGCATGCTCGTGCAAATGTGGCACGGGTTCACTGGAGAAGTGTCAATCTGCTTGACTCGGGCCTTAGCATCTCTACAGGTAGCCGATCATGCCGGGAGATGACGACGGGGTTCTGAGGACAGAGAGAATCCGTCTCCGAGTCGACTTAGCCACTTGGTCGACTGATACTTCGTGTATATAGATTCAAATTGATCCATTAGAAATACCATGCCACTATGTTTGAGTCAAAGCGACATTAAGATTGAGCCAGCCGTGGCGGAGGTGCTCGGCTTAGAGCAGGCTATAATTATAGCCTGATAACAACGCTGCCGACAAGGCCGACATCCAGAGTGAAGATTGTGTGGTTTCCAAATCTGCAGGCTGCCTTGACAATCAGATGAGTAGCTGTGTTAAATTTGAGGTGATGAAAGAATGAAGGGCTCTTGTCACAATGATGGTTGGATGATGCATTTGGTACTAATATTTGCCTGTGCCTGGATTGAGACGGGATTGCTGTTCAGGTCAGAGCGAGAAAGCATGGGGAAGATCACTCTGTGAGTGAGGTGTACGGACAGTGGAAGGGATGAATGATGCATTCGGCTACAGCAGCTCTGCCCCTGAAGCTGTGACGTCTTGCCGGCGGGCTGTTGCTGCTGACTAAGGGTGTTGCCTGCAGACAAAGAACGCGGTTGAGGGGCCTGTTTAGTTTAGCGAGACGCGACTTGAAGGAGGCCCCGTTATTCCACACCAGCCTTGAGCAGATCCAACCCGTTGCTCAGCCAATCCCTACCAAACCCATGCCTTTGCACGGGTAACAATTCCAATCCGACGCGACCAAGGTCATGGACTCGCCCCCAGCATCCTCAGACCATGGTGACGAGGCCTTCGACCACTCCCACCCCTTCGCAGGCGTCGTCGTCTGCTGCACCAGCATCCCCACCGACCTTCGTGTAAGTCCTGCTGCGCAGTGCTCAGCCTTGTTGACTACATCTTGACGACCGAAACTGACGCTGTCCACCTTGCCCGCCCTCAGGCAACAATAGCGAAGAAAACGGACGAGCTCGGCGGCATCCACAAGTACGACTTGACCCCGGACGTTACCCACCTCATCGTCGGCGAGTACGACACCCCCAAATATAGACATGTCGCCAAGGAACGCCCCGATATCAAGGCCATGGCCGTGGGCTGGGTCGATGCCGTGCGAAACCTCTGGGTCCGGGACGAGCAAATCGACTTCCGAGCATTGGAGAAGGAGTGGACTTTAAAAGCATTCGAGACTGGCGGAGCTGCAATAGACGAGAATCAGGAGGTTGGCCCCAAGACTACGCTGAACTGCTGCTTGACGGGTTTCGACGAGCGTACGTTCCTCCCACGGCTGGCCTGGCAACTCTGGCTGGCAAACCAAAGGCTAACTCATGTCCGCAGCGACCATGCGCCAGGAAATAATCGACAAGATAAAATCCCATGGAGGCAGCTACACAGGCGACCTCAGCAGACAGGTCAGCCACTTGATTGTCTATAGACCCGAGGGAAAGAAGTACCTGGCCGCCAGGAACTGGGGGCTGCACATCGTAGGGCTTAAATGGGTGTACGATTGTGTGGAGCGCGGCATGATCCTCGATGAGAAGGCCTACGACCCCTTGCTTTCTGAGGAAGAAATCGGCTATGGAGCATGGAATAGAAAAGCGAGCGCAAACCGTCGGATATCCCTTGGCAAGCGACAGAGAGAGGCGGCGAAACAAGAGCAAGGGCGACGCAAGCTCAGGAAGACGGCAAGCATGAAGCTGAACAGCCAGAGGGACAACATGTGGGGTGAGATCCTGGGACAGCCGTCCGTCGACCCGACCGCCTCTCACCATGCCGAGGAGCCCACCCAGCCGTTGCCGAGCGATTCCGTCCTGCGGTCCAATGCGTCTATATCACGGGTCAGTGAGTCGGTTGACACCAGCCGCTCGCGTTCCCCGTTCGTTGGCGCAGGGAACAAAGGTGACAACATCTTTGCTTCGTGTTGCCTGTACGCTTTCGGGTTCCCTCCACGGCAGACCGATGTTCTTGTCAATACGGTCTCATCCCTGGGAGGTCTTGTGGTCGGGTCCCTGGCAGACATCACAACCTCAGAGGGAATGATCCGTCGCTTTGTAATAGTGCCTCAAAGCGCCGATCAGAAGTCACTTCCACTCCTACCAGATGGTGTGGATCTCATTACGGAATGCTTCATCGAGAGATGTCTACACAGAAAGGCTCTACTGGATCCAAAGGACCATGTCATTGGTAGACCGTTCCCAGTGTTCCCCATCGAGGGCTTTGAGAAGCTGTCGATATGCACTGCCGGCTTCACCGATGTCGATCTACTGCAAGTGGATAAGTCCATCCGCCAGCTCGGAGCACGCTTTGAGGAACGTTTCAACGCCGAAAGTTCACTGCTGCTGTGCGCCTCCCTGAGTGCCGTCCGGAAACAGAAGCTCGACCTAGCATTACTCTGGAATGTCCCCGTTATCAAGGCGGAATGGCTTTGGGCGTGCATATCACAGGGCAAAAGGTTGTCAACCAAGCCGTTCCTGTTCCTTGAGCTCAAAGCAAGGGCCACCACGGAGAAGAGCGCGACATCAAAACCATTAAACAGATCCAAATCGACGTCCGACGTGTCCAAGAAGTTGACGCCAAAGTCACTGCCAGAGCGCACCGAGAAGCCAGGTAGGGCCAGCCTCCCGGGCCCAGACATGTCGGCCTTTGACCCAACGCCGCTTGTGTCCACTGAGCCTCCACTATCTCATGCCAGGACATCGACAAGGAATGACTCCAATGCCGCCACCGAGTTTGAGACCGCCCTGACACATCAGTCCAGGGAGAAGCCGCCATCACAGAAACCTGAGGCACGGCCCAGTTCGAGAAACGACTCTCGTCCACTGGGTGAAAAGTCTGCAAACGAGCTGAACAAAACCTCGGCCAAAGACACACCCCAATCTCCACAACGCAAGCCGCTCACACGCGTGCGAAGCGAAGTCTGCGACTCGGAAGCAGGCGACGACGACGAAGGTCTCGACGCACCAAACGACGATGACCCAACCCCGCAACCAGCAGCCCGACCAGATTCGGACGAAGGCCCCGATGCCGCGGCTGCCGCCGCCGCCGAGCTCGAGGAGGAGCGCAGGATACAACGCGAGAGGGCAGAAAAGGCAGAAGCGGAGCGCCTGGCCCTCTCGTCAAAGCTCACCTCCCTCCTGGGCGGCGCACCCGCGAACCCCGCCACCGCCGAGATCAGCCGAAACAACTCGTACAACAGCGACTCCGCGGCCGCAGCAGCAGCAGCCGCGGGCAAGGACGACGCGAGGCCCGCCTCGAGGCGGAAGAGGCGGGACGTCATCGGCCGCGCCATCAGCAACGCCTCGGTGGCGTCGACGGGGAGCGCGGACTCGTCCGCCGGGCTGGGCAGGTCCGCGGTCATCAACGAGGGGGGCGAGGGCTCGTCGCAGGAAGGAGGAGCCGGCGAGAGCGGAGCCCCGGCGGCCAGCACGCAGGTCGAGTACGACGACCCGGAAGCCAAGATTAGTAAAGAGAGGCTGGTGAGTAAAATGCTCAGAGGTGGGAGAGCAGTCGGCGGCGGTACAACAGAAGCCCCCCGCGGCGTCGAGACCGGGGCTGGCAATAAGGTTAAGCCTGCGCCGACGGCGTCTGGGCGGGCTTTTGGGGGTCGGAGCATGCGGCCGAGATGATGGGGTGGCGTTGTTGGGTTCTCTTTGCTCGTACCAATGGCGGCGACTGGAATGGTTAGTCGGGTTCCCTCTTTGCTTCCACCACTTGTTTGCTCCATGGCTGGTCATGTCGATTATGATGATAATGTTTCTGTCTGTTTGTTGGGGCATGTGCATATGTGCATCTCTGTGCATCTCTGTGTCAGGAGTCCGGTATGGCTAGGCTGGGTCAGTCAGTCTGGGGTATAGTTTTATGGCTCTCTAATCACGACGGGACAGCCGTCCAGGTTGAACACATATGGGGTTGCACGAACAACGTCTTGCTATCGTCCCGTCGCGCTGGTGAAGGTTGCCCGTTGCCCACTTGGGTCTTTCTCGGAGGGGGTCGATCCTCGTAATTTGGCGGGAGGCGGGAGGCAGCCTGCCGGACGTTCATCTGCGGAACCGCCTCTCGACGCAATGGACGAGGAGGCCTTTTTTCGTGCCTGGTCACCCTAGACTGTTCGCTCATTGATTGTGCCGGCGTCACCCATCCCCCTCCCGTTCGTCCCCAGGGGTCACCTCCAGTCGACGCTACAAAAGAGTGAGTGGTGAGCGGGAACCAAAAAAGGGCAGGTGAGGATCCTATTGTGCGAGATATCTGCGCACAGCAACGGGATGGCATATATGTGACATCCTTTGAGGTGTCAGGCTCCGAGGTCACGGCCGCAGGCAAGGAGTCAGTGTAACCAACCACCTGTAAAAACATGTCTTGCAGTACCATCGGAAGGTAATGTGTCTCTCACACAAGGACAACGGCAGCTTCTGCGGCGGGATTGACACGAGACAAATCAAATTGGTATGACATACAACGGGGGGTATATATGTAAAGAACAGAAACCAAGACAGTCAGACGAGACAAGACAGGCAGATAGATGATCAACATGAAACCAGTGGTATCTTCCCTTCCAGTTTTCTCCGTTTCCCTGCAAAGAAAATCCCGTCTCTTTTCCCAATACAAAAGGCCTCTGTACTGTATTCCAATTGTCGCCGTTCTTCCTTTCTTTAATACATGACTTTATCTCACATAATACATTGACTCATCATCAACACACGATATCCATACAAAATCGTCCAGACATCACTGTAGACCGGGACAGGCACAGCCTGCCTGGCCTCTGCTGCGTTCGTTCGATCCAAGTTTACAGCCCAGACGCGGCTTCGGTGAGGACGCCCAGGAGTGACGCCGCGGCACCTCCGATGCCGACGGCCCCGAGCGTCTCGCCCCAGACACGCTTCTTCGCGCGGCGCTTGTCGCGTGCCTCCTCACGCTCGCGGTCACGGTCGGCAGTCCGGTCGCGCGTGGCATCACGGTCACGCGGGCGGTAGTGCGACGACGACGAGGAGTGGTGGTCGCGGTCGCGATGCTGCCTGTTGTCTCGCTCCCTGTCGCGATCCCGCTCGCGCTCTCTCTCGCGGATGGCGTCACGGTCTCTATCACGGTCGCGGTCGCGGTCACCGCCGCGCTCGCGATCCCTGTCACGATCTCTGCGGCGGCGGTCGCCGTCTCTCTCCCTCTCTGCTCTCCTCCGTTCCCTGCGCTCCCTGCGTTCTCTCTCTCTCTCCAGCTCTCTGGGGTCAACCTCCCTCGGGCCATCCTCGTCGAATCTGACGTGGTTCTCGTTACGATTCTTGAGGATGGGCTTGGGCTGGGTGACGGCTGCGGGTGAAGTCTTCTCAACGATGACCGGGTAGACCCTGTGGCCTTTCCGATCTCCCTTTTCTTCGAGCTCTGGCTCCTCTTGGATGGTGGAGTTGGTCGAGGCTCTCCTGTTACGTCGGCGACGGTGCTCTCGAGGGATGTACTTGTCCGTCAAGGCCCCTGACCGATCGCGGGACTCGGAATCAGTTGTATCCGACTCATCCCAGATGATGTCCTCGGAGTCCGTCTCGCTAGTCGTGTCAGAGTGCTGGAGATGCCGCCTTCCGTTGGTATTCCGCTTCTCTTCAGGGTAGTATGCAGTTGGCCTGTACTTGGGATCGGAGTGGGCCCTGTCTCGGCCAGCTCTCAAAGCTGCCGATTTCCTTGCATAGTCTGCGATTTGGTCCTTTGTCAACACGCCTAGCACGGCGACAAAATCCGGTCTTGCCTCGTATCGTACGCCAGCCTTCGTAAGGACCTCAGTCGATACCAGGCTCCGCTTGATACGAGTCCATTTGGCTTCGAGGGGTATTTCATTGCCAACGCTGTCCGGTGCGAGGCGGGAATAACGCTGGGGTCTGGGTGCCGATGTTGGCGGTGGTGGGAAGCCAGGCGCCGAGGACGGCGGTGCCGAGGAGGGAAAAGGAATGGGCGCGGCGCCTTGTGAAATGGGAGAGGCGTAGGGAGGTGGCGGCGTCAGTGTGGAAGCCGTCGGGCTTCCGTAACCGGGGAGAGGTGGGACGTATCGCGGCGCTGCGCCTTGAAGAGCCTGCGACTGTGGCGATGAGCTAAGCGGGTGGTCCGGCGGCAGGGCAGCGACGGGGGGCGGAAGATATCGTGTGCTGGGTGAAGTGCCCGGCGAGACGCCGTAATTTGTGGGCAACAGGGCCGGCGAGAGACCAAGCCCACCCATGCGGGCCGAGAGATTGTCAGCTTCATTGCGGTCCAGGGCCATGAGATCCTGAGTGGAGATCAGAGCCAGTTGCTGCGAGTCCGTTGAGCCCGAATCCGAACAGGAATCGGACGAATAGCGCTCGTAGGACGTTTGCATCGGCATGCTTGTTGGTGGTGGTGGAGGGGGGCCGCCTTGTTGGCTCTGCGGCATGTAAGGGTTATAACCCGACTTGGTTGGTGAACGGCCCTCCGCATAGTTGGGCCACTGTTCCGGCTGGCGCCGTTCAAGTTTCACGCTGGGCATGAACTTCTCGTTGTCCATGCTGGGCGAGACCATCTCCTTGGGAGACATGGTCTCGCCATGGGGATTTGATGGGTACGAGGCCGGGGTGATCTCCACTGGCGGTGGCAAGGGTGAGGATCCATACTGCTGCAGTTGGCGAGCACCGGATGCGGGCGTCTCCGGATATGGCGCGTACTGCTGAGCTGCATATGCACCGTTGCGGCGACCCTGCGGCAGCTGTTGGTCTAGAAGGCCACGCACCGACGGCGGCTTGTCATCCAGGTAACCGTTTGAGTCCAGCTCACGGATGTAAGCGCGCAGAACTTCCTGCGAGCCAAAGAGTCAGCGGTCATATACAGGTCAGAGTTTTCCACGCCCAATGAGCGTGGTGGCACCACATTGAGGCGCTGCTGTGTAACGTTGACACGTCTGAATCGAGGAAGAAAGGAAGTGTAATTTGAGACACCGCATGTGTGATGGTTCGGCGACATGTTACTCACCTTGTGCTTCCTGAGGACATCACTTGAGAAGCCCTCCTTGACCAGCTCGGCCCAGAACTGCTGCCACATCTGATCCTCGCTCTCCTGGGCGGCATCACCTGAGGCCGAGGCCCTGGCCCTGCGCTGGAACAGACGCGCAGCCACAACATCGACCTTGTCCTTGATCTTGTCCATCTGCTGGCCGTCTGCATGTTCCAGGTCGACAGGCTTGTGCTGCCGCGTCGGATTGTGCAGCTGCACCGTGTCCAGGAAGATGTCGATGTTGGTCTTCTGGTTCGCCAGCTTGGTCCTTATCAGAGCGACCATGTCCCTCTCGCGGTCCTCCATGCGCTTGGCACTGGAGTTTGCCCGTTCTCTTCGCCCACTGTCGGGGCTTTCGCCGTCGCTGGGATAAGAGCCATACTTCTCGAGGATCGTGTCCAGCTGCTTGAGCGTGAAGTCGGTGTCCTCGACTATTGGTGTAAGTTGACGGGCGTAGACTGAGGATTCATATCCGTCGCTGTTCAGGAGACTGTCTGGGTCCTCTGCCTCGGCGCGGAGATGCTTGAGGACCGAGTGCAGAGGGCGTACACCAGTCGCGATCTCTGCAAATTCGGGGCCTGATGTTTTCGCGCGGCGGTAGAGGTTGCGTGCAGTCGCCGCGACAGAGGAGATGTACGAAATAGAGGTGCTATCTACCGGCATGTCGTAGTAGTTGCCGCTACGCGGCGCCGTTCTAGGTAGGCTGCTTGCCAGCTCTGGTGCAGGCACGGTGGCCCTCGCTGTTGGGTAATGGTGATGGTGTTGCTGGTCGAAGCGGGCGTGCTGTGGGCTCCTCTCTGCGTTTGGTGTGTGTGCAGTGTGTCGGCGTGGACGTTTGGTCGAGTGGAACAGAGCACCCTGGGTTGTGGACAGGTGAGGATGGACAAACATGCTGACGGCTGTCTACGCCAGAGAGCGAAGATCCGGGCCAGGTTGGGTGTGGGCGGCTATGTAATGGACGGGCGTGATACTGTCATAGGCTTGCCCCAGAAGGGCGTGGATTGTCGCAGACCAGGCCAGGGCTGAGGAGACCGGCAAGGGAGCTGGGGGTCATGTACCTCAGCCTAAGACGCATGTAGGGGCTGCAATCCGACGGCACGGGTCCAACGTGTCTTAGCCCCGGAGGATGGGATCAGAAGGGGACTAAGGCGGGCGGAATTGCGGGTGCTTGGGTGCGAGTTTGGGTGTGTGGTGTGTGTGTCAAGATAGCAATCCAGGAACAAGAAACTTGGAACTCGGTCACACAGTCGTCAAGAGGAAGTGCGCCGCGTCGAGGGTCGTCGAGGATTCAGATGATGATGCTTCTTGCAAGGGTGAAGACTCAGAGCTCGGCTCGAGGACGAAGGGAGACAGACAAGAAGAGGAGGGGGCGAAGACAGGACACGGATCAGGAACAGACTGGCGAGGTGGTTAAAACACAAACAAGTCGGCATGTGCTCGTATGTATGTATGCGATGTGGGTACGTATGTGTTACTGCGTGTGTGGATGGGGAGCAAAGCCGGATGGATGTGTATTTTGGTCGTGTTACGAGTCGCGAAGGAAACAAACAGAAGCTCCATGCCATTTGTGTGTCCATGTCACTGTACCTGTAACCCAGGCGAGTTCAGCTGCCCGTTGGGATGGTCCGCATCCTCGGGGCGCATATCCACAGGCAGACCAAGATAGAGATGGCGTGTAGCAGAATGATGATGCCTCAGCACGTAGAGGGTCTGTCATGGAGGGCAGTTAATCTTGGAAGATTTTCTCCGGCTCGAAACAGATCGTCTCTCCAGCCTCCAGTCTCCTGGCTCCAAGTCTCCGGACTGATGGGGCGGATGGGGGATGTGGGGGACTGTGTGTGGAGGTGATGAGTTATCTGTCTCGAGTATGTGTACTGTTACCTCGAGCAGTCAAGGCAAGGATTCTTGCACACGCCATCATAGCTGCATTTAAATTGGGAGCGGCATTGGTTGAACTTGCTTGTCCTTGGTGGTTGGTGGTGTTCGTCACAGAACGGCCTGCGTCGACGCGACTGGACGCAACTGGCCCCAGCTCCCCCAGCCGGACGCAGCAAGGGACCTCTGCGAAATTCTATGCAGGGAAGCAGCTGCACCCTGCACCTTCTGGATGACGTCGCATGATTTCATCGACCATGGTTGGCACGGGCCACCTCCTTCCCCGGATCCTCTCCAATCAGCCTGGGGGTGTTTCTCTGCACTACGACTACGTACACAGTAAGACAGGTGGTCTGTGCAAAGTTGGAGAGAGGCAGGAGAGGCAGTTGGAGGGGGTCGGCACTGAGAGCCACTCAGGCTGTTCAGTCCCAGGTCCGTCCGGCGAAGACGCGAAGAAGCTCCAGAGCTCCTTCTAGCCTCGAACCTTGGGGCGCCTGCGCCACCGGGCTGTAACGGAGCACTGGCACCACTGAGAGAGCCTGGAAGGCCCATCACCTTCCATCCACCGATGACTTGCAGGCCTCGACCCCCTCCAGGAATCGAAATCGAAATCGACCAGCAGACCTCGTCGACCTCTCCCCACCAAACTAAGGTCACAAGCCTGACAAGGTGGTGGGCCACCCGGAACCCGAGGCCACACTTCTTGGCTACACTTCTGCAGTTTTGTTGGGCTTTTCTGTCTGGATTTCCCCCTTGCGATGATACCTAGCAACTACCGTTATTGCGACCACCATGCTGACCAGGGCTGGCGGCTGGCCCCGTCCTGGACCAAAAAAGAACCCCGGGCGTCCGCGTCGCAGGTTCATGAGAATCCCGTAATAAGTACAGGGCAGACACGCAGATATCATGGACAGCGCATGAAGCACGCCTGTATTTTTGACCCATCTTCCCCATACTAATCCATGGACGACGCAGAAGCAAGAACAAACAGTGGGGACTCTTGAGGTTTCGCCGAAGAGATGCCAATACGACGGCATACCCGGGGACAAAGTTGGTCGGGACTTGTTCATCTGAACGGCCTGCCTGCACGGGGGTATTGCCGTCCACGCCCCGGCGATTCGGACTTTCTTTTGTTCGCCTTGACTTAAACTCCCCGTGTGCAGAGTCCAGACACGGATTCGATATGGATTCTGCATATCACGAAGAAAGCTGTGAAGAGAGCCAGCCAGGTCTAGGTCAGTAAGCCAAGGCGCTGCTCCACATCCCTTCTCCCGTATTGGAACGTAGGAGGTAAGTCAGTACACGTGCAGGTCAGAATTCTGACCACTCTCAATCGATCCGCTCCAATCCTCGCAATCCTCCCTCTGATCTTCGCGGGCAAAGACCGGGACGTGAAGAAATTTCTGGCCCGCCATCGCCACCTCGTGATGTTCGATTGCCGTCGACTGCTTTGCCCCGTCGCACAAGGTATCATTGCAGACCACAGCCATCGAAACGAACAAGACACAGTCGTCCAATCGCAGAACCAAACGTCCTTGGCACTTAGATCCCGCCATAAGCCCACGGCTAAGCACGAACAGCTTGGCTTGGCCGCGCCCCATTTGCGTGCAGCGAAAAGCTGTCAACCGAGTTGGCGTGGAGAAGCCCACGGGCCTGCATGACAGGCAACTTGTCGCCTTGTCCTTGCACGACAACCCCGAATCTTGCAGCTGCACGCCGGCAAACGTGGCATAGCCGCAACGCCAGCACCGCACGCTCCAGACTCAAGCCGCTGACCAGCTAAGACAAAAAGTGGGCTGCTGCCTTGCTGGCCAAACAACCCTTACCGTGCATAAGCTTGACTATCGTGCATGCTGCCCAACAGCTGACAAGCGGACAAACAAGAAATGGCGACAGCCGCAGCGGGCTAGCGAACCGGCATACATGTTGTCGATGTATGATATGCCAACTTGTCCAAACAGCTCTGCTACCAAGGCCATCATCATGCAGATGATTGATAACAAAGTGCACAAATGGGGTGGTGCTTGGGCTGCAAGACGTCGGTCCACACTTTTAATAATGGCATCTGCTGAACCCAGCCCATCCTATTGACAACGCCATTCCAGTTGTCTCGCAGCATTACCCTGCAGTCAGGCTCATGGGAACGCCTAGACTACTGTTGAAGACTAGCAAAGCGACTGGTCTCTTTCGCCCGGCCGAGTCATCCGGAGAGCATCGCCCGACTACTTGGGCAAACAGAATCAGCCGTACGCCACGCTGCTAGATATGCCGACAAGTAGGTCATATTTGTGCATTTTCTATTTCACCGACAAGGAAAGATACAAGAATTACGTCGTCGCCTACCAAGTCTGCTGTAAGTCCGCTGCTGCCAAGATATAGATATGTGCGGAGTGGTCCGGCGGCTCATACCGACCCTTCTTCGAGCCGCATCGTCCGCCAATCGGTATGGCCCTGGCTTATGGGTTGTGTCCAAGATGCGACAAGCTTCATTCCCGTAGTATCCAATGATGGATGGAGCACAACCATGAACGATAACACGTCAATACCGGTGCTGCTTGGACGTTTTGTGACACTTAGGCAGAACCAATGCTTAGGTCCTGACGTCCGTCCACCCAACTGCTTTCTAAGTTTCTGCTCTGTCCCTGTTTTCATGTACTCCTGCTGCAAATGCACCTTTGAAGTTGAGTAAGTACAGGCAAGAATCTATGCTGGGAGTCCATGTCTTCAATAACTTGAATCTTGATACAACTTATGCAAAGACAGAAGGGATATGGCCTCGTTCCTTACAGATTCTGAAACAGTGTAATCTGCAAACCATCGAGAGGATACTGTGGCGATGTCAGGGACTTCACAGAATGGTGTTGTAGCAGCCTGGGCCAAGACCTATAGACTGAGACGTATTCGCGTATTTGGCCAGGTCTTTGTGTGATTCGCTTGGGATGTGAAAACACTCAAGTATTACGCGAACTTCAACTCTACGTACCCTCCCCATCTGACAGAATGCCCCAGCTACATAAAGGTTGTGTGCTTGCCGCTGAGACCGATGGTCTGAAATGACGTTGTAGAATTTAACAACCTTAGACATTGCTCAAGATCCAATCCCGCACCATGCAAAGGGAAGCGAGTGACTGGCAAGATTCCGTCCGAGCAATAGCTGCTCACCAAATAATTTATTGGACTTCATGGCACTGCAATTAAGCTCATCTCCCCCGCCGTGGGATATGATTTCCTGTGAGGCGAGACCGTAATCGAGACAAGGACTCCATGGTCCGTTGAACTTACAATATTGCAGATCAGAGAGCTTTGGATCTCTGGCAACACATATCAGGCGCTGACGATGAATAATCGTGCTCATACAAGACCTCTCGATAGCGAATACAAGGTGAGTTCACGTTCGGACTTCATACCGCGCATCATCGGCCCAACATGAAATTTTAACGAGGCTCAGGCCGCCTTGGACGTCCTACACGACCGACGACGACCACGACGCCCTACAGAGCCGGCAAATGATGAATTGAATCCAAGTGTAAACGGGAACCCGTTCGTGACTCCTGGGCTGAGGGGCGCTCCAGGCATCCAGGGGATGACGAAATGGATACAGAAGTTGGGTTACTCGGTCAGCAAACAACTTTCCCACCACCGGTCCCCACATACAATATCCTTATCAAACACAAAACCCTTCTGTTGACCAGGCTTCAGGTCGCTGATATCAACAAATTGAACATCATCCACGTCGCGGGCACCAAAGGCAAAGGAAGCACGTGCGCCTGGGCCGAATCGTTTCTACGAGCACATGGTGAAAGGACCGGGTTCCCCAAGAAGACAGGTCTGTACACATCACCTCATCTCATCTGGCCCGAGGAACGGATCCGCATCAACTTGGAGCCCCTGTGCAAGGAGAAGTTTGCCAGGTACTTCTTCGAGGTGTGGGACCGCCTGCTGGAGCAGAACGATGGGGACACCAGCGCGCT
Source organism: Diaporthe sp. NJD1 (assembly GCA_013842865.1). Lineage (NCBI taxonomy): Eukaryota > Fungi > Ascomycota > Sordariomycetes > Diaporthales > Diaporthaceae > Diaporthe > Diaporthe sp. NJD1. Next base: position 187,263 of record JACDXY010000020.1, read on the forward strand.
GCCTCGGTACCTCCAACTTCTGCTTCTAGTAGCCTTCCATGCGTTCATCAGCGAGGGGGTCGGAGCAGCCATCATCGAGACCCACCACGGGGGCGAGCACGATTCTACAAATGTTATTAACCGCCCCGTGGCGACCGTGGTCACCTCCCTCGGCATGGACCATGTCGAGCAGCTCGGCCCGACGATCGGGAACATAGCCTGGCACAAGGCAGGCATCTTCAAGCACGGTGCCCACGCCTTCTCGGCACCGCAGGACTCAGCCACCGCCATTGAGGTCCTCCGCCGTCGGGCGTCGGACAAAGGGGTGCCCCTCCAGTTCGTAGGAGTGGATGAGTCACTACTTCCGGTGGACTCGACCCGGCTCAGGCCGGCAGTGCAAATGCTCAATTGCTCAGTCGGCCTGGCTGCTGCGCGCCACTTCCTGAGAAGAATGACGCCGAAGGACACTTCCGAGGAGGGTGGCATCCTAGACGAAGATGACATTAGGCAGGCGGTAGAGGCTTTCTCATGGCCAGGCCGATTCCAACTGGTATTCGAAGGGCATCATGAGTGGTACCTCGACAGCGCACACAACGAGATGAGCGTCAGCAAGGCGTCCGAGTGGTCCATCGGGAATGTCTGTCCCGAGCCTTGCACGGGCTCAGAAGAGAGACCCAAGCGAGTCCTGATATTCGGCCAGTTCTCAAGCCACCGGGGTTCCGTATCCGTATTGGACAGCCTAGCGGTCTGTCTGAAGCCGATCCATTTCGACAAGGTTATTTTTACTCCCTGTCAATCCAATTACGACATGGCCCGGCTTCGCCAGGCGCACACTGAAAGTAGGTATATGAGATGCATCAAATTACACGTTACGAATAGATAGACTAATGAGATCAGAAATGTTATCAGTGAACAGCGAGCTGCTACGAGGCTTCGAGAACGCGTGGCGGAAGCATTATCCGGGCTCCGATGTTGTGCAAGCTAGAGACGTAGAGCAGGCTTTGACAACAGCCAGGAATTTGTCTGCAGATGCTAGGGAACGCACGCAGACGCTCATCACGGGAAGTCAACTATTGGTTGGAGGGGCACTCTCGGTCCTGAATGGGGGAACTGTCATTTAAATTAAAATTTTTGCGAGAAAAGAATCTTGGGGAATATCCATGAGAGACGTAGACCGGGTTTGGAAAATGTCTCCTTACTCTCGAGAATAAACTCTCTCCCCACCCAAGGTCGACGGGCATCGCGCCCGGCCCATCCAAAGGCGCAACGGCAGAAAACGACATGTGAGCCGCATGTAGCCGTGAGCTTAATGGCCGGATGAATAATGGAAGCCTGGGGCAACTTTGGTCAACAACGATGTCCCCAGGACCTTCCGGGCTGTGACTGTTTTCCCGCTCTGATCGAGCAGCCTACACTGTTAAAGAAAACGCCATTTTATCGCTCTTTCGCCCTTCAGTATGCCTCCTCCCTCCGATCGGTTTTGCGATGCGGCTCTGTGTGGGCCAAGGCCAAGCGCTGACCCGGATCCGTCAAGCTGGGAGCTCCCAGCTAGCCGGTGGCTTACGCGATGTCAGACCAACAAACACAGATGGCACACCATGCAACGGGATTCACACTAAGATTGGCCCAGGTAAGAGAGGCTTGACAATAGCTCAAGGCAGACACGCCAGGCGCAATCCCGTCGAAACTGCCCGTCATTCCGGGGAGGATTCCTCCAGACTACGTGAGATCGCCTATGTACCTACTCAGCAGTCGAGGCCGAGGTACCCCGTGATAACGTGTGACTGCCTCCTGGCACTTCCATCGTCGGCGGGTGCCGGACTGGTTTGTGGGATGGAGATGCGATGCGGCTCTGCTGCCCACGATCTGGGCAAATTCTCATGCAAAGTCAGAACCCCGAAGTGCGCCTGGAAGCTAAGCCAACCAGCTAGCCCTTCTCCCCTTCCTTCCGGAACCTTTGTCCCGAGAGAGGGAACAGGCAATCCGGGCGGAAAAGGCGTTCAACGTCGTAAGGACCGAGAGACAGGAGGACGACAGCTAACACACTGCGGGCACAGAAACAGATAGAAACAGAAACAGAAGCACTGCCCGCCTGTCTGTCTGTCAGCCCATCTGCTCCGTCCGCCTTGTCCACCGCGGTTCCCCGTCCACAGCATAAGGCAAGACCACAAACATCAAGAAAAGAAACAGAGTAGAGGAAATTCCCCGTGCGGTACTGTACACGTATCCGTTGCAAGTGACCGCATCCGAGACGAGGTCTCGAACACCCTTCACGCAACACCAGCGTCCCACAGGCACGCGCGCGTGTCGAAGCCTTAAAACCCCCCGGAAGGCCGGCCCCGGCCAACCAGCGAGTGGATTTGTCGTTCCCCCCGAGAAACAACACCAGTTGCTGTCTCACTGACTCACCCACCGTTTCCTCCGCTTCTCCGCCATAGAAACCCCAGTGTTTGGGTTGTGAATCAGCGGCGGTGCATGGTGGGTAAGGGCAGGTGTCGTGTTTCCTCGCCTGCCAACGGCGACGGCACGCGACGGTCTGTGCTACGTTGGCCTTGTTTCGTTTTGTGGGGCCCCTGCACGCCTGGGTTGGGTGACTGCTCTCATGTCTCTGCCTGTGCTTGTGTAGCTCGGTCGCCTTGTCCGGGTCGACGAGCCAGGTGTGTGCTGGGAATCTCTGCCTTGTCTTGACCGCAGCGTCCAGTCATTGTCCTCTCCCGCCGGACAAGTTTCCCTGTACCGCGCACATGATGGATGGATATGTTTCGCAATTAGCACTCGCCGTGACTCTCTGACGAAAACGTGATGAAGGGTATTGCTTGAATTATCCTGCTCTGACAAGATGGCCCTGTGGCCCTTGGGTCCAGACGACCACTTTTATTCACCGAGACCTTCCAAAACCGTGATCCCGCTGAAACCCCAACTCTGCTACCCCGTCTCTTCGCTACATGCAAACACCTGTCGCAGCCTTATATGGTGACACGTTCCGTCGAGTAATCCCCGACGTTCTGATTGATCATGTGCGCAATCTCCCTCTTACTTCTCCTGACGACCTCGCCACCGGAGACGACCTTCTCTGCTGAGATTCTCTCCTTGGCCTTCAAGCCAAGCGGTAACATGGCGCCTTCCGCACCGGCTGCCTTGCTGATCCCTTGGCTGTGTAGTACCGCCGCCTTGCCGTCACCGCGCTTGTGCTTGTGCCCGACTTCCGCCTCGGCCTTCTGCACCTGGGCCCCGTACCTAACCGCCTCGGAGAGGATGCCCCGCAGGAATACGGCCTCCTGCACGCCCTCCAAGGCCGCGCTGACCTCCAGCTTCAGCGAGGCCAGGAAGTCCGCCGAGTCCATGTGGTCTCCAGCGCCCGCCGCCACGATTGCGTCGTTGTTGAGCCAGCCGCCCGGCCCTACCGCGTCGATGCACCTGCAGAGCAGGTCCGCGAGGAGGCTGATGCTCCCGTCTGGCGGCGCCTCGAGGTCGTCGTCTTCGTCCAGGCGCGTCGTGTCTAGGTATCGCGTCGTCCAACCGTCCTTGACGAGTTCCATGCGTAGCACATAAATAAGCGATAGAATCTCCTCAGGCTTGTAGCTCCGCCGCAGCGTGCGGATTGTGGAATCGCGGGGACAGCTCCCCAGCTTGCCGAAGGCCACGCTCAGGCCTCTTGCGCGGATGGTAGATTGGTCGCCTAGGTAGAACTCTGTGACCTCCAGCTCTTGCTCGAGACGGTCCAGCTCGTGGCCAAATGCGCTCTGGTCTGCGTTCAGTGTGCTCTCGTCTGGGTCGGCATCATCTGACTGTTCCGACTCGAAGGTGAGCAGCTTGGGCGCTATCTTTGTGGGGTCTTGCACGAGTTCTAGACTGCGCATGATCAGACGAACGGCTGTAAGGAGCTCGGCGGCCCCTAGCTTGGTCGAGGACAGGTAAGACAGGAGAAGCTCGAAGGGTGGATCTGCTTGTACCAATACTTGAGGTACTTCTTCGCCGAGGATATGGTCCACATCGTCGATACCTCTGAGCTCATCCTTGAAGGCTGATTTGATGTTGGATATGGTGAGGTGACCCGCATCAACCAGGCAATTCAGCACGTTGCTCTGTGGCAGCTTGCAGACAAGCCTCGTCTGATCTGAGCCTGATTCTGGGGCGTCCTGCCAGTCGAATATCCTTGTGATCGTGTACAGAACCCATCGGCGGTCAGCTGTCGGATACGCAGAACGTGTGCTTGGCCATATCCATTCTGGAAGTCTCGGCTCTTCTTCGTCTGTGTTCTCGTTGGCCGCGTCAGCTGGTTTCGTCGCGATTCCAAATCTGTTTGCCATAAGCTCCTCGAATCCACCCAAGTCGCCTGCTTCGAGGAGGGCGTCGGCTTTCTGTACATCCGTAGTGAACTCAGACCAATAAGTTCCAGTGACAGTGCCTGGAATATGCTCAGAGAAACTCGAGGATTCGCCATCCGTCTTCTGCTTCTTGAGAAAATCTCTGTGCTGAGCGATACCACGACCTATTGAGTCAATCAAGAGGCCCTCTGCTCTTCGCTTCTTGCCTCGGGTCCTGGGTGCCTCAAGTTGCACAGCCACCAGGGATGCGCCGTAGATTGCCACTGCAATTTCGAGTCTCGCAAAATATGCCACCAACGACAGGGCGACAGCATTTGAGCCTTTGCTCACATTGTCCAGATCGACCACAGAAGATGCCTGTAAAGACTGATAAAGAGGGTTGTAAACATCCAAGGAGTCGGGCTTGGCTGCAAGGACAGAAGACTTCGATAGCCGCACAAATGACCTCACGTCCGGTACTTGAAGTTTGCTGTCGACTTTAACAACACTCGAGGTCAGATCGTACGTGACAAGACCGTCCTCCTGGAGCTCCATCAGTGACCCTGAGGCGACGTCGAGACGGAGATTGCCAGGCCCACTTGCGGCCGATGAGGGTAACGGGATGGGAGAGGTGTGTATCTGGACCAGCCGGCCGGTGGCTTGCGCATCGGAGGCGGAGACTATGCCAAGGATATGAAGATGGCGGGACTGTGCGTCCTTGCCTGCGACCCTCGTGACTAGCAGCAACATGTCCAGGGCGGATGGGTCCTCCTGCTTTGTCTGTAGGAGCGAAGCAAAGGCGTCCTCTTTGCCCCCGAACAATCCTCCTATGACATCGCTCGCGAGCGCGGCTTGGACGAGCTCGACTTGGAGGCGGGTTCCCTTGGGCAGGGCAGGCAGGTCCTGCTTCAGGATGTCTGGAGATGTTTGCCATCGTTTTCGCAGGTCGTCGCCTTGAAGGCAGATAACAGCCCCGTCCTCGGCGACAGCCACCAGGTCCGGAACTGCTCCTGTCCCGTCGGCGCTTGCAGAGCTGGTTGTGGTGGCCGTGCTGAGGTGCACGAGCTTGGGGGCATGGTCCACCTTCTCGGTCAATGTGGTCGAGGTGGTCTCGCCTGAAGCTCCTATGACATCTTTGAACAGAGTGACCTCGGGTTTCGGGTTTCGCGTCGAGATGTAGGTGTACCGTGTGACGTCCTTGCTCTTTGCGACTCTGGACCTCGTCGAACAAGGCGAGCACGTGAAGATCGACTGTGGAGGGACCGGGTAGGAAGTAATCAGCCGTGATGATGGAACCTGAAAGAATTGAAGTCAGCGATGGTTCGCGCAGGTGGGGAGTAGGATGTGTGGCCAGAAACTGACATCGTAAAGGTTCAGTGCCTCGCCGTCAATGCCGACTGCCAGCTCGGATCGCTTCCTCTTCTTGGACCCTGGCTGCTGGCCCCAGACATCACCGACTTGGTATGCACTCGCACCTTCTTTCTGGTTCAGAGGCCGGGGAAGGGTGGTGAGCACATATGGCTTCTGGATGTTGAATGTTGCAGCCATGTCGGGCAAGCGATACAGCCTCGACGGACTCAGTGGCGGTTGAATCGTGAAGTTCAAAGTCGCTCTTCAGTAGAAAAAATTCGAGTGAGGAGCAGGGGTTTGCTCTTATCGCGCTTATCTGAACTTTTGCAGTGGGGCTGGCAGCACCCCAATTTTAGTGTGTTCCTGTCCCCAGGCGCTAGGTAGAGTGGGTGCCCGGCTGCTCGAACGCCTTGGCCCTTCGAACGATTTTCCTCCGACAACACAGCTATACACCTAGGTAGGCTGCACTGTATTCTCCAGAAGCAATTCTGGAGAATTCTGGGCTTTTGGTATCTCCCTATCGCCATAGTGTACTGACGTAGGGCGCCGTCTTAATTATCCAGAACTATTGAGCTCACAGGGACGGCTGCGAGGCTCGCTCAAACCAGTTGACACGAAACGTCAACGATAACGAAACATCAAATATGATCTCAATTCTGGAGTAGGCCCCGTGGCATAGTCTAGATAAGAACGACAAGTGCAGCCACCGCGAAAACAACAGATGTCATAACAGTGGCACCCTTCCTGAAGATAGGTGCGCCCGCACTGCTGCTCTCAACGGTGGAGGATGCTGAACCGGAGCTAACAGACGTTGAGGAAGGCGTGCCTATGACCGTACTATTCAAAGGCGTGCTTGACGAGCTGGCGGTCGCTGCACCGGGAGTAGTCTGCGAGGAGGTAACGGATGCAGTGCTGCCGCTACTGACGGTCATTGTCGTAGCTGTTCCAGTTGTGCTCACTGACAAAGACGCTGTGGTAGAAGAATCGATACCACGCCCTTCGATAGTGCCCACTGAATAATTTCCAGCTAGGCCGCCACCTATACACCTCGATGTGTCAGCGTTCGATCAACGTGCAATGAAGACTAATAATCCTCGAAGCTGGCCTGGACAGACTCACAGTTTTCGAGCGCGTAGCCGGGGCAAGCCACATCGCACTGAGACGCGTCTCTTTTCTTGTCGTTCGAAGGCAGGGTGTCGAGGCAGGAACAGCGTGGTCCTTGTGCTGCAAAGACAGAATATCCTGCTTCCCCACAATGGGAGGCGCACAGATTGAGACTGTTGAATGTTAACGATGTCTCATTGACGGCGTCGATGGCATAGCAATCGACTGCGTCATCAGCCAGAACACTGAGTGTCTGGCTAAGCACCGCCAGAGATAAGAAAGCCGTGAAGCTATGCTTCATTGTGATCGAAATCAGAATCGTCACAGTTGGTTTCACCCAACTGACTTTGGTTGGTATAAAGATGGAGCCTTGAATAGGAGACGGCAGCGCAGGTCGCGTGTTTCATACCGTGGTGTTTACGAAGTAAGCCTACAGAGCCTTAGCCCCCTAGCTGACGGCATTTTAATTTCACTTAGCTCCGAAGGATCGTTGAAGGATGCGACCAACCAGAAAGCGAACAGGAAATACAGGCATATTGGTTGTCACATTGCTACTAGCTTCAAGATCTCGTTCAAGAGAAATCCCGTCACATGATATTGTGGAGATTTTAGACCTGCCAGAAATCCTATGTGATTAAGAGCCGCTTTTTGCCAGCCCCTGATGATACCATTTCTGGCCTTACAAGCCCCTGCAGAAAAGATGTATAAATCTTTTTCTAAAAGTTTTTTTTAAATAGTTTTGTATTTAAAATTAATATTAGATTAATATTATAAGTTAATTAATATAGTTTATAAGAGGGAGAAAATTATTTTATTAATTTATTTTTTAAAAATTTAAACTAATTTTATAGTAAATAAAGCAGGTTACCTGGGCCCCAGGGCCTGTTTGCTCCGTCTTTTTACTTATATTATTAACTTTAAACTATTATATAAATAATATTTAAAACAATCTATATAATTTGATGCGTATTTTAAGCCATCGCGCCGTGAAGCCCAGGTGATGTCCCATTGAACAATATTATAGTTAAAAGAATGTATATTATTTATGTGGCTTTGCTACAGACTGAAATCATCTCAATTGTATATGTTAAATCAAACAGCAGATTGCTACAAAGCGAAAATACCGAACAATCTCCAGACATCACGGATGATGTGCCCAGTACGAGAAACACTACAAAAACTAACGGTAATTCCCATCATCTTCTGTCCTTTTCTTTTTCTCGGCTCCCACCAATTGGGTCTGAAAGCGCTCTGGAGGCATTGAGAACAAAGATCCATTGGATATGGCCCAGTAAGATCTTGCACCGAGTCAGTGGCGAGACGTCTTTCAGGCGAACCAGATTACGGCAAGCCATGTCCTTGGGAACCTGCTTGTCTGTGATCTGATATCTTGGTGTACTCCTGGCAGCTGTCGGGGGTATCTGCTCGATGCAGACCCTTAGTTTGCTAGCAAATCTCGAAGGGAGTCTTGTGAAGAGGGCTTTCCTATCTACAGACCTTATTAGTTGCTCGGACTGTTTCAAGGGCATTAGACTCACTATAGAGCTTTCCCAAGCCTTGCAAAACTTCTACCTTGTCGGTCTTACAGTCGTACACTAGTATCTCAGCATCATCGGTTGGATAGGTGGTTTCTGCTGGGACCCATGAACGACCAGGCCAATGCGTTGCTGGGCTTGATGCGGGCGCAGGAACTGGCGACTTCGTACTACACTGTGTTGCGCGTACTGCTTCAAGTTCCTTGTGGCTCTGCGAAAGATCCTGTTTCAGGTCCTTTATTATTTGGTGAAGCTTATCGGGATCGCGAATTCGGTCAACAACTGGCCCCTCAACCCGTGATTCCGACTCTGTGGACATAGCGCCAGTTTCCTGGACAGTGGAACAAAGACGCCAAGCGTCAACGGGAATAGCAGCCGTGTGCTTAGTTCAGAGGTAGAAGGTGTGTGGAGATTTAGAGATGTGAATGACTGGAGTTTGTACTCTGGTACAGGTGGGGAATGAAAGCGTCTGAAATAGCTTGGTCACAGATAGAGCCTCAATTTGAGCCCATTAACACATTTGAGGCTGCCGGAAAGTCAGAAGAGAAAAGGGAAGCTCGCTTGGATGATTCCGGGGCGGGGCCCGGGAGCAGACAATGCCTAGATACCTGGAGAATTGTGTTACCCGAGATATTGGCCAGCCAAGGTGTGTTTCACGGACCTAAGCCACCCAGGTGATGTCCGTCGGGATCTGATGAGCCAATACGGTGATCACATTTCAAGACGAGCTGAGATTCAAATGCCTAATGACCTTCCAGGTGTGCCACCTCACTCAGCAAGCCGTCAGCAAAAGCGATACATTGCGGAGTTGTTTTTGTGGCACGTCACCAGGCAGCGACGCCAGCCACAGCTAATCTGAATGGGCAGACTTTCCGAAAGGCACTCTCCATATTCAATACATTTACCCGAGATGTTACACGAACGATAATCTCAGCTGCCCTGAACACAAGCCATCGCGATGACGAGCCCTGCTACGCCAATCGAGGGCTTCAGCCCCCGGCCGGTGTACATTTGAGTGGGAGGTTTGCCATGTACGCGGGCTATGCCGTGGGGTTGTATGCATAGCACCGGTGTGGATGTGGCTTCCGGTACCTTGGGCGGTTGAGGCTCTGTGGCCACCATTACTGCTTGACCATCCCCAACAAGGTTGTCCAGCGATGGATTAAAGTTCATCTGTTGATCAACTTACTCCTCAGTTGCAGAACCGGGCTAACTCTCAACGCACCCTGTTTCAGAGCCTGGAAACAGAATGGCAGACGTCGATGACCCCTGGAAGTTCCTCATTCTTACTCTAGGTCAGTATCCTTGTCCCAGGGTCTTTTCTCTGCTTTTGAGAGACATTTTTGACCGTGAGAGTCTGACAATCTCGCCTATTCAGACGGCGGAGGCACAAGAGGCTATGCCAGTCTCCTCATGCTGCGAACTTTGATGGAAGAAATCGCTCGGATCGAATCGCACGGATCCGGGATCGAACCGCACGCATCCAGTTTCGGCCCGATCAATGACAACATCACACTTGTATCAAAAGGCGCACCTCCCAGCTCGACATCGAGGATAGGCGCTGAGAGAAGAATTAAAGTTCGTCAGGGGCTTCTTGATAAATCTGACAAGTATCTGCCGTGCCATTATTTCGATTATATTGGTGGTACGAGCACAGGCGGGTAGGTTTCATTTCCCGTAAGACTTCTCGATGATATATTGACGACCTCGACCTGTGGCTAAAATGGCTGTAGTCTTGCCGCTCTCATGCTTGGACGCCTTCGCATGAGTGCCGATGAGTGTACAATTGAATATCCCAGGATAGCTCAAAGCATTTTTGGCACCCGGAAGTACTTCTCCACCGGTGGCATTCTGAAAGAAAGATATAAGGCGACAAATCTCCAAAACGTGATGGAAGATATCGTTCTTGAGCGTTTGCCGGAAGGACATTGCCCAAGCTTCTATCAGTTGGCAAGCCCCGGAGATCTCTGCAAGACGTGCGTTCTCTATTCACAGACAATCTACAAAAGCACCCGAAGACTTCGTACAGTGGATAAGAGCTAACTAGTGTCCAGTGTTGTCGTAGCCAGAAAGGATCACCATAACGACGGGCCGTATCTATTTCGCTCCTATGATGCAGTAGAATCTGACGAGAGCTGGGTTTACTATCACAATCCAGGGCCGGCAAATGCTTGTCAGATCTGGGAAGCCGGGAGGGCTACATCTGCAGCACGGAGCTACTTCAAGGGTATGAGTATTGACAGCCACACATATTGGGATGGCGGCGAGGGTTACAATGACCCTACCTATGAGGTGTATAATGACGTTCTCAAACACACTGGCAAGCACAGTGACGATATTTCAGGCTCCTTGTTGCTGTCATTGGGAACTGGAATGCAGCCGACTTTGTCACAAAGAGCCAAAGGATTCTGGAACAGGATCAACCCCTTCGATCGCCTTCACATGCATGTTGACAGCCTCAAAAACACAGTTACAAACACTCTAGCGGTGCCCAGGATGATGCAAGATCATGCACGAATTGGAAAGTTCCATTATTATAAGTGGGATGGTGGAGAGGAAGTCGGCGCTTTGAGACTGGACAAGCACAAAGATGAGGTCTTCCAAAAGATGGAGAAGGACATCAAAGAATACATGAAGGGCAAGGAGGAGGAAATAAAAGAAGTAGCTGAATTTCTCGTGAAAAGGCGAAGGGCACGATTCGAGGACACAAGCAGATGGCAGAGATTCGCGTACAGCACGCTCTTCAGCTGTCCTCTCAGGAATCAATGCCAGGCCCGCTTGAAGACCAGAACGGAGCTGAGGGAGCATATCCAGGCAGAGCATGATCAATGTAGCGATCCTGACTCAATGGTTATCAGAGAGGGGCCAAGGATGCCGGATTTACGGGGTCCATTTGGACATTGGTTGCCGGAGACATCTTGACGGATCAAAGTACTGAGGCTAAGGACAAATTACTGAACAATTCAAGTGGAGAGTTTCCAGTGAGTCAATTAATTATGTTAATATGAATGAATACGGGTTCACAGGGGTCAAATCGGAGGGTACAGCGGTGCATGCTGCCCCAAGTGCATCAATAACGCCCACCACCCAGATTAGTATGTAACGTCCCCGGCCCAGATTCCGGCCCCCCCCTGATCCCGGCCCCCTCACAAAACTACTATAAAGCACTTATTTTTCTACTTTCCTTTAATTTATATAAATAAATAAGAATAATATTAATAAAATATTTTAAAAAAGACTTTAATAATTAAATTTATAATAATATTAAAATAAAGATTTAATATTTTAAAATCATTATTACTTTTATTAATATCTTATTAAAGAATTTAATTATTATTATAAACTTTTTAAATATATATTATTTATAATATAATATAATAAATATTCATATTTATAAGTTTAATTTTATTTTATTTAATTTATAAATTAAAGATTTTAATTTCTTTAATAAAATGTTATATAAAAAAAGGTTTAAACTTTATTTATTAATATTAAATAATTTTTTTTATATATATTATTTATATATAAGGTCCTTATAAATTTATAGATTTATATTATATTTTAAAATGAATTTTAAATATAATATTAAAAGAGATATAAATAAAAATATAGGTGTTAAGAAATGTATAGTATTTATTAATAATCCTTAACATTTCCTTTATTCTCTATTTAGAAATTCTTATAAAATTTAATTTACTATATATAGAAAGATAATGTATATATCATTTAAATATCATCATTTATATATATAAATTTAAAGTTTATTTATTTTTCAGATTTTAATAGAATTAAATATAAAGGTTGGAAAAGATAGTGTTTTTTAGTGGGAATGCACCAAAAAGCAGGGGGCCGGGATCAGGGGGGGGCCGGAATCTGGGCCGGGGACGTTAGAGCATTAATTCAACTACCCTACTATCATATTCAATTCACATGCCCCGACTCTTGTAGAAATTTCTCCCGGAGTATCAGATGATAAGCTCGTTCCTCAGATTCAGTAGGAATTAAATAGTCACCTTGGCTGCATTCCGCCTGCTCTGGAACGGAGGATAAGTGGCTCGAGCATCTACATACGAAATGGTTAACGCCTCTTATGCCCGCAATCGCTTGACCGTCCAGATGGCGAACATTCCGGAATGGAGGCTTTTGACAGATCCACGAATCTTCGAATCGTGGAACGACGCCACTTCTCGAAAGCTGGCTCGATAGTAATTTCGAAATGACCAGGTGGTCGATTTCCAAAGGGGCCTCTCCTTTCTCCCGTCACGAGCATACAGGGATCGGGTCGGCATCTCTACGCTCACGGTCTCGGATGTCCTGACCAGTACTTCAAGCGAGACATTTCAGCTATTTATTGCGACAAAGCCTTAATTTCACAGCTTGACTTGGGTTCAAGACGGGACTCGTGTTGCTATCTTCTGTTCCGTGAATGATTGTAGAACGGTGGTGATCTTAAATCAAATTATGATCTTAAGTATTGGGGACATTTTGGCTCACGAGGTTCAGAATACCAAATCTATTTTGCGTCTTTTCTGGAAGAAGTTGCCGCCGGTGCGCGGCGAAGAGCAAATATACACGGAAGCGGCCTTGAGATTCTTGGTGCCCACTTCGAGAAGATGAACTTAAAACATCAGCACTGTCGCTTTGGTCAGGATGGGAGGGTGGAAGAACCCGTGACGGAGGGGAACCCGCCAGAATCTGAGTGTGAGAAGGAAGCGAGATTGCGAGAATATCGGGCCAAGATGCAGAGTTGCGAGTGCCCACTCCTTGAGAAACCCTTGCCTGTCGTCCTTCGCGCTCATAGCAAATCGCTCTAGGGATATTTAGTTTATCCGTAAATTCCAAGAAGAAACCAGAGCATCGAGGTGCTTCGTGAATGATCAGGGAGAATGGCAGGCTTCACGTTGTCGTTCCACAAACTTGTGACTTCCGAATTTTCGATATTCTATTAGATTCAAGTCGCTGTGGCATAACAGGGGTACAGTGAATGGCAGGTACCCTCTACCTACGTCTCCCAAGAGGACGGCCATCTGAGCCCTCTTCTGCAGTTAGATTCCTGTCAAATACGCCCACTTCGAACGCAAACATCGCACATTTGCCAGAGCCATCGTTACGTTTCACAGTCGAGCATATTTTTGAGAATAATTATGTTTATTTGAAGATGTTGAACATTCATCTTTTCCCAAAATACTCCATCTTGTACTCATCTCAAGTACCGCAAAGTTCCACTAGCTTGATCCATTCAGGATCCGTCAGGAGCTGCTCTGCTGTTAGACGGTGGCCAGATTCGTACTGGAGAATACTGCCACAATTTTGAGATCAATTTCGTCTGCTTCATTCCTCACTTTGAGCTCATTCTTGAACCTCTTGGCCATCCTCACCAACTCTGGGCGCTTCTTGTTCCCTGCCATGGCGCTCCGCGCTTCCAGGTGATCTGTGACGTCTTTGGTCCTATTCTCGCACATTCGGCTTACAAACTTGCTCCCTGGTAGGTCAGGTCCCTGAGCTTCAGATGGCGATGCGTGAATACGCCATACTTGGGCGTGGCCCACTTGGCAGCCAGTGGGCCAAGGTTCCCCCACATGCAGTGCAGGTACGCCCCGGGAGTTATTCTGACGAAGGGACTGTTGGGGAATACCTCAACTGGCAGGACTCGATGCCTGACTATGCAGTGTGTTTTATTTGTAGTGTGGAAAGTGTGGCATGGCTGCAAAGCCGGAGGGAGCTGCACGGTGGTGCCAGAGGCAGACAGACACCTTTAGAGTAACACTTAGAATCTGAAAGGATGCGAGGCGCCTGCCCTTCTCCATTTCGTGACAAGTCGTAGTGTATGCACGAATCGACCCGTGATGCAGTCGTTTGCGCCTATTATGGGAACTGTAATGGGGGTCCCAAGTGCTCTTGCCCAGAACGTCAGAAGTCGCGGGTCGTGAGATCATTGCTGTACCCGTTCAGGCAGCGGCTGCGGAAACAACTCTGGTAAGAAACATGGCATCGACCTAGGACACTTACGAGGACAAAAACCCCTCGAGTTTCTTTCCCATTCTCTTCATCTTCTTTCTCCATTCTTCCGTCTTGACATGCAACACTCCACACTCAACACCACAACGACAGCGCACCTTGACTCTCGCCTCTTTCTTCTTGTCCTCTCCCCTGCTTTCTCTTCGGTGCCACAGCCCAGGCGCTTATTGTGTGTCTTCCCCGCTGCTGCCCACCGGTGCGCTCACTCTGACCACCGTCCATCCGCCCAGCAAGCTTCGCTTCAGCTGGATGGGGGTCAATCAAAGGTAGGAACCCTCAAGAAATCTTTCCATGGTGACACCTCTGGTGAGGCACCTGGTCGGGACAGACTGGCATTCGCGTTCAGCATACCACTTGATTCATCCAAAATTGGTCCTCGTCTTTTATATGTGTAAGTTAAGGTAATGGCAGATGATTTTGTACAAGCCGGCCTCGACAGGTCCAACAGCCGGCCTTAATCATACGTAGATAGCGGTTGGTGGAAATGTGCAGTCTTATAGGTGGAAATGACTTAGATGGGTAAAGATAGCGGCCTTGCTTTTTCAGAGGCGATCTTCTGGGAGCTCAACAGAGATCTTTTAGTGCTGAGGTAAGCCTTACGGTGGTATTATTGTTGCATGCAGTAGTGTATTGCCTAATGGAGCGGGATGTCTGCCGGCAGTCTGCTACTGCTGACCTTGTGGGGCTTCCCTGAAGAATGCGAGCACGATGGCCTACATCCGAGGCGACTCGATGCAACGGGTATTCTTGGCTTCACAAAGTTGACGCCGCCCGCTTCTGAAGTCTATACGTAGAACGCGTCTCATAATGCCCAGGAGCCCAAGCTGCTCTTCATCATACATATCCATGTTCGACTTCGTGTCTTATGGTCTTACTTTCTCTTTTATGAGGACGGCCTTTGTGGGGTATAAGTAGGATAAGAATTGCCACTTTTGGTTTCCTCCTGGGGTAGCATTTGCCGGTCGACCCCCAAGACTAGAACAAGTCGTCCGTTGAGGGCTAGTTACTTCGGTCTCCTTGTGTAACGCTCGCCACGCGTCGTTCCGGATCTGTGGTGCGAGCAGCGGAGACGTTTCCCCTCCGCAAACCTGGATCACAGACAATCCAACATTTATCTACATTCTCACGACCAGCAACAATGTCGGCGTCAGACAGCCAGTACGGTACCGAGGCAAAGGAGGCACAGTCGCGTCATTCTGAAATTGAGAACAAGGCCACTTCCGACGTCTCCTTCCAAGATGGCAATGTCACCAAAGTCACACACGCGGACGGGGCCGTCGACTACATCGATATAAAAGCGGTCGGCGGCGATTATGCCATGATGCGCCGGGGATACTTCCGCAGCCCACAGTTTCTCGGCACCCTGACTGTAAGAAAAGAGTTGATCGAAACTTCGATCCTAGCTAATGGGAAGCCAGGCTCAATGTCTCGCCAGCATCTGCGCTTATGTGGCCTGGGTGCTACCCTCAAACACGCTGTCAGTGTTGTTATGCCGGCTGCTATCCGGGAAATATACTAACATCATCGCAGAAGCCTCATCAATGCAGACCTGGGCCCCTCCCCTAACATCACCTGGGTAGCTACCATGTATACGCTGGGTTCCTCGATTGGCTTCCTCCTCGTCGGTCGACTCTCTGATCTCTACGGTCGCAAGTGGATGGTTCTTGGAACCTCGATCCTTGGACTGATCGGCTGTGTCATTGGCTCATGCGCCCAGAGCGTCGAGATGCTTATCGTGGCAAACACCTGCAACGGCGTGGCAGCTGCCGGTCAGTTGTCGTTCAACATCGTCATGGGGGAGCTCGTGCCGAATAAGTGGAGGGGGCCAATTTGCTCCATCCTCCTGCTCTCGTCTCTTCCCTTTGCCGTATTCGGTCCAGTCATTGCCCGGTCCCTCTTCAACAACACGGTCTCGAGATGGCGGTGGAGCTACTACATGGGAGATATTCTGGGTGTCATTGCCTTGGTACTGTACTGGTTCTGTTACAGCCCCCCATCCTACAGCCAGCTCCACGTCCACGGGAAGACCAGATGGCAGATGACCAAAGACTTGGACTATTTTGGAATGTTTCTGTATGTTGCCGGCTGCGTGCTTTTTCTGATTGGGCTTTCGTGGGGAGGATCCGCATATCCGTGGGCCAGCGCGGAAGTTCTCTGCACATTGCTCATCGGCGTCGCAACCTTGGCCGCGTTTGCTGTCTACGGTAAGTCGCTCAACAACCCAAACTCCGACGCAGGATTCCACTGACTGGGAACAGAGGGGTATTTCTGTAAGGTCCAACCCCTGATGCCCCCAAGAATGTTCAGGAACGTCGGCTACGCGGCCATCGTCGCCGTCGCAACCATCGGGGCCATGGTCTATTTCTCGCTCACCGTCCTCTGGCCGACAATCATCGGCACCATCTACACGACCGACTCAATGCAAATCGGCTGGCAGAGCTCCGTGGTCGGGGGCGGCATGCTCCTCGGGCAGACAATGGCGGGATTCTGCATCTCGTACGTGCCCAAAGTGAAGTGGCAGTGCATCGCCGCGGCAGCCACGGCCCTTGCATGGTCGGCGTCCCTAACGACCATCTCCCCGGACCGATGGGCAGCGACCATAGCCTTGGGAATTCTACTTGTCATCTGTGAGTTCCAGACCGCCGTCCACCACCGTGTCCTCTTCTATTTCCCCTCACACTGACCTTTCGCAGCCGCCGGCTTCATTGAAAACATCTCCTTACCGGGCGTCACGCTCGTCTGGGAGCCACAAGACATTGGCCTCGCAACCGGCGTCCTGGGCTCCATACGCAGCATGGGGGGCGCCATCGCGACGGCCCTGTACTCGTCTGTCCTGGCGAATGAGGTGGACAAGAACCTGCCCAAGTACGTCGTGCCGGCTGCCAAAGGCGCCGGTCTTCCGGAATCGTCGGTGGAATCGCTCTTGGCCGCCATCACGGCTGGCGATATCACCAAGGTCCCAGGTATCAGCCCCGAGATCATTGCTGCGGTGGGAGGCGCGCTCAAGACGGCGTACACGAGCTCGTTCAGGGTCGTGTTCTACACGACCATCCCATTCGCGGTCATTCTGCTGATGAGCGCGTTCCTGGTGCCGGATATGGGAAAGTTCCTCAGCCACAATGTCGCGAAGAAGCTTCAGGACACAGGCTCTGAGACCGCTTCTCAAGAGAAGAGGGAGACGGCGCAGCAGGTGTGATCTCTGTAGAAAGCATTCCGATCAATTAGGGGGGGGGGTCATACTGAAAGCATAATCAGCTTGGTGAGATACATCACACGGGTGGTTTTGTTAAATAACTCCCATTTCGCCACATCTGCGTAATCGGAAGACAGACCCCGGACTGCGGCGACTCTTGGACCGAATGCTTTTATTGCAACCTAAAGATCGACCATCCTTTGCCAGCCTCTTAGATGATGCCTACTTTAGAGGCAAAGGTAAAGGATGTGGAAGGAAATCAGCGAAGTGACTTAGGATCTATTCGATATTACCAATAGTGTATGGCATGCCTAGGTATCTAGGTAGGTATGATGGGGAAATAGAACAAGAGATAATACTTTGGACAGGTTCGGGCTAACTATCATCTGTTATTCCACGATTGACTATATGGCGAGGCAATGATGTGTTCGCAGGAACTCCATCGTGCCAACGTAAACTTCGAGCGTATGTTGATGAAGAACCACCAATGTTGATGTAGAATTCATGGATACTGGCTCCGCTCATCTTTTGATTCTCTTTTTCTACCGTGGGATCCCCAAAGCATGATGCCTGCTCAACCTACTTTATCCCGATAATATGATGGCCATATCTAACGGCTCAAGATGGACAACAACGGCTTATGCGGGTTGTGTTTCGTTCACCCTGTTCTTGCTTTTAGCCCCCGGAATAGAGGGAATCCGCTACTGATTCCTATTGTAGGTCACAAAATATTGGAGAAAACGGACTCTATAAACAGGTAATCTGTGAACCAAAGGGGGTGGCTTGCCTTTTCTCAGGCGCTCGCCTTTCTTCCAGAACATAAAACAGATAGAAAAATGAACACACGTTTGTCATCACCACATAATCAACTTCTCTTTTGCTTTATAGATTACATAGAAAGAACACACACGAAAACCACGCGATACTAAACCTATCGCCTTATAGCCTTGCCTTTCCACCGAAGTCAATCCAAGCACTTTGTGGTTGGGTGCTCTTAATCTCGCTGGCAAGCACCTCGTTGATAACGCTCTGAAGCTGCATTACGGCCTCATCACAAATCTGGTGATGGAACATGATTCTCTTGCCGTCCAGACGAATTCCGCGTCTTTTCCCCGCCGCGTTCCATGCCTGCTCCTCAATCCCCAACGCTTTGAGGTCTACCCAGACCACATTCGTCTCGACACTTCGGAGCAGACGCCCGCCCCGTTCGGTCCAAAGCTGTCCGATTAGCCTGGCAATCTCGTTGCTTCTCGCCAGCGTGCCAACAGAATCAAGTCCGCCGAGTCCAAAGTTCTCGACGACTGCCTGGCGGGCCGCAGCGGCCAGCACACCAGCCTGCCGCATCCCGCCGCCTATGCCCCTTCGTGTTCGTTTCAGTCTCCGGATCGCATTCGTTGTCCCAAGAACCATGGCTCCCATCGGTGCGCCGAGATTCTTGCTGAAGTCGAGCGTAACCAGGTCGGCACACTGGGCAAAGTCGTGCAATGAGGTCCCGCTGGCGCAGACGGCATCGAAGAGCCGTGCACCGTCCATATGGATCAAAACCTGATTTCTCTTCGCCCCTGTAGTGTCTGCAGTCAATAGCTGGCTTCCGTGATAGAAATTCAAACCATGTCGAGATTTTCTCCACATCTGGTAAAGCCTGATGACCTCGGGAGGCATGTTTGTGAAACTGAGTGGGTTCCAAAAATTCAAAATTCGGAAGAACTCACACCTGTGAAGATGTTGCAGCTCCGCGAGTGGGATAATTGTTCCCGAGTTTGTGTTCTCGATGCTGATCACGCGTGTTGGCGCCTTGTGCACGTCGTAGGCCAGCACGGCGTGCTTCTCTGCGTCCATCACCGTCAAGTACCTGCCATTGAGCGGGCGGATCGCCTGGACCATGGCTCCATTGATGAATGCCGCGCCACCCGCCTCCCAGTGAACGATATCTGCATGATTAACCCGTCAGAGGTTGAGTAAGACCAAACTCTTACACTCATTATATCACAATCAAGCATCGTACTGAGGGGACCATATGTACGGCTGTTGCAACTTACGAGACTGAGCGTCTGTCATGATGGCATATGGCGGTGCCTCGTTCAGGAGGGTACGCAACGCAAGCTGATTGGCCATGGTGCCGGTAATCACGAAGGCGGCCGCCTCCTTACCACAAATGGCAGCCATCTCACGCTCAAAAGCGGAGGTCGTTTGGTCCTCTCCGTAAACATCATCATTCAGAGTGGTTCGTCTGATAGCATCAAGCATACCGACTGAGGGTGTAGTTATCACATCACCTGCGAGGCTGGTCAGATCTGGTCGTCCCAATCACTCTCTTCCTCTCACTCCCACTCATCTTGCCTTTGCTTCTCGGATACGACGTCAAGAGTGTGGTATTCTTGATAGGAAGCTTGACTACTTACTTCTGAAATCATATGCGGCACCCGTTAGCTCTGGTTGACCCCAAAATCCTGATGATGTGCTGTTCTCTTTTACCATGTTGATTGTGACCGCGACGGCCGGTAACAGACAAGGACTGATGCGCCGACCCTAAGTATTTGGATGTCGAAATCAAGCCGAGCAAACCAATCGGCTGGGACTGAAGAACGGAGGCTCAACTACGATATTTATCAGAGCTTTACGGCCGATGGTATCCAGCACTTGCCTAGAAGAGACGCTGCCCAAGCCTGTCAGCTGAACGCGCTGAGGCTAGCTGTCTTCGTTTCGAGACCTGCATTCGCGCCATTTGCTACCAATCACACCACTGTACGAATCCGAAAGTGACTACTGTGATATACAACCACACAGAGGCTTGGCGCAAGCGTGAGCGTAATTCCCAATTTCGGACCGCCCAGGAACATTGCCCTCGATAATGGTGAAGGGCCCGAGGCCACAAACTCAAGCATACCGTGGCGTATCTTAAGCGGTCAGGCGGAATATTTCTCTGAGCACAACACGAAGCATGTTTCCTATGAGACCCACTCGGCTGTTTTAAACCGGAAGCCCCGGAACCTCTACCACGGTATTGGATCTGACAAGAGACTAGGCATTTTCACAGGTCTCGCGGAGGTAAGCTGCTGTGCTAGGATAGGCAGAGACCCGACAGGCTACGAATGCAAGACGTAATTTCAAATCAAATGTGTCACAACGAAAAAACAGGCTCAAAGACAAAGTCTTCCTCGGGATGGCATGCGGAAATGGATGAATGCCAACATCCAATAGATCACAAAGATGGAGTTGCCAAACAGTTCAGTCCGAGGACCCAGCACACTTCCAGTGTTCCTCCTTCTCGCGCCCCTGGAGCTCTCGTAGTGAGGATATCCCGGACCCCACTGCTACCTAGTGATTGTAGACGCACAGTCTAGCTGAAACGCCATAGCCAGTAATCAAGGCTTCATCAGACTTCTCGAAGCAGGTCGAAAGCCGGATCGACAACGCGAAGGATCCACGCAGCTGAAGCACTAAAGGGTGCACCGGAGCTGCGGAAGCCAACCATTCTAGTCCAGCTCATCGTTCCCCTGTGTGGTGTTCGATACTAGATGTGCATTGCACTTTTTCGCGTGAGAATCTTGTGTCACAACTTATTCCGATTGGATGCTCACGGCCGGGGTTGCGTTCCTTCCCTTGTGACATGTCTAGTACTGTGTGAAGTCAGTACACCACTCTCGCATATGCGCAATAAATGCCAAGCTGGGAGTCCGAACTTCTCGTGCTTCTTTCGGACTTCACGGCGTACCTGGGTATAGATACCCAGGAACATGTAATTACATAGGTGTAAAGCCACGAGAACAGGCAAGAGAATGGAATTTCTTCACATGTACCTCTGACTATTCAGTAAAGCTTACCGGTGTACAGGGTGGATGTCAGCACGAATTCGTTTGCCACTCTGGTGTAAGTGCTGCCGTCGGACTAGGTAAGTGCCGAACTAGGCTCGGAGTCTGGGCCGTTGGCAAGGTTGATGTGGACAAATAAGAGCAGGCAATTCGGTAGTGCCCGGCGCCAAAATATTACGATAGATGTCATCCCTAGCAAAGTATTATTGATTACATAAGTGGGCCAATCGAAAGACCTTGACTCCATGGGAGATGGTGACATTGGTGAGAAGGGGGACACTGCAGAACGGCGATCAGATCAAACACATCTGCAGACCTCGGCGAGCCATCCGAGCCCGGGTCCGCCAACGCCGCCAGGCAGCGATGAGTTATGTAGTCTAATACATACATCTACCTATTCAAATCAGACGAGCATATATGCCCCTTAGTGACTGCGTTCGACTGTCAGGCCTGTATCACTACAGATTCATTACTTGTAGGAACCCAATGTCACGCTAGGGATACCTGGGTAGTCCCGCTTCCTATCATCCTGCCAACAGCACACCATGGTTATTAAACTGGATGTCCCTGGCAGCAGCCCCATCGTTGTCAGTGCAGCCACAGTCCTCGACGATGGTGCAATTCTTGCCCCGTACGGACTCGAGAGAGACTCCGACGGGGTCATTAGCTGGGCTCCAGGCAGTCCATTCCACCCTCGGCACTGGCCAATTGGTCGAAAAGTCTACGATACGGCCTTGATCATTCTGCTGGAGCTTTATACGTGAGTTCCCTGAACTTTATGTGCTCAATTCTCCTTGTTTCCACGCTGACCACGACACGTATCAGTACTGTCATTAGTACCACTGGAGTAAGTCCAACCCGCTGTGGTGTTTTCTGAGTTCCCACTCAATAGTTATTATGAGTTATGTTCCAAAGCTTTATAGAGCCCGTCATTGACCGACCTAGGCAGCGGTTGCTGATGTTGCGGGACCAGAGTATGGCATGAGCAGAATCACAGCACTGGTTGCTTTCACCTTCATGTGAGTGCCATCAATGTCTGGCACCTTATTCCCCCACCCCCGATCACTCCGCGATCAAGCATTTCGTCGTATTACTGGAAATACTATCCGGCTGAACAGGTGATCTCTAAACTCGTCTTTGTAGGTACCAGCTAGGTCAGGCACTAGGAGGCTATCTCATCCCTCCCCTGTCCGAACTTGCGGGCCGGAGATACCCATATCTCGTCTCATCGGCCGTCTTCAGCATCTTCTGCGCGGTAATACCACTCGGGAGCACATCGACGCCCGCGGCCATCTTTGTCGGCCGCCTCCTCACCGGTATCGCGTCCGCCGTGCCCTCAGTCGTCATCGCAGGCGGTGTCGAGGACCTCTTCGACACCCGCGCCCGCGTCTGGGTGGTCGTGCTCTGGAACGCGGCAACCACAATTGCTCTGTGCATCGGGCCTATATACGCCTCATACATCATAGCCTCCCCAGCTGGCTGGAGATGGGTGTACTACAGCGCGTCCATCGTCACGGGCGTGCTGACCGTGGCACTCCTGGGGGTGCGGGAGAGTCGGCCTAGTGTCTTGCTGGGGCGCAGGGTGGCTAAGCTTGCACAAGAGCAGAGCGACAGTATTGATGACTTTAGATGGAAAAATGCCGACCCAAGATCCGGGGGCTGGAAGGCCTTTGCAAACATAGTGGTTGTCAGGCCGGCGTACATTCTTCTCACGGAGCCGCTTGTGATCCTCATCGCCTTTATTTCCGGTATCTCGTGGGGCATGATTTACCTCTTCACAGAGTCCACGAGAGGGATCTACCAGTCCATGGGCTTCAGCAAGAAAACGGCTTCGCTTCCGTTCGTGGCGCTTGCTTGCGGGGTTTGCTTGACGTTCCTCCCTCGTCTCTGGGACATGAAAGTCGTTTCTCGTCGTCATGCTGCCAAAGAGCCTGTCGAGCCGTAAGTGATGTCACAAAGAAGAGCCCTTGACCTGCTTGCCCTCACAAGCAAAACTAACTGAATCCTCAAAGTGAAGATAAAATCATGGGCTTCGCCTTCGCGGCCCCAGCCCTGACCATCGGCCTCTTCTGGTTCGCATGGACAGTTCCGCCAGCAGCGCAGGGCCTGCCCTGGATCGTCCCCACGCTCGCGCTCGTCCCCATCGGCTTCGCCGTCAACGAGATCGCCTACACGCTCAGCGGCTTCCTGGCAGACTCGTATCTTCTCTACAGTGCCTCGGCCTTTTCTGGGCTTGCTTTCGTCAGGGCCATCATCTCTGGCCTCATGACGCTCCTGGCGCAACCCATGTACGGAAACCTCAGCGCGAACAAAGCGGGCTCCATCTTGGCGGGCGTGTCGGTCTTGTTTTGTATTACACCGTGGATCTTTTTCCGATACAGTAAGAAGTTGAGGCTGGCTAGTCCGTTTGCGCGATATAGCGTGGAGATGGATCGGACGACGCAGGCCCCTGAGGAGGTGTGACTGTCTGAGCATATTGTTTGGGCAATAACCAAAGGTCCAACCAGAAGATGTGAAGGATGTTTGTCATACCATCGCTGGAGGAGGCTGCTTGTCTCACTGTGGATTTGATGGTGTCATGCAACAACAAAAGCCTGGGGCAAACGATGTACCATATGGTATACAGGTGAAGGGAGGTCAACATGCCTTGTGCTCACCTGAGGTAGATAAACAATGTGATGAGCATCAGTTCTAAAGCATCACCTCCCCTCTCAACTGCCTCAGCGCCAGGGAACCCTTCGGGGAAAAAAATGATTTCATACCTCATTCGAACAGCTCCTTCTAGTGATTTGCCCCCAGCGTTATGAATGCAATCTCCTCTACTCACACACACACCTGGTTGCCGACTGGACTCTTCCTTTCCCCCTTTGGTCCTTTTTTTCTTTTCCCCTTTGGTCTTGTTCCCTCGCCACCCGCCTAGAACTGCGACTAGCCCTTTCGCCGTTTTACCAGGTCTTCGATGAGGTGCAGAAGGATCTCCGAGCTCGGGAGGCCGCCGCGATAGCAATTTCCTCTGCAGACCCTGTCAATGACACTGGGTCCGTATGGCGAGAAGTCCCAGACCTGATGAGGCTTGTAGAAGCCCACGACTGGGAGATATACCGGTCCCTCGTACTCTTGATGCACCACTGGGGCTGCGGGTAAGTGGCCGGCCCAAACCACTGGTCCATTGCTGAGCAAACCGCGACTCCTTGCCATTTCTTCCAAGAGGCGTAGCTCGTTTCGAAGTTTGTTCAATACCAGAACATATTCTAACCTTTTTATTCTGCCAAATTTCACGTTCTCGTGAGTGAGACATACCATAATGGCTAAAGTTCGAAGTGAATCATTGCCAGCATGGTGAAAACGAGTTGGCTGATAACCCCCGTGAAAGGAAAGCGCTCTCATAGCACATCGAAGTGATATTAAAAGACCTTTAAGCTTTGTATAATTTGTGTGTAAGTGGTAGGCTTCCATAACAAGTGGTTGTATATCCACCCAGGTTAAAAAGAGGTGATGAAGTTGAGGTATTAGAGTTGAAATGGCGCTCAACTCTGCGTTTGCGGAGTAGGTCACTAGTATCAACGGCTTTTCAGGTTTGGTCTCCTCCTTGAATTTTCGTATGGCGTCCATAATCTTAGAAGCAACATCCTGAATGTTAATATCTTCGTCTGGCTGGCTCCATACTTGTTCTTGTGTTGGTTGAGATCGTTCAAAGCCACGAATATTGAAGCAGATGGACCGAGCAACAGGGATTGACCAAGGCCCTCCCTGTATATACCCAGTCAACACTCCCGGGTGGGTGAGATACCTAACGGGTTCAAGATTAGAAGCGAAGGCAAGGCCGATGGAGGAAACACTCACCCCATGTTCTGTGTCTATGGCGACGAAATTTGCATGGCCCATGTGTTCGCGGAGGGTGTCAAGTTTGCAAATGCGGCTTCGTACGAATGAGTTGAATTCGGAGCTGTGTGGCTGGTCATCTCGGTGGATCTCCATGTTTATTGGTGCTGACTTGTTTGCGGTTCGTTCACCTTTCATTGAAAATACTTTGAATATTTGTTGACGGAAAGGCTTTGCAGTAGGATGATGAACGAAGTGCGAGGTATAAAAGGGTGTCGAAAGTAAGTGTGTCGAAGCAAGGCTAGATACTGAAGCCAAAAACTTACCTAGGTACTTAAGGAATCAAGTCAGGTAAATTCAGCCAATTTGTAAATCCAGCCAATTTTTTTGGCAGCCTGAGCGCAAGCTCGCAAGCGCTAAGCGTCGAGCGCGCCGGCCAGGCAAGAGGGATTTTGAAACGGCAGAATCTACTACTGTCAAAATCACATTTCGAGGCAGACAATAAGCAAATACGGACGATAAACTCGATCAGGGTTGGGGTCTAGAGCTGATCCTCGCAGGAGGTGGGGCAGCTGTTGCTTCTACTCCTTGTGATTGGACTAAGCCTGGACAGGGCGTCATAAGGAAGTCGCGCCGCAGCCATTGAGTGAGACGCGCTTTCTCAACGCGCCTCTGCCGAAACCGAGGCCTTTCTCAACCCAGCTCACTGGCCTAACTTTCAAGGCCCATGGTTCGCGGTGGAAAGTCTCACGTACCCGGGTGAACTTTGAGTCTCTTTCCTCACTCTCATTTGATCTAAATCTCTCGACTGCACCCTGATCGTCAACAACCAGTCCTCAGCATGCCCTCACTTTGCTGCTTATCCTAGGCGCGTGCAATGCTGCAGCACGGCTCGGTGCGCACTGGAGTCCTCTTGTCCCACGTGTCTTGACGCTGACAATCAAAGGCGACCGTTTCAACTCTACAGATTCGATGGGCTCTGTTGCCGTCGAAGCCATGGCAGGCAGCACACTTGCCGCAGAGCCCAAAAAGCTCCACCCCTTCTTCACTGCGCCCAGGGCTCTGCAGCAAGATGCGACTGCCACAGACCCAGATCCAGCCTCCGCCCCCACGAACTCTACCAATTCTCCCGACGCGAACGATTGCCTCGAAAAGGACAGTGACACAGAATCCCCAGAGAGCAAGACCCGTCAACGCAAACGCCGCAAGCCAGCAGAGGACGCTGACGAGGATGGGGCGGACAACAAGAAACCTCGGCGTGGCAGGAAGAAGGCCAATCCCCAGAGCGCCTCCATAATGAATCATTTCTCTCGGATAGACGTCGAAGACCACGCGACAACGTCCAACCAAACCACCGTACCTAAGAACGACACCACTTCACACGCCAATACGACCAACCCACCGGACGAACCCCTTCCAACTGCCGACAACGAGGCCGCCACAAGACAGACGAGGTCAGATCAAGACACCAAGGCAATCGATCTCAGTATTATGCCAAAGAAAGTCCTCCGATTCAATCCCGCCACGGGCACACTTGGGTCACCGCCAAAGCCCAAGGAACCGAAGCCACTCATTCTCCAGGAGAACACCGAAAAGGCAGTTGAAGAGAAGAAGACCCCAACACCACGGGGCAGGCGACGCGCATCCAGAATTGTCAAAGTCAGCTACGGGACCGATGACGAGTCTAGGAAGCAGATTGGTACCAAGATTGACGAAATTCTGAGCAGTGCGGTCTCTCCCACCGCAAAGCTGAAGAAACGAACATTCCCCAGGGAAGCGAAGCGAGCATCGCAGGCCAGTACAGAGGCAAACAACGAGCCCTCACAAAAAGAGACACACCCGTTTTTCTCAGGAAAGCCTCAGAAAGCAGCAGCAACCTCCGGGTCAACAACTAAGACCGGGGCGGTGGCGGAGACGAAACCTCCGCCCTCACCAAAGCGCCCAAGGATCTTCTCTTCTACGCCCTGCTCCCCAAAGAAGCACCGAGCTCCAGGACCCAGCAAGCCGCTGCCCCAATTCGGTGTCAGGTCTTTGGGTCTGAAGACTCCTGGAGCACGCGCGCCAGCATGGCCTTGGAAAGACATGCTTCATGTTAGGGGAGACGATACGGCATTCAGTCGCCATGATCAGGCCTCTTCGTCAGGGCCGTTACCTGCTCGGAAGTCCAAAGGCAATACTATTCACATTCCTCCGCATGAGATGGTACTGGAAAACTTTGCAGCTAAGCTCCGCATCCCTGAAATCATCGACGATATAAGGAATATCGACACAGAAAGCTTCCTCCCGCCGCCACGCGAACTTCGACTTCCACAGAAACACTTCGAAAGCGGACTCAAGCTTCAGAAGCGAATTCTTCCCGAGCTTAAGAACGTCAAACACGACGCCCTGGCAGGACTTCGCACATCACTGGCTACATCCCTTTCAGCCTTTGACAAGTACCAGTGTGAGTCGATGAGTTGGGCCCAGAAATATGCACCCAAAGCTGCTGTTGAAGTTTTGCAGCACGGAAGGGAGGTCTTGCTGTTGCGAGAATGGTTAGAGGCCCTCAAAGTCCAATCAGTAGACACTGGAGATCTGAAGCCAAAGCCGGCAAAAAGCGGACCGCCCAAGAAGAAACGCAGGAAGAACAAGTCCAACGACTTCATCGTCGACAGTGATGAGGAAGCAAACGAAATGGATGAAGTCTCTGATCCCGAAGAAGAAGACTGGTCCCCTGATAGACGGGGAGGCAAGAGAACAGTGATTCGAGCCGGTGATGCCCAGGCGAAAGACTCCAAGGGCGCATCGCGTTTGACAAACACGGTCGTCATCAGCGGTCCACACGGTTGTGGCAAGACAGCTGCGGTGTATGCGATCGCAAAGGAGCTGGACTTTGAAGTTTTCGAGATCAACCCAGGCAGCCGCAGAAGTGGCAAAGACGTCCTGGACAAAATCGGAGATATGACCCGCAACCACCTGGTCCAGCATCAGCAGGTGGAAGCCACAGGTGGGTCCGTTATCAACGATGAAGAGGTCGCGGAAGACATCAAGTCAGGGAAACAAGCCACGATGGCCTCGTTCTTCAAGCCAAAACAGGCACCAAAACAACCTCCCAAAATCAAGAAGCCAGCGCCAAAGGTAGACGCCGAGAAGCCCGAAGCCAAGAAATCAGCTCCCAAGAACCAGAAACAGTCGCTGATCCTCCTGGATGAGATCGACGTTCTGTACGAGGAGGACAAGAATTTCTGGAGCACTGTCATTGGGCTCATTGCACAGTCGAAGCGGCCTTTCATTTTGACCTGTAATGACGAAAAGCTCGTCCCATTCCAGACCCTAAGTCTACATGGGATTTTCCGCTTCAGCGAACCACCAACGGATCTGGCTGTCGACCGGTTGCTCATGATAGCCGCTTGCGAAGGTCATGCTTTGCGACGGAGTGCAGTCTCCGCTTTGTTTGAGGCCCGCCAACAGGATATGCGCGCATGCTTGACAGAACTGAACTATTGGTGTCAGATTGCTGTGGGCGACCGACGTAGTGGAGTCGATTGGTATTATCCACGCTACCCACAAGGCTGTGATATTGACGAGGAAGGAAACGTGATTCGAGTCGTTAGCCAGAATACGTATCTCGAGGGCATGGGTTGGCTCGCGCATGACGTCCTGGCCGAGATGGGGGACGCGGCATCAGTCGAAGATGAGTTGGTGCAGGAAGCATGGAACAACTGGCAGATGGACGTGGGCGACTGGCAAGATACACTGGATATGCCGTCTTGGGCCTCGCAGCTGGAAACACCAGCCCAGGGTGAGCGGTTGGCTGCACTGGCAAGATACGATGACTTCGCCGACGCAATGAGCGTGGCAGACCTGAGTTCTTCTGCCATGGTCCTCGCCGAATCACACGATGAAGTAATCGACTGTGGACTGCCTGAAATCACGACAAAGGCCCGCGAAGACTACATACTTGGCCGTCAACTCCTCGACGCGCCCGTTATGGCGACATACGACCCCCTCGCAACCACACTGCCGATAGCCTTGAAAATTCTAGCGCGCAGAAACCTGAGCGCGAGCTATTCATCATCCGAACTCGAAGCCCTCGACGAGGCCAGACTTACCTCCAGAATACGGCAGCATATGTCCCAAGCCACTACGGCAGAAGTCCTCACGCGCGATGACCTCAGCCTCGCGTTTGACACTCTGGCCGCATCCGACAAGGGTAGCAACTCGTCACTGTCCCTCGAGGCCTCCGTCTTCGACAACACACTGGCGCCCATCGTAGAGGACGTGGCGCCATACGTCCGCGGAATTGTGGCATACGACAACGAGCTCCAGAAGCAGCGCCTCAAGATGAGCAACCTGCTGAGCAAGGGCGGCGGCACCAAGAGGATGCGCAACACGCGGGCTTCGCACGCGGCGCTCGAGGGCGGCTCCAGGACCCACACGCGCCCTGAGCGGTGGTTCAAGGCGGACCTGAACGGGGTGCTCGTGATGAGGACGGCGGGCGAGGGGTGGACTGATGCTCGGAAGGACCTCATGGCGGAGGGGAGCGAGGCGGGAGATTCGACGGCTGGCCGGACCAAGGAGAGAGGACGAAAGGTCGTCCTTGACGATGAGTCAAGTGACGAGCTTGGGGGAAGTCCTGGCGGCAGTTCCAACGCGAGTGCCCCGGGTTGAGGGCTGATTGCTCGAAGTGATTGACAACATACTTCAACTTCGAGGACAACGGAGGAGAATACTGGGACTGGCATACGAGCGATGCAACTGGCGCACTTTCATGCGAGCCGCGCCGTGGACTTTGTCTCGGGCCCGCAAAGAGTTGGCCGTCGGTGCGTTATTCGCATCGCAATATCCGCTCTGGGGAAGTCGGGCTGGCCAGCACGAGCTTATGGAGACTGGTCTGCCGGACTACACTTCACGAGCTGGGCAACTGAGGCGTTTACTGCATTGCTATTTGGCCAGCATGGGGGGCATATTATCGCATCACAAGAGGGTAACTCTGAAATTTTGGTAGATGCAGGTGAACATTTAGATATTTGCTTGCCGATGCGGGAATTGAACATAAATCAGAATCCAAGAATTTCTAGAAAGCAAAAAAAGGCCGCTCCGTATGTTGTTTTGTTTTGCCTTGGAACGCCGACACGCTTGAGTCCACCAGATGTTTCCAATCCAACAAACAGCACATGATCGCTTTGCCACCATCCTCGTATGTCATGTCATATCCAGGTATCATATTTGTGCATTCATCCAGTCATGTACCCCCGTAATCCCATCAAAACCAACGCGACAAGTCAACCACCCCCCATTGCTTCACCGGTAGATGCGCCCATCCTTCTCGACCGTCAGCCGGCTCCCGGGCGGCGCCGCCCGGTTGACGACATACTCGGTCTCGCCGCGAGATGGGATCACGATCATGTCCCGGTCGACGTAGTACCGTCCCGCCGGGTCCCGCGGCGCCCTGACCCCGCCCGTCGAGACTATCACGGGCGCCCCGACTTCCGTCCTCGAGTAACTGACCACGGACGGCGGCTGGGGCGCCGGCGGGGGCGGGGGAGGTGGTGCGTTGGATGTGTACTGCTGCTCGACGCGGCGCATCGTTGCCGGGTAGGTCTGCGATGGTGGGGGTGGTGGCGGTTGTTGTGCTGGGACGCCCTCGGCGTAGCGGTCGCGCCACTCGCGCGGGTCGTAGTCGTCGTAGCGATCGCGATCGCGGTCCCGGTCTCGGGTTCCAGGGCCGGGGCCAGGCGGCGGCGGTGGAGGTGGAGGTGCGTCGTCCTCGTCCCTTCTTCTCCTCCTCCGGTCTTCCTGGTATGCTGCGCCTGCTGCTGCGGCGGCGGGCAGGGCGAGACGTCGGGAGTCGCCGCGGTCCTTGGCGAGGTTGGGCCGGCCGTAGCGTTCCCTCTCCTCGAGGTAGCGCTCGCGGCGCTCACGGCTCCTGTCGCGGTCGTTGTCCCGGTCGCGTCCTCCTCTACCACCGGAGCCGCCGCCGCGCCCTCCATCTCGCCTCTCATCGTCCCTAGCACCACTCCCACTCCCGCTCCCGCTGCCACTCCCTTTCCCACCACGCTCATCCTGCCTCGGCTCCCCCGTAATAGCAGCCTTGACGTCCTTGGCCTTATCCTTGACCTTCTCCCGCTTCCCCTTCTCCTCGTGCTCCCAGTCCTCCTTCTCGCCGTACGTGACGCCCTTGGGCCAGAACTTGTGGGCGGCGAGGGTGGCGGCCCCGATGGCGCCCAGCATGACCAGCGACGTCTTGGCGATGTTCTCGGCCTTCTCGGAGCTGGTGCTCGCCGACGTGTCGAGGATGTGCGACAGCGGGCCTCCCCCGCGTTTTGTCCGCGACGTCGACGACGTGGCGTCCGTGCGGCGGGAGCGCGTCGACCGGGAGGGGGACCGCGAGTATGACCTCGACCGGGACCGGGATGAGTACGAGGTGGTGCTGTAGACCCCGTCTGAGTAGGTGCTCCGGCTGCGCGAGTACGAGGAGCGCGCCCTGGAGGGGGCCCTGCCCCGCGAGGGCGAGCGGGACGGGGATGGGGTGCGGGAGGGAGAGCGGTAGCGAGGCATGATGGGCTGGGGAATATAGAAATGGAAATGAGAAAGGAATCGAGTGGATCGTCAGGAACGCTCAAGAAGCGGTGAGATGGTTCCGCCGTCCGGGGTGAGTGAGATATGTCTCAGCCTTAGGAGAACGTGGACTCCAGCTGAAGCAATCCGGATGGGGAAACAAGAGACCCGGGAGGGGTCATGACATGGGCTGACAAGAGGCAAGCACGCAAGGGGCCTGAAGCAGGGAGAGAGAGAAAATGAAAAAGCAAAAGTTGGAAAGATAAGTGCGAGATAGGTAGGTGGCAGCCCCGGTAGGCAGGTTGGGGGTCGGAAACACCAGCTGTTTTGCTGCTGGCCCGGCCCAATGCTGCAAGGCACTCCCTGCGACGCGACAGGCCGTCAAGGCAAGCTTTCCCTAGCTGCCGTCCTGCCGAGACAAATTCGTGCGCGGCGGGCCGTGGCGATGGACAGACAGCAGGCACGCACGTCGAATCAATCAGATTCCGGCCTTGGGACGGTCAGACCAGAGGTGGAGAACAGGAAAGCTTGTGGCCAGAAGATGAGGGGGGGACGAAATGGAAAAAGGCTGATGATGACATTCAAGCATCGCTGCCAACCTTGAGCTGCTTCACCTGTGGCCGTTGTGGAATAACAAGCCAACAGCCACGCCACACCTCATTTCACCTTCACACACTCTCCTTGAATCCTGCGGAAAGTGGCTTAATGCGGTGCGGTGCGGTGAGTGGTGAGAGGTGAGATGGGATCGGCCTGGGGTTGAAACGAAACAGGGATGTGGGATGACGACGGCCATGAGGTCACCTCTCTCCCAGCTCCAGGCCAGCTCTTGCTCCAAAGATCTGGGGCCGGCGGGCCGAATACTGGACCGACAGGGGGGTCGTGTCTCTTATCTCTCGTCTTGGACGACGTCTAACCCAGCAGGCCCAAATGTCATCGAGATACGGTATCCTTTCACTTTTTCAAGCAAGTATACAGCTACAACTCAGACATCGTCCTGGACCGTCCAGAAATAAATATGACGCAGATCCCTCATGCACAATTCCGAAGCCTCGGGACTTATTGCTGCGGCCACCACACGCCCCTGAGCATCCTGCAGCCACTCAGCTGCACACAAGCCCAGACAACCCATCGGAGGCCGCAGCTGACGAGGCCAGCCCGTCAGCGCCAGTCCGGCCAGCCCTGCTCAGCTGCAGCACACAAGCATTTGCTGCAGTACTTGGCACCCAGACTTTCTATTACCTGCTCAGAGCCCTAAGCAGCAACTTCATGACCTTAGCTTGCATCCGGTCGCCGAGTAACACGCAATTCCGTGCTGCCACTCTACACAATATGAGGCTGACACAACAAAATCATCGTGGTGTTGATTAACGCCAAACTAGAATGAAACAGATATTGGTGATATACAGTACTACATGCACAACGGCAAATGTGGCAGATGAATACCCCGCTCTCTAGCATTGTATCAAAACTTTGCTTGTGTCTCTTAGCCTCAGCCTACGACACATTTTCTCACTGATATCTATGCCTCTGGTGAGGCCCGAAACATCTGCTTTATGACAATGGTTCAAGCTTCGTGGGGCCAACAGCAGACCAAGCGCTTCTTTGAAAGTCGCAGCTCGCCATCGCAGATACAATGTGACCAACTTGCGCTGTCCATATCTGGCGCGTCAAAGATAAGCCCCGTGGACAACCCAGGCTCATTGAGCTATACTGTCGTCTGTAACGACTGCCCCGGGTCACAAAAGGACCTCATCTTATCATTCAGAGAACCGGACGGCTTGCTTGATGATCAGATGGTGGGCTTGGCCAAGAAGATCCATGGCGACCTCGTCCCGAAGTCGACTTATCATGGCAGTGTAGAGGGATCGGAACCACCACTATCCATCTATTCTATGCCTTACCTGCGAGGCACTGCCTTGGTTGAGGTTCAGTCTGCAGAGGTCGAGATGAGTAGTGATGAGGAGGCCAAGCACGAAATGCTAATTAGGCATCTGGCTCGGTAAAATCCAATTCAAACCGTGAGAGGTCGAAATGCCTCGTTGCTGATGTTTCAAGATACCTCGCACGGTGTTGGTCCAATCCTCAGTCGATTAATTTTCAAACGCAAACGGCGCAGCACGACGGGATTCGGAATCGATTGACTAGGCTTGTGGAAGAATTGCCAATGTCCGCTTTGTCGAAGCCAACACTGTCCGGCCTCATCGACAGCCTTGCCTCACTCTTCGGGCCAAATTACCCGCAGGTACTCACTCACAGCGACTTCTCAATAACGAACATCCTAGTAGACGAGGACACTTTCGAAATCACTGGTATCGTCGACTGGTCTCTAGCAGCCGTCATGCCGTTCGGGATGGACCTAGACATCCTCTTCCTGGCCACGGGCTTCATGACCCTCGAGGGTTGGAACGACTATGCGTGTAAATTGCGGCTACTAGAAATCTTCTGGGAGGAGTTCTGGGCTGTTTCTGGTATCGATGGAGAGGACCGCCGGAAGACACTACGGACATCGGCCGAAGCTGCGGGCAGGGTTTGGGCGGTCCTCCGGATGGCTTTCCGGCGCAACGCTGATGGGTCGCCGTCTGAAGAGGTCCTGGTATCTGAAATCAACATGAAACAGCTGAGGGGCTGGCTTGGTGAATAATTGCTGAGACTAGAGATCAGCGCGATAGACTTTTTCCATTCTCCGATATCAGGCACCACCTGGGCACCAAGCGGTGTATCCTTTCAAGAGAGCTATATCGTTTCGGTTAATTGTGCTATTCCTCTATAAGTTGTGATGAAAATTGTCTCTTAAAATTAGAATATCCTCGCGGGTGTGGAAGCGGCAGTAAGTGCATGAGTGCATAATTAGACCCAGCACCATTTAAGACATGGACTAGAAGCAGAACAGCACTTGCCTCATATGACCACAATCGAATGTCGCAAATTCTCAAATCAATCACGGTGGCTCCATGAGTCGGATAATTTCCAACGTATTGGAAATACATTTTGTCTCATTAAGGGCTCTGTCTTACTCGACGTGAGCTAGCACCGTTTGAATTTAATGGTCTTCATAACCTTCCGGATATTTTTCCACCAGCCTCTCCAACTCAACCATTGCCCTACAGTCAAACGTCAGACACGGCTTGGTGCTTCAAACATGAGAAATTCATGACGTACATTTCTCTGAACTTCAGACCGCTCTCGTCTGGGAAGAGGGCTGAAACTAGTAGGTCATAACGTCTCGACATAATGATTTAGCAGGGTTCTCAATACAAATGCCATTGAGTGCTTCGGGTCATGAGGCCACGAGTGTTGGAACTTACATAGCGTAGAGAGCATTCCTATCATCCCAATCTTCCTGGGGCTCCGAGATCTGCATCGCAAGTTGGTATTCCTTGAAATACGGTCGACCCATCTTGTATCTTGGGGCCCGCCACGTCCCGAGGTCGGCTTCATTATGGCCCCAGAATGCACACGAGTCGAACAGAATAACCTTGTTCGTCTCCACGTCCAGCATCATATTGCCAGGCCACACATCGGAATGGACAAGACAGGGTTGAATCGAACGACCGCCAGATTCCAAAGGCCTCAACAACCTCGGAATCACTTTGGTGTAGAGAGAGTCCTTCAGAAACTCGAGTCTATCGTCCTTGCCGTGTGACAGTTCCTCGAGCTCGAACATCTTCTCCATTAATTGAGTGAAGAAAGCCTCCCAGGTATCTTGCCACCTATTATCGTTTGGAATATTGGCTAGGTGCGTAGGCACATGAAAGCCGTACTTGCCCTCAGGTGATTTGCCCATACTATCCTTGTGGATTTTCACGATGAGGGGAATGAACTGGCTTGGCTCGGGAACTTCGTCGACCATATCAAAGAACTCGGCAAGGAAGAACCAAGTCTCAGGATCTGATTCGTAGTGGCCAAATGCCACGGGTTTGGGGATGTTGTCGGGGGCATACTGGTTAAAGATCGCCTCAGACTCGAAACATCCTTCCATCATGCGACGACTGGTCCCCCCCGTAGCAGACTATGTTATTCCGTGTTACTCGCGGTCGAGGCTCAGCATGAGTGCGATCGTTTCACTGGATCATACCTTCATAAAGAAATCTTTCAAGGTGCCATCTTCCAATTCGCATTCTATGCGTATGGTCTCCACCCAGGCGCTGGCTCCTGACGGAGATGCAGACAGGACTTTGCTGTTGGCAGGAAGCGCTGTACAAGGATCAGTCCAGCACCCCATCGCTGATAGTTCCGTTGTATGTACCTGAAAGCACGCCTTCGTCGAGTTTGTCCCCATCATTGGAGCTGTCTGACGCCGTGGTGCTGCCAATGCCATCCGAACCCACGGATTGTGCTGATTCGGTGGACATTTCTTTCTGAGACGAACAAATATATGCGCCGATTTTTGAACTTTGTCAGGCAATGCGCCCTTGGGAATGGAGGATGGGGAAATGGAATCAAGTGCAAACAGGCACAGCTCGGCGCTTAAGTACGACGCTGCGTTATCCAATCACTGGCACTTATGCGTCACGGCCAACTCGCCAGAAGCCTAAAGGCGTGACCAGCTTGGCCTGCAGCCAACATGCAGCTCTCCTCATTTCTGCTACAACCGTCTGTAGGCAGGATCCGCCCGCCCAGGTGCTCCCTCACAATTTCATCCACTGACTGGTCGGTATATTCAAGTTATCACTCGCAGCTTTCGTTGTCGCATTGCCCAAACTGCAAGAACTTTCGATATCAAAAACGGGGTAATGGAAAAGATCACTACGGCTGCTTTTGAGTCGATATTCACCGAGCAGGTCGTACGCGCCTTACGTGACCGTGCTGTGCCCCTACGCTGCATGATCATCCGGGTACCACCCAGAATTTGGCAATTTGCTAAACCCAGGTCGTACATGCCCGAGAAGTTGGGGGGTTCCGGCGAGCCCCGGCGAGTGAGGTGAACAGATGGCCTCAGTCGGCCCAGGCTCCTCCGTGGATTTGATCATCTCCACGACCCAGCTTCATCCTGGCTCTGAGAAAGCGACCAAGGAGGCACTTACGAAGACCTGAATCTCAGACGCGACTGTTGCCTAGTGTTGGGCCCGACCTCAACGACTCCAATAGACAATCATGTCGGCAGCACTCATCTGATCCTGAGACAGCCACTCGTAGCCTTTGAACTGGGCTCTGGGGTCTTTCTGAGTGGCAAAGGGCGCTGAGTGATGCGATATGGTTCGCCATGACCCTTTCCTTCTCCCACTCCTTCGTCCCGGCGACAATAGATAGGGTTCTAACACTCAGGAACACAGTCTCAACAGTCGCCTGCGGAGGCGCGGGTTTCTCGAAGGTCCCTATTAGGCTCGACCAAGACGACACTCATTCGTCGTATACAGAGTCTTAGTCTGTCTGAAGTCGAGGAGTATTCGGTGGACGAGGATGCCTGGGGCCCGTTAGGACTGACACTGCTTCATGAGCCGTCAGAACCCCTGATCGACTTCATATTCGTCCATGGCTTGGGTGGTGGCTCAAGAAAAACATGGAGCAAGACACCCCACTCAGCTCACTACTGGCCAAAAGAATGGCTGCCTGCTGAGCCCCGATTCAAAAACGTCCGCATCCATGCTTTTGGCTACAATGCAGCATGGAAGGAAAGGCATGCCAGCATGTTAACAATACATGACTTTGGCCAGGCTCTTCTAGCTGATGTCCGGAACTCTCCAGCCCTGTGCCGAGGCGAGACACCTATTGTTCTCGTTGGGCATAGCATGGGCGGTCTAGTCATCAAGAAGATGCTCTTGCTCGCAAAGCAGGACCCCACGGCATCAAACGTTGCTGCTCGCATACATACCCTTTTCTTCCTTGCAACCCCTCATCGCGGATCGAATCTAGCCAACACACTCAACAATCTCCTCAGGCTCGCCGTTGGCCACGGTTCAAAGTCGTACGTCGACAATTTGTATCCTGACTCTGAAGCGATAATTGCCATCAATGACCAGTTTCGCCACGCATATCAAGGGATACAACTCTATTCTTTCTTCGAGACTATGCCGACGGCTTTGGGTCTCATTGTTGAAAAGACATCGGCCGTCCTCGAACTGCCGGGGGAGCAAATTTCACATCTTAACGCTGACCATTCACAAGTGTGTAAATTCGACACGCCTAGTGACAGCAATTACGTGCGGCTTAGGGACACTTTCGTGGCGGGCATCTCTTTGATCGAAACAACATGCTTGGCGCCTCGTTACCACAAGCGGAACGATGATATCGAGAGACTCACGGCGTATCTCGGACTAAAGGAACGCCCAGAGGTGGACGTCGCAAATATCATAGAGCACCAAAGCCAGGGATCTTGTTCGTGGTTGACTGAAAAAGATACATTTCAGCAATGGCTGGCAGATGAAAATGACTCGTCGAGGTTCTACTGGCTGAGTGGTGAGCCTGCGACGGGGAAGTCAACTCTGGCTGCCCACGTTGCCAACTACCTCGAGCTCTGCAACAAAGACTGCTCGTATTTCTTCTTCAAACATCTTCATACGGGGAAGTCAACAGTTGCCGAAATGTTGCGCTCGCTGGCACTTCAGATGGCCCGCACGAACACTATTGTACGTGAAAGGCTGCTTGAAATGTATGACAGTGGTGTGACACTCGACAACAAGGACGAACGCGCTATATGGAAGACGATCTTCGCGACCCGCATCCTGCGAATCGTGTTCCAACAGCCTCAATACTGGGTTATAGACGGTCTGGACGAATCATCAAATCCTACAGCTCTTTTCCCACTGGTTGCCAGGGTCGAAAAGCACATCCCTCTACACGTCTTCGTGACCAGCCGTCCGTCGCTGGTATTCGAACGTGCCTTTTCGCGCGAGAACATCCCAAAGATCGCAGAGACCATTCCATTGGATGCAACTATGTCTGACATCAGGCTATACCTGGACGAGCACGCGTCATATTTCCTCGCTGAAAGTGAAGACGAACGCCAGGGGTTGGTCCAAACAATCCTTGAAATGTCCAACGGAAATTTCCTCTGGACAGACTTGGTGGTGAAGAGGATCGAGAATGCCGTCAGCCAGGAGCAAGTGCATAACATCCTCAACTCAGTTCCAAAAGAGATGGATGAGCTGTACCGCGAGATAACTACCAGTATCATGGCGTCCCCTGAGACCGGATTCATCGCTAAAGCAATTCTGCGATGGGCCTTATGCTCACTACGACCGTTATTCGTTGATGAGTTGAGAGAGGCGCTGAGGCTAGACATTGGAGAAAACCTGAACCAGCTGGATAAGACAGCGGGCACGATATGTGGAAACCTTGTATACGTTGATGGAGACACACGTGTGCAAGCCACCCACCAAACCGTTCGAGACTTCTTTTTTGGCCGATCAAAGGGAGATTTCGAGCATGCTATGTCTCGAGAAAGAGAGCATTACAGAATCGCCGAAATATGTCTTTCATACCTGGGCGGCGGAGACATGAAGCCCCCAAGATTTCGTCGAGCAAATTCCCACAACCAGAAAAAGGAGCCCAAACGATCTTCATTCTCTGCATACGCCATTTCGTACTTCTCGGATCACATTGCGCGGTCCACTTCATCTAGCTCCACACTGCTCGCCTCTTTGAACGATTTCCTGATGAGCAACTCCATGGCATGGATCGAGGCAGTGGCAAAAACGACCGACCTGGCTCCTCTGACACAAACGGCAAAGAACATCAAAGCTTACATGGAACGAAGAGCCAAGTACGAGTCGCCCTTAGGCACTGAAGTCCATAACGTCCTGACTTGGGCAAATGATCTTGTGTACCTGGTTGCGCAATTCGGCAAGACACTTGTGGCAAGTCCGCCAGCCATTTACCATCTGATACCGGCCGTGTGTCCGAAGAAGTCAATCCTGTTCAGGGCTTTCAAAGGTCACCCGCGCGGCCTTCAGGTGGTTGGGCTAGAGCAAGATGATTGGGATGAGAGGCTTGGCTGCATTGTCATTCCCGACTCACAAATACTGTCCGTTGCCTGTCAGGATAATAATTTCGCCCTTGGGACTGCAAATGGGAAGGTCCGCGTTTACGACGAGTCGACATTTCAGGAAAAGACTCAGCTGCGACATGGCGAACCGGTCCGACGACTCTGTTTTGGTACGACAGATGGACGTATTGTTTCGCAGGGAAGGAAACATATCAAGTACTGGGACATATCGACTAGCCAGCAATTTTGGTCCTTCACAGCGAGGGACGAGCCGCTTTCGTTGTCGTTCAGCGAGGATGAAAAGCGGTTGTACACCGCGACCAGGGCAAACTATGCCTTGGTGATAGACGTCGAGACCGGGAAGAGGGTCGAGAAATTTGGCTTTGGTGATTGGGACGAAACTGAGAGGCAAAATCACAAATACCAAAAGCCCCCGATGCACGCGGACTTTATGATGGGCCTGGGTCTGCTGGGATTGACATACCGACTTAGACCTGTGACGTTTTGGGACCTTGAAGAGCACGATTTTGTGGGACAATTCACCCGTTCGATCAACTCCTATTCGACAGAGCCCTACATTCATGCGTTCATCTTCAATCCGAACCCCGAGATTAACCTGGCCGCCGTGAGCTATCAGGACGGCTCAACCCATGTCTTCGACCCAGAGATACAGAAGACACAAGCCACAGCACAGACAGATGCATCCGTGCTGGCAGCCTCTCCAGATGGGACTGTTCTTGCAATTGGTAGTGGCAACGGTTTCATCAAGCTTTACGACTTCGAGACCATGAAACTGTTGCACCAGACTTTTCTCAACCACAGAGCGATCCGAGCGATCACCTTCAACAGTTGTGGGCGGCGCTTCTTCGAGATCAGGAGCAACTGCTGCAACATTTGGGAGCCCTCTGCACTTGTGCGACGGATCGACAACACCAGTGATGATTCAAGCGTCGATATCAGCGACCGAGTATCGCAGGCAGCCCAGACAAGCATCGCCAAAACAATCGATGAGGAGAAGACCATCACCGCCTTAGCATCCCATTATAGCGGTGACTACATCTTTTGCGGTCGAGAGAATGGGTCAGTTGCAGTCTACTCTGCGAAGTCCGGAAAGCTGACGCAGGAGCTACTGCGCGGAAGCAAAAATGTGGCCGTGGACTACTTAGACTGGAACAAGTGTCGGGATTTGCTCACAGTTGCAGACAGATCTGGACACGTTCTTGTGCACAGAGTGTCGAAGAACAAAACGGGGTTCTTCACTGTCGAAGAGGAGGTCCTGAGTGTGAAATGCACGGGGGTGATTGACCAAATCCTCGTCAAGGCTGACGGAGAAAAGGTACTCATAACCACGGCTGACAGCATTGACCTTTGGGGCCTCACCTCCGCGTCCATGATCGAGAGACACACTTATTCCAATTCCGGATTTCCCCGAAGATGGGCGATCCATCCAGACAACGAGACAATAATATGTTTCGAGGGCGCGTCTTGCCGGCTTTGCACATGGGCAACCATCGGGAGTCTTATTGCTCCTGTTGATCCTGCCTCCAGACCTCTCACGATCATGGGTC
Organism: Diaporthe sp. NJD1; assembly: GCA_013842865.1. Taxonomy (NCBI): domain Eukaryota; kingdom Fungi; phylum Ascomycota; class Sordariomycetes; order Diaporthales; family Diaporthaceae; genus Diaporthe; species Diaporthe sp. NJD1. The sequence continues at coordinate 228,415 of JACDXY010000020.1, forward strand.
CAGAATGGACGGTAACGAAAGCCATAATTCCAGATCCATGCCGGCACGTCTGCATAGAGACCACATCAGATGTGTCAGCATCAACACCCAAAACAAGACGGTCGTTTCGACTGCTACCGCTGAAAGCGTTCAACCTCTCAGCAATGGCCTCTTCATATTCACCGACTGACCTACATATTATGAAAGACCTCAAAGCTATCGTCGGAACATACAAATCCTGGCTCATATATCTGCAAAACAGTGGTTGGATGTGCTCGGTCAACACGGACACTGCAACGAATGACAAGTTCTACTTGAGACATTTCCTTGTACCTATGCATTGGCACGGCATAACGGCGGGTCCTATGGTAGTGACTCCCAAGGGTAACGTTGTAATGGCAGTTGATGACGAGATCGCCGTGTTTCATAACGGCCTTGACTTCGAGGAAAAGGTGACAGTATGAGGCAAGATAGAGTGCCCGACGTCTTGGAACAGGGATCAATAGAACTACATTCCCAGATGAACCTCACGGTGCCCATGCCACCAGTCCCAGAGGCTGTTCAACCACCGTAAAGCAAACGATTGCCCCCAAGCAGACTACACACCGCGGAGCTGAGGGGTACGAGGAATCAATCATCTTGCACTAGCTGCCTCAACGACTCAATTCACGTTGAGTTATAGAAGCCCACTCGGTCCAAAGGACCCTGAAATCATCATAAAGCCGCTGGTTCTCTGAAGGGGCAGCCTGAAGCGTCTTGCTAAGATCAAGAGTAGTAATAATAGATTCATACATGGCTATGTATTTTTTTGGAGCAATTACGAGCGACTCTTCTTACACGTCAGGTAAACTTCTTAGATGAAGGTGCATCACAGAATTTGTCACAAACGTCTTTTGTGCTGTTTGTCCTTATACTGCGTATAAAACAATAAGACCACTGAGACAATTCCTGAGGATCCAGCCTGCCTTGACACAACCGTACTAGTATCTGAGATATCCATACGGCGTCGAAGCAATCGGTATAAAAGATAAAGAATGGCGTGAGAAAATACAGCTCTCATAGTGCTTAGTAGGCTATCCACGGGGCACCATACTCATCCGTTTCGAGCTTATCCACGGAAATTCCAGACAACTCTGAGATCAGGTCCCTGCATCCAATGTGTCCGTTCTCACGAGAAAAGCTCATAGCCCTCAAACAATGCCGTTCGGAGAAGCCATCTGGAAATGTGAACCCCTCCACCGCCCTGCCGTTTAACTCCCATAGATAGCGGATCATATCAAGCCGCCCATTCGCAGCAGCTCCTTCTAGGGGCCACATGCCGTCGATCCTGGAAGGCAGGGCATCGAGCTGCGCCCCGTGATCCAGTAGGTATGCCACCATGTTGCAATTCCCCGAAATGGCAGCAAACTGGAGCGCCGTTGCCCCGCCGTGGGAGGACGCCGAGCTGTTAACATCCGCGCCGCGCCCAAGAAGCAGGCGTACCATGTCCATGTTGCCGAGCTCCGCGGCATATTGGAGGGCGGTGCGCGTGGTGCGTATGCGTGGCCGGGCGTTCACGTCAGCGCCGTAGTCCAGCAACATGTTGACGGCGTCCTCACGATCAGTTTCGATGGCGACCATGAGTGCAGTCATCAAGGGGGAGCCTTTAGTCCAAAGAATATTCGACTTGGAGATTCCATCAGGATTGGCGCCAGCATCGAGGAACTTCTTCATGGCGGCCATGTCCGTATCAAAACTCCCGATTACACCTTGTATGGCCAATCCCAAAGGTGTGAACCTCTCCCAGTGATATCCTTCACGAGCACCAGCGGATATTGGGTATCTTTCTAGAGTCTCTAATCTCGCAAAGTTTATAGCCTCCGTCCTTATCAACTCGTCCAGAGCTTCAGCATTCCCTGCTTTGTTGCCCATGACATGCGCCAAGATACTCGCGCCGATGCACTTCGGGACGGTCTTCCGCAGCCTGTCTTTTTGGAATAGCAGTCGCAGTACATCCGGTCGGTCAGGAATCACGGCCCGGAGTACACTGTAATTGAGCGGGTTGGCACCCATATCTAGGAGGTATTCCATCAGATCAGCGTGGCCAGATTTGACTGCCATTTCTAGACAATCGTCAAGCCTACAGTATCGAAAATCCAAGACCTGTAAAGTCTCTTTGAAGAAGTCCAGTGTGTCGAATTCGAGGCAGGCACCAAAAACAGCCTGAAGAAGAGATGAGTCGACTTGCAGCTGAGGATACTCGTGAACTAATTCGAGGATCATTGAGCCATTCCTCCTTGGAAAGATGGTCTCGGATTTTGGACCACATAATATGGGTGCTCCAGCAGCGATAAGATCACGCACCATCTGCGCGTTGCCTTTGTTCAGGGCCACGAGCAAAGCTTCATCCAACGTGCGTGGTTGGTTTCCTGAGGCACCCGCCTCGAGAAGCATTTGCGCGATGTCTTGGCGATCGCGTTCAATTGCCTGAGCCAACCCGTGTCCCGTTATTCGGTACGCCTCCTTTGAAGTGACTGCACGAGTGAGTAGCTTCCTCAAATAGGCGGTATTTCCTGCTTCAGCAGCTGCTCTGACCAAAGCTTCAAAACGGCCCCCTTCACAAAGATGATCAAGACAGCCTCCTGCTTCTAATATTTGGACCAGATCCTCATTGCCGTACCTCACGGCCTCGGCGATTGGCGTGAAATCGGCTTTATAATACCCAGATGGCATAGCTGGCGGGTCGAGGTCGGGCGCCTGGCTAAGAATGAAGTCGATCAAAGTATGGTTCCGGGACCTGATCGCGGCTGCGAAGATCGGAGACAATCCAGGTTCCAAGTCAGCTTTGTCAAAGAGGAGCTGAACAAGCTCAGTTTTACCGGTCTCCGCGGCCGAAAGGACGACGGTTCCCAGAAATCCACGGAAATCGACGAGACATTTGTTGCAACTGGCCTCATGACATAGGCCAATCTCAATTTGAAACAATTGGGTGGCGCTGCGGTCATCGGACAGGTCCGCAGTTCTCGATGCTGGGCCCGGGAGTCCATTTGGCTCACTCTCGAAAAAGCCCCGATGACTGTCAGAGGGGACAATCTGAGAAAGGAGGAGATCAAATTCCGTTGTTCGACCAAAATGATCAAGAATCATGAATCTCGGATGGACTCGGGCGCCGGCAACGACGAGCATATTCAAAGCTTCGATTGACTCCGGCGGTATCATCGACTCATTATCACTGACTAGATGGGATTCAATCCCATGTTGTAGCGATGACAGTGCGCCGCAATATTGATCATTCAAGTGAGTTGCATGTGGGTCGCCATGATATTTGTTGACGTCGGCGCCTGCGTCGATGAGTGCTTGCATAAGTCTCAGTGACCTCAGTTCGCTTGCTCGTTGAATTGGTGTCCACTTCATCCCTTTCTGAAAGCAGACAGTTTCATTGACGTCAACAACTTTGCAGTCGAGCAAGAACTTCACAACATCGGTATCTGTAGCCTCAATTGCGGCCCGGAAAATGTTGTCCGCAAGGGTCATGGACACGTGTCGCGGGCATTGCTTCAAGATGTCGAGAAGTAGCTTATTGACAACGAAACGGTTGAGGAACCTGAGAATATACTCCATGGGCACGTCATCGAGACCGGCGAACCCGTTGAGCACGGAAAAAAGCAGCAAACGGGCAAACTTGGTCTCGAATGCCTGATCGCCGGTGATGAGGGCTGAACTCTCTCCGGGAACTTGGGAGCCAAGCTTGCGCAGGAAATGCTGTAGATTGGGAGTTGACCCAACTATTGACTGGCCTTTTGATGACAGGATACAGGCAACAAATCTGGGCGCGAATCCACCGAAGATGGTATGTGCGGCCGCCTTGTCCAGGACGATCCCGTTGGTTCGCAAAGTGTATTCGAGTTGCGCGGATGGCAATTCCGGCCTGAAATCGGAACCTTTCAGCATGCTGAAGAAGGTCACGTAGTTCTCTGCTGGTATCCCCAAAGATGTAAACACGGACTCAACAGAATAGTATTGCCCGAGAAGCCGGGACTGAGATGGCAAAATAGAGAAAGACGGGGGGCTGAGGTCCAATGACTGTCCAGGTCCACCCACAGCGTTCAAGAATGCCTGTGAGGAGCCCGCATGACGTTCATAAGTGGTGACCATGCTGTTGGATGGAGGTTCCGTATACACCGGAACACTTCCGATTCCATCCAAGGCGTCGGCCACATTCATGAACGAGTCTCGTACATCTGGTTGGATGCCTCCTTCGAGCGCATGTGTCTCATCCCAAATCGAAGCGGCAATGGGCTGTGCCGCGTTACGAGGCAGTGTTGAACCAGATGCCTGAAAGGCACTTGGTTCCATAAGCCTCCCTGACACCCATCGGCTAGCTCGCTTCTTGCTCGCAGTTGACTTGCTAAGAATGATGGGAGGTACATTTGTACCTGACTCATCGATTGAGGTGGGTATATACCGGTATTCATTGTTTGAGAAGTATTGTTGCCATTCTTTTTGGGTTGAATTTTTGCGGATGTTCCAGCGTTTCAACTGCATCTCATATTGCCAAGGGCTGTTTGAACAGAACTTAGCGAGTGGAACGATGATATTGAAGATCATAAAAAGAGGGAAATGGACCATCGTACCTGGCGTCGAAGCCATGCTGGTTGCGCATCTCTGCTCGAACATCTTTGAGAGTCTTTGTGCGATACAGTTCCACGATGGTGTCCTTGTGGCGGTCCCACTCCGATGATCGGATTTTCCTTGTTGTCGAACTCATCCTCAATCGTCGACCCGTTACGTCCAAGGATAATGTGCCACCGCCCCCGATAGACACGTGAGAACAACTCTTGTATGCTTGTTCGCTTCGATATTGGGACTAGCCTCAAGCTCTGGGCATCAGCTGAATCTTTCAGGTCTCAATTTCGTCGGGAGAGAACAGGGAGACGACACTATGATCGGAGCCGCTTTAGCAGGTAAGGGTCGTGTATGGAGGCTACCTGCTCCTGTAATACCTGTGGGCGTGACGGTCAGTGACAGTTTGAACAGCTCGGAACGAGCAAAATTACCAAGGTCCTTGTGAAGAAGATGATATTGCAATTCTTGAGTGGTTAAGCTAGTTCATAGATCGATCTCGTTGGGGCCTCCAGTTCATATCTAGGACCCAGAGCTTCTGGCCGCGCATGGTCAGTAAGCAGGCTCTCAATGTGTCACAGCATTAGTGACGGGTCTAGTCAGGGGCTGCTTGCCATCGGTGGTCTGCGGGCAGAGCGCAGTGCTACGACGCCGACCTATGAGCAAGCGAAGAATTTTGGTCAGAAGAGTCGCAATAGCAATGAAGAGAGTTATAAGGCTGAAGATGGCCTCCCAGGAGAGAGCCATCTATTTGGACGGACCACTGCTGCAATGCTGAGTTCTCTTGAGAAGCTGGCGTCGTTCGCAACAGACAATGTCTTGGCAATGTGTTGAGGGTCAACTGGTGCTGTGTGCTATAAATTGGAGTGAATGGAAATCCAACAGGAGAAGGCCCGATTTAATAATAAGGACCATGTGACATAATCTGGCAGCGATGTACATAGTCCAGGTAGACGAAGCTTGTAAAACCTATGAGCAGGCTCTGCCCCCATCTTACCCGTGAATGTCAAGGCGAGGGAACCAGCAATTGGTGGTCAGCCGCAAGTCCCATTCGGGCAGACTGCATGCGTGGGCTCGACAGAATCTGGTCCAGCTCGACAGAATCTGGGGCGCCCAGCCTCATCCTCCTTACGACATCACGTGGTCCACCACCAAATCTCCGTGAGCTACCTTGTCATCCTTGACCAGGCTCGCTCGAAACTCGATGATTGCCACATGGATACAGCCATCGGAGCAGAGCGTAAGTAACTTCTACCAGCAGTGGTAGAAAGCTGCCCGCTTAGTGAAGATGGACATCCTCCGAGCCCGACTTTCTCACGGTAGAAGTCACACAACATCCTAGGACCGACTGCCCCGCAGACAAAGGGAGGGACAGGGGCACACCGGCTGCAGTGAATGTGCGCTTTCAATCTCGCCGTTGGTTCAATCCATCTCCGAGCATTGTTCCCTTGTCAGAAGGCTCTCGGGTACCGGTCAAGGCCAAGTTATTCACAACCTTTACGGCACTGATCGGTGTCTTCGGAGTTGATAGCATCGTGGAAACCAACGGGACGAGCTTGGAAATCAAGTGCATAATACCATGAATGATGTGACGTGTACTTTTATCCCTACACGCAGATGGACTCTCTTATTGTGTCGTCGTACCCTCAGCCTTACCCGCCCTTCTAGGAACCCGCGACCGCCTCTGTTCAATTACAACCACATCAGCATTCATGACAACCACTCTGTCCAAAAGCCTTTTCAACTTTAGTACATCGCTCTCTATGATATTTGTGTGACACTCAATCTTATGCCGGGTGATGTCATGCGTAACATTCTCCGCCCCGAGTCCACACTCGGGACTGCTGAACTGGTTGGGAACCAACGACCCCTCACTGTTTCGCGACGCGTGTCCCGTCGTACCAACGCTGCCCCGCTAGACTGAAGAGCTGCTTCTTGCCGTGTCTAACCAAGTCGATCGACCGACATCTCGACAGCCAGCGCGTCTCTGTCAAGCACCAATTTCCACATGCCCATGGATTCGAGGGTGGTCTTGCAGCTGGGTGTCGGTGGCGGCCGCATACGGGTCGAGGTTCTTGTTGACGGCCATGCCGTCCGGCAGGAAGAATTGGACCCCATGGAAGGCTGATACTGCGCCGAAGGAGCGTGGAGTGGCCTGGTCCGCTCAGAGGGACGCCGTCGATTGTTATCTGGTCCGCGCAAGTTGGATGGTGGCCCAGCAGACGAAAAGGTAGCAGGCTCCAGTGGCCCAGGCGGGCTGCTCCCGGAGCTTTTGCAGCGGCAAGAAGCCCAACCGGATCCTCGTTCGACGCAGTGCTACTGGAGCGATGCATGGGTGCTTCAGGCTGCTGCTCATTTGGGCGGCTCCAGTGGGGGGAGCGACCTTGGCATGGAACATCACTAGCCTCAGTTGCAGTGTGCCACCGGGACGGCATGGGAGATATCCACATGGTGCAGAGATCCAAACCTAACAGGTAAGATGGAAGGGTGTGATGGTGCAAACGAAAGAAAGCCTCGTCATAAAGGGCTGAGCAGCACAGGTCGGAGGAGGTCGAGCACGCCCAGGGGCTCAAGGAAGGGTGGCAAACGGCGCACGCAGCACAGAGACATGTGCAGGCTACGTCCATTCAGAATAACAGGTCATTCCTCTCAGTACGCACATAAGCACAAACACATGACGATCCAACCAGGCCAGAGACAGTCCTTAGCCAGCGGCGGACTCACACCTCTCAACTGCCCTCAACGTAAACACCGGACAAGAACTCAAAGCCCCATAGCGCAGAGAACACCGCAAGACGAGAACGCGAGGAACAGGGGGTATGAGCGCAAAACGTACACCCGCGAAACGAAGTAACAATGTACAGACAACGTGCTTTTGTTGGATTCAGAATACCTGAGCAAGTCAACCAGACCAAGCCCTCTCCCTCCTATGAACAAGACACAAAACCACGCACTTCCTCTCCCTCGTAAAAACCTGGGCATTATCCATTATTCATCTCCAAAAAAGAGGCAACGAACCCAAGTGCAATTCAGTATCTCGGCCGAACAAGAAATATCATCACTCCGAGTCAAATACATCCTTCGCCCTCCTCGACCGGCCGCTGGCTCTCGTCGGTGCCTTGGCCGTCGCCGCCACTGCCGCCGCTCTGCCCCTGGTCGGTAGAGCCGCAGCAGCAGCGGCCTTGCCCTTCGGCGCCTGCTTCTTGGGCGGTTCTGGTTTCGCCTTCGCCGCAGAGTTCCTGCCACTGCGTCGACCGTTCGTGGCAGGCGGCTCTTCCTCCTCTGCCTCTTCTGGCTCCGCCTCGGCTTCCTCTTCTGCTTCTGGTTCCTCTTCGGGAGGTTCGGACAGCTCGCTGCCACCCTGGTCCTCGGCTGCAGGGTCCTGTCCCTGGTCGTCTTCGTCCATGGGCTCTGCCTCGACCTCGACCTCGTCTTCTTCCTCGATCTCCTCGTCGTCGCTTCCCTCCTCCCCCTCCTCGCCGTCTTCGTAGTCCCACTCGGCGACACCTTCCAGCATCTCCTCGTCATCTTCGTCGTCATCTCGCTCCACGTAGTTGGAGCTCTTCCTGGGAATCGCGCGCCCACTACGGCGGCGTTCCGACTCGGGGATTTCTGGCGAGGCGCGGGGCTTCTTGGGCTTGCTCGATGTCTTGGACTTTGCGGCTGTCTTCTTGAGGGTGGTCTGCTTCTTCGACTTGATAGATCTTGGTTGAGCGGTCTTGCTTTGCGATCTCGCCTTCTTAGCAGGGGGTTGCCCGCCGTCGTCCATGGATTTGCGCTTCTAATTGGGGTCAGTAACTATTTCAGCCTCATCAAGATCGGACGCCTGTCATGCGGAAAATACCTTTTTGCGGTCCATCGACTGCAGGACCTTGTCCAGCCTCTGCTCAATGCCTTCGGGAATGAACTGCTGTTCAGAAAGTTTCTGCGCAGCCTCGTGGTTCGGAAGGGCAAGGAACAAGCCCGTCGGCAGTCCGGTCTTCTTGCTGTAGGCCTCGAAAGTCCAGGCGCGCTTCTCCTGCCATTTCCTGATCACAGCTAGCGCCAGGTCACAGACCATGTAGAGATTCTCGCTCTTCTCCGGCTCAATGGCATCCTTTGTCTGCTTGACGCGCTCTGCATAGCGAGCTAGCAGTCCCAGGTTGGATTCGTTGGCCACGGTACTGACGTAGTAGACGATGTAGCGGGAGTGGTCAACCAGGTCATCCTCAGCAGGGCCCAGATCTGGATGGTGAGCCAACAGAGACAGCAGCCTGGGCATGATGGCTTCCATGACAGGCGTGCCTGTTGACTCGTAATGATGTACCCTTGATCGGATCCATGTCTCCACCCTGGTCTTGAACTCTGTGACTGGCTCATATGCTGTGATGAAAATAATTGTGTAAAACCTTGTGCGGAGCTTGCCTTGTACCAAGTATTTCTGGAGCTTCTCGATGAAGGCTCTTCGAGTCTGCGGGTGGGCATCCTGTGCAACCAATGCAAGCGCGTTGAAGTCCTCTGGTGGAAGATGGTCGTCAAGCTGCTTCTCCTTGCAGAGCTTGAGAACCAACTGGCCCGCGAGGAGTCGCAAACGCGCCTTGTGGTGACTTGGCGTTTCCTTATTCTTGGACATCTCACCGTCCTTCGTGATCAGGGTCTTGAGCATCTTGAACACAGGCTTTGCCCTCTCTTTCAGATCTGCCTCGCCATCTCCACGATCCTGCTCCTCGGCCCGCAGCCGGTTGACAAGGATCTTCAAGGCCAGGCATTTCGCAATGCATTCCTCATCCATGTCCGCATCACTGACCCAGTCCGGATCGCTGTCCTTAGCATCGGTGCGTACCTGCTTCAGAATGTCTTGGATCATCTCCAGGATGGCCTGGTCTTTGTCCAACGTGACCTTAGGAGCCAAAATTTCCAGTTGAGAGACTATTGCCAGCTTGTTGAGGAAATGGGGAGCCCCGTACTTCCACTGCTTCATGACTTCTTTGAAAAGCCTAGTAGCATTCAAAAGACCGGTCTCGTCCTTCTTTGCCAGAAGAATATTTACCGCGTACTTGGCCGCCTTCCAAGGCGTACCGTAGAGCGCAAAGTTGATCATCATCTGCACAAAATTCTTGTCCTTGGGGATTTCCGCTGGATATTTCCGGGCGTATGAAGCGCAGGCCTTGAGTGTTTCAACAACCGAGGGCTCGTTTGCCTGCGTTGCGGTGGGCGCCTTCTCCGCAAGGTCTTTGCAGAGATCTCCGATATGTGATTTAAACAGGTCTGGTGTGCGCTGGGATATCTCGTTCAGAATCTCATGTGCTGTGGCACCAAAGCCATCTCGGTCGGTCCTGGAATAATCCAAGATGGTAGACAAATGGCTGCGGTTGAACATGAAATACCCTGACCTGTAAAGCAGGGGTATCAGGACATCAGCAACGCCAGAGAGTTGTGCGCCTTGCAGACGCTTGATGAGCTCCTTCAAAGCGTTTCGGGCCGTCTTGAAGTCGTGCTCTGGACCAGTGATAAACTTGACCAGCTGGTAATTCCGCGAATTGTTCGCCTTTGCGAATTTGAGCAGCTCCGACCGGACCTTTCCATCATCAGGCAAGAACCGGGTGATGTAATCGATCGTGTTCTTCAGGTTCTTCGTCTTGCGTTCCTCGTCCTGCTCCATGACGCCGCCATTGTACGCGTCGCATGCCTTTAGGAAAGTCTGGAGTATGGTGGCAAATTGTGGTTGCCGGGCTTGAATGGCGAAGAAAGCCTTCTTGGCGTTCTGATCGAGTGAACGAACCAGGAGCAGTATCCTCTCGGCCCTGACAGCGTCTTGGTCGTAGCCGGCTACTCCCTGTTGTGATTGCGACTGCGAGCTTCCGTTTGCGGTTTTCGAACTCTTCTTAGGAGGTGGAAAAGACAAGGGAACTAGACACTCGAAGACTACCCTGTCAAGAAGTACGTTCACCTCTAGATCATTTGCGTAGAAGGAGCTGTAGATCTTGGAAGGCGCGGCTGACAGAGCACCGACGACAACTTGGTTGCCGGCAAGGATTTCGCCTGTTGATATAGCCCAGAGCTTCCCCAGCAGCGCCATGGCATCGACACGGACCTGTGGCCTCCTGTCGCGGCATCGGTCGGCGAGGCTAGACAAGATCGAGTTCTCCTTCTCCAGACCGCCATCCGATGCCAGCTTGAGAATGAGATCGCGGAAGCTAAAAGACTCAATGGCTTTCACGCCAGCCAAACGGACCTTCTCATCGCTGTCATTGAGCTTTTCTCCCAGACCACGAACGAGAGCTCGCTCATCCTCCCTGTTGAACCCGATTCCTCCAGCGTTTGTGGACAGAATGTAACCCACAGCTGTAGTCCAGGAGGCTCGGATGATAGGGGACTTATCGTTCTTTCGACTCAAGAAGTTCAGGTAAGCTTGATGGTATGTCTGTGCGAACGACATTGGAGAAAATGGAGTTGTTAGGGGATTTGAAGGGGTATCATCAGTGTCGAAATCCGACATTCTGTACAAAGGATATGCGGCAGGGTCCAACGCTGGCGGAGGCGGTGGGCCAGCCGCCCCAATGCCTGAGATGACATCTCCCAGGGCTTCTGTCGCAAGCTGTCGCAAGCTGATGTTGTCGGCTGACAGCTCCGCATCGAGCTGAGGGATGACGTTTTGCAAAGATGCCGGCGCAGCTTTCCAGAGTTCCCGAATGAGCAGATGCGCCTTTCGAAGTTCCTTGAGGTCGTCTTCTGATGGCCCAGCTGGGCCGTCCTCGTCATCCGAGTCTGCAGCGCGATGGCCGTTGCTGCCAGCCAAGCCCGAAGCTTCCATGATGACGTCGCTGAAGTATTGTCCCACGAATCTCGCCATCTTCTCCGGGTTTTCGACACAGACTGATCTTGCCATTTTGTAGGCAGCGGGCTCTTCCTTGAGAAGGAGCGTCGTTTGGTTCTCATCCCGGCTGGCTTGCTCATTCTTGTCCTTGCCGGCCCCTGGGGCTGCGGCGCGCAGGAACTGGGCCATGATGATGTCGATGACCTTGGAGGGAATGGTAGTGGCCTCGTCAATCAACATTTCCAGTATTTGTGTCATGTAGTGCTCGATATCCTTTCCGACAAGTTCGCCTGTGGGTGCTTTGGTCCCGGAGACCGTGTCGAAGAAGCCAGTGAACAAACGTACAAAAAGCTCATCGTTGTTGGGTATCTCGTCGAGGAGGAGGATGCTCTGGACGTCGGAGAGGGAGATGAGAACGTATCGATGTTGATTGTTCCAAGTCGATGATGGATCTTGTAAGGCAGGTAGAATCTGGTTGATGAAGAGGGCGAAGATATCCTATCACCCGTGTCAGCATGCCGTCGCAAGTGTCGCCGCGCCGACTTGACCTGCTCACCTTGAGCTGCGTTGGAGTAAACGGCGCATCGGGTGCACAGATCTTCAGGATATCCACCATGCAGCATGCAGCGTATGCCTTGACGCCCTTGTCCTTGTGGCCCAGGATGTTGGCGGAGCAGAGCTCCTTTGCGACCTTTGTCAACGAGTCCTTGTGCTCCCAGTCCTGATCCAGCTCTGCCAATTCCTTGGCCAGCGTGTCGAGTCGTTTGTGCAGCTCTGCTGTAGGTATCGGCCTGCCGGCGCGCCATGACAATGGCTCGTTGAACCGTAGACCCTCGTTGTCGCGCTCCTCCTCCTGCTGCTGCTCCTCCTCCGGCGCGGGCTCGGCCGCTCTCCTCCGGCGGGACGACATGGTGCGCTAAGTCCCTCGCTCAATTGGCGCAGCGACGCGATAAAGGCAGAATTGAACTGCTCGCAATTCTCTGCAGCTCAATGACCTAGGTCGAATGGTTCGTTTGAGGAGGGTGGTACTGATCGGCCAGCTCGTGGGATCAAAAACAACCCACGCCAGTGCAAGAGGCGGCTAATGAGCGGCGAGGGCCTGTCGCGAAGGGGCCGCTCTTGAGGTGGAATGGACACAGACACAGTCAGTATGAAGGCCAGAGCTGTGGGCAGCTGGTGCAGAGCTTCGCGGGATGTGGATCGAGATGTGGAAGGCGTCGCCAGCTTGCGGGCCAAAGGAAAGGTGGGTAGTCGGTAGTCGTGGTCGCAGTCCCAAAATCCAACAGACCCGCGCTGCTGCCCAGCCTGAGCCTGTCCTCTCCCGTCCCGTTACGCGACACTCTCAAGCAACGGCAGGCGCGTGCTCCTTCCCCACAGGCAATTAAAAGTGGGTCCAGTCGATAGCGCGAACAGAGGGGGGAACGACATCTCTTGCTTCATGCCTGTCTCGGCTCTCCAACTGACAACAGCCGCATCTTGAACTGCTCATGCCTCGGGACAGCGATCCATGGATACTGGTCGACTTCGATGTACACAGACCTTTTATTCTCAAACACTGTCAGCTCATCAATCGCCGTTGCCCTGCAGCATGGTCTCGCATAGATACAGTCTTACGGAGGTGGTAATCCTTCCCAAGGCACGGCCATCCACTGGCAGCCCGCTTGTCAACACACACCTCCAGTGCCCGGAACGCGTGATTTTTTTCTGTCATATTTCTTTTAAAGACCTTCCGGTTCCTATCCGTTACTCCTGTCTTCTATCGTGCACCATATCTTTTCTCGTCTCACCACACGAGTCTGCAGACAAGGGATCTCTAAGACCAGCGTGCTGGGGGCCCACAACGATACCATGGCGTTTATAGTGGGAGCTCTGCATGGCAGCTTTGCCGAAGCGTGAGCTTATGAGGTTTATATATGAGAAATTTCTTGGTAGTGGTATATCAGCGGTTTCGGTTTCACAGGGCTGCCGTCTTGCTCATGTTCCAGGTAAATGTGGTTGGCCTCGGCCTTGACCTTGACCCCGAGTACATGCGTACATTGCCTCTACTTCTCATGGTCCTCTCCTTTGTTACTGTGCAACCTCAATGGCTGGCTCAGGTCTAGTGACCAAGCCCTCTACTGGGCTCCGTTTCAGTCAGCAGGACAAAGGGAACAGTAGTAAGGGCTCGTGGGAGCCATATTCTTCTGGATTTGGCCATTTCTCCCATGTCTCATTATGTTGCCAACGGCTAGGCAGCTGGTCAGAAGAACTGTGTAATCATTCTGGAGCTGGCTGTGCAGCTGTGAACAGGGTTCATACCAGATACTTAGATTGCTCCATTCTGTCTTGTCCTCGTGGTGTGTCAATTTATTCCTCTATCGGCCGAAATAGATGGAATGGAGTGACTGATTCCCCCGGATGGGGACGGACGTGCATGTCAGCAGATTTGAAACGTGTGCAGCAATATCGTGGGACAAGACGTGGCATATGCTTTTATGACGGCTTTCTTATATCTGGCAGACTCCTGCACGGAAGCAGTTAGCTCTACAGGTGCTGCCGTTCGGTGGATGTTTCATCCTCTGTCATACAGGTCACCAAGGTGTGTCCATTGTGTGGTGTGATGTTGGGTGTACATTGCAACACGTCTGCTGCCGTGTATTCCCACTCGCTCCAGGGGCAGGCCGGATGGCCCAGAAGAGTGAGGTAGCTACCGTGGGTTGACATGGTGCACAACACCAGACCAGGAGAGCAGATACAAGTTTGTGCTGGTGCTGACAACGTCACAAGGCCGCTTGGGTTAGACGAGGTATCTAGTCGAATAATGTAAGTCATATTCTTGAGGGGATCCTTGGATGGGATGTACTGGTGGCAATGGTTCACTGCCAGCCAGTTCAAGACAATCCAACGATGGATGGATGGATGTTGATTGAAGCAACGAGCTTTGGGTATTCTTCTGTGCATTTTTGAGCCAGATCAGTTGAAGCATGGGGAACTGTACGCCAGGTGGCAAATCATAAGTCTGGGGTTGGCCAGCTGGTGGCTTGGAGGAACTGGAGCAGCAGCAGTCAAGTGAGTGCTTCACAGGACTGAGATGCTTGTTTTGTATGAGTTTAAGGTGTCGAAAGCTGCATCGCAAGGACAAACACGTCAACAATATCAACACCTGCCGACCAGAACATTGTCGAGACTTACTTACCACAGCTACAGGCCTTCTCAACTGGAGAGCTCGATCCCCTGTGAGCACCCATCACACTCCTGCCTCCTTCCTCATCCCACCGACCACCAACTTTCAGGCAATCAACCCGCCGTCTCGTCCTCCTTTACAACTCTTCGTCCACCATCTCGCGTTGCCCCTGTGCATCGTCACGTCAATCTCAACAACACCCACCCAATTGATCAGGCTCAGCTCAAGCATCTCGGTATGTGCCATCCTGTCCATCCAACTACTCATCAACGAGATTCTCGATTGCCCCGCTGCCCCTGGGGTCGATCTTGAGTAACATTGCTGCAAACACTACCTCCCCAAACCGTGTCACACAGTATCTCCTGTCTGTCCATCGTCACCTCGTCCAGATTGTCCACGCACTTGTGCACGACGCTGTTGTTGGCCCCTTTTGTTCCCGTTCTGTGCAAATACACGGCCCTTCTTCGATCCTCTTTCCTCATCTACCTCACCGCAGCCTTCGCGAATCTCTCACTTTCATTTTTGGCGTGTTGATACACTGTTCAACGCAAGCTTTTGTTTTTCCACCACCCCACGCTCTTTTCCATCAACCCACTACAGCAGCAGCACCACACTCCTTGGCTTCGCCTTCATCATCACACCTCCACCTTCGTTTCCTTCTTTCTTCTGGAGCCCAACTCCATCGCATATCGCCATTCTTAACATCTTCTGTTGAAACAGTCTCTCGTTCAAGTCAACATCAATCATCAATCATTCATCATGTCTGCCTCTATTCAGCACGGCGGCAAGGCCTTTGAGAAGCCTGGTGCAGCCCCTCCTGCCTTCATCGCGATGCCTGATGATGAGAGTCATGTCGGTGCCGATGACAAAATCAAGAAGCAGGCCCGTCTCACCAAGTATGCCAAAGGTGTGAACTACTTCCGCATCGTCAAGTATCTGGTCTTCCTTCTCGCCATGGTTGGCATCATCGTCCTGGCCCTCCAGGTCAGCAAGGGTAAGTCACACTGCCATCCTCACAAATTCATCAATCTTGACACTAATGCGAATCCACGCTCCTCGAGCAGATCAGGACGCGATCCAGAAGCTCAACCAAGAGATGGGCACTGCTCCTCGTGCCCACAATGCGGCTCTTGAGGACCACATTGGCGGTCGCATGTCGTATCTGGAAGGCTTCAGTGGCATGGTTAATGATGACGACACTGCCTTACTTGCTGCCCGCGACGTCATGGTGTCTGGTGACCCTTCAACTGCCACCTCTACTTCCATCTCAACGGTCGCGTCCATCATCGTGTCCAGCGTTGGCGAGACTCCTGCTACTGAGACCTGCAGCAGCACGAGCGACACCGACACCACGGTCAACGTGCTCAAGACCACGACAACCTTCCTCTCTTCTGTCAGCAGCACAACTGCCACTGAGGAGGAAACCACGACTTCGTAAGTTCGGACTCTTGCCTCATTGAGCCTCACCCGAGACTGAACTGACGTTTCGCAGCGACGTGACCCAGACTACTCTGCACACCCAGTTGACCACCACCGTCTTTAGTAACACTACTGGCACCGGTGCCCTCTCGGCTGCTGCTGTAGGTTCCCTCGCCACTGGAACCAGTCTCTTCTCAGTCGACCCTCTCAGTGCCAGCATGGAGTCCTCCATGGCCGCCACCACCACCACCACGGTGCCAGCCACTTCTCCCATGACATCTGGTCTTGTTCCAAACAACCCTTCGCACTGTCTCGAGTTCGGTGATGGTGCCGGCCCATGCAACCGCCCCTATGGTGCCCCCAACACCCCGCCAAGCTCCATCACCCTCAGCGTGGGATCCGTAACGATCTCTTACCCGCCGCCGAGCCTCTCGGTAATCCCCTCCACCTCGCCTTCCTTGCCAGGTGGCGTGACCCCTTCTGCGACCACCTTGGACACAACCACCCTGGGCGCGACCACTTTGGACACGGGCGCCATGTCTGGCACGGTCACCAGTACCAGCAGCATCATCAGTGGTGTGGACACCAGCGCCGTGTCCAGCACGGAAACGACTACCAGCAGCACGATCAGTGAGATGACCAGCAGCGTTTGCGGCCCTCCCACGACGATCTACGTCACGCTAAGCTCGTCGGCGGACACTCTGAGCGTAGAGGGCGGCGTGACCATCGCCTCCTTCAGCACCGCCACCGAAAGCGGCCCCTCGACCGTGACCAGCACGAGCACGAGTTTGGCCACAACCATCACGGTGAGCCTGGCTTCCGCAACGGAGACTGTCACCAACTCCAGCGCCACCACGATATCGTCTCAGCTTATCACCGCCACGGGCGTCACCCTGACCCTGACAGCGCACGGCAACGGCACCTACAAGCCGACAACCACCGGTCCTTCGACGGTTGTCACCCTGCCCGCCACCGCTGGTGGCGACAAGGCTGCCGGCGGAAAGCCCATGGGCGCCGGCGGAAACGGAGGCACGGGCAACGGCATGTACTGCGTCGTCATGCTGGTCACCCTGCTCGCGCTGCTCATCTAGACATTGGGATGTCTCGCCGCATTGTGCATTTTCACACATTCCGCCAATTCTTCCTCCTTTCTTGCCGCCGTTCCTGAGTGAGACGGCCTTTTCAATGGCACCGTTTCGCGTCCTTCACTGCCCCAGAGACATACACCCCTGTTCTTGGACCTGAGACGGATCGACATGCACATTTCATTCTATTCAGTAGCCTGTTTTAATACCACTTTTTCTTTACTCTTCATCCTTCAGCCTTCCCTTTTCCAGGACTTCTGTCTCAGATTTACATCTTGAATCTGGGCGGCTTTGTGAGGATCTGGCGGGAAGGGGTCCACCCCGGTTCTTCTCTTTGAGGGTCATCTGGGATGGAATGGCAGGGAATCTCTTCTGGTCTCATGGCGTTTTACGGTTCACTTTTGATCATTTTGATCCTCATTTCATCCCCCACACCCTCCTTGAATCACATCTCATAATGTGCCTTGCAATACAGGCAATGCGACTCTCAACATCATCTGTGGGTGGGGGACATCCAAGGTCTCTGTCTCTTGTACATTAGTATGGCATCAGGTTTCATATCACATTCCACTGTTCAGGGCCAGTGTGAAGTTCATCAATAATACAAAATTACAAATTCTGAGGCTCCGGGGCCTGCTGTATGATAGGGCACTTGGAGTGTTCCATGGTCCAATTCTGGGCCAGGTTTTCTGAGTGGCATGGTTTCTAGCATTGAACATGCTTCTCCGGCTTGGGTACACATTTGGGCCTGGGACTTTGACATACTTGGTCAATAGTGCCTTGCCTTTCAGGCAGGTTATGAATATATGATCATTCTGGAATATCTTCCATCTTCTGCAGTCTGCTCTTTAGTGATATGAAAATGATAGCCTGGTCTGCATACGTGGTTTCAGCAAGACTGCCTGCTGAACATTATTTCACTTTGAATGTGAAGTTGGGCGCATAGCAAGCTCAATTGTTTACCAATGTCTTCCTGGGCTCTAAGAAGTAGCTGAATCCATGAGATGAAAACCTCGACGAGTCCGGGTAGTAGAACCGGATTGAAGGAGGTCAAAGACCAGCTCTAGACGGTCATTCAGCAGTGTTAGGAGAAAGCCTGTGTCATCTTCGTGGCAAGCCAAGGAACACAGCGGCGGGAGAGGTGGGTGCAGATGAATGTGACGTCTGGACTAGTATCCCACCACGAGCACATGTTTGGTCTGGACCAGCCGGGAATTGCAGGGTCGCGTGAGAGATACGGAGCAAGGAGACATGCATCCAAATCCTGGGGAGTGTGGGCTGGGGCAACAAGTCTCCCTCTCAGGTCCCCAGGACGGCGAGCTGGACACAAATTAGTTCTGGCTTCCCTACCACGAATTTCGCCTTGGGCCGGATTTTCTCTTGATCCCCCCTGCTGCATGATTTATCTGCTTAAATTGACAGCTAGATACTAATTTAGAACAAGACCAGAGCTTGAGACAAGCTGAAACCTAGGTTTGGGGGAAACAGAGGTTGCTTGTGTATGTGTGGCCACGATGGCTTCTAGAATTCTCCCTGTGACAATATTTCCATAGACCTATGGCTATCCACCGGCAAATACCGGACATGTGCATCACAGACTGATCCTGCACAGTAGCCTGCAACAGTGAGTTGATCGTTGTATGAATTACGAAACCAACATTCTGCCTATAACATCAATAACGCAATTGTAGCTAGACCTACGCCTAGAAGCGAAACGAATAGAGAATACAAGAAAATGCAAAGTGATGCGAGAAATTCATGTGTTCCAGACCGTGGACTCAGCCGTGGCCTCATAATTCTACAGTCATCCAGACCAAGACAGCAAGATCCCTTCGACCGTAGTGGCCCCCCGGACTCCCGATGAAAACACGAATATTCTCACAGTCGAGACTTGACAGGGGGGCTGCATATGACCGTTGGGAACTTGACTCTGGACCCTGGATGAGGACCTCTGACCACATGGACCTCTGCATGGCCACCAAGTCAGCCAGTCCGCCTGCCATGAGCCCCTGCATCCATTGTCACAACATCCGACAAGGCACATTATAATCGGCCATGCATACATCCATGTGTGCCAAGGTCATTTCGATCCGTGGGTAATGCAGTATCATGTGCTCATCCAATGATGGGAAGCCGTTCAACCTTCTTCCCGGGACTTTCGGTCATCACAGGATTCTGGAGACCTGCAGTTCCGGGTATGCAGCATACACGATACCTCGGAGTGGTGGTGAGCCATAGTCTACTATGAGCCACATTGAGCGGTGACACATGGTTCATCATGAGGCAGGCTCCCTGGTGAATCATGTGTGCTTGTGAGCCCTGTATTATCATGAGCTGTGGTTCCTTGTGACCCACACTGTATTGTGAGTCACGGCTCATGATGAGCAATGATGTACTGAGAGCCATTATCTCGTAAGAGCCACGTTCCGTAGTGAGCAATGGTCCGTGCTGACGGGGTGTAAACATATACAGCGCGCATGTATCTTGTCATCACTGTCAACCTCTTCTCGCGGGCAGCCTATATTTAGGAAATCCGAGATTTGCACCTGTAAAAACGGAGGGTACACCAGTATATAAACTCACATTATAGCTATAGCCAACCAGAATACATCACACAGGCGTACTTGATTTACCCATACCTTATAGTTATATATCTAAATTAAATTAAACATATAAATTAGGTATATAAATTAGGAGTATAAGTATTAGTTATGCGGCTGTCACAAGGCTGCCACTGTTTGCTTAGCCGCAAGCTACAATTGTGTTCGAAACCTATTGTTATCGGCATTGTGTTTTTTTTTCAACGCTAGGTGTTTAAGCGTTTATCACTGTATGAAGGGACTGATGCATACTGCTTAAGAGGCATATGTATACAGATTAAAAACGAGACCACCCATAAGTATTAGTTATGGATATGTGTGTGAGTAGGTGTGTTAGGTATATGTGCTGGTTATGGGTGTTAGGTATAGGTAAGTTGGGAGTATGAGTGCTGGGTGTGGGTGAGTGTGGGTGTGTGGGTGTGTTGGGTGTAGGTTTTGGGTGTGGGTATTGGGAGTATGGGTATTGGGAGTATGGGTATTGGGAGTATGGGTATTGGGAGTATGGGTATTGGGAGTATGGGTATTGGGAGTATGGGTATTGGGAGTATGGGTATTGGGAGTATGGGTATTGGGAGTACGGGTGTTGGGTGTGGATCAGTGTGTGTGTGGGTGTTGGGTGTAGGTGTTGGGTGAGGTGGTGATGTATTAGTGCTACCTCACTCGATAAGAAGACAGGGCAGGAGTTTGTAAGGTGTGAAATTACTATCACAAACTAAAAATAGCACATCAATCAAGTCGGTATCTTCTTCCCGGATAACACCTTCCCCAACGCCATAAACAGCTCGACCAATCAGTGCCTCCGCGCAGCCTCTCGCGCCTTCCACTTATCCCGGATAGCCGGCCCCGCCTCCTCGAGCATCTGCTGTGTGACGGGGTTGTGTATGCTCTCGATGACCTTGTCGACGACGGTGATGTGGTTGGCGTGGTGCTTGTCGTCGCGGAAGCGGTACATGCGCCAGCGGCCGCGCTCGTCGACGTAGCACTCGATGATGCGGCCGATCAGCGGGTCCCCGAGCGACTTGAGGGTTTCCCACTCGTCCTCGGTCAGGAAGAGGTCCCCGTACTCGACGTACGGGTCGGCGCCGCGCTCCACCTGGCCCTGCGCGAAGATGAGCAGCTTCGCGGGCGGGACGCTCTCGTAGTCGATGTAGGGCTCGTTCACGCCCTCGGCGCGGTCCTGCTCGTCCGGCTCGACCGTCGGGAAGCTGAGATGCAGCTTGAAGTCCACCGTGTTCTCGTCCGCCGGCTTCCACTTGAGGATGTGCTCGTCGGTGCCGCACTTGTACGGCGTCTCGCGGCAGGTGAAGATGAGCCCGTCGTTGCCGTGCGTCAGGTTCGGCAGCACCTCGCGGAACATCTTGACCATGCCGTAGGCGAGCTGCATCTCCTTCATGACCAGCTGGAACGCCTGGAACTTGGCCTCGTCGGGGTACTTCTTGAAGATTTGGCGGTAGGGGGCGTAGATTTTCTGGTTGAAGTATGCGAGCCGCTTGTCGAGGGGCCGCTCTAGAAGGGACATTCCGTCCAGTGTGAGGCAGTCGAAGACGAGGAACTGGGGCTTCTCGCTGCCGTTCGGCTGCCGGCTCATGATCAGCTCGCCATCGATGATGGACTTGTCGTGCTGCCCGCCCTCGCTCTCGGGCGTCGGGAAGTGTAGATTGCGGTACTGCATGAACCAGAAGTCGTTCTTGCGGTCGATCAGGTAGGCGATCTCGTCGCCGTTCTCGTCTGAGGTCAGGTAGAGGAGGTAGCGGATGCCGTCGGTCTTTTCGCAAACAAAGTAGCTTTGTCGCGGGAGAGCATGTTAGCCAGTTTTTGGGAGGGGAACCTCGTCCAGCCCGCGGTGCTCCGGTCGCTGACTTACTCCTTGATCATGAGTTCCTGCAGGTGCCTTCTCGAGAAGCTCACCGGCTGAGCGCCTGGGAAGCCGATTTGGGACCGCCCGAGCAGCTGGGCGACTTCTTGCCGCAGCTGCTGGAGCAGCTGTCCCTCTGCCCGGACGCCGGGCTCATCAATCTTCGTGATGGGCGTTGCGCTCGCGTCCATGGTGGCTTGCGACTACCGTTCTGTGACAATCGTTTTGCGACAATGATGCGCCTCGTCCACTGATAGAGTTGGCTACTTCAGACACATAAGTTCGAGATGGGGTTTTGATCGCATTCGAAGTAACATATCCTGTGTTGAGTGTGGTTGGGTCAAGAGGGACTTGAATGGAAAGTGAATTGAAAGGGACGAAGTGAAGTTCAGTTGGTTAAGAGCATGCCCGGCGCAGCTGTGACAATGAGCAGTCAATTAGAGACAGAGCTACAGAAGGTGCCTGCCTGCCGCCTGCTTATCTGTTATCGTAGCTTAGCTACCGTTTAGGACCAGGGACCGCTTTGGCCTCTTTGGCCTCCTTGGCCTGGTGCCTTGGGCTACTTACATTGATGGAACGAGCCCCCTCGTCGTGGACGCTTGCAAATTGGCAGTACGGTTGGCTGGTTGTGCAGAAATCTAAAGCCAGCACTCACCGGCGGCTAATATCTCTAATCTGGAGAACTCATTGTTTTGCTGTCATGGATGCATGCCCAGCACAACCCCACAAGGAAGACTGCGGAGAAGGAACAGCCACTCAAACGCTCCAGCGACTTTCCCGCCTGCTTCGACGTTTGGGTTCTCTGACCATGCAGCAACTGATGTGCAGCTTACATTATACAATTAAACCCCCGTATCGTGACCCAGAGTTCCATAAGGCATGTCGGGGCCTAGGCCTGGCTGAACGCAATCATCCCTCATCCTCATCATCTCATCGTCAGGAACGGCTCGAGGTGCCTTCTCTGCCTGCCTTCTAAGACTCATCGATCTTATCAACCTCGGCCCTCGCCTCTTCCCATGTCTCCTTGTTCTTTTTAGCCCATTCGATCTGGCTTTTGGCATAGGCGAGCTGAGTCCGTGTTAGTCAGCTGGTGCTGTTGGGAGTGGGGCAGAGCGAGGGAATCTGCTGCTGGAAGATTAAGGACTCACCATGTAGCGCCTCAGGTCATCTTCTTTCTCCTTCTGGAACCGCTTCATGTCTTTGAGAACGCTGGCACTTGCATCTTTGACGTCCTTGGCAACAGCAACCTGTGCCTGTTCGAGCTGCGCAATCGACTCTCGAGTCCTCCCTATGGTGTCTCGTCGAGTCTTCTCCGGGTCGACATCGACAACGCCTTGCACCGCGTGGCGTATCGGGCCAAAGATCTTGTTGGTAATCGAGTTCCCACTCGCTGCCTTCTTATGGCCCGGGTTGCTGACGGATCGCTCAGGAGAGCCGATCTTTGCCGATGGAGCTGAGGAGATGTCGCCGTGGGTGGGTGGAAAGTCGGAATCGATTGAAGCCGTGTCCTCCTGGCTGCCTTCCCTACGATGACGATTCGAAGATTCTTGCACACTTGTGGACCTTCGGGGCGGCTGGATCTGTTGGCTTCCGCTTAGGTATTGGTCAATCCTGCGGGCTTCTGCCTCGCTCCTTTCAAGTTGGTCCAGCAGCAGCCTTTTCTTGTTGAGCTCGTCGTTCGTGACCTCCTGTTGTATTCGCTTCATGATCCGATACCGTAGGACGCTTCTGACAACTCCGGCAAATTGCGCATTCTCCCTCATGGGCTCCGCAAAGCTGGCACCTAAAGAGGTTGAAAGCTCTTCTGTGGCAACGTATGACATGTCTGCGGCTTGCCCGATTCGCTCTATGACGGGCCCGAGTGTGGGGTCTTGCTCAGACAACGCAAACGCGTTGTACTTCGCACCAAGCTCAGACAGATCAGTCGCCAGCAAGGAATAGTGGCTGAGCGTCCGCCGGTTGACCTTCTCCATCGGCCCAGTCAGGAGCTGCTCGAGCTCCTTAATGGAAGACTCAAAAGATGTGAAATAAGGATCCAGTTCCTGCTCGCTCAGGTTTGCATTTTCAGGCGGAAACCGGGACATTCCTGCGTTGTTGCCAGTTCCAAAAGCTCCATCCACGCCAGGCCCAATGGTCTGTTGCGACTTGAGCTTGTTAGAAGACGTCGGGATGGGAAGGTAGCTGTGAGCAGGTGTTGGGTTTGCAGGATCCAGTGGGGGAGCTTTGAAAATAGACTTTGGTATGGAGGCGATCGGGTGAGAATGCAGAACCTCATTCTGCAGTTTTGTCAAGTCAGCATTCACTCCTCACATATTCTGCTCCAGGATGTTCCATACCCAGCTCGCATTCGGGTCGAGGAAACGCCACCACACCCCGTCCGTCCGAATCTGCTGATTTCTCCGACAGCGGTTCAGAAACACTGCCAGCATGCGCTTTCGCAGGTCGATTATCTGCTGGTCCTGCTTCGCGTTCGTTGGGTTGGCTGCATAGTCCGCCATTGTGTGTTTCTCTGGGATCGGAGGGATGATAATGGTGGGATGAAGTCGAATGAGCGCCTCTCGAAGCGAAGCGAACTCGGAATAACGTCTGCGAACCTCGAGATCCTGATGGTTCTGTCAGCCACTGGAATCCCCGGAAATCCTTGTAAATGCTTACGCCTGTCCTGATGGTGTAAACAATGTATCTTCCACCACTCTCCAAGCTCTTGCCAGCATCTGTAATCAGGATGGGAAGTTCTGGGTTCTCGTAGAGGATCTGCTCGATGCGGCTGTCGTAGCCACCGGGCTTCCTGCGCGGTGCCAGCTGCTCTTCAGCCTCGTCCTCCTCGTCGCTTTCCGGGGCAGAAGTCGCTGCTGCGCTGTAGCTGGACTGGTGTGCCTCCTCTGGAGGCTGAGGGACGTCATACTGAGGATCTATGATTTCCCAGTCGCAGTCAGCATCGTCCTGGGACGAGTCAAGGGGGATGTCCTGGAACATCTTGGACGATTGGACACTGCACAAAGAAATGAAGGTGCACAAAGCGGTACGCACACTCGTGTGATGTTGGGGAGGTAGGATTAGCTATGGAGGAGGTAAACGAATCCCTCCTGTCAAAGCTGTCCCCGTAGGGATTGTTGTCTTCGTCGTTCCACATTCTGCCTGTGCTTCAATTGACCACTAGCTCTGCCGGCGCAGGGAGTAGTCTGAGCTTGCCCCGAGACAGGGTATCTCTGATACCAGTGGGATAAGAGGCCGTCACCAAGGTGCTGCTGCTGGTCCTGGCGCAGGCTGCCGGAGGTACACAGCACAGGAGGCGGGGGTGGGGTACGACAGACAGATGAAGCTCTGGGGGGCCTGTCTACTTCACATGTGTAACTTTTGGCAGGCGCTTGATTATCAGAAATGTGCCAGGAAACAAGTCATTCAATAATGTGAGAGCGCTGCTGGTCCAAGAAGTGGCCGGCTGTGCTGGGAGGGAGTTGTCATATGAAGGTGAGGATGATGTTGAGAGGAAGCTCGGGCGCTAACCTTGGCTCAGAGCTAGTCTAGTCTACTTGCTGAGCCGTGAGCAATCAAGCAATGACGAAGCTGAGGACGCACGGACCATGTGCCACTCTACAACACTTGAAGTAGGCACCGTACCTTCCCCACAGTGGCTCCCTCTTCTTTGACCGATGAGGTTGGGGAGGACGGACCATCACCATGCTGGCCCGGCTGGTGGGCACAAGAAATTCAGTTGGGTGTCTTTCTCATCCCAAACCATCTTTAGACATTGTCTACATGCTCATTGCAATGCACGTGGTGTGAGAGATATAAGCCTTGCATCTGCAGGTCCAACATTAATTTTTCATTGCATGGTGACACCACAAGAAGACTCTGCTGCTCGGGTCTGTCTGCCTCGTGCGGTTCCTGGAGCCTGCATAATTCTACCCGCCATTGTTTTGTGTCTGTACAGCCAGATCCTCTGGCCCCCAGACTCTCGGCACTTGAAACCTGGTACTGTCTCTCAATTTTCCCATCTGCCACCGTCGCAGATGGAGCAGATGCTGCTGCATGATCATCATGGACACCTTCTTCTCCCTCTGACCATCCTGTCTGTTTGTGGCACACATGGCCTGACCTTTCCTCAGGTAGTCTCATAGCTGAGGGGTGGCAAAGTGCAGCCAACTGATGCATGAAACCGAAATGCACGAGAACATATTAAACAACAAGCTGCCCCTTTGATGCTATGCCGCACGTAAATTTGCGCATGTCTGAAACCCTGCAGAAAAAGAACAGACTGAATCAATGAAGCCCCCATTCGTGCCGTTTTATTCGGTCGGGGATAGGTGATACATGCTGGTTGGTACGCCATTTGCAATTTCAACACATTGATGAAGAAGGCCCAGCTATTCCTACAAGATAACACCAGGCCCCGTGTCTAGGCTGATGTCATGAGGTTGCCCAGAGTCGGCTCTGTCGTAGGGTATGATAAAATGTGGCAGGTGGATGGTGGATGTAGATAGAAGTCGAATGGCCGCGGGTGTGGCTCTGGGACGATCACTCCAGGCCAAGGTAAGATGTATGGTGTGGTCTTAGTCCAACTCCATCGCGTCTGCTGGACATGTAGCCTGGTCAGGTACGTTGGGCTCCGTCTCGGGAGTCTCGACGCCGCTCATGGCAGGCTTGATATGGGTCACCGCCGGAGTCTGGTCATCGCCATCCTTATTTGCTTCGGAGACCGGGGTGAGGGCCGAGTCAATGACGGCCTGAGTGGGGTCTTGGTCGATCTTTTGCTCGACGTTCGTGGCCATGTCGGCAATCGTGCCAGTAGTAGATGTGGCATCTTTGCCGGCGACAGATGCTACAGCAGCGTCGAGAATATTCGAAACGACGTGAGTGACACTGGAGTCATCATCGTATTTGGCTGTCTTCTCGTTCGTGAGGGAAGCGGGAGCGTCACCATCGGCGGTTGTAGGCGACTCAACTCCAGACTGCACGGTTGGCTCCCGCCGAGGTTCCGCACCGTTCATATCAGGATTGTCTCGATTCGCTGCTCCTGCGCCCGGTTGACCTTCAGTTGTGGTAGAAGTAGTGAATCGGCCGCTTCTGCGAGGCGTTTTGGTAATCGTAGGACCGGCAGCCACTGCCACGTTGGAAGCAGAGTCGCCAACATCGCCCTGTGGGTGCTTCCGCTCGTCACGTTTCTTCAGCTCGGAGACGATTCTGTCGTGCTGTTTGCGAGTCGCCTCCTCCATTGCCGCCAGCTCTTCGACGCTGGCGGAATCCAAGGACTCATCGGTGGCGTGCGCCTTGTCGCCAGAAGTCACGGGGCCGTAAATTTGCTGGGAATCGGTAGTAAAGACGCTTTGCGATACTCGAGCTTCTCTGAGTTGCAGGAGGTTTAAAGCGGCTTTCATCCTCTCCCTGTTCTCGCCTTCACGAAGCCTCCGCGGTAGTGTGACTGGCTTCTTGGGAACCCTGGGGTTACGGAGAGCTCTGGAGAATAATGTCAGCGACTGAACCATCAAAGTACACAGATGTTAAGCTTACTTGTGCATAAAGTCTGCCTGCACACCCTCTGCAGATAGGCGGTAGACGTGTCCGAAACTGGGATCACGGAAACCGCTGTGGCCTGCTGGCTCCGGATCATCCTCAATCTCAATGTAACCATTGTTGACGTTACCGCGGCGGAAGGCGTAGTGGATCTCGGACTGGCCCCTGATCTTCCGGAACTTGTGAGCAGGGCCTAATGGTCCGACGGCCTGTTGTAGGTTGTCAATGTGGCATGGGCACCTGAACAAACTCGGATTCGGGGTAGTAGCCCGAGGTGGATCAAGGCAGTCAGTGTGCCACCACAGACCACACGCGGAGCACGGGAGAATAGGGCGGTCCTCTCTGGTGGCCTCCTTGCAGGAATGGCACAGAACGGGGTTGTTGTCCTTGTCGACAATCTGGTGGAAGTCAAAGTCCTTCTTGTCGATGGTCTTCTGCTTCCTGCGATTGCTGGTCAGCTGACGTGGCACAACAATAGCAGAGGCACACAGACAGGGGACGGCTGAGGGTGAGAGTGACGCTGCAGGCTGTCGACAGCACACAAAACCCACATAGACCCAGCTGGGGCAGAAATAACGAAGAAGAGTGGAACTTACTTTGCTCCCTTGGGCTGGGGGACGAAATCCTCGTACTCTCCATCGGGGCCTGTCCTGACGCCCTCAAAATACTCCCGGGTCTTCTTAGGCAGGCGGTAGCTAACTGCGTGCTTCTTGTCGAGCGCAGTCATCAGAGCTCCCCATGGGCCCTTGTGCTGCTTGACGAGTCCTGGATCGCGCTTAATGCTGCAGTCCCAACAGTACCACTCCTCGTCCTCGTCGCTCAGGACGCTGTAGGGGATGAAAGGGTCGTGGCACAGCTGGTGGAAGGCGCGTGTGCATCCATCACAACAGACGATCTCGCCGTTGCCGCCGCAGGCCGAGCAGAAATCGTCATTGTCCACCTGTATCAACATGTTAGTTGGGTGTTGATAGAGGTGGTCATTTGGGACGGTCCGATCAGAGGCAGTTGTGAGACATCGAGGCAGGGAAGGCGTGGCGTTGTGTCCAGTGATGAGATGAGCAGGGATGACTCGCCCACACCTAACTAAAGGTGGGCGGCAGTGTCGGATCAGCCGCTGGGGGCCCTGCAGTGGCAGTTGCACCTGCACAGGGCCAGGGCCCGGGCCTGAGGGCCAAAACCCAAAACTTGGCTGACGGCCCCTGCAACTGGCACCAGCACCAGCGCGCGAAACCAAAAAGTGCAGAAAAATACACAGCCGGTGCAACGATGAGGGAAGAAGGTTTTTTAATGTGGCTGGCAGGGCGAGGAATGATGTACGGGATGAATGAGAGGAAAAGGGCGAGATGGATGCAAATATGCCGATGACCACAATGGACATGAACATCAAAGTAGATTGGACATACCTGAGCGTTCGGGTTTCCATTCATGGTAGGGCTGGCACGGTCGGCGCGGGCACGAGGATTTCCAGCCGCAGTCCCAGCCTTGTTCTTCATCGGCCTGTGAGTGAAGATGTGTTAGTGTTCGTTCCACGTGTTGTATCGGTGTGCGATGGCGCTCGGAGTGTAGGCGGGGAGAATGTTGATCGGTCTTTTGTAGCCGATGCAGGTAGGATCAATCGTGTGAGACCACTGCCATCCATGAAGAGCGATGGAGGCCCGTGATGCTGTGGTGATTGCCCGTAGTAGACTCGATGCGATGTAGGAGAAACGAGAATGTGACGCAGGAATGGGGAGGCAAGTCAGGGCGAGAGAGAGGAAGGACATGCACTTACGACACCTTAAGTCGCGGACCAGTACGGGCCCGTTTGGCAGGGCGGACAGGTGTTGCAGCCCGAGAGGTCACGCCAGTGCTGGGCTCTGCGTGGGGAGCAAAGTCGGGCGACGTCGATGCAGCATCGTCGCCGTCGCCGTCTTCGTGCTGCCGCTTTGCAGCGCGGGTTGCTCTGGCACCGCGGCCAGTTGCAGCAGATGGCTCCGGCTCCGGCTCCGGCTCCGGCTCCTCCACGTCTGGCACTGACGACAGGTCCGACTGCACGGACAGCTCGCGAACGAGTGAGCCTGGCATCGGCTCGGCTCTGGCGTGGCTGTCGTCCTTGGAGCGAGCGTCGTCGGTCAGGCGATGGGTGATCTCCCTCGCGGCGCGTCTGCGCGTGGTTGCCAAGTCGTCCTCGCTCAGCCTCTGGGTGGGTGTGAAATCCGGAGCGCCGCGACGAGGGTTTCTGGAACGCTGTGGTCCCGGGCCTGGTGCATCGCCGACGGGGATGGTCGATGCAGCGTTCTGCTGGCCGGCGTTGTTGCTGGCGTTGGGTTCGGTAGACGCATTTGCGTTTCGTCGCCCTCTAGCGGGTGCCCGCCTTGGGCGCGCCGCTATTGGCTGGAGCTCAGGACCAGGTCCTGGCCCTGCCCCGTTGGGATTGGGGGCGCCCGTCTCGTCGGCAGCAACGGCGTCGGCGTCGGCGTCGGACGCGGCAGCGGCAGCAGCGGGCACGTCGCCGATGTCTTGCATCGGCTTGTCCTCGTCAGCCTCCTGGGGTGGTGAGAGTGGTGGTGACAGGGATTTGGCCGTCGACAGCGAGGAGTCACTAGCCACTGAGCCCGAGCGAGTCTTGCGCCGCGAAGGCGACGCGTTTGCGCGGCCATTCATTCCGCGCGATGCAGATGCAGATGCAGTCTTGCGGCCGGCGGAGCGGCCGGCGGATGGCTCGCGAGTCTGCAATTTCTGCCTCTTGGAAGGGTGGGGCGGAGTGGCGACCGCCTCGGGCTCGACCTCAGCTGTGTCTGGCTCGGCCTCTGCCTTGTCTGGACCCTGCAGCTCCTTTTGGTGCTGGAGGTCGTTCTCGTCAGTGGTTTCATCGGCGCTGTTGTCCTCATCCCGCTTGCGTTTCTTGTTGTCTGCAAGTTCTTGCAGCCTTGACAGGTCCAGGGTGACGAGATCCCTGTATGGACCAGGCTGCGGCGGGTGGGGCACGTATTCTTTGTTTTCGCGCTCCTCTGCCTCAAAGTATTTGATGGCAGTCCCATCTTTGTTTGCCTCGGCCAGTTTGGGCTTTAGATAGAGGCCAAAACTAAATACCGAATCTGGGCTGGCCGTTTGGCGGAAGATAGACTCCGCCAGCAACAGAAAGCGCGCATTGTCCTGGTATTCCTCGTAAAGGGTCCGATACGCGTATGCCACGTCGTATCTATGTAGCTGGAGGCTTTCGTCCACGGCGGCGTCAAATACTCTCTCCACGACTTCCTTCTGCGCAACAATGCGCTCGAGTTCAGACTCAGTGTAGTGAGGTCCGTCGCGCAGCTGTGGCTGGGCTGGCGACCGAGGGTCAGATGGCTGCTCTGCCTGGGCAGCAGGACTAGTAGTCTGCTGCGGCGCGGCCGACTGCGCGCGCGTCCTGGGTGCCATTTCGAGAATTGACGCGCTTTGCGCTGATGATTCGCGCTTGAAGAAAGTGTCGTCAATGTCGTTGAAAGACGCGACAGATCGCGGCGTCGTAGGTTGGTGAGATGAGGAGAGTGAGGGTAGTTCTTCGATTGATTGCTTGACCGGGTCAGGCAGAAATGGATTTGAAGAGTACGTAGGTGGGAACAACGCAGAGCGTTTTGCAAGAGCAGGCTGGGTTAAAGGGGGGAGTGAAGGTGGGATTGATTGTGAGTGGTGAGAGGGCGACGGCGAGCTCTGAGATACGCGTCGTCGTGGGGTGGGTGAGCTGCGCAAGACAGATTCACTGTGCAGCAGAGGTGTTGGTGTCAATTCTGACGTGGGTTGGTCTTCAGACTCAGGTTGAACGATGTCTGAGGTCGGTGGGATTGAGGCTGAAGCTTGGTGTTTGGATGCTGCAGCAGAAGTAGTGGGGGTTGGTGAGTTGTGATTCTCGAGAACAGGGAGTGCAGGTTCAAGTTCAAGGTCTGGCTCATGCTCAGGTTCAGTTTCTGAGTCTGCATCTGCTCTCGTGTCGTCTGCTGCCGCTGCTGCTGCTTCTGGAGGTTCGAGTTCAGGTTCTGCTCCAGGTTCAGGTGCTGCTTCAGGTGCGGGTGTTGACGAAGGTTGAGGGGTGGCCACGGCCGTGGAGGGGGTGGGCGACTGGGTGCCCGACAGATCGAGTCGGCCATTCGAGCTATTGTCCCCAGCAGCACCTCCATTCTTCCGCTTCAGAACAATACGCTTGCCTCCATTCTTGCGTGGCCCCGTCGTCGATGCACTCCCATCCTGGCCCGAGGGGCCGTCACGAGCCCCCGACGCGCCGCCGCCGTGAAATGGACTGCTCGCGCCAAGCAGCTTCCTGAACATGGCCGGCTTGGGCCTCGAACCCAACGGCTCCATCGTCTCCAGAACCCCCTGCCGGATGAGCCCGTCCTCCTGGAAGCTCGCGAGCCTGACACGCTCCGGCTCTATCCACGCCTCCATGAACTGCCTCGACCGGTCCAGCGACGCAGCATCTCTGCTCTCCTTGTCCTTGGCCCTGCTGCTATCGTTGGAACCCCGCCGACCTGCTCCTGTCCCACCCACAGCCGGACTCGAGTATCGCGAGCGCGTGGCTCTCGTCGTCGGTGGTGCACTCATGGCTGCCGCCCCGGGGGTGCCGGGCGTGGGTTCGCCCCCCCTTCTTCTTCGACGTGCTGCCTCGTGGCCCGGCCGCGCTCCTGCTCACGACCTTGGGGGTTTGCGCCTGCCAACACCACCCTATATGCGTTATTAGCAATTATTTTCTGGTGCGAATCCGGGCAAAATCATGGTTTACTTCTCTGTGTGCTGTCCAGTCCGGGCGCAAAGCCGCACTGTTTGGGTGGGGAGCTTGGTGCTGCAACGCGTTCCCGGAGGCGGAGGTGCAGCTCTGGGAACGGAATGTTTGGAAAGGAGGTTCGAAATTTGAGAACGGGCTGCCTTCTCCAAAAAAGAGCTCTGGGCTACGCTGGGCCGGGCTGCTGACAGAGTGCCAACGGGCTCGAGCTAGGGGGTCCTGACAGGTTTCGGAGGTGCGGGTTGGCGAGCCGATCCTCCTCTGTCAGGGGCTGCACAGGCGGCCGAGATCCTCTTCAGTGCTACCAAAACCGTCCAGGGCAGCATCTGCTTCTTCCCGTGACCGGCTGCTGTCGCGAGTTGCCCTCTCACAGCTCCAATACCTCTGGAAGTCTATGATGGTAACCCGGTGGCTTGATGACAGTTCAGTTGAGGTCAATAATATTTCCCCCTATGCAGACATTTCCAGGCGGGAATATTGTGATGCCCGTACGTGTGCTCAGGGGTAGACGGCGAACCTGTCAGTCTTTGCCAGACGAGCTCGATGAAGTCCACTCCGAGAGCATGCCACCCCTGATCGCGATTGCATTTATCTGCTTAGAACCAGCACCAGAGACTGGCCAGGACATCCGAAGAGAGACAGAGAAGAAAGGGGGAAAGATGGCAACAAGAACAGAATCGCTATGAGCTTGTAGTGGATGACTTGATGGCTTGGAGCTTGACAGGGCCGAAACTCCATGGACATGGCTCGCTCGCTCACTCACTGACTGGTGCCCATACGATGGGCTGCAATGGGCGGCTTCCCACCTGGCATAGACGTAAAAGAAACGGCCCATTCACGCGGGCTCGATACCAGGGGTTCCTGCCAGCGGGCTCACAGTTTCAACCGTATCATTTAACCTGTTCCGGGTCGTCGCATCCAATGTTGGTCTATTCTTTTCTTTTCTTGGGCTTTTCCTACTTGCATGCGATTTTGGCGGTACCGTCCCTCCTCTCCCTGTTGACCCCTCGGGTCTCAAAAGGTTTCCACAATGTGCCGGTGCGTCCGCGTCGTTAGTCCGATCACCTGCAGGACAACCGCCACACCATTTTCCTCCCCGCCATGGGATTGGGATTTTCCTGGAGTCCGCAGCCTTCCCACGGACTGTGCTGCGCGTACCTCAACTGACGTCCCAGCACCACTGGTGCTAGACTCGCCCAAAACTCGCAATGCAGCCTTTTTTCCAACCAGCTAAATTGCCAACCTGACGCCTTCCATTCGCGGCGAGGGGCAAAAGCTTCGAGGCGAGCTTACGATTACTCGGTAGTCGTCTTCTTCTTCTTCTTGCCCTTGTTCTTGGCAAGGGGAAGCTCGAGGATTTTCAGAATCTCCTCATCCGTGATCTTGTTGTCGGTCTTGAACTTGGTCAAGTCCCAGGCGGAGGGACCTCCGAGCCTCGTAATGCCGTTCTTAGTGATGGCTGCATGGCTTGGTCAGTAATTGTAGGGGCACGAATGGTGCGCGTGTGTGGGTTTCTTACCGATGGTGGTCCATGTCCTGACGACTGGGGCATTGTCCTTATCGCCAACGAGCTCGTACTGGCGGAAGACACCGCTGCGGACGCACTCGACAACGCCGGTCTTGGCGTCCTTCTCGTCCTCGAGCTGCCTCAAGCTGAAGGGGAAGAAGCCAAACTTCTTCTGGGCCTCGGAGTAGATCTTGCGAGAGGTGGGTCGCTTCAGGCCATACTGCTGGGCAGTGCGACGGTGCAGGGTGGACCGCTGGTCGATCTGCTTGACCTTGCCTGAACCCGAGCTCATGCCAATCTCGACACCCCAGACCTCGCCGACCTCGGGGGTGCCATCTCCCTTGGAACCCTCGCCCGGTGCAAGCACAATCTTCTTCTTGTCCTCGATCTCGTTACGGCCAAAGAGCCAGGAGGTGGTGCTTTCGACGATGCTAACATCGTAGCTCTTGGCAATCTTCTGGACCAGGTCGTTGATCTGGGCCTGAGTCTTGGGCTTGGCAGCCGCAGCCTTGGCCTTCTCCTCCTCGGTGCCAGAGGCCAGCGTTCCGGGGGGAAGCATCAGTCTAAGCAGCAGCTCATTGGCGTAGTGGGTGGCCAGCATCAGGTCGGCAGTCTTGCCCTCGATGACGTCGGTCTTCTTGTCCTTGGCTGGGACAATAATGGTGTCGCAGAGAATCGAGGGGAACCCATCGATCTGGGCACCAAGCTGGATCTTGACAGGCTCGCCCTCCTGAAGCTCAATGGCAGCCTCCTTCTCGTCCGTCTTCAGGGGGGTGTAAGGAGTGACATAGGAGCTGGGAGAGACGGTGGTAGGGTGAGCAAAACCTGCGCGACGATGGTGTCAGCAGGGCCAACGTGCAGAAGTCGAGCCTGGAGAGCTTCACGGAGGGAATTGGTTACCCTTGGAGACCTTCTTTCCACGCCAGACCTTGGAGATCTCCTCCTCGAGGAGCTGGTCGCCCTTGCCGCAGATGTCGGAGATCTTCTCGCCAGCGACGCAGAGATCCTTGACAGCAGCGAGGACCTTCTCGGAGATCTCGGCTGCGGTCTTGTACTTGGTCAAGGTGTCCGGGTTGTTAAGAGAGTAATCTGTGACGTACGATCAGCACGAGGTCCAGGCAGGCCGTGAACCAGACTCGAGCCATTGAGCATCGGCACGGTAACGGTGGAGCTTGGTAGGTGGTCCGGAGGGGGCCAGCAGCTGTGTTTCGAATCTCAAGGCACGGTGAATGCCCGATGGTAGAGCTCGGGTGCGGTCAAGCCCATGGTAGTAGGGGGGCGGGCGAGCTGCAGCTGGAGGAGAGGGACGGGGAGGGGGAGTCCGTCAGGAGAGGAGGGGGAGCTAACTGACCGATCTCCTTCTCTTCGGTCGCCATGTTTGCAGCTGGTTCCGATTGGGATCGGAGTGGTGATGGAACGGAGAGAGTGGAAGGAACGGAGGTAAGGAGGGTCTAGAAGAGTCTCCCGAGTGCTTCGTACCTGATGTATGAAGGAGAGAGGGGTTGGGAACAAAGCTGGGGGACTCGAGGAGGGAGGTAGGAAGGTGGGCTCGTGATGTCTTGGGTAGCAGCTGCGAACGTAAGGTTCCCGTTGTGGCCAGGCGCAGGTGATTTTTTACCCCTCCACAGCATTTCAAGGTGGGGGAGGGGGCATTCTGTGGGAATTCGTGCCGTTCCAAGCAAGGTCTGGCACAGGCACAGTACGTAAGGTTCGTCGGGTTCATCCACGTATGACAGCATCCAATGCAGTCAGTACCCAGGTACCTAGGAAGGTAGCTGCCAAGCCCAGCATTGTTTAGCTCTGGGGCCTTTGGCCGTACTGCTTTGCTCTGCCCTGGCCCGTGGCTCGATTCCCACCCGAGTCGCATGGCCAGGAACCAGCCCCCTCCGTGTGGACAATTAAACACACGGGCCCCCCTGTGACTTGCTCCGCCACTGTATTTTCCACGCTGCAGCAAGTATATCGCCAGTGAGTATTGCGATCCCGTTCAATCCAATGGCTTCGTCCACCTACCCCAGACCCTCCTCTGTGACATGTATGGACTAAATATTGCTTTGGACGATCCTCTCTGGCTTTCTGCATGTCCTGACAGGCCTGGCTGGGATTGATTTCCCTGCTCGATGCTCTTAGAGGAGATATTCGGGTGACAAAACCTTGGTGTCGATTTAAGTTTATTCAAGGAAAGCGAGCCCGTGGTACCGCTGTACCGCTGTACGTCTCTCTCTCACATGGCCAGATGGTCCGAGCGCCATACAAGGTTCGCCAGGCCCCAAGCGTCTCCAGGGCTCTCTCCAGTCGCGACCGATCCCAGAAAGCGCGACAACGCGATCGAGACACATCGACCTTGAGCTCCATTGTTCTCCCTCCTTGCCGTCAACCGATCCTCCAAGTGACAGGGCTGAATCATTGAAACTCCCCTCGGTTCCGTGTGGCCGGTCGCCGTGAACCAAAGCGGCACGTCGCCCCGTTGCGACAGTCTTGTCGCGATGGCATCTTCATCTGATTCCTCTGCCTCTGCATCCGCATCCGCATCCGCATCGGCGTCTGCATCAGCGTCTGCCCCGATACCTCCTACGACCTCTGGCGAACCCTCTGCGGCCGTCTCGTCGGATCCTGCCCCACCTGCACCCTCTTCTTCTACGCCAACAGCCGAGAATGGCGCCGCGGACGAACCCCCAGCCTCCAAGAACCACGCCTCCAAAGAGCCTACGCCCGAGACCAAGATACCTGTGCGTACCGAGGAATCATTCAAGGCTTATCAGCTGGAGCGCATTATCGCTCGGGACAAAATCGCCACTGCCGCCCTGAAGGAGAAGCAAGCACGCCTCGAGGACAACACGAAACGATGGAAACAAGAAATCGACGAGTACAAGCTCATCCAGACCCAGCCCGCTTCGCTATCGTTTCCCCCCTCCAGGTTATATGGTGAAGGCTACAATGGATTCGGCAACGGGCATACCGAGAATCGCGGCCCACCACGTTTGATCTACCCCAAAGACAAGCCTCGCGCTGGCAAGCGGACCACGCCAGCCTTGCCCAAGGCCAGCCGGAAGGACCTGAAGGAGCAGGCTGATCAGTATGAAGAATTAGTACCGGTGCGGCTCGACGTTGACTGGGACAAGCTTAAGCTACGCGACACGCTCACATGGAACCTTCACGACCGCCTGGTACCTGTCGACCTTTTTTCCGCACAGCTCGTCGAAGACATGGGCCTAAAAGCGCCGCATGACCGGCCTGTCTATGAGCAGATCCAACACCAAATCCGCGAACAGTTGCTCGACTTCTACCCCATGGTCTTTTCTCAAGAGGATGCGCTCGACCCCGAACTGCCCTACTCGGCATATAAGAACGACGAAATGAGGATATTGATCAAGCTCAACATCACAATTGGCGCAGTTACACTGATTGACCAGTTCGAATGGGAGATGAATGAGCCAGATAACTCCCCCGAGGAGTTCGCTCGGATCATGGCTAAGGACCTTTCACTATCAGGAGAGTTCACAACGGCAATAGCACATTGCATCCGCGAGCAGACGCAGCTGTTCACAAGAACTTTGTATGGCATTGGACATCCTTTCGATGGCCGGCCAATTGAAGAGCCGGATCTTGCTGCCTCCTTCTTACCTTCACCTTTGCCCACTGTCTTCCGGCCTCAACAGCAAGCCAAGGACTATGCTCCCTATCTCTACGAGCTGGGTGATGCTGACCTGGAGAGGAACGAGGTCATATTCGCAAGGGAGCAGCGCAAGCAGAAGAGATCGGTCAACAGGCGTGGCGGTCCACAGCTGCCCGACCTGAAGGAGCGACAGAGGACGATACGAACGATGGTCGTATCCTCGACCATCCCCGGAGCTGCTGACTCGATCGAGAAGACGGGGCTTTTCAAGAGGGTGGCAGGCACTACCACCGGAAGAGGCAGGGGACGTGGCCAACATGACGGCACATTCTCAGATTCGGACGAGAGTGAAGAATCAGCACCCGACTCCCCAGCTATGTCACAGCTCGCAGGCACCGCACGAACCCGAGGCATGCGCGGTGCGGCCACTGTCGCGCAACAGAAGATGGCGCACCTTGGTCGTTCCGAGACGCCCGAGGTCATCACATCACACCATCACGAAACCAGGACGTCGAGGCGCTTCGGTCGTGCCTTGGACGAAACACCTGACGAGCCCCGGAATCACTGGGTAGCGATCAAGGTGCCACGGACATACGAGAGAGCGAGAAAGATGCTTATGGATATGAGGATGGGGCGTCCCATCACTCGCGCTGATGCTTCTCACACTCCCCGCCAACCCCGAGCTCCCAGCGCATCGCTCCCGCCGGGCAGTATGGGCCCACCGTTGACTCCTTCTGCACCGCCTAAACCACCTCTTCTCAAGAACGCTAGCAGCATGTCGCAGCCTGGCTCCTCTGGACCTGTGCCTCAAGTCGGTCGCGTACCCGCCCCTCCGCCCCCTGGGGAAGGCCAACCTCCCCTCGAATTAGTGAGTCATCAGCTGTCCCCGAAACACCCACTGTCCGGCCTCTACAGCTGGTCACTCCATGCGCGTCATGTCCTCAGCTGACCATCCCGCAGCCTCCACCGCCAGAATGGCTAGAAAAGTCACTTAATGATCTGCGCAAGTCCTGGCCCCACGACAACTTCGAGGCCACAATGCGGCATTGCGCCGTACACGCCGACACGGAGACCACCATCATCCCCGCCCCGCAGATCCCGCGAGGCCAGCCCCTTCCTGATAATGTGAAGTACATGTTCCTCCCCAGGATCAGGTGTCCGGACTGCCCTGGCAAGCTCTACACCCCTGGCCCAGACACGACGGCGGCCAATTTCGAGGTGCACCTGCGTAACAAGCAGCACCGCGACAAGGTGAACAAGCGCGTGGGCTTCGAGACTGACCCGGCCAAGGCGGGCGCCTCTGCGGGCGCCCCGTCCTAGATGGGAAGGCACAGCAGACGGAGTCACGATTTAGCCAGAGGCGCCCGGGAAGGAAGCAATCAACCCGACGGTCAACCACGGCCACGACAGGCGCAGATAAATGATGGCCTCGTCCTTCTTCACACCTCCCCGCCATCTCGGGTAGTCACGATCACTGGCGGACAGCGGGAGGTCTAATGCGAGGGGGACATGGTGGCCAGCGATCTGGCCGAGGTATCTATGGGGAGGGGGGAGCTGACGGGCTCCTGTCTATAAACACAGTGAGAGAAACCCCCGCGGTTCCGAACTCTCGAAGCCGGGCGAGATCGAAAATGGGGAGGGGGGTGGGCGCACACTCTCCAGGAGTAGGGGGGACAAAGGCGTATCGGGCGAGGCGGAGTGATCCAAGCTGGGGCCTTGCCTCAGTTATACAACATGTTTTATGGGTGTCTATTGCTCTTTTTTCTAGGACTACGAAAGGCAGTGTAGATTAGTAGGGGTTTCCCGAGGATATACCAGATGACGATATTGTGTGTAAAAAAGGTGCTGCAACCGACGCCCTCCTGGGCTTTTGGCGCCTGCCTGGGAACCCAGGCGAGTGCATCACCAGTGGACTTTGGTGAAGGTCTGAAATGGTCTCGTGGGCGTGCCCAACCTTCCAATGCAGCATTTTTGAACATCACACCTAGCGTCGGCGGCTTGCATATTTTGTCGGCCATTATAGCACACGAGCTAATGAATTGGTACGGTCCGGGCCGGGGCTGGTTCGGCGCCGGCGGAACCAGGCACACACGGAATGGCCAGCAATCACTTTCCGGGTTTCCCTTCCCCGTGGCTTGGTCCAATCTCGATCGATTTCAAGGCGTCTGTGGTGTGACGGGGACAGGCGAAGGAGGGTCGTCGACGACACGGCAGGTATAGCATGTATGGTGCTGTTTCACACAACCAAAAGCAACCACCTCACATGTCGAGAGAGAAGCAAAGAAAATATAGACTAACAATGCGTGCGCGTGCGTTAGGCATACGGACACTTGCTTGCATGTGCAGGAGGAGAGACACGCACGAGCACAGTGAGTGACTGACATTCGCATTCGACAACGACCACGAGCAGTGACAATAATTGATAATGAAGCACGAGATGATGGTGCTGCTCTCTCTGAATTCAGGCGGCACAGGAACCCTTTCTACAATAAGACATAAACATAAAACGATAACACAATAAACACAATGATGCTCAGAACGCTACTCTTCTACTGCCCCAGAACCCCCCCCCCCCCTTTTCCCTCCTCCCTCCTGCCTCTATCTGCCATGCACCCCCTGCTGGCTGGATCAGGGGCCAACGGCCACCTCTCGCTCTGTCTTCCCACCTCTTGCAGGTTTCTTAGCCTAGGAGTGTATGTAGGCACATCCCCGCCCGATGCCAAAGCCTCACAATCCCGTCCCCTTCCCCATATTTGTCAACCGTCCTTCCATCATGAGTTAAGTATCAGACCGAGACAGGTAGGTTGTTAGTCAGAAGAGTAGTGAAGGGAAGAAGGGAAAACAACAGATTTTCTACAAGAAACGAAGCTGCTCAAATGCCAAGTGCCTCCGCTCCAAACCCCCAATCCGTCCTTCACTGACTGGGCATCCACCCAGCAGTCCGGTCGATGGTGTGCGCGCGCATTGTGTATGTGTGTGTGTGTTCACAGGATGGCAAAGCCGGAAAGAAAACTTTTTCACTTTCTCTTTTCGATTCGTCGAGATCAGATGGAACGCCGGGGTCATGAAAAGCACATTCCTTCCCCCTCCAAGCACCCTGTTGCACAAGAGAGTAAATCCCCCAATACACGAAGTTTTGAAGTAGAAGCAAAAATAGAAATAAAAATAAAAAACAGCGTTTCGTTCCTATTGTCGATTTCCTCTTTGTGGGTCCAGCCGCCGCGAGAATGCTCTATATACCTCTCCCGCCACCCCCAAGCGTGCGCAAGTCCGTTCTGATAAGCGAGCGTGTCGAGAATCATGAACACGGAAGGGTTCTATCCTTCTCTCTTTCAAGGACCCAAACTCGGCGGCTGTTGTCGCCGGCATGATGAAAGCGTTAAAAAAGAAATAGAAACGCCGCGTCAGAACCAGAACTCCTTATCCATACAAGCACCTCATGAAAGTCTTTACTTCACATTTTGCTTCGCTCTGCGCTATTCACTTGCGCCTTCCATGCAGTCAAAGACTCGACACCTTCGTGAGCAGAAGGAAGCAAGACGTCTTTATCTGGGTAATTTTCCCTATCAGCCTGGACAGTCGCAAGTCGGTGAGATATCACTCTCATCAGTAAGGCCGGGGGCTAGCAGTGTTATTCCGGCCCTGACGGCCGACACGCCCCCCTCGGCGCCCAGGTGCACCTCCGTTCATGCCGCCATCGGGCAAGTTATAACCCGGGCCGGGCATTCCGTAGCCGTAGCCTCCTGCTCCCATAGACATGGGCATCGGGAATCCCGGGGCGGCATACGGGCTCTGGTTAGGAGCAGGCATGCCAGGCTGAGGGACTGGGCTACCGCGGTACTGATCGATCGAAGGGCTGGCGCTGGGGAAAGGCATGCCAGTCTGCATGGGGTAATAGCCACCCATAGGTGGGGTCCCGCGCATCATGCTCTGCTGGTACTGCATCTGCTGGAAGTTTATGGAGGGCGTCATTGGGCCCTGGGACGGGAACGAGTTGTACTGTTGGACAGATGGATCAACGTTATCGCTTCGCGGGATAGCAAAGCCTGCGTCGTAACCTGCGTTGGCACCAGCGGAAGCGGCATTGAGTGGGTTGTAGAACTGGCCGCTGTTAGCGGCGGCGTTGTACTGAGCGGCGGCGGCTTGCTGCGCTTGTTGCTGCTGCTGCTGCTGAACTTGCTGAGCCTGCTTTTGCTGCTGTTGAGCTTGCTGTGCTTGCTGCTGCTGTTCGCGCTGCTGCTGGTTGTTCGAGCTGTTGGCCCTGGGAGTTCCACGGTGTCGTTCCTGGTGGTTTCCTCCATCACCACGCGAAGCCCCATTGCCGTTGCGAGTCGACAAGCCAACTTCGTCCATCAAGCGCTTGTAGCCCTTGTCCGGCTGGGCCTTGATGCGAGACAGCACAGACTTGACGTTCTCTACGACCTTGCCCCGGACGTTCTCGTCAAAGAACGGCGTCGTGATAACCTTGAAGATCAAAGTTGCACCACACTGGGAGTCGCTAAGAATCGCCTCAAGCGTCTGGTCGTTGGGGCTGAAGAACATAGCCTGCACGATCTTGTCGCGGGCTTCCGGTTCCGTCTTCTGGTTGATGACCTTGAGAACGGTCAAGTATGCGACCTTTTGGGTGCAGAGGGTGACCAGGTACGGGACGAGCTGAGGAGCCAACACCGTCCTACGGTGAGGGAAGGTGCAGGTGTCAAGGAACCATGTGAGAAGCAAGGCTGCATTGTGGTTAGTAGCCAGCTGCACGCTGTGGAGGGCGATTGCTGCAGCTAGCAGTCTCTGCTGGTCCTTGGTGGCGTGGTGGCTCTCCAAGCAAGCCCGCATACCGCGAGATCCAAATCGACCCTGGGAAATCTGCCACATGCGACTCATCATGGTCTCAAAGATGAAATCAGTGTACGGGGCACCGAATCGGAGGCAGCCTTGCAGGACATAGTTTCCATACTGGTCCAAGAACAGGCACACCGTGTACGGACGCAGGTGGTCTCTGATGACGCCCATTTGATGTTCAGTCTTGCAGACGCTGATGATCTTCTGGGCAGCCCAGGTACCGTTCTTGTGTACGCCGATTTCAGCGAGGTGCGGCGCGATGAACTCCAACATCGCGTCACGAGTTGGGTCAGAGCACTGCTCGAACAGCTTCTGCACGACCGTGTTGCCAAGGTAGTCCGAGGACAGCTCGGCGATCTCGGGCAACATGTCGTGGGCAATGTTCTCGATCTCGGCCTGAGAGAGAGCTGCGTTGTCGATCCTCTTGCGGATGTCGCGAAGCTTGGGTGCGTCATACATCCTGGTGTGCGTGGGCTCCCCGATCGGAGGGATTTCCTCGGTCAGCTTACCGTACGTGATGGACTCTTGCAGATTGACACTGATACGAGCAACGTCCTCCTCGTTGGCACCGAAGTCCTTCACAATGTTCAGAATATCGGCGCTCATCTCCGACAGTGGCGGCACTGATGGTGTCCCTGGTCCAGCAGCTTCAATGCCGACGGTGGCAGGAGTTTGAGTACCGTTCTGTCCTTGAGTGAATGGGATCGGGCTCGGGGAGGGCTGCGCTCCATCGTGTCCAGGCGTGTTCGATGCAGAGGGTGGCTTTGCGAAGTTGATTCGAACAGGACCAGCCCCGGGGAAGATCTCTTTGCCATTCAGAGCGTTCTTGGCGGCCATGGCGCTGTCGATCCTCTCAAAGTTCACAAACCCGCAGTTCTTATGTGTCAGGACTCTTGTGAAAAGAATAGGGCCGAACTGCTTGAACATCTCCGTCAGTGTCGTGGTCGTGGTCGACGTGGGGATGCTGCCGAGCCAGAGGGCGCTGGTGGGGCCAAGTTCCGGTTCGTCGGCGGTCAAAAGACCATTGTTTCGGCTGCTTGATCGACCAAGGTTGATTCCGGCAATGGCAGGTGCGAGGTCGTCGGCAGCCGATGCCTTGTCATCTGCCAATCCGAGGTCCGCGGCGGTGATAGAGCTGTCAAGCCGGGAGGGTGTCGGATAATAGCTCCGAAGAAGCCGAGAGGGATTAGGCGTGTCCAGGACGCCAGCCGTTCTCGCGCGAGGCCGGCTGATAGCCGCCTGGTTGGCGTATGCTTGAACAGCCAGGTTGTGATCGCGAATGGCGGCTTGAGTCGCGGCGAGTCGTTGCTGAATCAGTTCATATTGACTCTCAAGACTCTCCTGCTCATAGCCGTCGTCTTCGTTATCATACTCGTCCTCGTACGTATCCTTGTTGTTCACCGAGTAGGACCGGAAACGGCTCGCACTCGCCTGTCGGGCGAAGTCCGGCATCATCGTTTGAAGATACGGGGGGTCCATCTGCGATGGCTGGGGCTGGGGCGTGCCCATCAGGCCAAGATAATCCAGAGTCCTCGCGGGGACGTCATTTTCTGCGCCTCCTTCCCTCGAAATTTGGGACTGCGTGGGCGAGCTAGGCCCGTTGGTTGAGACGCTAGCTATGCTCGCCAAAGTTGAGCCCCTCTCGCGACCCACTGCGTTCCAGCTGCTGCTGAAGATGTTCGGACCAAAAGGCGAGCTCGCTCCAGACGGGTGCGGCGCGAATGGGCTGCGCTGGGGCATGGAGCCAGCTCGGAGCCGCGATAGCAAGGCAGACGGGTTGTTCGACGGCTCGGTCGGCTCGAGGCCAGGCGACGGCGATTTGAAAGGGCTGTGCGATGGCGAGGGCCTCGACGTTTTGAATGCCAACGCTGGTATGCTTAGCAAGCCGTTGGCAGGGCCCGTGGTGGACAGTCGAGAGGGCAAGGTGCCTGCCCG
Source organism: Diaporthe sp. NJD1 (assembly GCA_013842865.1). Classification (NCBI taxonomy): domain Eukaryota; kingdom Fungi; phylum Ascomycota; class Sordariomycetes; order Diaporthales; family Diaporthaceae; genus Diaporthe; species Diaporthe sp. NJD1. Next base: position 272,054 of record JACDXY010000020.1, read on the forward strand.
TGCACGGCGTGTCGAAATGGGCGAATCTTGGGAGGAAAGTTGGGTGAAGTCGGGGAAGCCATCCGTGGGCGATTCTGGGATGTTCTCGCGCAGAGGGGTCGAGTTCCCACTGGTCGGCGGGCCGCCCCAGGGATTCAGGGGCAGACTGGTCACGCCCTCCTGGGCTTGGATCTCCCGGGCCCTAAATACAAATGATGAACCGTTAGCAACCTTTTCCGCGACAGCTTTTGAGCCGCTCCGGCACCGTCAGGATGCCGGGCAGGAGCTCCGCCGTCAGGTACGCACCTCTTGCTGGACAGGAAACGTCCGCTACCAGGAGCAGCTAGCGGATCGTGCGAAGGAGAGCCGGCCCCTGATCGCGTGGCCGAAGTCATCTTTGCTCCTGGGTTAAGGCCCGATGTTGTTGGGAGGCCAAAGGGCGAGCGAATTGGTGCACTTCCTCCAGACGATGGCTCGTTGGGAGAGGTGCTGGCGCTGGCGGGGTTTGACAGCGACTGGCCAAGGCCAGGCGGCGGCGCAAACTTGCCAATTGTCAAGTGTTCTGGTCTAGAAGTGGACATTATGGATTAAACTCAATCCGAACCTCATCAGACGGGTGTTCGTTCGTAAGCTGTTTCAATAGGGCTCCGCCGGTTGGAAGCTAATATTAGGAAAGCTGTATATTCCGTGGGGTGTGCGAAAAGTCTCGTATCGAGGAGTCGGATGACGATGGACTGAACTGCACAGCACGACAAATGTGTCTGCGGTTCTCGGTCGAGATGAGTGGGTAACTCGAGTCGTGGAGAATGACGACAACACCACTGCAACCGTTCAAGATCACAGATCCCTGATGGCCCAAGCTGCCTCAATCAACTCGGATGCTGGAGGATGCTGAGAATTCTCGGCGGCCGGACAAACCAGGCCGTCAGAAGCTCGACAGATGGTGGCGCCAATGCAGGGAAAATCGGACTGCTGCTGCCGCACCTCAATCAAGGACCCACTGGAGGGTCAGCGGAGAAGAGGTAGAGAGAAGGACAGAGATGTTGCCGCAAAGAGGGTTGTCGGGTTTGGCGCTGGTGAAGCTTTGGCCCGGGGCGTGACAAGCAGAGAAAGTCGCTGGTGGAGGCGGTGAGCTGTGCCAGAGAGCGAAGGATTACAAAGGTCGACAGGCTGGCTGCAGGCGAAGGCGGATTCGGGCAAGAGGTGCAGTCGCAGAAGCGTCCGGGTCTTGTCGAGTCAAGTGCTTGAACGGAGAAAAAGTTGCTCGTCGGCTGGGAAGGGGACGCAGTTGTGGGGTCTAGAAGTGAAACTTGGCAGCGGCGCGAGCTGTGCTGCAGCAAAAAGGAGAGTCGTGTCTCTTGTCGTGGGTTTTGATGGCCTAAGTCCGGACTGGCCTCCAACCTCCATGCGTTCGTCCCTTGCTCTTGGGGTCGCCTGAGTGCTGTTGGCCGGCGAATTGCAGCGAGAGGGCCTTGGGGGCAGTTCTCGCGGGCGTGGTTCGGTGTTTGTTGAATATCACCAAAGCACTGTGGCAGACACGGAGAGGAAGTGCGACGGGGGGCCGGGTGCGCGGGGCAAGGGATTGACCGGAGAAAACACACGAGGTCGAAAAGACAAGAGGCAATCAACGAATCAACTCAATACACAGGCTTCATTAGACGGCTTTGTGACGACGAAGCCTGGAGAAGAGGAGGAAAGGGGGGAAACTATGCTGGTAGAGATGACCAACGGTGAAAGAAGTCGAGGATGAGGTTGCGAAGGAGGTCGAGGTGGGAAGAGGTAGTCTAGGTAAGGTACGGTACGTAAGGGGGTAGAGGCAGACTTAGAGCGCGCACGTCAAGGCAGGTAGTCTCGTCCTACGATTGCCCAGGTGTACTGGGAACTACTATCTACAGGTAGACCACGTCCAGGGCTGTACTAAAGTCGGACCAGCTCCCAAGGGACACGCACACATTGATGGATCGCTGCCGGGGGGAGGGTGGGATGGTGGATGGCTCGATGGCCTGAACCTGACGATGGCTGGCTGCTTGAGCAGAGCAGGAGAGAGTCGTGCATGTCCTGCCCGCCGACCACCACCAGTGCACAAACGCAAGCCATTGGCTGTGACGGCTGATTCCAGGAGGAGGGAAGGGCGAGGAGATCCAACAGGGCAGGCGGGCGGCAGGGGGGCGGGCGTCAAGCAGCAAGGGTCAGGGCAGTGTCAGTTGGCCAAGCCAGGACGGATGAAACACCCAGGAATAAGGGGTAGCAGGTCCCCCCAAGAAGGTACATGCACGGAGTACCGGGTCAGCGAGTGTGTGCGCATACCGCTACCGCAGTACCTAGGTAGTTTACTATGCACAGCAAGTCCTTCGGGAGCGGCGGACTGATGGTACTTTGGCTCATCTATCCCGCGCAGGCATGGCGTATGCGCCATCTAGAAGCATTGAGAACTACTTTCCATGAGGGCGGGCTGTCACTGTATTTATCACAAACCTAGGTACCCGGGCACCAGGTAAGAAGGTGGGCAAGGTTTCCAGCTGAGCTGGTGTCGAGATGGAAGTGGAATGGCCAACTGATCTCGCCCTTGCCGTTTATCACCCCTGGGGTCCGATACTTACCGTCGCTGTTGCGATGCACTCCACTGCGTTGCGGCTTCCCTACTTGGCTCTCCTACCTGGGCACCTGGGTACCTTGAGTGAACAAGTAAGTATAAGTGAGTGGATGAGTCGGACGGTAAAGGATGGCCAGGTACAGATACGTGTATCTACTCACCAAAACACACCTGGCGGAAGCAGAGTCCGACCTCTTGTTCAATTTGTATTTTTGGGTGCAGCGAGGTGCTGGGCTGTAGATCCAGGGGATCATGAGATCTGACGTCGGGCAGTCGTCGGTTTCTCGTTCCCTAGTGCGACTCTGTGCGCAGGCGCAGATCCACCATGGGCCGACTCGCCAACGTGCCACCACCAACCAATCCAGACTGACTGACTGCTGTTCAATAACTACGGGTGCCCGGGTATGTTGAAATGTCAACCTACAACATCTGCAGCATGTTCAACGCCTACGTCAGCTGGCAGGCCAAGGCATCTCATAGCTAGACTACTTCTATAGGTAGAGAACGTACACACAGAAAAAAGGGGCTCGAGCTTGTAGCCCATCCAGCTTGCCAGCATGTTGGTCGAGACGTTGTAGCGTCAAGCCCAATCTATCTGATGCTCGGGCTGCCTGCGTTTGACCAGTCGGCCGTTGGCAGCGAGCTCTTGTCTGGGCCCTCCCCAAACACCTTCCCCACATTGCTGGGACTAGGGATCGCCCTCACTTTCCCCTCCACCACTCCTCCCCTCCAGCCGCCCAAAAAGAGAGTCGCCGTGATCTGGAGCTGTCAGGCTGTCAGGGAGTATACACGACGCTATTATTATGCCTTGGACAGGCTGGCGTAAACCACCACGTTCTCTAGCCCCAGGAGTAACCTGCTCATCCCTGGGGTTGCGGCACAAACGCAAACCAGTCTTAGCAGCCCTGTTATGATCACTCCCGGGTCGGCGCTGATCTCTTGTTCGTCGCTTCAAGAGGGCAGGCAAAAGCCTACCGTAAAGTCAGGGACCATGTGTAGGCATGATGTTGACAGCCACAGCCTGATCAATCAAGCAGATTCGGCCTCCCCGACATACCTGGGTAACCTCAAAGGTCGTGTCTACCTGGTTCAACCCGGCTGCCACCTCCCCCACCCCAAAGCTAAAAGCCCCCAAGGTGACAGGTCTCGGGAGTCGAGTGCGACTCTGTCTCTCTGCCCTCCCGGCGCCGTGCCCTCCTTGACATCGGACAAGTTCAACGTCAAACCTCAACATCTCGGATTGCTTTGACGAACTATCCCACTTCCCGCTAGCTCACCGCTGCTGCCAGCAGTTGAAGCGCATCGGCAGCACGGTCCCGGATGCCTTCTGGCCGACCGACCGACCGACGGCACACATGCGCATCCGGAGTATCATCTGGACGTATAGATGCTGCGTACAGGTCAGCTCACTCGTCAACGAGCCCAGCTGGTCGCAAGGCAGGCCCAGGGGGGGCAGGTCGGCGATTCCATCGTGACGGCCGAAGCCAGTCGCACAGCCCACAACCGCGCAACCTTAATTGAACACAGGCCAATGCCGTACTATGGAGCAGTCAATGCAAGCGTGAACACCGACCAAGCAGCGCCCGTGGTTCAGGCGCAGGGCATCCGAACGCCTCCCGGGTCGATGTGTGTGTACGCGTGCATCATGGACGGAGGCCAGCCCAAGTGTCCCACCACGGCGCAAACAGGGTCCTTCTCCGCTCAGGGGCCAAGCTGCGTCGAGGGGGAAGCTACTTGATTCCATACTCGGGTCGCTCTCAGCCTGCTCTGTTTGTGATATGTCTGTCCTTTCGGATTCGCTCTTTCAGGCACGAGATATCACGGTGCGGCCACTCTGGCAGACTAGTGCGCAACCCGTCGTCCAAGCCTTGTCCGCCCTGCAGCTAAGAGATCTGAAACAAAGCAACAGCTGCAACCTCGCCTGCAAGCCCAAATGGTGGCTTTCTGTGGTCTGGCGGCGGCTCCCAGCCCCGACTGGCCGCATATGCACGTTGCAGCTTCGGGTCATCGCGGTGAGCTCCCACCACGAGGAGCTGGTAGGTCTCTAGACAGCTCAAAAGACGAGCGGATTTGCCCCGTCACAATTTTCCGTCCAGGATGATTTCGCTCGGAAGCGCATAACTACAAAGTTGGCGAGGTCCCCCCGTACACAATGCCATGACGTGGGGCGCAGGGTCAGTCTGGGCGTGTGGCATGAATAGGAGTTGCGAAGAATCTATCTACGTGCGGTGGCGCGTGGACCTGGGCGACGCTTTGCAGATTCTCAGCCGTCGCAGTGGCCGTGTCCCAACAATTGCGCATTCTGCTGCGTCCAGACTGACGTCTTCCCTCCCCTGAAAGGCCAACTGCCTTCGGACCTCCAGTCGCACAGTGCTCTGTTCCCGTCGCCAACAACGGCGTGCGCTCTCTTTGCTCATCATCTTGGTCTTGCTGTGCGGCTTAGGTAACGCATTGTCAGTCCAGACCCTCTTTTCCATCTTTTCCACCCAGCTGTCAGACAACCCATGGCTGCTTCTATTTTTACACTGCCTTGAACCTTTTTGTAACATTCCCCGACAGATGCAGATCCCGGGGCACCGCACCGATTACCGCAGGCGTTTGCTCGCCTCCGCACCGAGAGATCTCAGCACACCGAGATCGACACTGGTCGGTATCGAAGAGGGTGGTCAATCCAGTTTCCGAGGCAGCTTCGACAGCCAATCATACTCGTCAAGAGCGTTTACAGCAAGTCAACCCATCACCGACGAGGCTTGCAAGACCGCGTAGAGGAGGTACCATCTCACCGACACCCCCATTTTGCAAGATCATCCCATCATAAAAAGATCCCGTCGTCTCGGCTTCACCCCTCTTGTCCACGGTACATGACCGGGGGCTTCACTAGGAAGCCCCAGGGGATTGGTATATTCATAGACCCGGAGTGAGGCATTGCGGGGTGTTGCATCAGGGTTAATTCCTCACCCCAGACCAAAACAACACACACAAGTCAAGAACGGGACAAGCCAAACCTCCAAACAACGCAGGTTTCTAGAAGCAACGTCGTTTCGTTGCCGAGTACTCGTTGAAACGAGCTGTGGGCGGTGGTAGAAACCTCCGATGGGGAACATGCTCGGCCGCCGGCTCTTGTCTGCAGCGCCTCTCAGCCACGCACGTGTCTGGGGGCGCCCGGCGGCGCTTGGCCAAGCCACGATCCGTAATGTCGTGGGTTGGTATATGTCCGTGATTTCTGGGCCAAATAGATATCAGATAGATATACACTGGCCACCGCCCGGATGTAGTCAGCACTGGCCGGATGGCTGGGCCAAGACACCTAGGTCTCTGTTTTCTCTCCCTGGATGTCGACATGGTGACGGCTAGACTGGGCATTGCGACATCCTGCGCAAGTGACCCGTCTCTATTGCATACAAGGTGTGTCGAAGTCCAAATACCGAGGTCTGTGCAGTCTGCAGACTTTGAGCCTCCCGCCTCGGCGCGCGGCACGTTGTCAGCTATAGAGCAGGGCATAGCATATACGGGCGCATCTACCTGTCCCACCACGCCCCCATTTCCGGCTCAACAGGCTCTGCAACATCCTCCTATGCAGCCCACTGAGGCACTGAAGTCGGTGGTTGCATCCCAACTGCATGGTACACAATGCACCTTTTACGAGGGCCCATCAGACCCAGCGCAGCGGTGTAACAGGTCTATCCCCATGCCTTGAGCTTGACGTCTGATCAAACAAACACGCTGACTCGCCTTGTCGGAGGTTTACCGGGCCTCGAACAGTCTTCATTCGTGATGTGATGGGGAGGCAACGGGGGCGGGACTCAGAAAAAGGCCCACGGCTCTCTCCCGTTGGATGACAGCTGTTGGATGTCACCTGGGCACTGTACATGCTGCTCGGCCAGCGTCCAGAATCCGCAGCGTGGCCCCGAGTTAGGTAAATGTGTCCGGATAGAGTTGGTGATCTACCCTGCCACGGCCGATGAGCTCCGGGATGCTGGAGGAGAAGTCGATTCTCTTGTGCATGTACCCTGCGCGCATGCCGTGCTCTGATATGCTGTTTCCCCCTACATGCTGTACCGTTTCCATGTTCGCAACCAATGTCAGCCCCAACAGACTGCTTGGAAGAACTCAGCAAACAGCATGAATGTCCACATCGGCACAGCATCATGAAGCTTCTGTCATCATCGTGCGTCGGTTCGTCTCTTCTACAAGCCGTTTGCTAACAGTCGTACCGTAATGACAGAACGTATTGGGTGTACATACGGCTTGCTGACTAAGGGCGCCGTTCAGGGATGGGTGGCTAAAATTAAGCCGCGGCCCACCCGCGGACCGTCTCCAGACTACTGCGGCCGTCTCGATGCTCCTTTCTGGCCCCGGCCGACGCGTGTCTTGTCCGAGATAGACTTCAGAGGAAGATGCGCCCCCATTGTTTCACAACTCCCCCATGGAGGCGAAATGCTCACAGCCCTAGCTCTCACCCCTACAACTTCCAAGCAGTCGGGAGAAGCGCCTCCAAACCTCAATTCGGTCGTCAACTCCGAACCTGGGAGCGTATCACCATCCAGGGTACGACAGCTACCTGAGGAGCCTTCAGAGCAAGCAGCAGTGCAGCTTCGACCTACCCCCTGTCCTCGGCACTGACTGGTCAGCCCAAGCTGCTTCTCGAAACCATCCAGCAGAGCGCATGCAAGCTGGTGCTCGCGCATCCTGCCCTCGTTTCGAGAACCCGTTCCTGAGCCCGCCGCACCGACAAGGAGCACGACCTGCCGACTTTCGACAATCTGCACCTCCAAGCTCGGCTGGTGACGTGTGCTGTCTGGAGCCCGCATACCGCAGAACCCGCGCGCGGCGCCCCCTTTGTTCATTATACGACTTTAGGATACTCGTGACGTCGGAGATGCCATGGCTTTAGGCGGCTCATATGCGTCCAAACAGAACATCGTCATCGGCGCCGTTCTGTTCATGTTCGTCTGGTACCTGACCTTCAACAGCCAAGCCACCCCAGCAAGAAGTGTTGTAAGTCAGATTGTCTCGGGTGTCTCCCGTACTTGGCCTAGCCTTGACTCGCCCACCACATGCCCACCAGCCAGACTGACAAGTCGATGTTTCCAGACCAAGACGGACACACTACAGGTCGACTCATCACAGCATGATGGCCCCCTCGAGCTTGACGGGGTCCTCGAACTCGACGGGTCCCGTCCCGAGGGACAACCAGAGCTCCCCATGCCGACAAAGCCAGTCAAGTTCATCAACCCCTACATAACAGAAGGGCAGCTCAACCCCTCCGGCCGCCCTTCCAAGGGACCGCTGTCTCCCCCCGCCGACGACCCATGGCGGCCCCTGATCCTATACGCCTTCTCCGACTCGCCCGTGTCGCGCGACAACCTGCGCTTCTTCCTCCACCACGGCTTGCATGCCGCAGCCGACTTCATCTTCATCCTCAACGGCATGAACAACGAGACGGCCCAGGAACTACTCATCCCGCAGGGCGCCTCCAACATCCGCACCGTCTACCGGCCCAACACGTGCTACGACCTGGGCGCATACGGCGAGGTGCTCAGGGGGGACAAGATCAAGCTCGGGATGGGCCCGGGGCGGCTGGAGCTGTACAAGAGGTACAAGCGGTTCCTGATGCTCAACTCGAGCGTGCGGGGCCCCTTCCTGCCGCACTGGGGCCAGGGCGCCTGCTGGAGTGACATCTTCCTGGCGAAAGTCAACATCGAGACCAAGCTGGTGGGCATGACGGCCAACTGCTGGCCCGCCTTCCACGTGCAGTCCGAGGTGTGGGCGACCGACTTCGTGGGCATGGAGCTCCTCATGCACCCGCCGCCGCCCGGCCCCAACGCCACCAACGTCGACGCCTTCGCGGGGCGCGAGGAGCCCGTCGGGCTCGCGGGGTGCTACCCGGACCTCAACAAGGCGCTGCACGCCGAGCTGGGCGCCACGCGCGTCATGCTCGACGCGGGCCACCGCGTCGACCTGCTCATGAGCGCGTACCACGGCATCGCCAACTACTCGGCCACCTGCGACCCGCAGCAGCACGGCGACATGCTGTGGAACGGCAAGTACTACGGCACCAACGTGCACCCGTACGAGACCGTCTTTGCAAAGACGAACCGCGACATCGACCCCGTGCTCGTCAACCGCCTGAGCGAGTGGCAGTGGGCCTCGGGCTGGCGGAGCTGGGATAGCTGTGGGGCGTGGTCGACGTGGTGAATATGGTTATCCTGTCTGAAGGCCCGTTCAAGGAGGAAGAGAGACAGACATACAGAGAGAGAGGGGTGGGGAGAGACTGATCTGATCCTCGTGTGGCGTGTATATATGCTGGCGGCGGTAGGCAAGAGAAGAACCTGGTGTCTTTCTGCGCGGCGTTGAGGGCTGGTTTGAATTTGTAGTATGGTCGATACTATCTTTCCTTCTCATAATACATGGGACACTTCTATGGCTAGACTGCGGAGCCTCTTTTTGTGACAGGCAACCCTGAAGACATTTTATTTCGATGGAATATGGCCCAAATGTGAAACTATTGAGATAATGGGCAGAACTGGAGTATACAGCACGAGCCCGAATTTCGCGGTTGCAAGGCTGTGTCCATGCACACCTCTCACGTAGAAGTGACATTTTGCAGTGGTAACGTTCCGTATCGTACAGTGTTAGGTTAGTCAAACCGGCATGCCACAGAATTCCTCCCCAGAAGGACGGTCTCATCGTTTTGCTTACGTCGCCCAATGGGCTCACTTTCAGGAAGACGGACTAAAGAACAGCCTTTAAGAGAATGGTGGCTTTTCCAATGGGTTCGCTCTTGCCAGAGTGGATTGTGTGAATAGGAAAGAGCGTGGCGAGGGCCTTCTCTTGTGATATCAATACCGTTGAGCGACGTGAAAACCAAACGGTCTATTCCTCAGCAGGACCGTGCAGTCCAGCATTTTGACCAACACATAGTGTGTGGTACGATGGTTACAAGACCGGAATGGCCTTCGCCAACGACAGTCGTGAGCCTTGTCCCTGAGTATGCGAGTGCTCATTCAGCTCATAGATCACCGACGTAGCAATATAGAGTGCTCCTGCCAGTTCCAAGAAACAACACGCGAAGTATTGTTTTCATGTACGTGTTTCCCTTGTGTACGCCTCCGTAGATTCGTTTCCCGTGAACAAAGCCAGCCTCCAGGTGGGGTCCATGTGTTCTTTATTGTGTCAAATGCCCATGATGAATGACGAGTACTACCAATCTGCGATTGCCCGCGGGCGCCAGCTGTACGAGAAGCAAGCAGATCCGGAATGGTTAACTGGAAAGTCTGGGTTACACATGACCAGGCAAAGGCGGATTCCTTCTTTGGTGGGTTTCAACCCGCAACATCAGCGTCACCCGGGCCAGCAGTACCACCACCAACAGCAGCAGCAGCAGCTACGCGATGGCGGCGCAGCCGGCCTCGGACTGGGGCACGGGCGACCTGAGGTACGTGCTGACGGGGCAGTTCGAGCTCCTCGCCAGCGCGCAGACGAACCTGTACGTCTCGCTCGTGGGCAGCTCGCTCAACTCCAGCATCGCCGACTACGTGACCGCGTCCGGGGGCGTGGGTGTGGGCCTGGAGGAGGCCACGCCGCTGGGGCTGGCCAACGCCGTCGCCGTCATGACGGACGACATGCTGGTGGCGTATGCGCAGGCGCAGCTCATGATCGGGGGTTTGTGAGGGGCACGCCGGCTGTCGTCCAGAGGCAGGCCATGCGCGTGGGCGAGGACGCGTACGTCTATGCCGTGTTTGTTCTCAACGTTGTCGTTATCTTGGCCGTGCTTGTCGAGTCTTTCCGGACTAGGGGGTGGAGGGGCCTGGTGTTGTTTGACTATATGGACGTGGCGTGGTTGGCCGTTGGTGGGTTTAGAGGTGGAGTGATTGCATCCAATGGTGTCGATGACACTGAGATCGACGTGGTAGATGGGATGAGTCCTGAGGAATGGAGCAGGTTGGACGTGTCGTTAGAGAGCGCAGAAGGTGACTCTTTCATTCGGATCATAAAGAGGGCTGGAAATCAAGTATAGGATGACCTATGCATTTCATAGCAATGTCAAGCTTCAGGCTCCTACAAAAATCGATGATGGTCTGAGTAGATTATGTATTTAAGGATTTGGGTCCACATGGAGAATCGACAGTTGAAGATATGTGATAGTCAGCCACCATAAGTGAACCGTTTACTGAGGCAATATATACAGAGAATCTCTGATATGCGAGACGGGAAATCTCAAGCATCCCAGCCGTTCACTGAGCCTTCTGGGCCGGGATGTCGATGGTCGTAAAGTTCCAGGTCTTGCCGCCGTCAGGGGACGACATGGCTCCACCGGTGGCACCATGCGCCCAGCTTCCGGAGTGCTTGAAGCTCTGGTCAGCCTCGCTGAGCACGACGGAGACATCCTGCCAGCCTGTTCCATCATGTTAGTTACTTTCTCGTTGTGTTCTCGTTGTGTTATCAGGGATTGTTGCGAAAACGTACTGTGGGCTGGGTGCTCGGTGCATGAGCCGGAGGCGCACTCGATTGAAATGTAGAAGATGTCTCCATGTTGGCTCTTGCCTGCACACAAATTGTTAGGTTTAATTTTGGCTCGTTGGTGGGATTCTTCTCCGGGTGGACGTACTGGTTGAGACGGTAGAGAGTAGCTTGCCGTCAATGTAGACGTCTTGGTCCCAGAGTTGGGTCGATGAGTTAAGTTTGTCTGTGGGAGTTTGTCAGTCGGCTGATCGCTAGGATAAAGAGTAGGGAGTTTGGCTCACAGGTCGTCTTCACTGTAGATCCGGGAGAAGCGGTCACGGCCTTGCCAACGGTGGGATTCGAGCCTGTCCCCGGAGAAACAAATCAGCACCTATTCAATGAGTGATTGACTGACAGTATTCAGGCCACTACTGACCAACCAAAGTGTATGCAAAATTGCACCAGTTCTTTCCCTGGTCGTCGCAGTAAGATCTGTGGGAAGGGTGTTAGACATGAATTTTGGCTTGGTTTCTGGGTGGATGTAGGCACTTTACCCTGAAGGGGAGTTCGAGGTAACCCCCTGGAGGAACGACGCCTGATTTTCCATCATGATAGCACTCCAGATGGCGACATCTCCAGACACAGAGCTCGGGAGTTTAGGGAGCACGAGAGTCGCACTGGCTTCCTGGATGTAAGCGCTGCCACTGGTGTAGAGACTGACGATGTCTGAGTTCGCTTGGGCAAGACCGGCGAGCGCGGCAAGGACGCCGCCAACAGTTGCTTGGACTCCTTTCATGATGTAGGCTTTGAATGGTAGTATCAGTGTTGCAAAATGCTCCCTAGTATGGCGCACTACAATTGAGAAGAGCAAGTGGAATGGCTGAAAGGGATAAATGAATTCAGATCACTGCCAACAGCTTGGCAAGTAGATACAGGGTTGGACCAAGCTCGTGTTGAACGGACCACAGATGTTTATTCGAAACCGCTCCCATTGGTAAAGGGGCATGTAGTCTCCTCCACCCGGAACCTACGACTCCGCAATTCACGGCCTATAATTTCCCCGTTATGTAATTACCGTATTCCCATACGTTAATGCTACGCTTTGAGCTGTAGTTCATGATGACAATTCCGACTCAGGAGCTCATGCCTGCATGTACTATTATTGTTGAATTGTTTTCGTGTAAGTGCAGGTCACTAGGTGAAAATCACCCGCATGTCAAGCGTTTGGAAAGTTTCGCCTGTTGCTGTCTCCAAATTGCTTCCTGGTTTGTGGACAATAACGCCGACCTAATTCGGATTAACAAGTTGGAGTCAACTCCTTGTCACGATTCCTACTGCTAGCAAGGACCGCTTGGCCAAAAGACCAGAATTTCCAATCGATATTGGAAAGACCTAGCAGTATATAAGTGCCACGGTGCCGTACCGTCACACTCCTCCCGTCTCTCAGATTCGCGTGACAGAGGGAGGAAATGGGATGTGTGATTGATAGTGTTGTAGTCAAAGTCAAAACCGTTCAAATGCCTCTTTAAAATAAATATTCTTTTAGTTGGTATTGTTGTCGGGTGCAGGGAATGCGCTGCGGCATTTCGGCTATTCTTTTCCCCGAAGGCTATTATAATAGCTTCGGCTTCCTCTCGTTGCTTTAGATTCATTCTGATCAGAACATAATCAACTCCCCTCTATTATTTTGAAGCTATATTTTGCAAATTTTGTGACTATTCGCTTTGCCCCTAAGCACTATGGCCCTCTTTTATTCCTCCTCGCGTTAGAGTGCCCTTGGGCGTATAACCGAGGCTTCTAGCAGATCAATGCTCCACCGTATTTGTGGTGCTCGTTTTCAGTATGAAATGTTAATTCCTTGTCTTAAGAGGAGTCGGTGTACACAAGGGCTTGTGCGGTAAGTTCTTGAGCACCTTACAGAGTTCCTTTAGTATACTGCTAATGGTGACGGTCATTGAGAATATACTAATGTGTCTTGTAAGGAAGAATGACCGATCGGCTGGCATTCTGTCCATTCTAGAGTTGGTCGGAAATTGGGCCCTCGAATGAAGAGCCCCATCGAGCCACCCACGGAAATTCAAATTTGGGCGTTTGCCCAATGTCATCAAATCGCAAACGCCTCGCAAAAAGGTACAGGCGAAAATATCAAAACGCTAGGCCAGTTGGTTTGACGATTCCGACGACGGGCAGATTTGCACAGCAACATGATGGCGGTGATGAGAAAGGAAGCACTACTAGGGGCTTGCAATTGCCGCGAGTACATCAAGTATGGGACAGAAGTAATTCCAACACCGGCAGCCGGCTGAATATACGGTAATACTGGTGATTATGAAGTGACATTGAGGAAGTTGACGCTACAGGACTTCGCCGAGGGAGTTGACTGTGGCAGAACGCTCCCTGTATTTCAAAACCAAGATGGCACGATGCCATATCTTAGTAAATGGTCGTCGCACAGCATAATCCCACGGAACAACACCTCCCAAGGCCGTTGTGGGATACTGGACATAGAAATTTCCTGCATAAAAATGCACACAACAGTGCCTCGAGCACCCCGTACCCCTTCCACATCCCCTTGGGCAGTGTGACGAGAAAGTACAGGATCACATAGTCCCGGTAAATTAGACATCAAGCCCTTCTCTATTGTGTCTCAAAAGCTCGTAGACCAGGTCCAGAGCCTACCGGTAACGTCTCCAGGACTCGATGGATACCGACTTTGTTGCCGCAACGAAGGACTGCGCCAGAAGACAGGAGGCTTCAAATAGCGATCGCGCCGGCTGATACCGCTCGCTATACACGTGGTGGCCCGCCTGAAGAGACGGAAGAAGCTCAAATGGCATATCCACTAAAGTAGTGTAAAAGACCTTCCTGGCAGAAATGTAGTTTGTCCAGTCCACTGAAGGCTCACCGACTCTGTATAACGCAAGAACGGGGCGGTGGGATCCGTCAGTGAACTTCATGAAATGGTCATAGCGACTAGTGCGATGGTTGAATCGGCCGTGGATGTGGATCATGAAGTGTCGAATGTGCGCCTTGATGTTCGTGGGTACGTCGTTAACGAAGAGTCGTACTGCCGAGGGCATGCGAATGAGACCATCCGGAGCATGAATTCTCGCGAAGAACTGGTTCACGCTGTAGTAGATCGGCAGAGCCTCGTTTCGAATCTGCTTGTTTGTGCGAAGAAGACTTGGCCGAGGCCTGAGGAGGAGCGGCATGACGAAGTTCTCGCGCAACGTCTCCCGATAGATCTGGTTTCGTAATTCGGCCGGGAGACGGAGAAATGGGAATTCTCTCTAATCATAGATATCATCAGTTAAATCGTTCAAAAACCGCTTGCTCGTGACTTTTCCAACCTTTTCATGTCCCAGTTGGGTTATGGCGACAATTTCTTGCGCCATATTGACAACTCCAAATTGGTCCGTGAATAGTAAATTGTTGAGTTGCTTACTAGATCTGGGCACAAGTGGAGGTGCCCATGAGTTAAGTAGTGGCGTTGAGTGGCAGGCTCGCTAACTAAGTAGTTGTTCTGGATTCAAGGTAGCAAGATCACCACGGCAACAATGAGATCTTATCTAGGCAGCTACACCACGTCAAAACCGCGTCAAGGAATGAAAACGTACGGAGTGACATCTTAAATGAAAGTCCACTGTTCCTTCTGAAGGATGCTAGCATTGGACTTTGTATCCTTCTCAATGTGTTTGATAGCACCATGGTCGAATCTAAGATACTTGTCTCAAGCTGGAGCGCATCACAAAGAAACGGGTCACACTATTCAGGCTATTCTTACAAGGACTGCAAGTTTGCTCTTTGCCTTGGGTTACAGGTAAATTTCATTCATTCTATCAATCTTCTGTCTCCAATATCTTCAACCTTGGCCCGTAATCCTTCTGCTCAGAGTGACTATGTTACCCTCGAGTTTCCTTCTAGAACGGTGTATCCACCCATGATGAACGAACCAGTTATTCCAATCTCGATAGCAGTCTCGTCACACTCAGAACAGTACCATATAGGAGGTCATTCTGCTGGAGGCTATCCTGCTAGAGGCTATCCCACAGAGAGTAGTTCATGGTGGATGCAGATGAGTGGGGCTCCAGATTCCTCAGCCCGCCGCTCCAGCTAAGATCGGAAAGAAGTGTGTTTTTGCAGGGGCCAGCGAAGTAGTCACCGCCACGCCCCATGAGCGTCATTTGCTATGCCGAGCCAGCCATGGCCGGGAAGTAGTTTTCGGCAATGGTCAGGTCACACATGCTATATCGATTAACGATATCATGGCACACCTTTACAAGACGCCCGACGTCGCTGTCGTGCTGCTGCAATTTTGCTTTGAGATTATTGCGTGGCACCGCTCAGATGCAACCCATCGCACTGGTATCTTGCGTGTGCTCGGCACTCCCGCACTACTTCCCGTCGGACGAAGTGAAGTACCCGCCGGGATCGTAGCTGTTCCCTTCAGTACCCAGCCATGCCACAAAAGCGGGTGGTCTGGAACTTTGTCCTCTTCGTGGAGCTGTTGGATGACTAATAAGGACTTATCTCTCTCCTGTAGTGCTTACGGTCGCGATCCTTCGCTTAAGAGCTTGAAGTCTTCCTTCCGAATCTGCCTGCGTGTGAATCACAGACCAAGAAACCACAAAACAGCATTCGTGTTTGCTCTTTCTTTCTGTGTGTGATCCACGGACAAAGAAGAAATGGCGGAGAACATCGATGCCACATACCTAATTGTGGGGGCCGGCGCTACCGCCCTTGCCTTCGCTGACACGTTGGTCGCGGAAACGAACAAGACGGCAATCATCGTCGACAGATATTCCCGCCCCGGTGGCCACTGGACTACCGCCTACTCTTATGTGCGCCTCCATCAGCCTTCGGCATACTACGGCGTCAACTCCCGCCCTTTGGGCCAGGAAGCCGTGGACCAAGTCGGCTGGAACAAGGGCCTGTCGGAGCTGGCATGTCGCGATGAGGTCCTCGCCTACTATGACACGGTCATGCGGCTCACATTGCTACCGTCGGGACGCATACAATACTTCCCCAAGCATGAATACCTAGGCGATGGCAGCTTCCGTTCCATTCTGACAAACAAGACTTACCGCGTCGGAAAGGATACGCGCATCGTTGACGCCACATATTCTGATGTCCAGGTGCCTTCTATGGCGCCCCCTGCATATGAGGTCGGCAGTGGAGTACATCTGGTTACCCCTAACGAGTTGCCGAGCATAACTCGTCCGTATGCCAACTACACCGTTGTTGGGGCTGGAAAGACTGGCATCGATGCTTTGCTGTGGCTATTGGGCAAGGGCATCGACCATGCCCGCATCACTTGGATCATCTCCCGCGACGCGTTCTTCGTCAACCGAGCTTCTCTACAGACTGGATCTATCTTCATGCCGAGGACAATGGCCTTCCAAAAGGCCACGAACGAATCTGTCGCCGCCGCCAAATCGGTGGATGACCTCCTGCAGCGGCTCCTCGCGTGCAGCCGGCTGCTCCGCTTGGACGACAATATCTGGCCGACTTCATACCGTTGTGCTACCGTTTCGGAGGCCGAGCTGAAGCAGCTCAGGACGATCAAATCTATTATTCGCAAGGGCCGCGTGCGGCGCATTGAAGCTGACCAGGTCACCTTGAATAATGGCACGTACAAGCCCGAAGCAGACTCGCTGTACATCGACTGCTCGGCCAACGCCATCCCCGTCCGGGATCGGGTGCCCATCTTCCAGGGCCACAAGATCACGTTGCAGCCGGTCCTCGGGTGCCAGCAGGTCTTTAGCGCCGCGTTCATCTCGCACGTGGAGGCGGCCTACGACAGCGAGGAGCTCAAGAATGACCTGTGCCAGCCGATCCCGCTCCCTTATGACCCGGCTGACTTGGCCGTGATGCAACTGCGAACGCTGCAGAACATGGCCAAGTGGTACCAACAGCCCAAGACGCTTGCGTGGATACGGCAGTCCCGACTGAATTTCATGCGTGTGCTGCTCCCCGAAGAGTTGGACGATCCGGAGAAGCAGCCTGCGGTCTTGAAAAAGTTGATGGAGGACAGTATGGCAGGTTCCGCCAAGTTGAAGCAGCTTTTGAGTCAAGACTTGGCCAAGGCCAAGGTTTGATCTATCATACATTACCGCGCACATTTAGATTCATCCGTCTGAAGGGCTTAAGGAGCACTGTCTCCCTCAGGCTGTTTCGAATTAGTATGTTATTGTCATTGGGAAAGATAGCCAGCCAGGCTTTAGTTGTTAAAAGAGCCTGTTCATAGCAGGCAAAACATTGACGACAATAACAAATGACTCAACCGCCTACCTTTCTAATTCTTCAAATATGAAGAGGCACTTCAATTCTCACTAAGTGCGTATAGTGTATGCATGCTGAGAAACGCGCTATATACTTATAAGGTGATTTTTTAAGTACTTAAAACTGTAATTATACGTTGACTGTGTGGCCCTCGGAGGTTCACTACCTAGGTACACTGTTCCCATCAGTTTTGCCATCATTCTCAACATGGGAAATCATCAAGGCCGACTCGAAGGGAAGGACCAGACCTTCAGCCAAGAAAGAGCACGGCTTCATATTTTCGCCTTTGATTCTCCAGGTGGGACGATCCTCACGGGGGTGAAGGGTACTCCTAGATGATAGAAAACCTGATCCCAGCGATCATTCCCGAACCAGTCCTTCCTGTGGCCATCCGCATTCACGGCCACGATCCAAGGTGCGCCAAAAGCGCCAGTAGCCATCGTGATATCCACCACTCTCTTCTTATTCTCCGGAGAGACGGCCGATTTCATGATGTCCTTGATCTCTTCAGGCGAAAAGACACCCTCAAGAGCCTCAAGGACCCCCTCAGGGGTCGAAATGTTGATCCCTTTGCTCCAGTAGGCCACGCTGAATGCTGGAAAGGTCTGGTCAAATTTCTCCGCAGGATAATGGTCCTTGACCCAAGTCGCAACCCGCACCGGCTTTTGGGGATCATCAGCTTCCGCGCAGGCCCAATCGGCAAGACAGGCGGCAGGGGGGGCTCACAAATAGGGATGAGATGGGGAAGACACTGGGAGGAACGACTTTCAGGCCCAGCATCTCCCCTGTCATGCTTGAGTCTTGGTTCCCAAATGCTTCCTTTGCTTTCAGGGGTGGCGTGAAAGGGTTGCCGACGCTGTCGCGAGCCGCCCCGAGGAAGAATGGAAGTATCTCTACAGAAACTCCATAGGCTTCAAGGAGGGGCCGGAAGCGAACAGTGTTGGTGAAGCCGAACCATGAGTAAGGGGACACTAAGATGATATGGTTAGGGTAGCACACGGGGACGGCGGTTGAGAGCTGAGAGAGCGGGCATACCACAATCAACGTAAATGGTGAGCTTGCCACCCTCTGGTCCCCGCATGGTGCCGAAGCTTAAGAGCAAGTGCTGGTTTTAAGGCCTGGGCTGTGTGATGTCTGGTCGAATCGTGATTGAGAGACAGGTCGATGTGACTTCTGAGACACAGAAGCTCGTCACTCTAAACAAAAGCTACAGTCTTTCAAAATTAAGTCTCTCTGAAGAATGGACTCTTAGTGGGTTGGGGTTGGCGGTGGAAGATGGACACAAAAGAAGAACAACAGTGATTACGTGAACGTTGAAACGAAGCGGCCGCCTGCTACCCAGATAGGGTTTCGGATCGAGGTGCTGGCCGCCCACGACTAATCAACAAATCCACTGCCGAGGCATAACGTAATGCAGACCTAAATCGCAAAAAGATCGGTAAGTCGGCACTATTGCTGTCAAGAAGATCTGTTACTCTGCTCTATTTGACCTGAATCTCCTGCTACTGCTAGCCTTCCTAGTCTAGTCTCGTACGTTTTGGACGTACCTTCATCACTTCCACGCTCATCCTGGCAAGCCCGGCTCGAGTTCAACACTTGAGAGCATGCCTATCGAGTCTACCTATCCACCGATCGCTGTGCCTCCAGTAGATGTGTGGGACCTGATATTCTCGCGAAATGATCGCGAGTTTCCCGAGGAGCATGGTACGTATCTTTCTAATCGGACTTGTCAGCAATCATGGTGCATGTATCACAGGTTGACCCCGCAACAACACACGAGCAGTCATCTACGTGGACCTCGCAACCCAAAAGAGATTCACGTTCCGCGCCATACGTCAAGCCGCCGAGGCGTTCGGAAGAGGCCTTCTCCAACAATGGAAATGGAAAAGGGGGGACATACTGGCCTTGATGACACCGAACTCCGCCGATATCGCCCCGATCACGTTTGGCACTTGGTTCGCAGGGGGAGTTGTCTGTCCGGTTAACTACCAGTACACAACTGAGGAACTGGTGTCGCTATTGAGAGCTTCCCAGGCGAAGGCTCTTGTGACTAACGTGGCTAGCCTCAAGGTTGCCTGCGAAGCGGCGCTGGCTGTTGGCTTACCCCTGGACAGGATTCTCCTCGTGGGCGATCACGACCCGGAACGCCGATTTCAGCATGCTTTGAGCTTCCGAGACTCGTCAACAAGCATCGAGAGAGTCCCGAACAAGCCGAGCGATTTGTGTTTCCTTGTGTTCTCCTCAGGGACGACAGGGCTTCCCAAGGGGGTCTTGTTGACCCACGAGAACATCGTTGCAAACATAATCCAAGGAAGCACCGCAGACCCTGGCGTGTTAAACTGGAAAAACGATCGGGGCCTTGGATTTTTACCGATGTATCACATTTATGGAACGTACAAGACTCGAATCATTTCCCGGTCGCGGCTGATAACTAACAATGTTACCAGGAATCGCTATCTTGGTTCTTAGTCCACTTTACGAGGGCACCACCATCTACGTCATGAGACAGTTCAGTCTTGAAGCGTTCTGTGAAACCGTACAGCGAGAGAAGATCACTTATGCCTACATCGTTCCGCCCGTTGGCGTCGCACTTGCAAAGAACCCTGTGGTCAGCAGATACGACCTGAGTTCCCTGCGGATGTTGCACTCATCTGCAGCGCCAATGGCGAATGAGCTAATAGAAGCAATATACGAGCGCCTCGAGGTGCCTGTCAGGCAAGGCTACGGACTCACCGAAGCGTCACCACTGGTATGCTCTCAGAGGCTGGAGGACTGGAACAAGCCTATCGGCTGCAGTGGCCGTCTCGTCCCATCCATGTCAATGAGAATCATGGCAGATGGCAAGGAAGTCGACCAAGGCAGGGAAGGGGAGATCTGCATCAAAGGACCGAACGTCACCAAGGGGTACCATAACAACCCCAAAGCCACGGCCGAAAGCATCGATGCCGAGGGCTGGTACCGCACGGGGGACATTGGCTATGTCGACGGGGAGAACAACATCTACGTCACCGACCGCGTGAAGGAGCTGATCAAGTACAACGGCTTCCAGGTTGCACCGGCAGAGCTCGAGGGCCTGCTGCTTGCGCACCCGGCCGTCGCCGACGTGGCCGTGGTAGGGGTATACAGCGAGCAACGGGCGACTGAGCTCCCAAGAGCAGTCGTTGTTCTGGCTGATGGCTACAAAGGGGATGAGGAGATGGAGAAGGATCTGAAAGATTGGATACATAAGCGAGTGGCACCGCACAAGCGGCTCCGGGGTGGAGTACGGTTTGTGCGGGCAATCCCGAAGAGCAATGCCGGAAAGTTGCTTAGGAGGGTGCTTGCTGAACAGGCCAGGAAAGAGAACGAGAAAGTACCTACAGCACGACTATAATTGAAGCTCTGTGGCTCTAAGCAATTTCGCTTTTTATACACAAATTTTGTGCTTGAGTTTATGCTTGAGGACCAGGTATGTACGTACAGGTGAAATAAGCTTTGACAAGCACTCGCTAAAGTGCTTGACCACATGTACCTAGATACCCCCAATTAGGAATGCCGCTGGCCTCTTTCTCAGCGACTAACCTAACTGGGGAAATATGGCTGCACTGTCTAGTTATTAACTAAGTCAGAAAGGTAGTCATCCGCATTGCTGTGCCGTAATCAATACCTGCCAGCCCAGCTGAACTCCCAGTCTTACAGGTCAACGGCGTAGTTGCCGTTGGCAAACGACGCCGAAAATAGAACCAGTCAAAACGATTGCAGTCAGTCCATTGCCCGCTTTCTCGGAAGCCAGGAGTTAAAGTCTATCACCGGCCGAAATATCAACTCACGATGACGCAGCCTCACAACGAGATTCGTGTCGCAATCGCAGGCGGTGGTATAGCAGGTGCCACGCTCTTCTACGCCCTCCGCCAGCACCAACACCTGGACGTGCACATCTTCGAAGCCGCGCCCAAGTTCAGGGAGGCCGGGGCCACCGTTGGCATCCACCACAATGCTTTCAAGGCGCTCGAGCTCATCTCACCCGATGCCGTCGCCTGTCTCGAGGCCGCAGGCGCGTTCAAACTGGACGGGTTCACCGCGTCCATGGCAGTCGGAGACGACCAAGGTCGCACCATCGCCCGGGTTGGTGAAGAGGGGGGAAGATGCGCTGAACACGTCGTAAGGAGTGTCTCCCGGGCGGCAATGCTGAGAGTCCTCCTGGCAGATGCTCCCCCGCAGCAGATGCATACGTCCAAACAGCTTGAAGGTTTTGAGACTAGGCCCGACGGCTCTCTGGAACTACACTTGTACGTCTACCGAGATTTCAATATATATATACCACAGGGCCCAAAGTCCGGACATACGCGGTGCTGATGGTGACATGAATGTGCTCACCTTCATCTCATGCGCTGTTGGTCGCTATGCACTTGCTCCATAATGCCTTGGAATCCCTGAGTCTGTGCGGCTGTCACAAGGCTGTCACTGTTTGCTTAGCCGCAAGCTACAGACAATTGTGTTCGAAACCTACTGTTATCGGCATTGTGTTTTTTTTCAACGCTAGGTGTTTAAGCGTTTATCACTGTATGAAGGGACTGATGCATACTGCTTAAGAGGCATATGTATACAGATTAAAACGAGACCACTTGGAATCCCTGACCTTGCGCACGTCACTAATCCCGTCACAGCGCGGACGAGACAACCCATGAATGTGACATCCTCGTCGGTGCGGACGGGATACGCAGCACCGTTCGCAAATTAATATTGGGGACTGACAATCCATGCGCCCATCCAAAGAACACAGGCTGGTGGAACCTCTTCAGCATCAAACCCTACAGGGAGGCTCAACAGCTGCTCGACATCAACGACACTTGGCAGCGCGGGTGGGTGGGCGATGGCGTGGCCTCCATGTATTCGATCTTCGACCGGGGTCAGGCCGTAGTCATGCTGCTTGCTTGTCGCGATCAAGACCCTGGCGAAGCTTACACTCGTCCCGTGTCTGCTGATGAAATAAGGCAAATCTGCCACGACTGGCCGCCACATTTGTTGACAGCGATCGAGTCGGTACGTACATTTCCTTGCAAATAAGCTTTTCCTGCATTATCGGAGAGTTGCTCACGAGATGCATACAAATTACCAGTTCTTCTGTGAGAAATCCGAACAAACCGCGTTGTACCTCTGGGAACATGCGATCCCGGCTCCTTCGTACTGTGCCGGGCCCGTGTGTTTGCTAGGTGACGCTGCTCACGCCACTACACCATGGTAAGTAATATATGTGCCCACTTGGTGTTCGCACACTTGGGATGTCTGGCAATGAACTCTGACGGAGCAAATCAGGTTGGGGTCTGGCGGCGGCATGTCCATCGAAGACGCGCTCATCCTTTCCACGTTGCTTGGCCAGACAAAAACATCTCACGAAGCTCTAGACGCCCTCAGAATCTATGATAGCGCCCGCCGGCCGCGGACCCAGCGTGTCGTGAAGGCGAGCCACGATCAGGGGGTTATCTGGTCCGGCCGAGGCAGCGAAACTGGTCTAGATGCGACCAAACTCGAGAGAGACTTCTCTCGGGGATGGGATTTTATTCACTATTTCGATGTAGAGGCCCACCGCAACGAGGCTCTGCAAATGTTGAACGACAGCTTGAGAGGGCGAGGTCAACCCAGCGACTAGACGCCTACCTCAGTGGCGCGTAAATGTCGAGATCTAACCTCGCCAGCGGATTCAATAGGGTTGGACGGCATCTTTGGGCCGACATGTTATCAAGAGGAGCTCTCCAAAATAATATGTCCAAAGGATGGGAGGCAGCCCTTGTTCGTCTTGGTACTTGCAAAGGTTGGTAACCACTATGAACGGATTGGTCACATGGAGCCGGACAATAGGCCGGAGCGTCACACTGATGGTACGAATTCATGGTCGATATCAACTGGCTGTCGACCTACACTCCTGAAAGTAGTCGACGGCGAGGTCCGGGATTCGTATTATGAGTTATGTCGACGTGGAGTGGCAACATGGATGCGGAATGTGACATTCCGCCATATTACTGTAGCATGAGGAGAGAATTAGCAAAATTTGAATCATTCTCTTTGGTAACAAACATCGTTATTTTCAACTTCTGGAGCCTTCGCCCTATGGAAAAGAAGTTATCATTCAGTAAGTCTCCCTATCAGCTTGGCCTGTGTACATGAAGGTCCGGGATTACACTAAGACGCAGAACCGGACCATCTACCAAACCCGACTATGTATAGGTAACAAATTCCAAAGAAAACGGATATTCACACAGAAAGAAACGGATGATACACAGACACATACATGCCTAATGCCAACACATCCACACTCAACACACTCACAACTAGCAAACTCGCACACCCAGAACCAACCTAAGCCTGGTTAATATAATGCTACTACAGGTCACTGTAAAGATTACTAGTATAGTCTACACTTGCTATTATTAGTATTCTTTTGGAACCACTAAGTATTTAAGTATTTACTACTATGTGACAGGTCTGCCTATAAACTGCTTGAGAAGCATATGTACATATCTAAAATAAATATTGATAGCAGCTCATGATCACCTATTAAGCATCAGCACCGCTCAAATCAGGCGGCGTGCTCGTGCCATCCGGCATCCAGTTGTAGTCAAAGGCCTCAGCCTGGGGAGCATAATCGTCCTGGTAATTATGCGTGCCGCGGGGCGGCGTGCGCCCGTTGGTGGTCGCCGTGCGGACGGCGGCCAGGTTGGGAAACAGGTAGGCCAGGTTGGCCTCGGAGAAGGCGTTGCCGCTGCCGGCGGCGGCGCGGCTGGTGCGGAACCAGATGCCAAACCGGTTCAGGAGCGTGGCTAACTCCGTGGGGCGGGCGCGCACGCCCGAGGCGGCGTTGAGGGCGTTGATGTTGTCGGCGTTGTCGTAGCCGACGAACCACCGCGCCTGCACGCCGCTCCCGCCGCCGCGCATGTCGCAGCTGAGGGCCTGCGCGCGGTCGTTGAAGCCCGCCGTGCCGCCATTGTTCATGGAACCCGAGGCGTAGTTGGGCGAGTAGCGGTACTCGGCGCGGTAGTCCGGGCTCGCGCCGCGGGTCACGGCCGAGGGGCGCACGTAGCCCTGGCTGTGGTACATGGTCACGGTGGTGACGCCGGGAAACCAGCCCTGCGTGTTGCCGCGGAAGGTGTACTGGTCGATGGGGATGTGCAGGTGCATCACCACCCAGCGGTCGGGCGTCGTCGATGTGAAGTGGGAGTTGTCGCCGTATGTGTAGCGGGGGCTGTTGGTCCCCGTGCCGCCTGGGGCCACGCCTACTGTGCTGCCGATCCAGTATGCCATTTCGAGGATGACCTGGTCGCCTTCCGGGGCGAGCCAGCGCAGATAATGCAGGGTCAGTCCGCCGTTCATGATGCCCGTCAGGACCGCCGCAATGGACGGCAACACGCCGTTGGCGCTGCGGGCTGCCATGGTCAGCGGCTCGAGGTTCCGGACAGAGAGCGCCGTCTCCTCGCGCTTCCATTGGCTGCTTGTGTCGCCGTCGTCATCGTCATCCTCGGCACCCTCGCCGTAGTCTACACAAAGCCCCTCGGTGGCTGTCTGCATGTTCAGAAGGGCCTCGGAGGAATCGGCAATGTTGCAGAGCACGTCGGCGATGAGCGTGTCCGGCGAGTATGTGGGATAGCCAGACCAGCTGTCGCCATATAGCGTGTCAGTAAGGACAGAAGCATTGGCGCCGTCGGAGCCCAGCCCGGCCTCATCGATGCGCGTGTTCCAGATCTCGGTCAAGTCCTCGCGGGGGTAGCGGGACGTGATCCAGGTCGAGATCAGGGGCAGCAAGAAGGTCAGCGTGATGCTTTCGTCTGTGG
The DNA here is from genome assembly GCA_013842865.1 of Diaporthe sp. NJD1. Classification (NCBI taxonomy): domain Eukaryota; kingdom Fungi; phylum Ascomycota; class Sordariomycetes; order Diaporthales; family Diaporthaceae; genus Diaporthe; species Diaporthe sp. NJD1. The sequence continues at coordinate 297,158 of JACDXY010000020.1, forward strand.
CCCGGTGGGTGAGTAGGCTCAACGGGTTGGCCGGGCGGCGTTGGATCGTTGTGATGGTGTCGTTCCTCGTCTGGGTGTTTGAGGCAGCACCGGGGTCTTGTTCAGCAAGGTCGCGCACGACCAACGAGATATCAGCATCATACTCGGCCTCCCACTTGGCCGGGCACACAGGCGACGCAAGATATTTCTGCAGGTAGGCGTCAAACTCCTCAGCCGTCTCATCGGCGTAGACGATCGTGCCGCTGGTGGAGCGTGGGCTGGTGGACGAGGACGTCTTGGCCCCGGAGCAGCAGTAGGCCTCGTTGCCATACAAACAGCCGTCCGTATGAGCAGTCTTGTCTGCACCCCAAAGGGTGGAAATGGACTGCTCAGCGATACGGATGGAACCCGACGGGCACGCATCGCTGCAGTACGCCTCGTTGGTGAAGGCAACCTCAAACCCGTCCCATGCGCAGTTGGTGAAGGCATCCGGGACAGCGTCTCCCGAGCAGCAATAGTTCTTGTGTTTGGCGCCGTTCGAGCAAGACGGCCGGCCGCCCCAGCCATCGCGGGACTGGGCGACGTAGTTGGGATAGTCGGATGGACACGTCTCGTCGTCGTAGCAGCTGTCGGTCCACTGGCACTTGGACCACGGCGTCGTCGACTCGGTGATGGTGCAACACGCCGACTGGTAGCCCGACGAGCAGCCAGCCGAGATGGTGCCCACCTCGGCCTCGTCGTCATTGCACCCGCCCTTACACTTGCCGTTGTTGTGGAATCCGCGCCACCGGCACGTAGGCACGTCAGACGACGTGGGGCAGCACAGGGTCTGCGTCTGGCTCTCGCCCGGGGGGCACTCGGTCGAGTCGAGCATGAGCTGCGACGTCTTGTCGTCACGCACGATGCTGGTGAAACCCGTGCCGCATGTCTCGCCGCAGTTGCTCCAGCGGCAGTATTGGTTCTGCGTCTCGAGCGTCGTGTCCTTGCTGCTCGTCGCGGCCATGGACAGCGTCAGACCCGTGTCCGTGTCCACGTTGAGCTCGTTGCCCAGCGCCGCTGCCAGGCCCTCCGAGTATGTGCTGTTGCCATCGTCGTAGTCCACCGACCACACCAGGACGCCGCCGAGACACTGCGACTTGACAAAGTCGGCCTTGATCTTGAATGTCTCCTGGTCATCGAATGACACCCACTGGTCGCCACCCCAGGTGATGGTCTTAATTGCTGCGTCTTCATACAGTGTGGGCGTCAGGTCGTTATTGCTGATGATGGACTTGATCTCACTGCTGAGCAAGATTCCAGCCTCGCCACTACATGAACCTGCATCACCCGCCGATAAATACGCACAGCCGGGCTCCGAGCACGAGGCACTGGCCAGGGTAAAGCTGCGCCCGTAAAATGCGAGGCCCAGGTTGACCTTGGATGAGGGGATATCATTGCGCCACAGAAGATCCAGAGCCGTCTCAATTTCTGTCAGGTTCGTGTGCGCATTCAGGTATGCACCCGTCCACTCTGAGCCAATGTCCCAGGTGCCGTGGAGATCGTACGACATGTAGTTGAACCAGTCTACCGACGGCTCGATAGCCGCCAGGTCGAAATGCTGCAGGTACCAGTAGCTGGTCGGTAGTGTCAAGGACAAGCCGCACTTGTACTCGTCGAGCGCGTCCTTGAGGTTGGCGAGGAAAATAGGCAAGTTGGCATAATCGGCTTCCCGGCCATTACGGTCGTCGGCGGCTGGATATTCCCAGTCAATGTCCACACCAGTGAAGCCCCATGTCATCATGTACAACGTGAGCGAGGCGAAAAACACGTTTTGGTACGTAATATCGGCATTGACCAGGTCGGAAAAGGTCGTGGCCGTGGGTTGGTTGGCATCGCTGAAAGTCCAGCCACCAATGGAGAGCCATAACTCCTGCCCCAAGTCGCGAGTCTGGAGCGCCCGAAGCGCCGGATAGAGCGCCTCGTCAGCATCGGTTGCCGGTCCAACTCTGAACGTGTCCGGGTCGATGCTTCCAAAGGCAAAGTTGATATGAGAGTATACACCCTGTGGAAAGGACTGTGGTATCATGCCGTCGCATGTGCGTGAGGCACCCCCCGAGGCGTAGTAGCCAATCACCCGCGTGATGGACTGCGAGTCGACATCGCATGAGGGCCTCGTGACGCTGTCATCGCCGCAAAACAGCTCAGTGGTGCCGCAAAAGCCATACTCGCTGCAGCAGACATTCAGGGGACACGATGACGCGTTGAAATACACCTCGTCCCAGTCGCCCGGGTTGCACTCGGCCTTGTACGTGCAGCTGTTGATGCATTTCTCGTCGCTACAATAGTCGGGCCCTGTGCCACAGACATTGTTCACGCCACAGCAGCCAACCTCGCAGGCGGTGGAGGCATCACAGTAAGTGTCTGCCGCAGAGAATGGCAGTGTGGCTAAGCCGACAAGAAAGCCAATGGCAGTAACCGTGCGCATCTTTTTTTCCTGCGCATGGTGATGGTCAGTTTGGAGGCCCGGAAATAAATCGGAGGAGCACTTGGAAGCCTCACTAGATGGATGGAACGTCGCTCTCACAAACTGAAGCCACTCCCTCCTGTATCGGTTCGATGTGGTACCCAAAATCTGAAGTATCAAAGAGTGACTTGAAATAACAGAGCAAATCAAAAGAGGGTATACGTGGGTAATAGTTTACCGTAAAAGAGAGACGAGAGACACTGCTCAAAAGCGTGGACTGGAAATACCCAGCTACGCCTTCCCGCCTCCTGGTGCACATGGCGACGTATTTATCTTCTTGCATGCTATGGTGAAAGAGTCCTCTCAAAAATGCCAGAGAATATGCCTGACGCTGTCACAACTGGAAACACTGGTTAAATGCATGAGAAATGGTGATATGATGTGAAGAGCCTCACTTGTGTCAAAAGAGGAATGTCGTAGACCCTTCATTTCTCAAGCGTCCTACTAAACTGGAGAAAACTTAAGAAGGAAGCTTATGTGGATGACTCCACTATGAAATTTAAATGCAGGTCCAATGTTGCAGCAGAGGCTGAAGGATCTAGTTTGTGTGGAGCATTTGAATACATATTCGCACAGAAGCCGAGGGGGCATTGGAGCATGATACACAGGCCAACGCAAGTTTTGGATTGATGCTGTTGAAGGAAAGAGATAGAACTGCCCCCAACTTGGGTAAGCCCAGTCAAAATACCACTATACTTACGTAATTTTCCAAAACTCATAGGGAGCTTCTCAGCTTCGCTCTTTGCTCTTTGCCTGACACAGATGCACGGGCTGCGCATGTGTTTGTCAGTTGACTGACATCAGTGAGACACTGGCAATTTTTTCTCAAAAAGGCTATCAAAAATGAATACTTCAACATGATCCAACTTTTTGGTGGCTTGGAATGGCCAGAGTAACTCGCATGGCGATATGGAATGGCATGAGGGAACTACATAGTAGGTACAGACACATACAGTAAGGTGGGTTCCCATGTTCATGGAGTCAAGCATTGTAGCGAGTGCTTGTCAAAGCTTATTTCCACTATTCTTACATACCTTGTACTCAAGCACAAAAAATTGGGTAGTATTTTAATCGATCTCTGGGATCTGGCCGAGGCTGTACTACGAAGTACCCACGGCCGCGCGGCCTTTTTCTTAGCGTACAAATGCACGCCTAGGTATATGATCCTGAAGTCCGCAATGAGCCTCAAAGTCATCAAACATGACAGTCTCGAACACCTCTAAAGTTGTCTAGACATATCTCTGGTTTTTCTCTTCGAATCTGTATGAAGGGACTGATGCATACTGCTTAAAGAGGCATATGTATACAGATTAAAAACGAGACCATTTTCTCTTCGAATCCTTCAGGCGGATAGCCGCGCAAACATTGTGCCATTCATGAACAATGGCGTTGTTGATACACGGTTTCGGCGGCACGGCCCATAGGACAGTGAGATTTTCGACCCGCAATTATTGCTGACGACCCACGCAAACTGGAGCAGTGCGGCGAAAGATCCCACCTGAACCCAGGACTCATTACCGATCATGCGAAATATTTGATCCGGAAATCCTGCAGATGCATGACATGATATCGTTATAAAGGGAAACCGGGAGATTGGACAAACCGAATGCTCATGTGGGGGGTGTGAGCTTGTAAGTAGAGTCTCAAGGTACGTAAGTCGTGATATATATCTGCGTCGCCGTCGCAGTAACTACATTGTAATTCCGACATATAGACACGGCTTTGGTATTTTACGATGCACTGCCATGAGACTACCTCTTGAGAGTTTGCCGTACCCTCCTTCTCGTCATTCTTTTGCATCTCTTGGCTGAATTCTATTATGACTGCCTTCAGTGGCCATGGGCGCTCGCTGCCTCCCTTCGCTCTTTTGGCTTCTCTCTTACTGCCCTACCCTGCTACCAGCCATGTGATCACCAGCCGTAGTAGCAGCAGCTTCGTCGGGTTCTCCATGTTTCCAAATGGGACGCTGTCCAGTCTCGGCCTGGATCTGAACTCGGCATGCGAGAGTGCCCTATACCAGACCTTCGACTGCGACGACGCGACCTCGACCTTGATGACCGACAGCTACATCGGCAGTTTCGACAACGCCACTCTGACAGCATCCGTCTGCGCAGCGGGTTGTGGGAGCTCGCTCGCGCAGCTGCATGCGGATGTGGCCACGAGCTGTGGCGAAACAGCCGAGCTTATCGACGGCCTCCCGTTTCTGGGCCTCGTCGACAAGCTCTGGAGCAACTGGAACCAGTCGTGCTTCTACGACCCTGCCACGGGAGAGAATTGCAACGATGTCATTGCTGCGTTCCCCAACGTCACCGACGTGACCCTCCTGCCTACCGAGGACCTGTGCTCCTCCTGCTACCTGCAAAAGTTCGCCCTGCTACAAGCGGATGCCTACTCGGGCGTCTACGAAGAAAACTGGCAATCCACCTATGAAACGGTCGCCGCTGCGTGCAATGTCACCGTAGCCGACTTCAACATCACCGACAGCGCCTTCAACGTGACAGTGCCCACCACCGAAGCCAACTGCGTGTCCGGCAAGACGTACACGGCCCAAGCCGGAGACACATGCGACGCCATCGCCCTGGCCCACAGCGTCTCGGCCGCGTCCCTTGTACTACATCAACTCCAACATCCACAACTGCTCCGCCGTGGCGGCCGGGACCACGCTATACCTGCCGCTGTCCTGCGCGACGACATACAGGGTGCAAGCCGACGACACATGCACCAGCATCGCCGTGGACGCCGGCCTGTACACGTCCGACGTGCGCGCCTTCAACACGCTCCTGGACTGGAAATGCACGAACCTGCACGCGGCCAACCCCTACTGGGGCACCACCCTGTGCGTATCCACCCCAGGCGGCACGTACAACAGCAGCGGAAGCACCGCGGCGGCGGCGGGGACAGGGGATGATTCCTCCGCCGCCGCCGCGGTCGTGGACCCGCCTGCGGGTGCCACGGTGGCGACGGGCACCACGACGGACTGCGCGGTGTGGTACGTCCACGACGGCAGCCTGACGTGCACGCAGATCTGCCTCAACTACGGCGTCGCAATCAACCTGTTCACCGCGGCGAACCCGGCGTTGAACAAGACGACGTGCGACGGCGACCTGGTGCTGGGTGATGCCTACTGCCTGGATCCCATCACCGGCTGGGACTGGACGTCGAGTACGGCATCGGCCTCTGCGAATGCCACAGCGACCGCGACAGCGACGGCAACAGGAACATCAGCGCCCTCTGCGACGGTCAGTGGGGCCGTGCCGACCCCGACGGAGCCTGGTGCCATTGATACCTGCACGGTGTGGCATTATACCGTCAGCGGAGACACGTGCTATGATATTGCGCAAACAGCAGGAATCGCGCTGGATGATTTTTATGCTTGGAACACGGAGGTTGGTGATGATTGCAGCAACTTGTGGCTTAACTACTATGTCTGTGTCGGAGTGTGAGGCTGTGGACGTGGATGCTGTCGATGAAGTTTTGCTGTTGGTAAAGCGTTCAATCAGTCGAGGTCTGCTTAATGTCATAATTGTAGCGATATGTTGCATTGCGGGTGTGCTCACCCTCGGTAGCGAGATACCCACTTACGCAGTGTAGCCCGGCCGTTATCAGACTACCGGGGCCTCTGCTCCTAAGCCAATTTGATCGTTTACATAAACCCTCCTCCCTGCTATAAGCCGGTGTCCCTGTCAGGCCGCTGGTTAGTGGGTAGCCAGGTCAACTGACTTCCTCCTACACATGGCATCACCATCCACTTCCACCACAGCAGCGGCGCCATATTATGAATTTCAGAGGCGAGGGCCGCAAATCCTTCCAAACTGGACTTGCGACGGCGAAGGTGCACTGCATGACCACGACGGCGCAGTTCTATACGAAACAGAATATTCCAGCCTACTTCGCGCCATCATCAAGCGCAACGATGTCGTCCTCTTGAGAAAGTACCTGGCCATACACCCGTCGTGGCTTGGGCCTGCCGAGGTACCGCTGGACGACCCCTTCTGGACTGCGGCCGCCCACGGAAGCACCGACGCCCTCGATGTGATGCTGCAGCATTGGGCTGCCCACCCCGATGCAACCCTGGCCCCTGATGCACGAGGCTTCAGACTTCTCCATGTCGCCTGCGCACACGCTCAGCTGCAGACGGTGCGTTTCCTAATAGACGATCATCGGCCCTGGGCGAGTCGCTTCGGAGACGCGAACGCCATAGTCGTGGAGCGTGATGCCCATGGCCAAACAGCCATTCTCTCGGCTGCATCATGGTATCGTCATGGCCATCAGCTTGAGCACGATGAATCGGAGGAAGTGATGCGTCTGCTTCTCTCCAAGGGCGCGCGTGCTACCGATGCCATCTCCCCCCCTGGCGACACCGAGCCGCTGCTGCCGCTCACTATGGTCGTTAGCCTCCCTGCGGTAGACCAGCCGCTAGAAACAGTCCTGAGTCTTGCAATCATGGGCGCCAGTGCTGATATAATCACGAACCTGGTCGATGGAGGTGCTGATGTCCACGCCAAGACCATCTACGTCGACACCACCGGCCTCTTTGAAGGGACGTGCGATGTTGCGTGGGACGTTACGCCACTCCACATTGGCAGCATGTTTGCCAACATCGATGGAATCCAGGCACTACGCGACCTACGAGGGGACGGAATCGAGTGGAGAGACATGGTATCGTGCCGTGACAGTCACGGCCGCCTGCCCCTCCACTGGGCGGCCGGGGGCCTCTGGGCAGAGACCAAGGCCTCTCCAGACGACATTATGCGCACCATGGAACTTCTATTGGTCGACAGCCCCGCCGAAACGGCCAGTAGCCCCGACGTGCATGGCGATACACCACTGCACTATGCCGTGCGCAACAGCAGCGCCGCACCCGATATAAGCTACCGGGTAGCCAAATTCCTCTGCGAGAAGGGAGCACGCGTGGGCACACACGGCACCAACGACCAGACCCCGCTGCACTGCCTGGTTTCCACACACGCGGCGCGGCCCAGCAGCGGCATGATGGCCTTGTGCAAGCTTCTCCTCGCGCACGGCGCGGACGTCGGCGACGCGGACGCCGACGGCAACACGGTGCTGCACCTTGCGGCGCGGTCGGCGCAACACCTCGAGACGGTGCGCTTCTTTCTCGAAGGAGGAGCAGGCGCCGGGGACGGGAAAAGTAACCGAGATGTCCTCCTCCGTGCTGTTAATGCAAAGGGGAACACACCGCTGCATGTGGCGGCTGCGGCGCAGGGCGGTTTTGCGCGAGACCAGTCCGTCGAAGAGCGGGTCCGATCGCAAGATACGATGATGAGGGCGCTTACGCCAGCGTGTCGGGCACACGGAGACAATGATAGCGAAAAGTCCTTGCTCGATCAACATAATCAGGCCGGGAAAACGCCGAGACAATTATGTGAGGAGAGTAGGAATATGTGGCGGCAACAGCAACAGGATGCGCAACGAGCATTTGTTGCCGGCGTGGGACGGGGTCGTGGACGGGGTCGCGGTCTGGCTGCACCTTCGTTACCTGATTCATCGTGGTAGAATCCATATATCCAGGCTAATAAGCCCGTTGGGCTCGGCGCTGTTCATAAAATCGTCTTGATTGTTACGAGTGCGGTAGAACTATGACCTGAAACTGGACCAAGTGCGGCAGGAGGTACTTGCACCGCCGCCCATCTGATGTAATCTTTAGCTTCATTTATGTTTTTAAAAGTCGACGATTGCGTATCTGAAACCATGGAAACCAAGAGTTTATGAAACCAGGTTCCAGGTTTAAAATTTCACTTTGAGCACATTTTATGAGTTAGTGAGTAACACTTTTCACTCAATGTATCGCTAGCCTCTCACACTTGTGTATTATCATATGGCGTTACTCCCCCCTCATGATAACATGGAGAACTTCTATCAAAAAAAAAAAAAAAAAAAACCCCCGCAAGAGTGTGGGGAGAAGAATATGACGCATATATTACTGGGCCTGCATATGCAGGGTAAGACAGGATCGGCGACCCCTCAGAATCTCGTCCATCCTTACCCAAACAGGCTGACAGAGAGCCAATACACAAGCCTTGTAAGTGCTGTAAAGCAACAGAGCAGATTCCATGACACCCTGCTTCATCACATGCTTGCGTTGGATGTTGATCTTGGCGTGGCGGAAACAAGGCATTTCTACGCCCATGCATACGCTTCTGCAGTCACTGGACATTTGGCCACACAGGATTTGCCGGAGCGGCTAGGTTGGATTCCAATCTGTGAAAGTGATAACTGTTCGTTGCAGAAAACTTGAACAACTCTCCGGTACCTTTGCATCACGCAAGCTCTACGATGGCCGCATAAGTTAGGCACACCGTTCTCATAGCCACGAGCACTGGCGTACTCGCAAAACACATAGTTTCTCTCAAATATTCTTTCCTGTGCGGCAGGATTTGAACTTGTCACGGGGTGCACTGTCTCTATATATCGCTTAGCAGTCAGCAGGTTTGGTCAGACTTCACCCTTGGTTGCATTTGGACGGACTCAGTAAGTTCCACCAAGCGCTGAAGGCCCAAATGGTCACTTGCACCTCTGTCATCGCTCTCCTCGAAGCAGCATGGACCGCAGTGTCTCAACCTTTTGGACCCCAATCGCGGACTTGTCGCTGTTATCCAGGCGACCAGTGCTGGCCGTCTGCCACCGACTGGGAGTCATTCAACCAAACCCTGGGCGGAAAGCTTATAGGGACGGTGCCCATTGCCAGCCCCTGCCATGACACTTTTCCCGGAGTCAAGTACGATGCTGCCACTTGCGACGATATTCGGGCGAACTGGGTGCGCCCGACCCTTCACGATGTGACAAGCCACTCGCCAATGGCGCCAATCTTCGCCAACGAGAGCTGCGACCCCTTCACGGGCCGTGATGCCCAGTGCATCATAGGATCATATGTGCAGTATACCGTCAATGCAACTGGCGCCCCGGATTACATCGCGACCCTGGATTTCGCAAGAAAGCGGAACATACGCCTGGTCGTTCGGAATACGGGACACGATTATCTGGGTAAATCGACCGGGGCAGGTGCCATAGCCCTGTGGACTCACCACCTGAAAGACATTGCTGTGCTTGACTACAGCTCCACTGCATACACAGGAAAATCCATGAAAATGGGTGCAGGTGTTCAGGGCGCTGAGGCCCAGGCTGCAGCCAACGCAGCGGGTCTCGTTGTGGTCGCAGGAGACTGCCCAACTGTGGGTATCGCGGGCGGCTACACTCAAGGGGGCGGGACAAGCCCACTCGGATCCAAATTCGGACTTGCAGCCGACCAAGTACTGGAATGGGAGGTAGTCACTCCTACTGGAAAAGTCCTTACGGCCACACCGGAGCAGAACTCGGACTTGTATTGGGCCCTGACCGGCGGAGGCGGCGGCACATACGGCATCGTGCTCTCGATGACGGTGAGATTGCACCAGGATATGCCGACCGGCGGCGCCACGCTTTCCTTCACAGAGTCCTCGGACAAGTTCTGGGATGCCGTTAAAATGTTCATGATGAATCTTCCTGCGATCGTGGACGCCGGCGCCACCGTGTACTGGTGGGTCGTCCCGGGTAACACGTTCGTGATGCCGCAGTCATATCTGCCGAATGGGACGGCACAGGATCTGGAACGATTTTTGAAGCCCACACTTAATAACCTCAATCAGAGTGTTATCACTTACGGTATTCGACCTGTCTTTTCTCTTCTGTTCTCGGATTTGAGTGGGGCGGGCCGTGGCACTGACACAACATTTACAATGCAGCTTTCTCTTCGAACAACTATCCTGCTTTCCAAGACGCATTCCATACGATGAATCCGGAGATGAACATCACTGAACTGAATATCGGTGGCCGTCTCATCCCGCGTTCCCTCGTCTCATCCAACAGTTCGGCTGCCCATCTAAGTAGAGCCATCGACTCCATTCTCCGCAACAACGGCACATTCATAGGCGTTTCTGAAAACGTTGGGACATCGCCGACGTCTAACAATTCAGTCCATCCATATTGGCGCGAAACGGTGTTCCTGGCAGTCTTTGGCATGTATGTTCTTCCCAACCCATTTGTGGATCGATCCCATGTTTCCACCCAGATCATTCCCTCTGAAGCCTCTGGTCACACCACCTTTGAAAAGTTTGCGGTGTGAGCCTGTCCTGTCATGGCTAGGGTAGCATTAAAAGGGCCCCCAAAACCACTTAGAATTTTCATCGTTGATTAACTATCCCTTGCTTCTAGTACATACGATGAGTACAACCTCACAGCGAATTACGTAGCCCAACAAACCGTGACCAACGTTTTGGTGCCAGCTTTGGCAGAATTGACACCGAACGGAGCTACCTACCTCAACGAGGCTGATTTCAACGAGCCGAACTGGCAGGAAATATTCTACGGCCCCAACTACCCACGCCTTTTGTCGATCAAGCAGAAATATGACCCACATGGTATCCTGTGGGGTAAGACCGCTGTGGGAAGTGAGGGATGGGATATTGCGGCAGACGGTCGTTTATGTAAACTGTAATGGACTTTGGCATATATTCAACCTTTAATTGTACAAAATGTTGCTATCGTTCTCCGAGTCCAACGAGAAATTTTTGGGCAACACCACCAATTTTACCGAAGACATAACACCGTTTTCTTGGGTCGATTCATGCCATTGGAGGTTGCTTTTTCATATACGTCACGTTTGTAGATTCGTATGTTAACTAAGGTATTCATATCTTGGCTACCTGTTGGCACTTTTGGATGTATACTGGTAGTGCAGTATCGTCAGAGAGATCTTCAAAATTCAATCCTGGGTAGCTGCAGGTCCCTACCTTTTGAGCTTCGCATCAAAGAGATGTCAGATGAGACATACCCGAATAATAATTTTGGTGTTATTATTAGTGGATCTGTACCTATCCTAAGTACATCGTCCTCGCGTCAAACTCGGTAACATGCCCGTCCCAGCCTCCCCCTCGGTCGGGTATCCATGTGCTGTCCTTCGCGGCTGCCCTTGTGGCTGCTGATTCTCCCATAGCGTCTGATGCGTCTCTATCTGATTGGCGTGTATTTTCAGCCTTGACACCGTCTTTGGGCGTGGACTGAATAGTCCCTGCAGTCTTGACAGCCGGGCTGGGCTCTTCGAGCGGCCGTGGCGGAGGCTTGTTGTCGAAATGTTCAAGCTGTCCATGTGTGACAGTTCGGAATTCGCACGGTGTGCCATATCGGATCCGTCTGGTTTCCGTCATTGTGACTTGTATTCTTTTGGGATGTTTTTTCAAGGCGGTATGTATTCTATGAGCGATGCTGGTTGTCTTTTTCTTCGTAATGGCACCTGTCTTGTGGAGGACAGAAATGATCGCAAATTAAGGCGGATCAAACCTTGGCTTGAATGGTTGGGGTCGTCGGTAGATTATATGTAAATGTCAAATCCATAATTTCAAGTGAGGATACGACAAGTTGGTTTTAATAGTCACAATCTAGCAGAGGCTTGCGCATCACACAGCAATTTGTGTAGCTAGTATCCACGGTAGCGGTTAGGGCGCGATAGAGTGATGAGCTACAGTCCGGTGGAATTAGTTTGTAGTCCGTCGACCAACTAGCCACTTACTCTAACATTACCTTTTCTCAACGAACATCAGTTTCAGTGCTTATTTTCATTAGCGTAGCTACAGCTGTGCTGGCGGACACAGGCTAGAAGCATCAAAAGGAGGAAGTGACGTTTCTATCTTTACTTGATTCTTCTGAACTAATCATGCCGTACTTAGTAGACTTAACTCAGTCACAATATTTTTACAGTCTGGAAGAAAATGTGGTAACAAATATCCCCTAGAAATTTTGAAGTTTGTTGCCATCGATCACACTAAACTAGATCCCTACTGCTCTTGACTTAGACCATCCTTCCCAAGTTCGCTCAAGAGGACACCAGTCTCCTGAAGAACAATAGTCAGGTCCACGACCTGTGTACTGAGCGACTCAAATCGTCCGGGCAGGTCTGTCCTCCATAACTCACGTGGTGCATGGAATCCTTTGCGGATTTCTTGTGCCAGCAGTACTACAGCGATAGCGCTGGCGACAGCTTCCATCTCTGATCTTAGGTCAGTGTGCTTCCTGCACGCTGGGGAAGCTAGAGAAGGCGAGGTATCGGCATAGGTGATCCTAGGAGCAGACGGGTTCTGAGCGAAGTTCTAGAGCCAGGTCAGAAAAGAAGGTTTAGGCACTCGTCCCGGGCCGGGTCCACGTTATGTATTCAGCTCATGTATAAATACAGATGAGGCTCACAACCCGAGTGCCCGAGAGGCTTCTTAAACTGCCTTGCGCCATCACCAGCCCGCACAGGTCGAGGGCGTGTCCAAAGCCGACCGACCACCCAGGCAGCCTGGCCTATTGGTGCCCTGATCCTGATCTCCGCACAGTATTGGGTTTTGAGTTGTGCAGGCCGCCACCCGCTTAAACAAAGCAGCCGCCCCGTCACTGCTGCACCGGCAGCATCTTATCTACCCATCCTAGCCCAATCACAATCTGTGCCGCTCGCGTTGGTTGTTCGTGCCCCCCTGGCTGCGCCCCCTTACTGCGTGATTAGCATGGTTGCCTCGCTGTGGCCTGTGATGCTTTCGCAAAAATAGGCAGTCATTCCCAGACTTGCAGGGCCCGCTACAGGAAAATGCCGCCAGACTGGTTTTGAACACCGATGGTGGGTCTCACCGTGGACGCTATGTGACCAACAAACAGTAAGGAGTGAATTAAGCAAGCGAAAACCGTATGCACTCCGCTATAAACATCTCCTGCTATTTGTCATCTCTCTCTCCCTCCTTTCTGTGATTCCTCCCTTCCTTCATGCGGATGGGATTCGTTGTTTCACAAATCAGCACCTCTCTTCTATTCACGGTTTTCCGGGTAACGTCTTCACTATGAGGTTCGGCAGGGAGCTGCCGTGGCACCAGGTTCCCAGATGGGCGGGTTCTTACATTCATTACGACGAGTGGAAATTTCTTGCCAAGACAGGGAAGATCGAGGGCATGTTTTCCCCCGCTTTTGCTTGGAGAACCTGCACACTGCTGACCATACGCCAAAGAACTCAAAAAGGCTTTAGCCCGCGATTCCCTACTGACGGAGACTTTTCTCGAGAAGGCGGACGAAGCTGTTGCACAGCAATTATCCACCTTGAATGATAATTACGGAATAGTCTTGGATTCTTGGCCCCCTAAAGAGCTGCATTCTATCCCAACGTACGAGATAGAGGACATCTCGGAAACTCTGCTAGAGATCTGCTCCCTTGTTGCGCCCTTGAGCGACTACGTCGCTGTCACACAACAAGCCGTGGAACGGATCGATGCCAAATCGAGTGAGAGCCTCTACGAAGTGGAAAAGCTTCGAAAAGTCCTCCAAGCGGCAGCAAACCGATGGGTCAAACAACTGCGGGGCATCAATGCTATCCTACAGAATCTCCGGGAGACAACGTCTGGGAAAGCCAGCATTTCCTTGTTGCTATCCAATCTCCATCCCGGTGGAAATCTGCAGACCCTCGAGGAAGCTGTTCAAGCTTTGCAAGAAGACTCCGCCAGCAGGTTGGAAAAGTGTTTCCGCCATGCACCAATTTGCGCGGATTCTCATCGCACTCAAACCGATCTGCTTGTGCTCACAAAAGTCGGTATTCTGTGTTCTGCACAACGATGTCTTCCTTTCTTGTTGGCTCGACTCAGCCTTGCGCAGAGTCTTAGCGAACACGCCATGCAGAATCCTCTGCGTCTTTGTGTACTCCAAGCTGAGCGACTCAGGAAGAAAGACATTCCGCATTTGAGGAGCTGGGAAAGCATCCAAACGGTATTGAGTAATCTACAGCCACGTGAGCGACTCACTGCTTTGTTATGCCAGGACGGGCTCGGTCGTCTTCCCCTGCATTACGCAGCCCAATATGGCATGACTGCTGTATGCAACGGGATGCTTGAACAAATAGATACATTGCAGGACTCTGCAGCCAACCAACAGTCCCAGAGTTTTCTCACCCCTGATCTTCTGGGAGAGACACCTCTGTTGGCTGCTGTCACTCAGGGAAAGATTGACACCATCGAGCTCCTTCTACGACGTCTACTCGTTGCTCATACGAAGACTTCCCAGCCTGATGTGGACGAAATGAGGCAAATATTCAGCAGCCTTGTTTCCGTGGCTATCAGGTCACAACGTACAAGCACTACGCAGGCCATAATCGGCCATATGCCTAAGCTCGTTTCCGATTGTTCGGAGGTACAGGAGCTCTTGTGCTTGGCATCTCAGTACGGTCAAGCATCAATTGTTGCCAAGCTGTCAACCTACACAAGCAACATCAATATCGGGGAGAAAAGCAGGGGAAGAACACCACTCATGTTGGCGTCGATGTACAACCACACTAATGTGGTAGAAATTCTGTTGGCCCATCCCAGCTGCGACGTCAGCGTACACGATCACAGTGGCTGGTCAGCTCTCGACCACGCTGCTTTCAAAGGCTTTCCACCCCTGGTTAAGACACTGCAGAGCCGGAGAGGCTCGGCTCGTCCGGTCGAAGGCGCTCATGTCATGTTCGAGCGGGACGTGAAATACAAGCGGCAGATCAATCCAGCAACCAAACACATGGGAAAGCCGAACCATGCCTACATGACCATGAAGGACGACTCCAAGGTGGAAGAGCGCAGTCATATCTTCGTTAATGTCGGCCATTTTGACATGGATAAGGAGCCCGCGATCCTTCAAATGGACCCCTTCCGGCAACTTGTTGCTCCAGCGCAAATTCCTCAAAGCAGCTTTATGCTCCAGGTAACCGCCATCGACTGTGAAGCTTCTTTGGAATACTGGGTCTCCTTCCCAGTCATCGAGGATCTTGCCAATGACCCCTTCTACTTCAGTGCTCAAGATCCCGATGCTGCTAAACTGCGTTTCCGGCTCTTCTGCTCTGTAGTTGGACGAGATAACAATACTCAACAAATGTCACTTATCGGTTCGGCCGTTGTGTCGCTTATCGATGTCCGGCACGGTCTTGGAACAGCAGTGGAGAGTCTTATGAGGGATCACACCGTTTCACTTGTCTCCTCGGATGCTGAATATATCGGCAAACTTACTTTCACATTCGTCATGTCGAAGCCATTTTCATACAAGGGACCTGCACCAACGCCTTCCGAGATAGTACTAAGGCGGGAAAACTCAACTCTCATTGCAGCTCATCGTGGTATGTTTCTCCCCTTGGACCTCGAGGCTCGATCGCTAAGTGAAGTCAGGCCTTGGGCAGAACAAACCCAAACGGAACCGCTTGCAGTTGGGAGAGAATACACTCGATGTAAGCGGACCAACTCCTTCTTGGATAGTTCGTGCATCACTGACTTGATCAGTCCTTTCATGCATCACTTGATCTTGGAGCTGATCAGCTTGAGGTATGACCCAAAAATTTCCGACTTTGAGATTGAACTTGTTGTGTTAACTACGTTTCAGTTCGGTAAGCACGAAGTTTCCAGGACCAAGGACACGAAAATTCCATTGGTCTTACACTATATCAGATGTGCAAGTGACCAGAGACTTGATTCCAGTCATATACCACGACTTCTTGGTAAGCGAGGTTGGCACAGATGCTCCAATGCATACGGTCACGTACGAACAGGCAAGCGGAACCCCTGTGACAGGATCTCCTACGGCCTGATTATTTCTAATCCAGAAATGTAGTTCATGGCACCAAGCCTGTTGCAGGATGCCCATTTCCGACATGGCAGACAGCCGGAATCATTGACACAACCTGCGGAGCCAAGGAATGCAGAGAGACCACGAGCAAACTCTGTAGGTAAGACCCCTCTAGACAACGTGGACTGGATGACTAGGCTCAGATCGACCTTCAATCTCCAAAACTTCGGCTACAAGGGAAACGTCGCGAGCGAGTGTATCCACGGACCATTCATGACACTCCAAGAATTGCTTGTGAAAATCGACGAGTCGATTTGTTTCGATATTGAACTTAGTATGGCACAATGATCTGACCATTCCCATGGATATACGCGTGGTTGCTAAACCTTCCTGGCAGAATACCCCATGCTCTTTGAGGCTCGCGACTTCAACATGGACTCACATGCGATGGAACTCAACTTATTCCTCGACACGATGCTTGCGGTTGTGTACGAACATGCCGGCAGCAGACCAATCTGGTTCTCATCCTTCAGCCCAGAGCTCTGCATTCTCCTCTCGACCAAACAGCACCTTTATCCAGTGTTGTTCCTGACCGAGTCCGGCAACATACCGACACGAGACATTCGAGCCATCTCCTATCAAGAAGCTGTCAGGTTTGCCAAGAAGTGGAATCTCAAGGGTGTGGTTCCGGCTTCGGAGCCACTTGTGGCCTCTCCAATGTTGATCGACCTAGCTCGAGATTCGGGACTGATTTGCGCCACATGGGGATCACTCAATGATGACACGGAGTGTGCCAAGGTGCGCAATGCTTTTATTTTGGTGTAGTTTCTCTCAATGCTGGCAGAAGATGTCTAACCTATCAATTACAGTTACAACATAGTGCTCAGCTGGACGTCATCATAACCAATAGGGTCGGTGAGATCGCCAAATCTCTCAAAGGGTAGTGAAATAGGGGGATTCTAGAGATTTGTTCTGGTTATGATACAGTAGAGGCTTAGAGGCAGACACTGTCTCTTATCAATAGCCCTGGAAAATAATGATTTCCCTTAGAGCTTCCAGAGGCTCTAGTAAGATAACAGCCTCATGGTTTCTAATCGAGCTGTCTTGAATTTTCTCAGGTCTAGACCAGCATTAAATCAGATGGGGATACCTGCGGCATTGCCATCGGAGATGTAACTTGAGTCTACCAGGGCTGTGGCTCGGCTAGGTGATACCATTGTCATCCGGTAAGATCTCCACCGTGCCCTGCTCCTCCTCCGGAGACACTCCAGGAGCGGCAAAATCCTGGACCAGGTGGCTCTTGCCATAGTTTGAAAAAGCAAACGGTAAATGGCTGGTGATGCGGCGGCCCAATGAGCCATATGAGAAGTCATAGCACGCGGCTAGGTGTAGTGCCCCGAGCACCTCCTTCAGTCGCCTGTTGGCCTCTTTAATACTGTAAAAGCCTGCCTCCTTCAGAATTGCATCCCATTTAGGATAAGTAGCAAAGAGGTCCAGATTACGGCTTTCGTCAATTCTGATCTATTAGTCAGGAAAAAAGCCGAAGAGGTAACTAGTACAATTATATTCCTTATACGTAGCTTCATATATGCCCATCTTATTACCAGGTTTAAGGAGCAACTGAAAATTGGTCATGGTCTTAACCAGCTTGGTTGTAGCATGTAGAACTGAGGATGTGATCACTATGTTGTAGGAGTGCGGCTTAAACCCTTGGTTCTCGTTCGTGACATCAAGCTTCCAGAATTCCATGCGATCAGCATGATCGCCGAACATTTCACGGGCTTTCTCGAGGAAGGAAATGTCGCTGTCAGTGAACGTGTAGCTGTTGAGCCCCATTTGCGTAATCCACGTCAGTTGTATGGACATGTGCAACGCGATCGAGGGCCGCACGCTTCTCACGCGGGTCCTTCTTTCAGCTCTCCAGGCGGAGCAGGAACCGAACAAGAAACAAACTGGCCAATGAGTGTGATCTGCAGTGCCCAACACCTTTTAGTGTACGGCGTAATCGTCTCCAACGCGCCTGTTGGCTCGGCCACCGCCGAGTCCTGAATCCTGCCCGAGTTCCCCGTCGCGTCACCATGGAACTTGCTACCCCACCTTTGGTCCCCTGCTTCGTTGAACTGCAAGGTTCTTTTTGCTTCACCAACGTCGCGTGTCGGATGTATCTGCCAATCTTATTTGATCACCTAGACATTTAGGCTCACCGATCGAGACTACAAAAGGGCACATCCACGGTCGTTAGAACTTGTATTTTCCTAAGAAAATACCCGGTCAAAAGCTCACCCTTGCAACGTCGATTGCCAGATCATGCGCCATGGCCTTTACTGCAATGATGCCACTTCTCATCAAGGGGGTCATAGCCATCATTGTGATTGCAGTGGCGAGACTCCTTTACCGCGGCTATGTCCATAGGACAAGAGTGAGGTCATTGCAGGCCCAGGGACTTGTAAGTGCTGTCTCATGCAAACGTGGCACACAATCTACTTGGCCGTGTGTCCTAACTAGAACTGACTGATAAATAGCCAATATTGCCTCACTCGCTGTTTTTCGGTCATCTGCCTATTTTTGCCGACTTCCGAAAGAGTCATCCTCCAGATGTCAACATCTACATGTTCCATACTTGGCTAATCGAAAATTGCAATGATTATTTCCCCGGCCTGGGCTACCCACCCCCCGTGGTGTATTTGGACCTCTGGCCCATTAACGAGTCTTTGGCGCTGGTTACCGACCCGGTTTCTGCATCTCAGTTCACGATGGGCCAGAACCTGCCAAAGAATAGCGGTTTTCTAGAGTGGGTCAGACCTCTGACCTCGTGTATTGACATTCTCTGCACAGAGGGACAGATATGGAAAGCTTGGCGTTCTCGGTTCAGTCACGGGTTCAGTCAGAGGAACTTGACTGCGATCTTGCCTGAAGTAATCGAAGAGGCGAATGTGTTCGTCGAAGGACTCAGGGAAATGGCAGGCAAGGATGGAGCTTGGGGATCCGTGTTCCAACTCGAGAAGAGAACGACAAATCTGACGTTTGATATCATCTGTCGGGCAGCACTGTAAGTCACTCACTCTCCAGAAGACTGGGGATATTCGGTATTCTCTCATGCAGCTGCATTCTGAAGCACGGGCACATTATCAACGTGCTATTCCACCAAGTTCGTAATCATATGCTGACCACCCCTAGCGACGTCCGCCTGCACGAACAAACGCGTAAGTCGGACAGCAGTCTGAAAAGCGCCCTCCTGGATCAGCTGCGCCTCATGGGAATGGTGTCGAACCCCGCGCAAGCACTGTTAGTGGGCCGATCGCCATGGCACCGTGCATCAGTGGCTCGCAACAACAGAACTATGCGCGAGTTCCTGCTCCCCCAGATACAGAGAAAGCTGGAGTCCACTACGGAGAACACGCAGAAGAAGACCATTGTTGACCTCGCCATCAAGCACGTCGGTACCGATGAGCCGAATGCGTCAAAGAAGCAACCTTCTGCCGAGTTCGTAGACCGGCTCGTCGCCAACTTGAAAATCTTTCTATTTGCTGGCCACGACACGACCGCTTCGACGATCTGCTTCATGACGAAACTACTGCAGGATAATCTCAGCTGCCTGGAGAAGGTTCGAGCCGAGCACGATGCTGTACTTGGACCCGAGGTTGACAAGGCTGCCGAGATCTTGACGGCATCTCCCCATCTCTTACAGTCACTTCCGTACACACTGGCCGTTATCAAAGAGACGTTACGGCTATATCCCCTGGCAGCAACCGTCCGCGAACCACCCCCTGGATTCTACCTGACGGGCACGAACTCATCGGTCAGGTATCCGATGGAAGGTTTCGGACTGTGGTTGTCAGCGCCGGGAGTTCAGCGCCACCCGCAGTATTGGAAGAGACCCAATGACTTCCTGCCCGAACGATGGACATCGAATGACGCCTCACTACATCCTGCCGCCAACTCTTGGGTGCCCTTTTCCCTTGGGCCGCGAATCTGCATTGGAATGGAGCTGGCCCTTGTAGAACTCAAGCTTGTGCTGGTTCTCACAGCTCGTACGTTTGATATCGAAGAAGCATGGACCGAGTGGGACAAGGAAAGGTGAGGAACCAGATTCCCAGATTCGCTTGCGATACCCTTTGGGCCCAGAAACTGACAGACGTCCAGGGGCCCAAAGGCCACACCTTCGCATACCGTAGATGGGCGTCGCTTGTATGAGGTCGGTACTGGCATTGTCCACCCAAAAGACGGTATGCCGGTGCACGTCAGATTGAGAGTATGATCAATTCAAGAGCGATGTATTGATAGTCTTTTTTTGGCCTTGATTATCCGGTGCTCGATATTTGTCGTAGTAAAGAGATCTACCTGTACAGCGATGCTGAAGCACCATCAAAAACTCTTTGCTACAGACTGCATTATAGAGATTGTGACTATTGATATTGTGAGTGTAGGGGCTCACACCACACAAGTTCCAGAGGTTGGAAATCTAGCTGTGGTTTACAATTAGGAGAAGTTAATTTAGTGTTGTACGCTAATTAAAATCTTACAATGTTGCTGTCCGGGCTTAGCCAAAACCTTAATCCCCTTCTCCACCAGGTCTTGCATCTCAATCTTGCTGGTAACCAGTGCCTCTGGCTTTATCTTCCCGTGTCCGAGGGCCTCGATAACCTCCTCCCAGTCCTTGTCCTGGTAGGCGATCGAGCTGACGAGGGTCGCCTCCTTAAACAGATAAAGGTTGAGGTCCACCTGCGGCACGGGCTCGGCACGGATGGCGATGTTGACAATAGTCCCCCGCGGCCGTAGCGCCTCTAGAGCCGTGCTAAGGGTGACTGGGAGCCCGGCGCAGTCGAAAACAGCGTGGGCGCCGCGGCCTTCTGTCCCGGATAGCTTGCGAACCGTGGCCACAACATCGGTGTCGGCGGGGGAGACGACGTGCTCGGCGCCGAGCGCCGTCAGCATGTCACGCCGCGCCTGCGAGACCTCACTGACCACGATCCTCGTCAGGCCCTGGGCGCGGAGGGCAAAGTACACGGCGCAGCCGATGGGGCCCCCGCCCACTATGAGCGCCGTCGACGTGGGGGTCAAGTCCCGCGCCAGGCGTGTCGCATGCCAGCCCACGGCAAGCGGCTCGACCAAGGCCGAGACCTCCGGGCTCGTCCCCTCGGGGAGGCGGAACACGGTCTTCTCCTCGACGACGGCCGACTCGGCCAGCCCCCCGTTGGCGTGAATCCCTAGCCAGCCCCAGTACTGGCACACATTGGTGTGCCCCGCGACGCAGGCCTCGCAGGTCCCGTCGTACAGCGACGGGCGCACGGCCACGAGGTCGCCGACGCGGGCGCGCGTGACGCCGGCCCCGACCTCCGTCACCACCCCGCCGAATTCGTGGCCGAAGACGATGGGCATCTTCTCCTTGGCCAGCGGGTGCACAAAGTCGGGCTTTGTAGCTACGGCTTCGTCGAAGTACAGATGGCTGGCCGGCGGGAATGGGTTAGCCTACGAATTCCGGGCATAGGTGGGGTTACACACATGTCGCTACCACAGATTCCAACATAGCCTGGTTTAAGCTTGACACAGCCGGGGCGACAATCTGGCTCGAGGATATCGTCCAAGCGGATATCTTGAATACCGTAGTAACGGAGAGCACGCATGATGTGAGACTGGCTTGTGATATGATATTGCTCGTGTGAGAAGTTTGGTTCGAAGATATGAACCAACGGGAAATGCACATGAAATGTAAATGTTTTTCTATGCCGAATGATCCGAGACGGGAAGTATAATTGCTGACAACAGAGAATGAAATAGGGGAGTAGGGCCAAGCTGACGGAAGCATCGTGGAGTGCGGGGCCCCGCATCTCCGTTCCCATGACACTACTGTCCCAGGGTCTTTATTCGGCTATATGTTGTTTCCGCTGGTGGTACATTTGTAAGACCTATATCTTTGCTCAGAACGCTCGATGACGACACTCAATCCAAACTGTCCAGTTATCGATGTGGAGGACAAGCAAAGCTCACGTGTATGGCTAGATGTGTAATCGATCCCCGCTTTCCACCCAACACTTCTCTATGCCTAAGTGAAACATCTCACAAGTCTCCGGCCTGAAATCCCTGGGCGAACCTCTGTTTCTTGAGCCAAAGCCGGGTCATTTGTTTCAATCTGTTAGATAGGTTTTCCTATACGCGGCAACTGTTCCAGTTGGCACGATCATGATATAACGGGTGCCATTGCTAAACTTGCACTGTTACAGTTTTTGTCAAAGTCACCGCCAGCTTTCACATCTTACATGTGGGAAGAGTAACTAGGCGGTGTATCGCATCTATTCCAATCAATGGATTCATCGAACGCTCCTGACACCGCCAACGGAACAGTGCCGGGTGCCAAGACCCGGTATGGCAAGCCACTGCCTCCTTCATGGATCCCCCTCTATCAGAAATCCCTAGGCACGCCCACGCGTCGCCTTCGAGTCGTCACCATCGGCGCCGCTGTGGCAGGGATGGGATTCGCTTACAAGTTACAACACGTGCACAAGATGACTACGGAAGGCATCGATGGGAGGGGGGACCCACTGGTGGAGCATACGATCTACGAAGCGAACTCAGATATTGGCGGTACATGGCTGGTTAACACTTACCCTGGTGTGGCGTGTGATGTACCGGCACACTTGTACGCCTTTCCTTTTGAGGTGTGTCTCCTCCCCAATCTCAGAGGTGCTTGCCCAGAATTCGGCTTACCTCGTACACAAGAAAGTGCATGGTGAGACTTACAGTCACTTTAGCCTAATCCTAATTGGAGCTCGTTTTACGCCAGCGGCGCAGAGGTTCTGGCTTATTTCAAGCGGACGGTGGCCAAATACAATCTCGACCGGGATGTGAAGCTGAATCACAAGGTCGAGCATGCCAGATTCGATGAGGCAGATGGGAGGTGGCATCTTAGAGTCCGGCGTGTGGACACAGACGAGGTGGTCGACGACACCTGCGATGTTCTCGTCTCCGCCACG
Organism: Diaporthe sp. NJD1; assembly: GCA_013842865.1. Taxonomy (NCBI): domain Eukaryota; kingdom Fungi; phylum Ascomycota; class Sordariomycetes; order Diaporthales; family Diaporthaceae; genus Diaporthe; species Diaporthe sp. NJD1. The sequence goes on from JACDXY010000020.1 coordinate 320,204, forward strand.
GGCTTTCTCTCGCACTGGCGCTGGCCTTCAATACCAGGTCTGCACGATTTCCAAGGCCACCTAGCGCACAGCGCGGGGTGGGACTCACAGGGCGAGTACGACTACAGCGGTAAGAGGATCGGTATAATCGGGAACGGCAGCTCCGCAATACAGATTCTGCCCCAGCTCGCCCCCGGAGCAGCGCATCTGTTCAACTTCATGCGCCACCCGACGTGGATCACCGCCGGGCTGGGCTCGGCGGCCATCGACGGCGCCGCGAACTACACCTACACGGACGCCGAGAAGCGAGGCTTCGCGGACGACCCCGACAGCCTGAAGCAGTACCGGAAGCGCCTGCAGCAGGCGACCAACACGGGCTTCGAGCTGTACGTGAAGGGCAGCCGCGCTCAGGAGGAGGCGCTCGCGGCGACGGCCCAGACCATGCGGGAGCGCCTGGGGGGCGACGAGGGGCTGGCGCGCAAGCTGATCCCGGACTGGGAGGTGGGCTGTCGCCGGGCGACCCCGGGGCCGGGGTACCTGGAGGCGTTCACGAGAGATAATGTCTCGCTCGTCACCGACGGTATCGAGCGCGTCACGACGTCTGGTATTCGCACGCACGGTGGGGAGGAGTTCGATCTGGACGCCATTGTGTGTGCGACGGGGTTTGACGTGAGTCACCGGCCGCCGTGGCCGCTTATCGGACGGCGGGGTGTCAGTTTGGCTGAGCATTGGAAGGAAGAGCCGTATTCGTACTTGAGTCTGATGGCGACTGGGTTCCCAAACTTCTTCATGTTTGGTGGGCCCAATAGTCCAGTGGGACATGGGAGTTTGATGAGCCAGTTGCAATGGAGCGCCGAATGGATATGTAAATGGGTGAAGAAGATGGCTCGTGAGGATATCAAGTAAGTACCCGATACCCAGTATGAAAGTTTATTTCAATGCTATGGCGGTGAGACAGGACCGACTTGCTGACTGACCTGATCCCAAGATTCATCGATCCAAAGCCAGAGGTGGTGGAGGAATTCAATGCTTATGGTGATGAGATCATGCAGACATTGGTTTGGTCCGGTGGATGTAGGTCGTGGTACAAGAATCATCGCGTTGACGGGCGTGTCACGGCTGTCTGGGGTGGAAGTGCGATCACATACCACGAGATGATAAAACAGCTGCGACCCGAAGACTTCCATATCGAATACAGATCAAGAAACAGGTTCAGGTTCATGGGCAACGGAAGGGCTGCTGTGGAGAGTATGCCTGGGGCCGATCTGTCATTCTACATATACAAGTAGAGAACTTCATGAGGAGATGGGCATAAGGGTTCTGGACTATATATATATTGATTAAGTGCCTCATCTTCTCTAGGAAAAACCAGCTGGACTCGGTCCAATTCCCTTCCAATTATCCAGTCGAACTGGATAGAATGACACAGCAAGACACAAAACGGCATACAATGCCACCATCGTCATTCCATGTAACCTGGAACTTTTTACCGTCAGCAGCTCTCCCAATTAGGAAAGGTAGTGCATAGTTCAGTCAACGTGCAGAAAATTCACTGACCAGTTGAAATCCCCTGAGGCAGCGAGAGTATTGACCAAGTAGACAGACGTGAACAGCGTTGTCACTGCTAATATGTCGAAAGAAAGGCTCGCGTCATCGAATCCCGCACCCCAAGCCACCATGACCAGGAACGGAGAGAAAAATAAAGCCAACTGCAATGACTTGTCAAATGTGAATGTCAAGACCGAATCCATCGACCATTCCACCTGCTCAACCGCGGCTAAGTCGCAGTTGAGGATGGGGATCAGGATGTAACCACTGAAGCCGAGACTTGGGGCATCATGTATCTCCCTCAGTTCCAGGACACTGTTAACAACGTAGTCGACGCAGAAATAAAGAAGAGCCGTTGTTGCGACGAACATAAAGAATGCTGTCCAGATTGAGAGCTCCCCTGTCTCTCTCACTTGCCCTTCTGGTGTGGGACAGTTCTCGAGCGCCACAGCCTCCATGACGTGGTCGTTGCTTGTCTGGGTGGGCGATTGCTTGAACAACTGATCCCGCAAAAAAAATGCCTTATGTGTCGATAACTGAAAGAATAGATATCCTCCGTATGCGATCATGAGCAAAACAGAAGTGCCCCGGGACAAGCCTGCCGTGGAGGCTGTGGGCAAGTTCGTTTCTAGGTCGAACACGGTTGGTGCAACTAATCCGCCAGTCGCCAGGAATAGCAATAGAGTGTATTTCTTTGTGACCCTATAATCATGGACCATACTCTTCTGTCGAAGTGTGGCGTAAAAGACAGACAGGGCAGGGAGGAGCAATAGGTTGGCTTGCAGGGTCCCTATCAAGGACATTTGCATCATCGTGATCTCGCCGTTGAGAATCAAAACGATGCCCGATATCGCTTGCATCAAGTTGCTGTTCCAGCGCGTTAGTGTAACTGACACGCGACATCCGGATCTCACGTACCTGGCAGATATGTAGAGCAGGAACCCATATTTTGTGCCGATTCTTGACGTGATACCTCTGAGAATGGCATCTCCTAGACCTAGTAGTCCTATAGCGGCCAAGAAATTGACAACCAGAACTGCAATTGCTGGTGCAGATACCGCGTTAACAGCAATACCTGTTGGAACAAAGAGCAGAAGAGCGTTCATCCATGACCTGAACAGAACGCCCCACACTTGTTTCACCATTGAATCACTGATGGTCTTCAGACTGACAAGGTGGCTCTGCCAACAGTTTTGCAGGGCTGTTCGGTCCGTTTTTGCAGTCATCAGCAAGGAAACAACAACACACAAACTTCTGGGTTGGATTGTGAAAGAGGAGGCGTGCAGGGGAAATAGACACGTAATACATGCAGGGGATGGCTGGGAGAGACTTCAGGCCTTCATATAACATATCCCAGCTGAAGCTGGAACCCCAAATGTTTATAAAAAGACTTGCTTACGCGCTGTTTCAAGCATGTCTTTGATCAAGCGATGTGACTGGACTATTGCATTCTCAGTGCGTGGCGCAGAACTTTGTGTGACGGGCGAGAAGGATCATTTTGGTTCTCACCCGGCAACTAGTCAGTCAGCTGTCAATACCTACCAATGACTCCTTTTGCTTGCAGATCCACCGTGTCATCCAACCTGCCAGCCTGCCAACCGAACTATACCCACTGAGCTCTGTAGTGTAACGGAGAAATCCACACCCGCAGTGTAATTGGCTTAAGTGGATAGAGTTCTCCAAGTTAGTAAGATATGCATGATCTGTGTGGGTACTCGGATCCCGACAGTTTCTGCCTGCAGGCGAGAAAGACAGAGAAACCAAGATACGGTGAACGCTGGAAGAGGTTGACCCAAAACACAAAACGACAAGCATACGACGATTGCCCAACAGGCTGATTCAACATTCACACCGCCAATAGTGGATGCTGAGCAGAGAACAACACGGACATTGGCGCGGACTAGACAACCATGGCCGCAAGAATGACATACACGGTGCAAATCGTGGAGCCGCCACTGGAAGGAAAATCCCAATGGGTGCATGTTGGTAGCCAAGATCGTCAAGTGCACAAGTGGAAATGACGGGACTACGGCGCCGCCGCCGAGACATCGTAGTGCCGACAGCAGCACAGCATGGCGCCGGCTTATCAATGACAGAAGCCGGGCAAGAGAGATGCGAGAAATGTTGGGTGAAGACCATCCGCCTGAGGAAGACCTGGTGGAATGGCATACCGCCAGTTGTGATGCCAATGTGCTGCTGCAAGTCGCGGCAGGATATGCCTGCAACGGGCAGGGAATCCTGTTGCTGGATGTGTTCTACAAGCACCCGAGGAAAGTCAAACAGTGGGGGTGAGAGAGCTTTTGGTCACATTTAAGCCGGGCAACGAGGAGAGCCTGAGTATTACATCCCTCATATACCTGCTGCACTACTTTGAAACCACGAGTGTCGGTCTCAGCCATTGGGACCCAGATTGTTTTACACAGTTGACAAAATGGGTGTGCGCAGGGTCTGGAATCCAGAGGGAAGCAGTGGACAGGATGCTCGCAGACGTCGCTGGCGTTGAATCTTCTGATTGCATACCCAATAAACATTCCAGAGGTCTCGTCATGGGGAGCTTGCTAGACAATAGTAGCTCAGGCATACTGAAGCTCCAAGAAGCGCTCAACAGCAGCCCCAAGCACTTGTGCTGCAACATGCAGAAAAGACCCAGCATTGAAGTCAGAGGGCTGAATATGGACACTGGATGGATGGAGATGTACAGTGGGGGAAATTACGTATGCCTGTCATATGTATGGCAGGAATGGGATGATGAACAGTTGAGGGCACAGTTGGCGCTGTGCCAGGGTGCCCTTCCTTCACGGCGGACCTGGTGTGATCGTTGGTCCATCAGACAATCGGATGAAACCGATGTGGCATTCTGGGTGTCCAAAATGGACTCAATATATGAGTGTGCAAGGCAAGTGGTGGTGCTCATTGGAGAGCATGGAGGCGAATGTATGTCGAGGCCGTCGCCGCAGGCTATTCATGCCAGAGATGAGATTGAGAAATGGTCACCAGCACTTGCAGCATGGGCGGAGAGCCGATGGCGCACAAGAGTGTGAACGATGCAAGAGCCTTATGTTGGCTGGTGATGCCCAGGTGTTTTTTAGAGGTGAAGCAAAAGGATGGAGTGCACTGGAGTTGGCAGCGGCATCGTGCATATCATTTTCTCGCGGACGGATGTACTGCGACAAATCATACAGAGTGCGGGAAATCGGCACGGATGATGTGATAGACTGTTTGGAAGAATTTGGAAGGATCCGTGGGAGATGTGACGAATGCGGCGTCCCTGCGGACTCGGAAGGGGTGAAGTTGCCCTTGGCCATGCTAATTGGGCAGGCTATGAAGAAAAACTGCCAATTCCCTGCAGATATGGTGAACGGCGTGGCGGCACTGGCGAGCGTCAAGGTGCCGACGATGCCGAAGGACTAGGTATTACAGTGCTAATATATAGCTGTAGTAATAACTTATTATTATATAAAGAGAGGAAAGCTAGAAATTTATAAATTATAGGTAAAGCTACGATATTTATATAGCAAGTTATTATAATAAGTATTATAATAATATTTAACTTTTAAATTATAATTATCTTTAATTATAAGTTAAGGTAAATAGCTTAGCCTTAATATTAAATAAAATTTTAAAAGTAATTTAAGGCTATATAATTAGTGCAATATAGCTATATTAATAATTAATTATATATTATACTTAAATATATTTTTTTATAAATAATTTATATATTATAATATTAATAATTTAATTATAAAATATTATTATATTAAGGGTTAAATATATATAAACTTTTATATTAAGGTTATTAATAATAATTAAAATAATAAAATAATAAAATATTATTATATATTTAAATATTATATTTTATTACCTTTCTTTTTATATTCCTTTTTATTTTTATTATTATATTATTAATCTTTTATTTATTTTATTTTATAATTATTTAATTAATTAAATTAATTAATAAATTAATTAATTAATTAATTTTAACTTTATATTCTTTTATTATTATTAAATTATTATTAAGATAGCTTTATATTAATTTATCTTTATTAATATTATTATATTATTTATTATAAATAATAAGTTTTATAATTAATACTTATATATTATCTTTAAATAAAAAAAAATAATAAATAATAAGGTATTTTTAATTAATTAATAATTTATTATTAAATTATTAATAATTTAATTTTATATTATTAATATAAAAATTATAAGGATATTTATAAGGTTATAAATATTTAGGATTAAATATATAGTTTTAAAATATTAATAAATTATTATTTAATTATTTATAATTATAATTAAAGATATTAAGGATTTTAATAAGCTTTTTAATTTTAATAAATATATCTTTTATCTTATTAAATAAGGCAACTTTAATAATAATTATTTTAATTATAAAGATATAATGATTAATAAAAACTATATTTATTTTTTAAATAAATTATTTAGCTACTTTATTTAATAAAATATTAACCTTATTAAGGCCTACCTTATTATTTATAATATTTAATATTATTATTATAGCTTTATAACTTTAAAAGAAAAATATAATATAAATAAAATATTAATATATTATTAATAAGTTATTAATTTATTTAATTAATAAATCTTTAGCTTTTTATTTTTAATATTTATATTATATTATATTACCTTTTTATTATTTAAATAATTAATATTTATCCTTTTAATATTATTATTATATTTATTATTTTAATAAATTAAAAGTTTATTATATATATAAATATAACTTAAAGTATAAAAAGTTAATATTTTAATAATATTAATATACTATAGCTATATTTTAATAATAATAATATAAGTTATTATAAATAGTTTATTATTAAATAAATATATTTATATAAAATTAATTAAATTTAATATAAGGCTTATTTTAATATTTTAATTTAAGGAGATAAATAATATAATCTTAATTTAATAATATTTAATTTATTAATTTTTAATAAATAAATTTAATTAAAATAAATTATTTTATAATAAGAATTTATAATAAGTATAATAAGGTATAAATAAGTTAATTAAATAAGGCTTTAATAATTAATATTATAAAGACTTTTATTTAAAAAGATAATTATTATTTATTTTATTAAGAAACTTACTTTATAAATTATTTTTTTAATAATATAAGCTATTAATTATAACCCTTTTAATTATCTCTTATAAATAATAATTATAATAATATTTTAATAAAATAATTAAATTATTTTTAAAGTTAACCCTTTATAATTATTATAAATTTTAATAAAGTAATTAAATTATAATTCTTTCTTAAGTTTTCCTTTTTATAATATAAATTAAATAAATTATAATAAATTAATAATTAATATAAATTTAATAAGATAATTTATTATTTAAAATCTTAATTTTTTTCTTTTTATTAATTATTTATAATTATTATAAATTTTAATAAAGTAATTAAGCTAATTTTAAGTTTAAAGTAAATAATTAAATATAAATTAAATAAGCTTAAATAATATTTTTAATATTCTCCTTTTAAAATAAAGTACCTTACCCTTTACTTTATAATAAATAAAATATTTTAATTAATTAAACTTTAACTTCTTTTAATATATATAAATATTTTAAATATATAAAATAAGAATATATTAATTTTTAAATAATTTATAATAAAGATATTACTTTTTTTCTTAAAGTAAGGTATTTATAATAAGTATAATAAAGTATAAATAAATTAATTAAATAAGGCCTTAATAATTAATATTATAAAAGTTTTTATTTAAAGAGATAGCTATTATTTATTTTATTAAGAAACTTATTTTATAAATTATTTCTTTAATAATATAAGCTATTAATTATAACTTTTTTAATTATTTCTTATAAGACCTTAATAATAATATATATATTAAAGAGATAATAGCTTTTTTAAAGTAAGTTTATTAATAAATAATTAATAATTTATAAATATTTTAATATTATAATATTATTTATATAAATATAATTAATAAGTAATATTTATTTTATAAATAAGATAATAAGTTTAACTTTTATTATATATATAATTAATATTATTTTATTATTTTAATAATATTTTAATAAAAAGAAGTTAATTTTATAACTTTATATTATTATTTTAAATAAATATATATAAAGGCTTAATGAGATTATTCTATTTTATTATTTAATTATATTTAATATATTTATAATTTATTTATATATTATTATCTTATATAAAGTATATAAGTTTTTATATAATTAACTTAATATTATATCTTTTTTTTTTAAATCTTTTCTTATATTATTATATTATTATATTATTAATATATTATTATATTAAATAAATAATTAAAAGGAGGGTTTTATATTATATTATTAAGAATATTTTATTAATATTTATTTAATAATTTATTATTAAGTTATTATTAATTTAATAGCCTTAGTTTTTTTAGGTTTTTTTAATAAAAGATAGCTATATCTTTATTATATCTTTTTAAGTTAATTATTAATTATTCATTAAGTTTATTTAAATATAATTATTTAATTTTATATTTAAGTTAATTAATTTTTTTTTAAAAGTTAAATATATATTTAAAAAATTATTTTTTTAATTTATTTTATTTTATATTTATAATTAAAATTCTTTTATATTAATAATAATATAATTTATAAATAGCTTTTTATTTTATAAAGCCTTTATAATATTATTAAATTAATAATATATAAAAAATTAAAAAGCTTTAATAATAAAAAAGTAATATAATAATTATATTTTAAGAATAAAGTTTTTTAATAAAGAAGGAGTTATTTTATTTAAATAAAAGTTTTTTATTAAATTATTTTTAAATTATATATTAAATATTAATTTAAATTAAGTTATTTACTTTTTATATTTTAATATTAAAATAATTTTTATTTATTTATTTTTATATTTATTTTTAAATAAAGGTTAAAATATTTTATATATATTAATAAATAATAGTTATTTAATTAATAATTATAATAATTAAGTGAAATTCTTATTATTAATTAAGGGTATAAAATATTAATATAAGTAATGCAATACGCTAAAATATTCTGCTGCGCCAAAAGGGAGAGGGACCTACTGGTTGCCTAGGGGCTCTTTTGCAGGGCTTATAGTAGCTATTAGGCCTGCCATACTAAGCTTTAGGGGCGTATTGCATCAAATGCCCCCCATAAGATAATTAAGAAATCATCCGCAATTTAGCTATATAATGCGCCTTCCAGGGGGTTGCCCCTATAGCTTATATCTCACTATAGGCCCTTTGTGGCCAGGTCTTTTCGTGCTGGATTAACTCCTTAGTACGGGGGGAAATCAAACCCGCGCTTTCTGCATTATGAGTGCATAAGCTTCTAAAGCGGCCATAATTCTTAAGCACGGTCCCACTCTTTTAATATAAACGGTTAATTATAGCTACTATTTAATGCAATACGCTGGAATATTCCGCTGCGCCAAAAGAGAGAGGGACCCACTAGTTGCCCAGGGGCTTTTTTGCAAGGCTTATAGTGGCTATCAGGCCTGCTACGCTAGGCTTCAGGGGCATACTGCATTAATAAGGTAAGTTAACTTTATTTTTATAATAAGGTTTTATTTATAATTTATAAAAAAGGAGGAGATTTTAGTAAATTTAAAGTTTTAATTATTAATTATAAATTTAATTAAAGGTAATTAAATTATTTAATTATTTTTAAAAAAAAAAATATATATATAAAGATATTATTTTATATAATTATTAATTATTTTTATTTAGCTATTAATTTTTAAATAATATATTATTAATATATATAAGATAATATTAAAATAATAGCTTAATTTATATTAAAAATTAAAAATAAATTATAAATTTTAATTTAAAATAATTATTTTAAATATATTATATAAATAAAATATTATTAAAGTAAAGATATTTATAAGAGTTTTTATTATAAAATTTTAAATTATAATTAAATATTTTATTTTAAATAGCTAATTTATTATTATTATTAATATTTTATAAATAATATTATTTTATTTATAAAATAAAAAAGGATTAATAAAATTTATTAAAATATTATTTTAAGGTTAAAAAAATATTTAAAAGAGCTATAATAAGCTTTTAATAGCTTATTTTATAGCTTTAAAGGATTTATAAAGAAAATAATTTTAAATAAAAATATTAATATTTTAAAATAAGTTTAATTAAAAATATAAATATTAAATTAAGTTATATATTTTAATTCTCTTTAAATAGTTTTTAAGTATTAAATTATATATATAATATATAATTTAAAGATATAAATAATTATTTAATAATATAAAAATTTAATTTTTTATATAAATATATTTTTAAATTACCTTATAATTAATTATAATAATTTAAAATATTTTTTTAATAAAATAAAAAAACTTTATATAATATAAATTAAAAAGGTAAATTAAAGCCTTTTAATATTTATTAAAGGCTATATAAGCTTTATTAAAAAGTATATTAATATCTTTAAAGGTATTTATTATATAAAATAGCTTAAGGGCTTATTAATTAATAAAAAGAAATATATATTAATATTTTATTATTTAAGTATTAATTATATTAATAAGTCTTTATAAATAATTTATAAAGAAATAAAATAATATATTTAATATTATTATTATAAAGCTTAATTAATAATAAATTTAAAAATTAAAATTATTTAAAGATTTTAATTATTTAATTTATTTTTAATTTAAAAGCTTTATAATAATAAAATATTATAAATATTTATAATTTATTTAAATTTTTATTAAATCCTTAATACTTTATAATTTAAGATATTATTTCTTAAAAGCTTTTATAATAATTAATAATTTTTTATTATAAATTTTATAATTATAATTAATTATAATTTATTTAATTAAAAAAAAGATAATAAGGTATAAAATCCTTTTTTTATTATATTAATATAATATACCCTTTATAATTTAATTTAAAATATTAACCTTTATTATTATATAATATTAAGAATTATAAAGTATTAATAATATATTTAATAAAAAGATATTTTAAAGATATTAAAAGGTTATAATAATATTATTTAATAAATTCTTTAATTATTTATTAATTTTTATAATTTTTATAAAAAGATATATAATAATTAAGAAATTTTTAATAAATTAATAATAAAAATTTATAAAGTTAAAAAAAAATATTAAAAATTTTATAATATAAAGAATTATAATTAGCCTTTAATAATTATTATTTTATTAAGGTTTATTTAAATATTATTTATAATAATAAATAGCTTAAGATATTTAATTATTATAATATTAAATTTATATTTATTAATATTAATAATTAATTTAATTTTAATAAGTTTTAATATTATTTTATATATATATTATTAATATTTTATTTATATTTTATTATAAATTAATATATTATTTAAATAAATTATAATAAATTTATTTAAGATATTAAAAAATATATAATTAATATAATATTAAAAAAAGCTTAAAGTTTTTATTATTTTAAAATTAATAATTAAATATTTAAATAAATTAAACTTAATAATAAATATTATCTTTTATTTATTATTTAAAGTAATTTAAAAATAATTAAATATTATTATAATATTAAATTTATTATAAATTTATATTTAAAAAAAAATATTTAATATTTTATAAATTAAAAAGATAAAATAATATTTTTTTATTATAATATTATTAAAGCTATAATAATTAATATATATTTATATTTTATTATTTAATTTTTAAATTAAAAGTAATAATATTATAAATTAAAATTAATTAAATTTAATAAATTTCTTAATTAAATAATTATTTAAATATTTTTATATAATAAATAGCTTTTTTAAAAATATAAAGTAAGAATAATAATATAATAATATTTTATTTATTTTTAAATTAATTTTATAATTAAATAAATAATATAAAAATAAGATATTAATTATAATTAAAAAAAAGGTAATATTAAAATTATAAAGATATATTAATAATTAAATTTTAATTTTTTAATAAGATTTAAATATTTTATTAATAAAGTATTTTTAAATATTATTTTTTATAATTTATTAAAATTATATAACTTTATTAATTTAATATTAAAAGCTTTATAAATAAAAAGGGAAAATATAAATATTAAGCTTTTTATTATTAAGGATTTAATAAAGGAAAATAAGGGAGTATTAAGATATTAATGAATTAATAAAGTTATTATTTTAATTTAAAATATAAATTAAAATATTTTCTTTAAATTAATTTAATTTATTTTATATTATATAATAAATCTTTATATTAAGTTATTAAATAAAAAGTAAGAAAATTAAAGTATTTAAAAGGTAAATAAAGATATTTTTAATAATAAATAAGGTAAGCTTATAAGTATTTTATATTTTATTAATAATAAATTATTATTATTTATTTTTAATTTTATAAAAAGTTTAATTTTAAATTATTATTTTTTTAATTATTTAATTTATTTAAAGATTTTATTAATATAATTAAAGAAGGCTTAAGATAATATTTAAATTAAATAAAGGCTATTTATATAAAAAGAAAAGGATTAAAGAGTTAATAAAGTTATAATAAATTAAATAATATTTTATAATTATCTTAATTATTAAATTATTAATTAAATATAATGATTTAAGTTAAAAGAAAATATAAATTAAAATAAAGAATTTATTTATATAAGTAATATTAATAAAGCTTAATAATAAATAATTAAAATTAAAAAAAAAAAAAATTAAAGCTAATTTATTATTAATTTAAATAATTTTTATATTAAAAGAAAATAAAATATTTAATTTTATACTCTTTAAATATAAATTAGTTTTTAATTAATAAATAATTATTAAAAAAGTATTTTAATAATAATAATTATTAAGGTTTAATTTTTATTTTTATTTTTTTATATTAATTTAATAAGTTATATAATTAATAATATAATAGCTTTTTTTATAATAAAAATAAAGCCTTTTTTTTTATTATTTTTTTTCCTTTATTATATTATTACCTTTTTAAATTATAAAAATATAATTTAATTATATTATATTAAAGGTATTTATTATATAAAATAAAGATATAATATTAAGAGCTATAATATAATAGCTTTAATAAAAGATATAATTTATTATATTATTAAAAAGTTATTAAAATAAGGTAATTTATTTTTTAAAATTTTTAATAAAAAGTTAAGATATTATTAAAATTAAAATATTTTATAAGCCTTAATTAATTTTTTATTATAAAGCCTTAATTTAAAAAATATTAAGGTATTTATAAAAATTTATTAATTAAATAAAATAATTAATAAAATTTATATATAATATAAATTTTTAAATATAAGATTTAAATTTTTAATAAGATATTATTATAATATTTTTTATAATATAAATAGAATTAAGGGATATTAATAAATTATTAAAGTCTTATTATTTATATAATTAAAAAATAATAATAATAATAATAATTATTCTTTTTATAATAATTTAAATTTAAATATAAATATTTTTATTTAAATAAGAAGTAATAAATAAAGCTTTATTAATTAAAATAAAAAATATTTTTAAATTAAAGGTAAATTTTATTTAAATTAAAGATTATTAATTAATATATTTCTTTTAATAAAAGCTTAAATTAAATTTATTTTTTAAAAAAATTTAAGGATTTATTATATAAGGTTTTTAAAATAATATTAATAATAAGTTAAATAAAGTAGGTTATAAGATAAGTATTATAAAAGTATAAATTATAAATATTGCTTTAATAATTTCTTAATAAATACTTTTAATCTTAATAATAAAAATAGCTTATTAAAAGTAAAGATATTTTATTTTTATAATAATATTATAAAAATAAATATTAATAAGGCTTATAACTTAATTAAGATATTTATAAATAATAATTATATTAAGATTATTAAAATAATAAAATATAATAAAAAAATTATTTAAAAGGTTTTAAAAAAGTTTAATAATAATAAGATATTTATAAAAAAAAAAGGGTTAAATAAAAAGACCTTAATTCTTTAATATAAATATAATAAAGTAATAATATAAATTAAATATAAGCTTAAGATAATAAGGCTAGAGTATAATATTAATTAATAATTTAATTAAGATATAAAGTTAAGGGTAGTTATTATAATTAATTTAATTTATATAAGTATAATAAATTATTATAATATTAATATATAGCTGTAATAATAATTTATTGTTATATAAAGAGAGGAAAGCTAGAAATCTATAAATTATAGGCGAAGCTGTGATGTTTATATAGCGGGTTGTTATAGTGGGTATCGTGACACTGGGCCTTGGATAAATGCTTGAAAGCACTTTTGGAGGGAGGCCACATAGGGGCTGAGTGCATGGCACTTGGCGTCGGCAACAAAGGAAAAATTCAGTCTTGGTTGCCAGCAAATACAAGCATAGCTGAGAACTGACACTTTCCGGACACGATAGTGGCCTACTCAGAAGACGGTCTTCTGAGTGTGCGTGCCACGTTGGCCAGGTGCACGAAGTGCATGTCTAGATCGCCATTCTACGGACCTGAAATCTCGAAAGTTAACGGATACAAGTAGGTGGAATTCGAGTGCACTTCATGCGGAGCAACTTTGAAGGGGGAGACCGACATTGATTGGGAGGGGCGTGAGTGTGGGACGTACGACCTTATCTTAAACAAGACTGGGGCTTTGGTGATGACAACGACAGGAAACCCGGATGGCACAGCACAAGTGACGCACTGCAGATCAGTGAAGCTGGTGAGGTGTAAAGTATGCAAGTGTAGCAAGGACAGGCTATACGGCTGAGCAATGACTGTTTGTAGTAGGCCTAGGATTTATATGTTTCGCCTTTTCCAAATGAGAGAGGTACTTAAATCCCTTGAAGCGTCTATACGCCCTCTGAAGGCGTCTATATCACTGCCTGGATTGAATTCCGGGGGTTCGCCAATGTAATTCACTGTTGTATGTCAACTTACGTGGATGAGAACTTCGAATTGTAGGCGCTAAGAATTCTCTTGACTCCATGAAGGTCTCTAGTCAGCTATATTCCTTGTGCTTCAAATAATTGTCTCGCATGGTTAGAAGTGTGCCCGGTATAGGTTCATAAATGCCCACCGGGTGTGCTCCAAACCACGGAACTACTTCACAAAAAGTTCAGATACAGTATTGAACGAGATTAAAAAAAAAAAGAAAAAAAAAGAAAAAAGGAACCATCACACTGTTTAGAAAATACTGTCAAAGTTTTGTTGCCTAGGTCTTGACGCAGCTTGAATAAGTTGTGAGTGAAGCTCTTTCGGTTGAAAGAGACGAGGATGGCCCAACAGTCAGAAGTGTCAACTGAAAGGTTTCCCGACAAGTGGGAAAATGTCCCTGAAGGCAATTTATAAGATATTAATCAATGGAAAATAGTATGAGATGAAATACTTCCAAAGAAGCATCTTAAGATCCATTAGCTGGTTTGACTCGCCATTGGTTTTCCATATCCAACCTGCCTCTGATACATTAACACAACCACCGAATCGATCCAAGACTCACTGCCCAGGTTCATGAGTCGCACTTCTCAAGCACATTAAAGAAGCAAGGCCAAGCCCAGAAGCCCACCAGCACCGACAACCCAAGTAAACAGTCCTGAGAAGGAACCCATTGCGACCATGTTCGCATCTGATGTCCCCGTACTATCTGTACCTCCTGTGCTCGAGGTACCATCCGCAGACGACGTCGCCGTGGCGGTCGTGCTGGCCGAACCGGACGAAAAGACGGCAGCGCCGTTCCCACCGGGGTACGCGCCCCCCGCGAGCGCGACAAAGGTCCCCGGGACCTCTGGCTCGCGGCTCACGTACCAGAACTCGCCGGCCGCGGGCCGGTCGAGCCCGGCCTCGGAGATGAAGCGGTCGAGGCTGAACATGGAGCGGTTCTGGTCGCTGAAGCCACTGAACGAGTCCGGGATGGCGAAGTTGTCGGGCTGCGCGAAGGCGTAGATGATGTAGCGGTGCGCGCTGGAGTTGGTGGGGGGCATGGGCGGGCGGTACGGCACCAGGGCTGGCGTGCTGTTTGTGAGGGCGCGCTGGCCGGTCAGAGGCGCCTGCGCCTCGGTGCCTTGGGTTACGTTTGCGGCTAGCCAGTGCAGGATGAAGCGCCTCGTGGGATTATCTGGCGAGGGCGCATCCGGGTCGACCATGAGGATGACATAGTTCCCATTGTAGTCCGCGATGGACTGGTATGCGGCCGGGTTTACGGCTAGAGCTGGCTGTTGGCTTGTGACTGTGGAAGCGTGTCAGTGACATGAAAACATGACGGATTCTGTCGCGGCCGTCGAGCTTACTGTTTCCTCCAAACATTTGACCCTCCTGGACCACTGTAGTATTCCCATCAAAGGTGAAAGCAACGCTGAGTTCGGTGTGGTTACCGCTATCCACAAACCCAAACTCTGGAGGCGGGATCGCCAGGCCAGGGCATGCCGCGAGGGCTAGAGCAGCGAGTGTGTAAGATGTGATCATCATCGTGACCTAGATTTACTTTGTTGTTTCTGTTGTTCAGAAACCATCAACTTCAACCGCGGGCTCAAGTGAGCGGCGACGGAGGCACGGCTTTTTATTGAGTGCGACATGTAGGTATTGCCAAGAGATCGGCAGCCTTCATCCCGTCATGCACAGCAGCAGGGGATCGCGCTACCGTCGCAAGAAACATGACCTGTATCAGCCGAGAGCGATCCCGTTCTTGTGATGGCCTATCAGCACACCTCTTCCCGTCCCCAGCTTTTTCATCGAGTGCCAGTGGGCACAGCGGGTTTGGTCTGATATATGGGCGGCAGAAACGATGTCATTGGGGGCGACCCGACGCACTTGGGTCGGAGGCCCGGAGCTGCCCGCAAGCAACGTCTTCCGCCTTGGCTGAGGCGCGAAGGGGACGGCGAGCTGCCGGCGATGAAACATTGCGTTACGCAACCTGCCATTTAAGTTCGCTGTCATTTTTTTGACAGAAGCATCCCCAGGCCTTTCATATTTGCCTTTTAAACACGTGATCTACTCACCTAACCCTAAATTTATTTTTCGAAGGGTGGGGGGTGTGGCCCTTTTTATCAATTCTGAAAGGAAGGGAACCATCAAAAACGATTGTGGAGCAGGTGCAGCAGTTGTCTCAGTGGTCGGTTCCCTCCTGAATTGGCTTTGTTCACCTTTTTCTACATCTGCCCACCCGGTCAGCCTATTCGTCTTGGGTGAATCAAATGACGAGAAGCGGTTCAAGCCACTCCTGCTCCGCCCCCAATGATGCATCGTAGGGGAGTCAGCACTTACAGCGACTAATGCAGGCACACCCTCCCAGATCTGTTAGGATGTTCAGCTGTGGGCGCCCTAGCCCCAGTAAACGGAGCGATAAGCCCAGCAATAAACCCAGTGAGGTTCTCGGTGTGCGTCTGCTAAGCCCCAATGTAACTACCGAAAAATGCCTGCGCCTGCAATCCTGCCGGGCGTGGGAACGCGCAGTCGCAGCCCAGAGACGATCAGGTTTTCGCAGTCGCCAGCTAGCTGAGGAGTTGTGTTTAGCTGACACCGTCTGCGACTCGATTGTTTCGTTTCAAGTCCAATGCGATATCCCAAGATCGCGTCGAAGATTGCTGCGAATCGTCGTCAGAAACTCAAGCATCATTTCGTTGACCTCGTTGTTGTTGTTATTGTGCCCTGTGAACTCGAAGCTGGGCGGCTTTAAAACGGGCGGATTTCCGACATGGATCCGCTATCAATCACCACTTCTGCGATCACCCTGATCCAGGCCGCTGGCTCCGTAAGTCCTCCCGGAACAATCTGCAGCTTACCACCCATGAATAAAAGACTAGGCATACTCAGTCCTGGATGTCATAGTCCTACGGGTTGGATGTCATGGCTAGGCATGATTGCTCACCAATTACTAGATCACAAGTTCACTATGCGGCTTTATCAACCAGTGCCGCGGAGCCGAGACCCGTATCACGGGCCTCTGCGAAGAGCTAGAAAGCCTGACCTCGGGCCTCGAGGCCATAGGCCGCACGCTCAAGGGGCGCAACGCACTTGACCTGGCACCGGTGGAGGACGACCTGTGGAAGCAGTGCGAGCTGGCCCTTGTCGACTGCCACGTCACCTTGAACTCGCTGGGGGTCCTGGTACAGAAGATCAAGGAGACGGTCCGACCAAAAGCATGGGCGTGGAGGGTCAAGGCCGTGGTGAACCTGAACGTGTACGGCGGTGACCTCGCGGCTTTCAGGGACAAAGTGCACAAGTCGAACTGGGCGCTCCAGACCATGCTCCAGACCATCAACGTCTCCCTGTCGCTGAGGAATCATGCCTCGCAGGAAGCCATCCTGATCGAGCTAGACCACCTCAAGGCATCCATAGAGGCGTCCCTGATAGCATCCATCCGCCCCGTAGGGGGCTTCACCCACCGGCCCGCTGACCACTCGGACACGCGCGTGGCTCGGAATCTCAGGAACCTGGCCCAGGCAGCCAGGAACTTCCACGGCGCCGCCAGCTCGACGGCTAGTACCATCCGCGACGGCTCCCGCGGCGGGGCGCCGTGGCAGGCCTACCCGGGAGCAGACATTGACGTGAGCCTGATGGGCGATCTGCCCTCTTTCAGGAGGGAGCGCGTCGAGGAATACGTCCGCGAGGGGCGCCGCCATCGCAGATCGCGATCTTTGGGCCTGACAAGCCCAAGCTTTTCGCCCTCGGGAGAGCATACACCTCGGCTGCGGAGGGCGTCGCGGTCACCTCGCCGCTCGGCGGCCATACACAGCCCCCGGACACTGTCCTTCTCTGGAACAGCGGAAGCCGTCACGGTTCCAGCATCAGTGACTGTAGCCACTGTCGAGGACGATGAAGACGAAGACGACGAAATCGAGCGGCTCTTTTTGGACGGTCTTGAGGAGCTGGCCAAAGATCGCATCAAGGAGCGCGATTTCGACAAGGCAATCGAGTTCCTGCAGGAGGCTATGAAGCGCGAGGTCGGTAGCAAGTCTGACAATGAGGGCTTCTGCAACCTCCAGGTCCAACTCGCGCTATGCTACCTCCTGCAGCGACGGTGGGAGATGGCAGAGCCCATCATCACTGGCCTGGCGAAGAACAAGGCAGCCATGGATGTTGTCGTCTGCAACCTGCTTCACTCCATGGCTCTGGTCCACCTGTCGCTCTACCTTTTCGACAAAGCCCTGGCCGTCTGTCGGGAGGCACTGCTCGCCAAGAAGAAGCTGCTGAAGAGGGAGAAGATCCACGCCGAGGACTACGCCCAGACACAGGGCCTGCTTGTCATGATTTACGAGATGAAGGGCGACTGGATGCACGCCGAGGTCTACCAGTCACAGATACCGGCCTGCTTCAACTACAAGCACCCTAAAAATGAGGTGGAGTTCCTCATTGCTCACCCAAGCTTACTATCTACCATCCTCGGCGACAATCTCCCCGACTTTTCTGTTCCTCAGCCGAAAGTCACGCCAGGCCTATACGAGCTGTATGGATCAGGACCAGATGATTCTCCCGCGTCTGAGCCTGCGCCGCCGCTCAGGAGAAATCATACCTACAACGGCGCGTCGCCGCTGAAGGTCAAGTTCACGCAGCAGCTAAGGTACGAGGCCGACACGAGCAAGATAGTTTATGTGCCGGAATCCGCATCGACTGTAGACACTTCTCCGGTGCCTAGCTCTGAACCAAGCTCCAGCGAAGACGCAGACGATGAAGCATCCCCAATAACATCACCGGAGCCAGAGTCCCCAGTCCGGCGGCGACTCTCCCGCATGCTGGGTGGGGCAAAAGCCCAAGCACTGCAGCCCGCAAAGATGTCGGCACCGCCACCAGACGAGAGTACCGACGTTTCGGTACAGACGTCAACCAAACCTGCCCCAAAACAACGCTGGGTCAACGCGATGCGTGGATTCAAGAAGCCCAGAAACCTGCTGCGAAAGGCATCCCACGACGATGTGTCCTCAGATAGCGCACTGGGAGGCCTGGGGGGCAAATCAAAAGAGTTCCAGCTGCTGTACATGGGGCGCATGACGCCCGAAAACGCCGATCAGATGAAGGACCCCACGTACCGGCGCAAGTACTGGTCACCAGAAAGCATTGGGCGGTGTGACACCAACACCCAGGAGACGGATATTGTCAGTGACGATGAGTCAAGTGACGGGGAGGGAAAGTGCACGACGACAATGCCCAAGGACAATGCTGAAGACGGAAATTTTACGTTCAAGAATGGTGTGCCATATGTTGACGTGAAAGGACTCAGGCGTCCCCGTCCACAGCTGGAGGACGTGCAGGAGCAAGAAGAGCACGACGAGGACGAAAACACAGCGCCGGAGACCACAAAACCACAAACCATCGTGGAACTATCTGCTGATAGTGCCGAACACTTCGAGCCGCCGATGCTCTTCGACCCATATCTTTGCCGCACCGACGTTGAGGTCAAGGAATATTGGGACACTGCTATGCGCGCAAGACCAAGTGGAGTCAAGGCATACAACTCGCAACATGAGAGCCTGTTCCCGGCTGAAATGGACATCAGTGTAAATGAAGCCCGGGTGTTGTTGAAGATGGAAGAACAGCCCCTTGCTCTCACCAGCCCGAAGACGACCATCGCAGCCACGAGCGCTCCCGAAAAGCACAGCCCCGGCAGGAAAAGGTGCAACCGCATCGTCACCCACCCAGTGGACCCGCTCTTGCAGTCGATTTCCTCCGTGCTAGCCTCACTCAGTGAGATCTCCGATGCCGAAGGCCGGCATGCCGTGAAGCTCGACCTCGAGATCATGGCGCTGCAGTTCAAGACGCGCTTCCGCGACGGGCTGGTGAACCAAGACCTACAGAGGGCTATTGCCTCCCTCGAGGACGATGCCGTCCGACTTCCTCGAAATGAGACCGATGATTCTGGGTACGAGTCCATGGGAAGCGACAAGGAGAAGAAGGCGGAAGAGGTGAAGCCTAAGCCGACCGCAAAAAGGGCTGCGGCTCCCAAGGTCAAGTCGCCTTTTGCAGACTACACCCGAGCTCTGCAGAAATGCACCGAAAAGCCCAAAATGCGATCCCATGTAGCCACTGAGCCATGCAAGTCGCCCGCTCAACCATCACGGCCATCACGGGATGAGAAATCGCACCAGCGGCAGAAAAGTAAAGAAGAGCGGCTGCCACTCAGAAAGAGGTTCTCATTTGAGGAGGGGGATGACGAAGTGGTAGATCCCAGCCACGCAGTCGCAGCACTCCAGGCTCTCGTCGAATCGGGAGAAGCCGACGCAATACGGTCCGCAATCGTGCCGAGCGTTCATACCCGCTTTGGTCTTCCTCAAGGATTGCAGAGGAGATCCTCTGTTGACGGGTCAGAGGTGAAAGTCAAGGCAGCAGAAAGCCCTCACGCTCCGGCGAAGCACGATCAGCTGCAGTCAGCTGTAGAAGAAGAGGTATAATTACGTCCGGAGGAGAATGCCGTCAGTGGAGAGGCGACGATGCAGCCATCGCGTGACCTGGGCCAGCATCAAGTCGGTCCAGTCGCAGTGGCATAATTTGTGATACAGTTTCATGGAACAAATCAGAATTTGATAGCAAGCTGGCCTTGCTTTACGTGGAATTTGACTCATTGTACGAGATTTCAAGCCCTAGTCAGATGAATGAAGTGGGATCAGTCCAATAATATACAAAGGAGGTTTGGCATGGGGAGCGAGTACTATCGATAATCTTTATGACTGGAAGGGTCAGTTGCAGCTACAGGGGTAAATTGCAGCCAGACGGGCCCAGATGGCTATCCTAGAGGACCAGAAGCAGATACGCTGCACTTTGAAGTACGGGAGGCACTTTATTTGCCTGATATTTTGCTGGAAACTATACACGAGATAACTTAATAAGAATATATACGTATCTAGTTAGTCTTGAGATATCGGATCACCCAGCAATGAATTTGTAGCCTTGGTTGAGTGAAGTTCAGGTCTATGGTCTGAATAAACCCTTGGGGAACACTCAACCGGATAAGGTCATTCCCGACCCAGTTCAATGCGAGATCAATGTGACAAATGGTCCACTTCAAGTATGGCTTATATCCCGCGTTCGCTCCATGTACTTTGATTTTATAAAATGTAATGAATACAACAATGCTTTCCCCCAAATCAAACATCCACCACTATTTCAGCATCAGAAAAAGCCCACAGAGTGCTTCACAATATGCCTATAATATCAGTCACCAGGCTACTTTAAATAACAGCACGCTTTCCTACTTCCTCTAGACTCTTTTATCCTATAATATTAAATAAAGCCACCTTTGTGTTTAATGTCTTTATAAATTAATTATGAATATTCATAGCTAATAAGGAGTCCACCCTATATATATAAAGGGGTTATTTTGTATTATTATCTTCCTAGGAGATTAAGGTACCTATAGAAAGTTTATGTTTCAACGCCTTAATGATAATGTTTTTAGCCTAGGTAATTAAAGATATGCGATTAAGCTCCTCGGCCTAATTACGATCCAACCTAGTGAGGCCACCCTTAGCGCCGCCGTTACTGTCCTTTTTAGGGTCCCTTAATAAGCCCTTGAAAATTAAGCGGTCTACCAGCCCTTTGCCCTTGAATTACGCCGGCGTTATCAAGCTAATAACAACTTGTAAGAGCCTCGGTGGTTAGAGACTATTAGGGTTGCAATAATAGTCCAGAAGCGTAAAGAACTTAGTCTTAAGTAAAGGAGCTAAATTAACAATAGCCTCCTTTCCTTAAGTTAAATTTACATTCTTAGCCAAAATATCTATATCACCTATCCAACTTAAATCTATAGATAGGGCTCTTTCTCTAAGTACTAACTAATATATTGCCAGGCCATCCTGATAGGTATTCCCGGCTGCATAGTTCAACTGGCTTATAGATCCAACAATTCCGGCGGCAGAAGATAGTATGATGAAGAAGGATAGATTTCGAGCTTGAAACAAGCGAGACTCCATATTCCCTCTGCCTCTGGCCCTCTGGTGTTTCTTTAATATGTCCTTATAGAATAGGCAAATTGCCAGATGCATATGAGCCCTTAGGTTGATGGGTATGGTCGGCTGTTGGCGCATTCAACCAACTAAATGGAGGCTTTTTAATGGTGTTGGGTTTCTTGGTCGACAACGGCAAGCTTCTTCCGCACTTTTCGCACTTTTTCTTGTTCGTCATGTTGTTATATTTGCAGAGATAACTCAGACACTGCATGTCTCTTCGTTAAGTGAATTTAGGAGCGTATTGTGGATAGTGACTAATATGAATGGCGACCGTTGCAAGATTTAGGTTTCTGAAGGTACTAAATGTGTGAAGGCCGCCGGAATGCAGAGTGATTAAGAGATGCTTGCCCTAGAAATAGACCCTTGAAAACAAAGAGATAATACCTGTCAAACGCCACAATATATATAAGTCTTGGAAAGGAAAAGGAAAGAAAACTGAGACAAAGGGAATGGATTCATAGCTTACAAAGAATACATTATCTCAAACTAATACAATGCAAACTAGAGGTCTTGAAACGCCTGCTCCACATACGACAGCTTCTCCTGGTACGACTCGAAAAGCTGCTTGCGAAAGGCCATGCCCGCGAGCGCCTGAACCTGATGCGCTTCGAGTTTCACTTGGACGACGAACTTAGGCGATGACGAACGTTGGCCATATGGGGGGGGGGGGGGGGTGACATATGATGTTTCGGCCTTGACAGCTCTCTTTTGCTTGCCACCGCCTCGGTCTTCTGTGCCGATGCTTGACTCCCCCGAGGTGCATAAATGCAAGCGTAACGACTGATTTGGACTTATAGGGCGTCTGACCACCATCGCCCTCGCGATAGGTTTGATGATGCGACGGATGAATGGATCGACTTTGCAGGCCAGCAAATGCAGGACCTAGTACGGGGATGTGCGACCTCCTACTGGGGTGAGGTCCCATCTCTTCGGCGGCAGGCAGCGGTAGAAACCTTGAAGCTGATATCGTCCTGAGACTGCTGGTCTCAAAATGCGAGGTCAGATGCTGATGAGACTCAGGATTATAAGGTTCCCACAAAAGACCGCGCTAGTGACCTTCTCAGATATCACTCGCTCTACCAACCCTACACTATTCTTAAAAATAATGCACGCTGTAACATTGTCAGATTGGTTAGAAAATTAGTTTTTCGGCCCTATTATTATGGGCTGCATGTTATAATCTGTTTGTTACTCTTATTATAATGCATGTAGTAACGTTTGCAGACTAAAATAGACCTATATAAAGTCGGCAGACATGTAATTAAGGTGTATAGACTAATGAATGTTTGTGAAAAAGTATCGCTGCTAATACTACTTATACTTAAGAAAATCCTTATATCACCAGCTAGCCTTATAATTAAATACTAGGTGCGGGATTTATAATACCTAAAAAGCTATATATAGGACTTCTAACTTATATATAAATACTTAAAATAAAGTAAAATTAAAGAAAGAATAAAATTATTAAGATTTATTAAAGAAATTAAAAAGTATAAAGATTTATATTAATTAAAATAAAAGATTTATTAAATATAAATTATTATAATTATATAAGCTGCTTTAATATTATTATAATACCTTTTAAAGCTATAATTATTAATATATTATATAATATTTATTATTATTAATTTTAATATAATTACTTTATATTAATATTATATTATATATATTATTAATTAATTAAATTTATTTAATTTAATATTAAAAATAATATTTAAACTTTTAAATATATTTATTTAATATTATTATTAAATAATTTTATAATATATTTGTAATAAAACTTATAATAAAGGGGACTTTTAAGAAATTAAATAAACCCTGCATTTAAATAAATTTCTTATTAAGATTTAAAAGCCTAACTTTTATATAAAACCTTTAAATATAAATATAGTCTTAACTTAATTATATATATAATACTTATATATTTTAATATAATATAAAATATTTTACATTATTATATTTAATTTATATAATTATTATATAATAATTAAAATTAATAACTTATATAAAATATATAAATTATATTTTTAAAATTAATTTAATATTAAAAGAATTATATTTTATAAATAATATATATTATATTATATATTATAAATAAGAAGTATTTTATAATTACTTTTATATAAATTAAAATAAATCTTATAATAAATATATATATTACATATATTAATAATAATATAAATATATTATAAAATATTTAATTAAAATATAATATAAAAAGATTAAATAAATAATTATAATATATCTTAAATTTAAATTATTATATAAAATAAAACTTTATAAAAAGATTAAAAATAAATATTATTTTATATATCTTTTTTAAAAAAAGGTCTTTTTAATTCTTTTAAAAGATTTTATTATATTTTATATTTTAAATATATAAATATATTAAAGTTATATTTTAAATTTATTATATTATTTAAATATAATATTTAAAATTTATAAATCTTTTATTATATTATTTAATATAAAGAATCTTATTTCTTTTTTAATATTTATTTAAAACTATATATAATTATATAAAACTTTTATTATTAATATATAGCTTTTAAATATTAATATAAGTATTTATCTTATTTTATTTAAAGTTAAAATAAGTAAGAAATAAGGGGTTGAATTTATGGAGTTTGGAAGCTTATTTTTAATAAGATTTATATTAAAGGATAAGCATTTAAATGCCGGGAGCATTTAGCTTCCTAAAAGTCCCCTTTAAATACTTTAAATATTAAGATTTATAAATTAAAATTAACTTTTTTTATTAATTAACTTTAAATTAAAATATTAAAATAATATTAAAATAAATATTAAAAATATAAAGATTTTATTAAAATAATAATATTAAAATTCTTTTTATTTTAAAATTAATTAATAATAAATAATATTTTTTATTTATAAATATTAATATCTTTAATATTTATTTATTATAATATTATTATATTAAACTTTATATTAAATTCATATTTTTATTTTAAACTTTTAAATAATATTATTTTTATTTTTATATTATTAATATTTATTTAAATATAAATAATTCTTTTTTATATTAATAAAAAATAATTAATTTTAAAATTATTAATTTAATTATTATATATATTAATTATATATTCTTTTAATATATATATTTATTAATTTAAATAAATATTATTTATATTAAATTTATATTTAATTATATTTAAATACTTTATAATTATTATATATATATATATATATATAATTTATAATAAAAATTAAAAGAATTAAAAATTTAAAAAAACCTTTATTTATTTTATTTATTATTATATAAATTAATATATTTTTAATTAATGTTATTTAATATTTATTTTAATAAATATATTTTAATTTATTAATAATTTTATTAAAGTTATTATAAATAATAAAACTTAAATTTTAAATATTAAATTTAAATTATTAAAAGCTTAATAATTATAAAAAAAGTTATTTTATTAATTAATAATTAAAATTATTAAAATTATTAGAATTATATTATTATTATTATTATTATTTTTATTATTATTATTATTATTATTATTATTATTATTATTATTATTATTATTATTATTATTATTATTATTATTATTATTATTATTATTATTATTATAATTATTATTATTATTATTATTATTATTATTATTATTATTATTATTATTATTATTATTATTATTATTATTATTATTATTTATTAAGCTAAGTTAAGGTTGGAATTATTTTTAAAGCGCCTTTTTAAATAATGGCTTATTTAATGTTCATAATAATAAGAAAACTTTAAACCAAGGAAGAAAACTAACTTAAGCTGTTAGGCAGACATTTAAGTCAGACACTTAAGGGAAGTGACCTTTTATTTGCGACTGCTTAATCTTATGGTGGCACTAGTGACCTGTACAACACCCCATACCTATAAGTCTTCGGCTTCTGCTGTGGATTGAGGCTTAGCATCTCAAAGCTTCTGTGCTCGTGTCTTCCAGAGAGTCTTTAATTGGACTAGCGCGATCATCTGGCCGTAAAAGTCGTAAATCATCTTGTCCCTTCCGAAAATGTAACCCGCAAAAGTTTAATGTCATGCATCACACTAGCTATACTTTTGGGTCCTTTCCCGACTTTGCACTTTTGAAGTGTGTTCTTTACCACTCCTGTACCGCCTTTGATATCCAAGTATCTTCATCACTACAAAGCTTGTTCACTATCTGGGTTCTGTTCTTTGTCATCTAAGGACGTCACCATTACAGAGACCCATCTGTGCAAGATCGAAAGCATCGGCTGAAATGAAAGAATCCTGTTGCTGTTTCCGGAAAGTGCAGATCTATTACAATATTCTTTATTCACAGTAGAAGCATAAATTATCCTGAATCACAGGTACTAATCACCTCTTGCTATTTCTATTATATTAATAGAGCTGCCAATGCACAGTCTTATTTTCAACATTATAGCTACTGCAAAACTATATCTCATACCTAATTTCACAAACAAGATGGCGGCTGAAGAACCATGCACTGCCTGTAGTTGGACGCCAGAGAGGCAGAGATGCTGCCTTTACAAAAGCCACGTTTGTCTATTCTACGGGGTAAGCACGCGCGGCGTGTGGTCCTTAGGCTCGCAGTATATCCTTAAAGACCGAGAGAGTCACCCGCCAGATTACGAAACGCAAAATACCCAATTTCTCCGAATTAATACTTCAATTCCAGTTCCTTTGACTGTACTAGAATGGGATGAGCCGGATAATAGCTCTTTACGGATTATAAAGCGAATTGATGGAATCACTCTTGATAAAGCCTGGCCTAACTTGTCGGAAGCCGAAAAACATAATATTGCTAAGCAGACGTGCAATTATTTAAGCCAGCTTCGCAGCCTTCATAGCGATCAAATTGAGAGTCTTGGTCATAAACCACTTTATGATTCATTCCTATTTTCAGGCGGCGATAACACTCCATATGGTCCCCTTAAGTCAGATGATGAGCTTTGGGATAAAATGGCGGGGAATATCAAACATCTTCCTAATCAGGTACAGACAATTCTACGTCAAAACATGCCGCCTGCTACACCATATACTTTTACACATGGAGACCTTTCACAAGTCAATATCATAGTGAAAGATAATAACGTAGCGGGTATTATTGATTGGGAGCGCAGTGGTTATCTTCCGAGATGGTGGGAGTTCGTAAAGACTTTGAAGGATGAAGGGGAGGATGATGCGGAGTGGAAGGCTTTACTGAGGGAATATATGGAGTACCATGGAGACGGAGCAAGGTTTTGGCTGGCCTGCAACGACCTGCGCGAGTATCCAAACCTGAGTGAAACCGGGAAGGAGACTCTAGCCGCGATAGAGGCTGAAGCGGGATTGAACGGAGCAGAGCTGGAAATGGAGTAGAACATTTATTTATTTCTTAGTTACATCGCAACCTGTTTCTTAGAGAACAGAGAGCCACAGAGCTTCTTCAGTCTGTTTGCCCGGCCCCGAAAATGCTATTCTTTTTTGATAGCTGATAGAATACTTTCCAAGTCTGTTGTTCCGATACTATAGAAGTAAAATCCGGTCAATACGTTAGTGTTCGGAATCCGCCAAGGGATCAGTTACTTGCAAGATCGCGCCGCCTTCGGAACGTTCTGTTTTACAAAGCGATGGGAAAGCCGGCTTCTCCATGAAGCAGCTCTCTTTCTCCAGCATGAAGACGAGGGATGTCAACTGGTGGCTATTAAAATGCGTCAGTCATGTTGAAGATATTTCGAAGCACGTGTCTTACACCATGAGTACTGTGCGAAGCCGAGGGCTTGGTGTCGCTACCAGATGTGTCACTCGGCCCCCATTCGCTGCAAGTGCCGCTGACTCAAATATCCGGAGGAGGTTACTACTTCTTGCCTCATCTTTCAATTGGTCCTGCGAAGGTACGTCCCCGTCAATGTCCATAATGAGGTCCTCCATCCTCGGCATATTTGCCCCGGGCCGAAGCAGGTAACGGGGGTTGTCATATTCGACATCAGGTAGACGTTCAGCCGCGAACGGATGCCGGAGAAAGATATCAGCATCCGAAAGAAGCTTACCAATTGTTTCTTTGTCAATTCTGAAGCCGTGGACAGCAGTTCGAAGGCGGTACTTTTCCACCAAGGTTGTAGAGCTGTGGTCTTTTTTACTTCGCCCTCAATGGTTGCTTCACCTCCTTCATCTCTGGAATGAGAAGCGCAGCGTCGAGTTTTATGGGGGGTTGATCAAGTATTTTCATGAGCTGCGGATTGTGCAAAATACCAGCGTGTGTACCTGAAGCCTGAGCCCGAAGAACAAGATAAGTTCCAAATGGTTTGAGGTCGACAGGAATACAACAGGTCCCACCCTCCTACGTAAACGATGACATGGGAGTTGCTATCACCTTTTGAGCTGTCAGAAAGATCGCCAAGTGGTAGAAAACAATGACCCACACCTCCGAAGCAAGTATCGCAACTTTTGCGCACATCCATAGATTCTTTTGGGAATGAAGCGGCCAGGCTCTGCAGAGGCGGTTCGTACACTTGGGGTCGACGAATTGGTATCGACTCCACATTTCTCCATCCATCGATCCCAGAGGGAGAGTCATGATCGGCAACGAGAGCCCCCCTCTCGCCCACTGGCCTGTCGTTTATCCAAGTATGGCCACCGACATCGTCAGTGATCAAATCACCGTATTGATCTGCGTTACGAGCCCCATCGAGGACATGTGTCGCGACATGGCTTTCGGAGCCTTGGCACGGATTCTGTGAGAAGTCTCTGCAGCATAGGTCGGTTTCAGGTTCGGGATTGACATCCATTGCGGCAGTTGCAAGTTCGTCACCGAGGTTGGTTTCATAGTCAGGGTCACCGGTAGTAAAAGCCGCAGACGGTCCATCGTAGCCCATATTGAAACCAGTATCTGTGCTGAACGACATTCCATGGGCATCCTGGCTGCTCCAAAATGTGTCCAGCTGGTTGTTGGAGAAGTTTTCGCCGGTAGGTTGGGAAATGGAAAGTCTAGCTCATGAGTTTGGAACCACCGGTCTTCGTTACTGTTGGAGGGCTGCGTGCGGAACTTCTTGATCTCCCAATCTTCTTCCCCCTCGAATGGAGAGGGCCTAGGTCGCTTGCTTCCTGTAGGAACCTGAAGCCTTTGTTCCAAGTATCCTTGGTCCATCGCGGGCCGAGGTTACTAGAGGTATACAGAAGAGTGCTGGGACAGATTCGGATGGTGTCAAACCCGTCAGACGGGTAGAGGTTAGTTCGCAAACCTGCAGGCTGCCAGATCGCAGCCTCAGGCATCCATGCCGAGGGTCACACAAAGAAGTACTGGACCCTGTGGCGTCAGCTGAAGGCTTTGCATGCAGTTTGTGACGGTTTGGTGCTTATTTAAAACAAGCAGGGCTTATGGTTTCATTAAAATCTCCCCGCACCACATCTGGGCCACCGCCCGGGCGTCGCCTACACAGCTACCACTATTTCGACGGCGATTACGACCCGACCACGATACATGAGCCCTCTTATTTTAGTGTATCTCATTTAATCGACTCTTTGACTTCTTCTGATACCACTGCGGCTTCGATTCGTGCGCTCCGGATGTGCCTCGACATTGGCAGAAGCCTCGTTTGGCTCGAGTTGGACCCCCCCCCCCCAACCCTTGTAACCTTCCTGTGTGCCTCAATTTGGGCTTCCAGTTGTCGTATCTTATGTGAGTACATCTTCGAATTGAAACCCCTCTGCTCATTACTCTTGAGGTCTTCCAAAAATGGGTGTCCTTGTCTGCGGCCGAGTGTTTGTCACGACCATAACAAGCCACCAAGCCTCTCACCTCTTGAGATCGCTTAGGCGTTGCAAAAGTGGCTTCCCAAGTCCAGAGAAATCACTGCTCTTAACAAGATTGGTTAGACCTTAACCACGAACGGCTCGATGACCTTTGGTCCCAGTGGCAAGACCTATTGACTCGAGCTGTAAACTCATCAAGCTTTGAAAGACAGTGCCACCGATTCCCACCCCGATTGCCATCCCGAACTACTAGTAGCATATAAGTGCATAGCGCCTTACATATTTTTACCTAATCATCATCTAGAAATTGAGAAAGATATTACAAAACTCTTTAAACATGTACTACTCAGAACCTATGAGGCTATTAATGCAGCATGGCAAACATAGGCACTCACGAAAGCAGTCGCACGGACCGCGTCACAAGTGTTACGGCCGAGAAGGACGCAGTTAATGTCGTCTATTTTAGCAAGTAAGCAATGATCACCTGAAAGCCAAGCTCTTATATTTATATCGGGCATACTCACCTGGCCTTGCGCTGCGCGCAATGCGGCCGTAGCCTTCCTCTGTCATGAAGGATTTGTGTCCGTACAGACACTCCAAAGTGCAACAACGATTTCAAATGTCGAGATACCATCCTCTTAGCCCGGGGTTCAGAGCTTCTCTGCCGAAAAGAGGAACGCCGTAGGCTTGCGCCTTCGGTCGTCCATACTTGGGTACATTGGGGCCTGGGGAAGCGCTCTCCAAATCCGTTGTGTCGCAAAGTAGCGGTATAGGCACTTAGAAAGCTCTCCCCGGCAACGTATGAGGCGTCGGAGAGGTCTTCAGGCTACCAAGAGCGAATGATCTCAAAATTCTTCGCGCAATCCTGTCTTTGCACCACTGCTTCATTGATAGTAAACACTCGCGCACACCGTATGCCCTTCACTTCCAGAATCTTGAGATCAATACTCTCGAGGTGTACCGGGAGTCGACTGACGCAAAATGCCTTAGTAACCTATTATAATTCCTGTCAGCGCCTGTCTTTGACTAGTCCGGAGCCCAAAAAGGCCCGCAGAACCTCCTCTGCGCAGCTCGCATCCAGACAACTCCCATCGTCGGACCGCAGTAGCGTGGGACAGGAAGGCAGATCTGTACACCTCTGCAACTGGCTATCCATTGTCAGGCCGAATACTTGAAGTAAATCTGGAGCGTGGCATGCCAAGAAGCCTGTAGGCTCTGTCTCTGGGGTCCAGACATTGTTACAATCTACAATAGTCGAAGCAACAGGGAAAGTGGTCTTGTTTTTAATCTGTATATATATGCCTTTTAAGCAGTATGCATTAATCCCTTTATAAAGTGATAAAAGCTTAAATACTTAGCATTGAAAAAAAATATAATACTAATAAGAATAGATTTTAAATATAATTATCTATAGCTTATGGCTAAGCAAATAATAATAGCCTTATAATAGCTGCATAAATAAGGTTAATGAGAATTGCTTTTAGCGGCGTTATAAATTAAAAAGTTAAGCGATTAATTATATAATAAAGATTAGAATAATCTTTATAAAATAAATCCTATAAATATAATCTTAATTAAAAACTTAATCTCTTTCTACTTATATTAATATATATTTTATAAACTCTTAAGAAGACCCTTATTAAATAAGCTATTATTATAGCTAATATTCAACCCTAAAGCTATTAACTTTAATAGAAGTTAAAATGGTAGATAATTTTCTTAATAATTATCTACAACCATTCTATGAAGCCATCGCAAAACTCTCCGAGAAGATTGAACACAATATTTATAATAAAATAATTAATACAAATGAGTATAATGATAGCAACTGGGAAAGAGTTGTGTCTCTAGGGTTTTGAATGGCTCCCCATGTACCTGCCACAACAATGAGTACAGCGGTTCCCTTCCATGTAAAGACTCGTGACGCGCTTCGGAAAAGCTATAGGGGGAATATTTCATGTTCGGCTTCCATGAAAGCGAGGCAATTGGTAGGCTGGAGCTCATGGACAACTAAGAGACGTCTAAAATCGTCGCAGGTGAAAAGACGCTACAACGCCCGTTGTGTCGTTGAGTCATACGGAAGATGTGTTTCGAAACGCAAACCATGAATTTACTCCTCCTGCAGTGAAACGGGATGTTCTTGATGGACGCATTCCAGCACTCGAGGGGAGTGTGGTTCATGGCGATCTTTTCCACTACACACAAGACTCGCATCAAACCACCCTCGGATGCCACGATGACAAATCTCCTCCTAATCAACATAAACGCCAAGTCAAATGACTGCACTTATGGACGCCAGGGAGTACTTGACTTATATTATAGTTATCGTGGAACCCCGCAGATGTGCAGGTGTGTAACCACAGCCAGGCGACCTCATTCGACAGAACAGGTGCCGAGTCTGACACGACATTGAATAGCGACGCTGACTGCAGGTGCCCAACTCCGGGTCAGGTATTCCCGTGACTAAGGCCGGGGGGAAACAATTGAACATAAATATTCCTTTTCAAGAACCCATCATCCCAAATGGATTTCTATCATTGCAAAGAACCGTGCCGTCACAAGATCGAAGTAAAGAAAGTACCAGCATGGCGACCTTTTTGTTGAACTCTTCTGCTATCCAGTCAGCACTCCCCAAGGCCGTGCTGGCACTTGGATTTGTTGCTCTGTCGCTTGTTGGTTGGCGTATAATCTACTGCCTGTTCTGGCACCCACTGCGTCACTTCCCAGGTCCCTGGTATTCCGCATGCTCGTCTCTGCCGTTGGGCATGGCCTCCATCACGTCAAAGGAGCCTGACTGGCTCATGTCGCTTGTGCGCAAATACGGAAGTACGTCCAGAGCCCCCTGGTTGTTATTGAGATCCGAACTGTGAAGAAATAAGACCGCCTTGCCTAGAAGTAGTGTCACTGACTTGGGACTGCCCCGAATTAGAGGACGGCAGGCCCATTCGCATCACACCAACCCTCCTGTTCTTCTACAAGGCCTCAGCGCTCAATGAGATCTACTGGAATTCCAAGTGTAACACCAAATCTTCCATGTACGGGCACGATGCCCTGGGGCCCAGATCAATTTTCCAAGTCACGGACAGCCAAGAGCACAAAGAGCTGCGCAAAGCCGTCGGCGGGGCGCCATGGGGTGTGGGCTTGATCAAGAAGAACTGGGAGTCACGGGTGGACAATCTCATCCGGATGTTCCTCTCCAACCAAAAGAAGCCAATTGAAACTGGCGAACCGGTCATCCTAAGCGACAAGGTCGCCGAGTTCGCCGCCGACGTGCTCACGACCGTCGTGTTCACCAAGCCCTGGGGCTTCCTCGCCAACGACCGCGACGAACGCGGCCTCATCCGCGCCTGGCGAGACGGGCTCGCCCTCTTCGGGCTCTCGCAGCGCTGGCGCTTCCTCCGCGAGGTGATCCTGCCCTCGCCGCTGGGGCCCCACGTGCTCCCCCGCGAGTCGGACGAGACAGGCAACGGCTGGCTCGTCACGCAGGCCAACCGCGAGATCGCCGAGCGCGAGCGCCGCATGGAGATGGGGGAGCCCCGGCCAGACCCGCCGGACATGCTGCAGCTGACGCTCGAGGCGACGGTCGGCGGCAGCGGCGAGGACTACGGGTCGGCGCGGCCGCTCACGCCGACGCAGAAGACGGCGCACATGACGCTGCTGATCCAGGCGGGCGTCGACACGACGGGCAGCGGGCTGGGCGCCACGCTCCGGCTGCTCCTCATGCACCCGCATGCCTTGGAGCGGGTGCGGGCCGAGATCGCGGAGGCGGACGCGAAGGGCCTGTTGAGCCCCGTCGTGCAGTACGACGAGACGCGGGCGCACCTGCCGTACATGAGTGCGTGCATACGGGAGTCGCTGCGAGTGAACCCCCCGATCCCAAACATCTTTCCGCGCCTTGCGCCGCGGGGAGGCATAGAGATCGATGGGAACTTTATCCCGGCGGGGACCGAGATGACGAGCCAGGCGTATGTTGTACAGAGGGACGCGGATGTGTTCGGTGTCGATGAGAATGAGTTCCGCCCCGAGAGATGGCTAGGTCCTGAGGATCAGGTGGCTAAGATGGACGCTGCCATGTATGTTTTCGGCATGGGCGCCAGGGTGTGCTTGGGCAAGGAGATTGCTCTGATGGAGATGCATAAGCTCGTACCTGAGATCATCCGTCGTTTTGACCTAGAAGTACTAGAGGAGGGAAGGTGGGTTGTGACTGGGGGCATTGCGTCGCACGCGCCCGGTCTCAAGGTGCTGATCAGGGCGCGGAAGTAGTTACTATCTGCTGGAGCTTTTAACGATAATTGTTGACATACACTCTATTATGTAATCAATCATTGAAGTTATAAATTATCTATTAAGTGTTTACTTTGTCAGATGTGGAGGGTGGTGACCAAACGAGCGTGGTTCTGCGGCAGCTGCTCCCACGGTTGACCAGGTCTCCGAAACTGGTAAGCGTCAAGTAGATCGGGTGGCTTGGGGGCTAAGGAGGAGGCAGTGTTTTGGGCTTGACTTTGCCCTGAAGCGGTCTCGAATGCTGCCTAAAATGTCATCAGCAGAATCCTCCTAAGAAATCCATTAGTAAGCGAAAACCATCCTCCTTTAAAGGTCGCTGTGTCCCATAAGATGGTTCTTCCGATGATTGTGTAACAAGGAACCAGGGACAGATACATCATGGCTTCCTCTAATCACTTTACAAATCTCCACGATAATAGATCGCTTGCCAATGATACCACCTCACCCTCATCTGTGAGCCTCGAGGGCACACATAAGCAAACGATCCTATCAAAAGTCTTCAACAACGGCAAACGAAACCTATTCAAATATGTCAGTGGCCTTTTGTTTCTCGGGTGAGTACACTACAAGATTTCTCTAACGCTACTTCGTTACTAAAATGGCTCTGTTCTTAGTCTCGCTGCACAATCTGCGTATTTGTATCGGCTCGAGGCCGGATTAGTCCGCATTGCCAATGACCCTTTCGATAACTGGTTTGGGCACGATGTTAGCGCCACTAGGCCCGAGGTCTGGAGCGAGGAACGCCAGTTATTTCTGCGTAACGTTTTACCGGTGCCAGTCCATTCTCATAACGATTACGAGCGCCGGATTCCTCTCTTCGAAGCACTCCGGTCCGGGTGCATAAGCGTTGAAGCCGATGTCCACTTGAAAGACAATGATCTTCTGGTCGGGCACTCTGACGCAGGCCTACACAAAGATGTTACGCTACGTTCCCTATATTTGGAGCCCCTCCAACGTATCCTGGAAGGGCAAAACGTGGCGACTAGTACTCGACGCGGCGTTTTTGACCGCGGCCCTGAGCAAACTCTAGTCCTCCTCGTGGACTTTAAAAGCGCAGGGCCGGAGGCTTTTGCGGAGATGGAGGCTCAACTAGAACCATTGCGAGACCTTGATTTCCTCACGTACTGGAACGGTACGACTCGAATCATGAGGCCTCTTACCATCGTTGCATCGGGCAACACCGATTTTGGTTCTGTGCTTGCCCTGAATGCGACCCACAGGGACATATTTTGGGATGCCAAGCTTGAAAGATTGGTCGCCGCCGATGACAACATAGATAACGAGTCGCCTACATACAAGTTCAACCAGTCGAACTCTTACTTTGCCTCGACAGAATTCAGGAACGCCATGCTCTATGCCTCCCCCAGCGGTACCGACAAATCCTCTACCCAACTTGAACAAGCAAGAGTAAGAGGCTTGTTGACACGATATTGGGATACTCCATCAGAGCCTCCAAACTTGAGGGAGGTTGTATGGAGAGTTTTGGTTGACGCTGGCGTCGGCGTTTTGAACGTGGATGATTTGGGTGCTGTGAGAGCAAGGGCCAAGGGGGTGGGAAGCCTTGGACAGGGCAACACCCATCCCATTGATTTAGTTTAGCATTCCGGGACTAGATTAGATATAGAAATGATACACCAAATTTGTGAATACAGTCACATCACTACCTACACATTCCCAACTCACACCCATTTGGGATCATGCGTACTCAACGACCCCTTGTGAGGTTTGATCCCTCCCTGGACCGGCACGTAGTCAAAGTTGCCAAACCTCTGTGTGAACACCATATCCGCAGGCCCTTTGGGAGCCTTTCCCCCTCCAAGAAAATCATACGGAAACCCCACATCGAATTCATAACCCGTCTCGATCTCCTCCACATCCTCATCCGTCAGTGCCAACCCCAACGCCTCAATGTTGCCCTTCAGATGCTCGACCTTGCGCCCTCCGACGATGGGAAACACATAGGGCGCCTTGTGCATGACATATGCCATGGCAACGCTGGTCATGGGCGCCCCAACACGCCTGCTCACCCTCTCCAACACCTCCGCCACGCCCTCCTCCCTGCCTGTCTTAACATTCATCGTCCTGCCCTCCGTCGAAACACCGGTCCCAGATCTGGGCTTGAAGTACCCGCCGCCCAGACATCCCCACGGCGCGATCGACATCTCTTGGTCTCTACACATCCCAACCACCTCCCTCTCGAGGTCCCGCGCCGCCGCGCTCCAGCGGCCCTGATAGACACTAAACGCCCTGAGGCCGTGCTGCCTCGCGTAGTCGTTGCACTTGACGACCCACCACGCGGGGGCGTCCGAGATTCCGAGGTACAGCACCTTGCGGGATTGAACTAGCGCGTTGAGGCTCTGCATTAGCTCCTCGGTTGTCGTGGCGAGATCCCAGTAGTGGACGTAGAGGAGGTCGACATAAGCCGTTCGCAGCTTGCGGAGGCTGGCTTCTACAGACAGGTGCAGGCTTTTGCTTCCGTTGCCGCCGAAGTTGCTCTGGATCTTAGTGGGTGACGAGTTCACTTTGTACCCGGAGGAGTACTTGGTGGCCAGGACGATCTCGTCCCGCACGCCGCGGGATTCGAGCCATTCGCCTATCCACTGCTCGGATTCTTCGTCCTGGTACTGATTTGCTCTGTTGCGGACATCAGCATCAAATACGGAGTATTGGATTAGCAAAAATAAAATAAAATAGCACTAGGACGAACGAGAGTTTGAGAAACGAGGGCACATGCAAAGACTCACGTATCGATGAAGTTGCCACCCTGGTCGTAGAAATAATCCAGAATCTCAAATGCAGTCTCCTTGCTGCACGCACCCAGCCGATCTTTCCACGCCTCGCCAAAGTTCATACCGCCCAGACATATAGGGCTCACGTATACGGAAGCCGTCGGCGCAAGGAGCCGGTGGCGGCCGAGGAGGGACTTTGGTGGTGGGCAGGGCGGCGCAGTCATCGTTGGACAGGCAAGCTAGTGCGGAGGATATCCTACTCGGTAACCTTCCAGAGAGATTGTCACATTTAACAATTATTTAGTTCAACCGAATGCGAACAGAATCAGCCAAGCATATATATATCAGGGCGACAGCCGGAGTAAGCTGGTAAACCCCGAACTCTACTTGCATATCACAACCCTTTTGCTACTCATCGCACGCTGGGTGACGTAACCCAAGCCACAATCTCCGACCAAACATCCTCAATCACCGCAAACTCCGCGATCAAGTAAGAATCTTGGCCTGCAAATCAATCTTGGCATGCGTACTTCGATGGGATGAGATTCGATTTGATTGTAGTGTACTGTGCCGGCCGTCAACGCGCTGTTCGCGGGGGCAGTTGAAAACCACATGCCATGCATCTGTAATCTAGAGATAAAGTGTACCACTCGATAGGGAAACTCTGATCAGACAGGAAGGGGCTGTCTAGCTATTCAACCGGCATCCATAATACAGACAACTGTTCATCAATTATCTTGCCCCAGCCGGTGTGAACTCTGGCCTCTTTCAGGCCAGAGCAACTCATCGATTTCAATCCATGACCGCACCACACATTCGACAGGGTTTGTTTTCTGTAATGTGTGCGGGTGCTAGTCTATAGGAGCCTTTGCGATATGTCCGCGCTATAATAGATTCATTCTAGACTCAAGGCTGAAGAGGAAAAGAGAAGAGTCTTCTTGGCTATCTTAAAACATTTCATGTATGGAAACGAGGAGCTTAGAGTTTCTGATGAGCCCGTCAGGAATGAGTGTGGTCCTATATTGAGCTGTTCTGTTGTAAACTATTGCTGTGGAATGCTTCATCCTTCATAGTACACAGTTTATTAGTACATTTTTACTTCAAATCATCGAAATACCTTCCAGAGATGAGACGGTAATAACAATATCATCGCTCCAACACCAACATCGCATTTCAACCCCAATAATCGAGCGGACGCCTGCCGCCCCACGCAAACGCCTTGCCCCAAGCGCCGACGTGAACCGCTGTGGCTTTGAGACAGCAGCCAGCTTGCATTTTCAACAAGCCTTGTAACGTCTGATTGGCTTTGACTCGCCGCTCACTAGTACACGCCCTCATCGAGTGTCTTACAACGTCATCACACGAAAATAAAAGCGTTGTTGGCTTGCACTATCCACCTATGTGTATTCGACGAGTCGGTAGATCAGGTACTGTGTTCTTCGGTAGCACGGTCCGAATGAAAGGCTCATCAATTTCCATTCTTAATTCGAAGCTAACTGTCACTTATCTTCTCTTCATCAAGAAGCAGCAAGACCTACATCTTTCTAAATTTCAGCATGACCATTTCCAGACTTCAAGCTGTTCCTCTTAGCCAGCCCCTCGGCAGTTGGCTGCCACGGGATCGCAGAATCATCCAAACATGGGTTGCCCAGAAAGCTCAAGCAGCGCTCACGGTTCCCGACGGGAAGTTACTCGAGGGTGGCGCACGACTCAACCCAAGTCTTGCCAAGTTCCAGAAGATTGTGGTCGAAAGTCCATATCTGCTCAAGCTTGCCAACGACATGTTCACTGAGGCCTCGAGCAAGTATCCCGAAGACCCTGTCGGAAACTGCGCCATCAAGTCGTTCAGCCAATTCGTCTCTGTGGTAGGACTCATCATTCAATCCGGCCCGGAGTTCTTCAACAAGGCAGAGCCCGAAACGGCCATGGACTACATCGGGTTCCCCATCAATGCCCTTCTCGACTGGCCCATGGGTACAGTCTCAGGATACGAGTTTTTCCTCCAGCGGAGCGTCAACGACGCTCTCAGGGAAGTGCTCTGCTCATGGGGCAAGTTCCTCGGCACTCCGGACTCCAGGGCGTGCCTGGACGGCTGGCTGTCGGATCCGGCGCAGGAGATGATCGCGGCCGCGGCAAACATCGGCGGCACGGGGTATACCTTCAAGGAGCTCTTCGCCTGCCCAGACCCCTCCGGCGCCCACCTCGGCTTCAGGTCCTGGGATGACTTCTTCGTGCGCGAGTTCCGCGACGGTGTCCGCCCTGTTGCGGCGCCCGACGATGGTGGCCCGGACCCGCTGTCCCGGGACCCGACCCTGGTCATCACCAACGCCTGCGAGTCGGCGCCGCTCCGGGTGCGGACGCAAGTGAGGCTTCTCGACACTTTCTACCTCAAGGGCCAGCCGTATTCGCTCGGGAACATGCTCAACTGCGGCGAGCGCGCGGCCGAGTTTGTGGGCGGCACCGTCTACCAGGCCTTTCTCAGTGCTCTTAGCTACCACCGCTGGCACGCCCCCGTCAGCGGCAGGGTCGTGGGGATTGAGTCCGTCCCGGGGACGTACTACAGCGAGAACTGGTACGAGGGGCTCGCGGGGGCTCAGGATCCGGACCCCGTGGCTGCGTGTAATTCGCAGCCGTATCTCAGTGCCGTTGCGACGAGGACTATCATCTACATTGAGGCCAGGAACCCCAAGATCGGGCTCATGGCGATCGTCTTGATCGGCATGGCCGAGGCTTCTAGCTGCGAGGTTACTGTGAATAAGGGAGAGGACATCACCAAGGGCCAGGAGCTGGGCATGTTCCATTTCGGAGGCAGCTCATACTGCATGGTCTTCCGGCCGGGCGTTGGCATCCATTTCGTGCACCCGGGCCCTTGAGATATAGGCCATGAGCAGAACTTCGCTGTGAGGAGTGCGTTGGCTGTGGTTGTCTAGCAGCTTTACATGTTGGCGTTGCTTCTCCTAATGAGCCAACTTTCTCCGGTCTGTCAAGTCTAGTAGACTATTTCCTATCGTCATCAGCAGAATAAGGTGATCTCCGAGTATAGTGGGCATTGTTGGCGAAGATATCATGTTACCCGCCCTGCACACAGCGTCCAATGGTGCTTCAGGAAAGGTCAATAAATTGAACATTCAAAGACCAAATTACCAGTATGATATTCTGAGGCTGCTGATATGACTCACAGAAACCGTCGTCGGCCTGGTTATGAAGTTCGCTTCTACTGGGCCAGCATGTTTCTACCTCAATATCCTAGTCTCGGGACCCTAATGCCGGACATCTTTGAACAACAGGAAGTCCAACTCGGTGTGATCATGAATACGAATTGAATTATTATAGCCTCAGTGGCTCGCCGCTGGTTTGATTCTCAACCGCTTCTGAGCTCCGCTCATGCGGATCCTCTCTCTGCAGAATCATTGCCTGGTTTCCGGTACCGTGTTCGTTGACAACCTCCACTGCTACCAGGTAATGCACTACTCCTGATATCTCCTTCTCTCTCACGCTCGCTCGCATCACAAACTTTTCCTTAACGCCGTCAAGTATGCCGTCAAGTATCATGTGGCTTGTAACCTTGGGGCCGTCAGGAGCTGGCCAATTCGCCTCATACCGTTTGATGAATTCAGCCAGGGCCCCCTTAGACCTTGTGTTGGAGTCAGCCTCGAACACCTCCCACTGTGCGGGGAAGTCAGCGTAAAGCCCCTTCAGCTCGGAAGACTGGGAAGTGTTGGCGAATTGGCACCACGGTTCTGGAGTCTGACGACGGCTGCTAGCCTGGCGGCCTACCAGCAGTCCGGGGCATGGAAAGACTTGTGTTATTGGACGGCTGGTGACAACTGACAGCTTAATAATGCCATCGATAACCTTGAAGCGGTTGAGGTTGTAGTATTTCTGGGGTATGGGATCTGTATGCAGCTGTCTCGAGGAAGCGTCGAATTGTCCTGGTGGATAGACATCGACGATCTCAATTTTAGGCCATCTGTAGTCGGGTTGAAGGTACAAGACGAACCAGAAGGCCGTCTGGTCCGCTTCGGCACGCGAACCGAGAAGCAAAGACCATGGAGTCCAGCTGACTTGGTTAGATTGAGTGTGTGAGGTCAACTGTTGCTTGAAGGCTCGCGTGTTGGGGCGGCTGATAATGACATGCTCTTGCCGCTAGGGCACGGGGTCGGGTGATTGATCTAGAATTGGCCGTCAACTAGAGCAGACTCAAAAGCGGATGAGCCAGATGAGAATCTGCTTCCTATCGAGTACTCATAAGAGGCTCTTTATTTCACTTACCAAGACTCTCCTTATATACATCCTGATCCAGCTGGGTAGGATCAAGCCCGATTAACAACTTTGTATCATCACGCAGTGCTCCTATGTGGCAACTTTCGAACTGGGTTCTTTCGGCCGAGAAGAGGGACTGAAATCCAGAACTAATAATGCGGTAGAAGTGCTGTCTACGGCCTGATTTACCCCCGGAAGGTTGTCTCCTCAGTATGATGGTCGGAAACGTGCCAGGAATGCTGCCGATCTGGCAATCGAGGATGGCGGAGACCTCGCCAAAAAGTTGTCCGTCCTCAGTCGCGGCTGTTTCGTCTCGTCTCAAGGACAGTAGAACGAGCTCTAGCGATAGACCTTGACTGGTAATCGTCATCCCCTCTTTCCCAGTCCTGCGATAAGGGTGGGCGGCAATATCTCCAGACTCTTGAAAGTCGGAGGCTCGAGAAGCCAGGAAATCCACAGGTGTCCCGTCAGACTCCT
This sequence comes from Diaporthe sp. NJD1, assembly GCA_013842865.1. Taxonomy (NCBI): domain Eukaryota; kingdom Fungi; phylum Ascomycota; class Sordariomycetes; order Diaporthales; family Diaporthaceae; genus Diaporthe; species Diaporthe sp. NJD1. The sequence continues at coordinate 362,162 of JACDXY010000020.1, forward strand.
CTGTTGCGTACCATGCCAGGATAGACTGATCATCGCTGAGGCGGATAATCTCCTCTTGAAGTCTCCGAAAGGCCTTTCTGCCCTCGCCGTAGATGAGTGGCATGTTGACACCAAACAGGCCTAGGAGACAATATGCTTCATCCTCGACTCGCGTTGTAATCCGGTTTGAAGCCCAATACATGCGGCGAGCAACACTCATCTCCAATGGATCGCCCCCCATGAGGACCTGCACGTCCACTCCAGACTTTGCCGCTATGGTACGCACAAGCGATTGTTTTGTGCCAAGGTATGACCACCGTGAAGAGTAAAACTCGACCTTCGCAGGGGCTATGAGCTCCTGAAGCGTCCAACCCCGAGTGAACCACTTGCTCTCGGTGAGGGTGGAGTAGGAGTCCACGTCGTCGAGATACGCGTAGCAGACCTGTGCGGCCCCGTACCACTGGTACATGGAGTTGATGGCCTCAGTAAGCTCCGCACTGCTAGATTTATCAATGCAGCATGTGTCTATCCATATATACTGGTAACCTCGCTTCCGTGCCAGGCTGCACGATCCAAGCAATTTGGCATATCCATGTTTGTCCGGTGTGACAGAATGCACGGCAGACGGGATCATGTCCTGGTATAGAATCTCCCCCTCTCCCCATCTGTGCGAGAGAATCGCATACGGCGGGGTGTCCCTCTCAAAGAACTCTCGTAGCTGAAGTGACCCGGTATTCAATAGCCTCATATCGTATAAGAGTTACTTAAGGCGAAAGAGATAAAAGACAATGCGCACGTCAAAGGCAGTATCCGCGGTATCTGTCTTGGACTGATTGTTCCGTTCCCCTCGAAGGACAAGGATACCCATGGGTGTGTGGCATTTCGAATCTATGATTTTGAGGGGTCGGCGTCAGCTGCTACAATTGCGTGTGCTTCGTAAGCATAAGTGCAGGTCGGCGCGCTTCGTCAAATCAGGCTCTACCGGCTTGTAACGTGCATATTGTGGCGCTTCCCCGTAATCCCATTTCAGCCATAGCTCTGCCCATGCAGATTTGTTCTTGCTATTCTTTACACTGTTGAGAGCCGTTAGCAAATTTTAGGTGCATTTCTGATGGGTAAGCTGCTGAAGAAAAACGCACTTGGAACCGGCCGTATTAATGGGCCTAAAGCATATATAAATATATACCCTGTTTATCATTTCCTAATCCAATCACTGTCAATCCGTCTTTAACTTACATTACAATGATGCGTCACCTAAGGCACGAGGATAGTGTAGTACTTGTAACAGTACAACACTTGTATTCCATGAGGAATTAGTCTGAAGGATAGCTTATTCTGGTCTTTTGGCTGGCATACTTGGTTTGTTAACCATAGTCAAGTCTGCGGCAGTAATAAGGGGTTACACTAATAGAGGCTTACTGAAAGTATCTAGCCAATGTAGAAGTACACTTTATATTCAGCTAACGACCATCTACGGAGTACACCACAGTGGAAAGTACACCACAGTGGAATTCAATCATTCCGGGCTAGTGTGAGTTCGTTTCTAGAAGGCCCCCCAATATGAGACACAACAGGTAAAATGAACTTTGCCCAACACAGCGGGCCTTTCCACAGGCTAAACAGGATGGACCTCAACTCCTATCGTGGGCGACTGCCACTCCTCAGTCAGGACGCCGTCCCCACCTCCGCCCAGGGCACTGAGTTTCCGCAGATCTGCCAACAAGTCGTCCTTGCTCAACCCAGGCCACACGGCCGCCCAGGGACCCTTCATACTAACCTTCGCCTCTCCCTGGGCCCACGTATCCTTGGGCACGAACATGTCGCGCAGCTCGATGACGTTGCTGGCGGACTCGCCGGGCTGCAGCGTCACCAGCGAGTCGGCGCCGGGGGGCATTGCGCGGCTGACCTTGATGGTCGGCATGTCGAGCGGGGCCGACGCGCCCGCGGGCGTCACGGAGACGAGACCCAGCTGCAGCGCGAGGGGGTCCAGCGGGGAGTCCCACTTCAGCAGGGTCAGCGGCGTCGACGGGTGTGTGTTCTTGACGGAGACGGAGAGGCTGGGGGTCGCTGTGGCGGACACCTGCGAGAGCGAGACCTCGAGGTTGTTGGCTAATGAGAAGTCGGACATCATGTAGCGATGGTAGCGCTGGTTTAGCGATCTTGATGAGATGCCTGGGAACAAGATGAAGCCTAGGGTGAATAGGCCTATGACAAGGAGCAGGGCTCGGTTGCTGTGGGGGATCATGTATGGTCCTGTTTCTTCAATTAAGTTTGGGGCGTTGTCGAAGCAATCGATGTTGCGTAACTTTTGACATGAGCTTCGCAGTGACTAACTGGACGTTGGGATTCCAATTGTGGATCAGAAGACAATCGCGAGTTTGCCAAAGCCACGACAGCTACAATCCAAAATGCGCATACCTAGGTAGACTGTGATCACAAAGCCTGAATATATCGCACATGTGTATGTCCCTCTCACTTGATTGTTTACACGGTAGGAGACTGCGCATCAGTGCTGAATGACATGTAACTGACGAGAATCCCTACTCAGACAGGCTCATCAAAGTTGGTGGAGTTGGAGACATCACGCTGTCACTTTGTGGTCAGTGTGCATATGCAAACAGGGAGATATGCCGAGCCAAGCCTGCCAAGTGCCCCATTTGCGGTGCTTGTCACCCCCGAGTCGGTCGAGTACCGTGCTGCCCTAGCTACATTTGACAGGAGGAGCGTGTCCAAGACCTTGGCGAACGTGGTCAGGGGTCAAAGTTCAAATTGAGTCCTCTCTCCAGCTCTCAGGATCAGATAAGCTTAATTGGTGGGTTAAGTGACCAACAGAGCCAAGCAACAGAACTCCAGCTGCCCAGCACGCTATTATACGATGTGGACCAAGATAGAGACAACCTTCCTTTTTTGTAATCTCGTATTTTCGTATTTTGGACTTTTTAGCGCGGAGGGTCGGGAACGGTTTCTCCTGGGGTCCATGAAATCCTCAGAATTAATGCTGTTGGGTCAGCAACCTTCCCTCCCCCGGTAACGGTTGCTCTGTAGCGTAATTAGATTACCAATTAAGTAAACTGCTAGACTTCTTCTTCACTTGGTAACCAGCTGTCTTCCTTCCTCTAGATATCTCAGTCCTGTTCAGAAGGAAGGTATACAGCAGATCATAGTATTCTTACTCTAGGTAGACTCCAGGGAAGGGAAGGCAACAGAGGCCAAGTAAATAAACAGGCACTATGGCAGCTCAATTTTACGTAGGGAGCGATTTCTCTATGAAAAGATTGGTTACAATTCGAGGTTTCCGCGTATAGAAATTGTCCCGGAACAAGACCTCCCTATTCGAGAACAGCTAAGCATCGATTTGTTGCCAGAGGAGGAACAGTTGCCGGGATAACCGTCAATTCTGGTCTACAACTGTTACTAGATCTCTGCCAAGCTCGGTACGGTATCCTTGATATGGTAGAAGTAACCTTCCTTTTTGGTATGCTCCCGTCCTTGGGCTCTTTGGGATTCGCGCCATGAAATTGAGGAGTCTCAATATTGTGGACTCAAGCCAGCACCACGAAAATGACTATATAATCATTGACTATGTCGACTCGAGCCAGTCTTGGAAAGTAGCCTGTAGTCTCCAGTACTCATTGTCAAGTTGTTTCTCTCGTCAAATATTCAGAATGAAGTTCATCGCCAGTCTCCCCTACCTCGCCGCTCTGGCCAACGCTCTTGCTGTCGACATCAGCAAGCGCGACTCTCCCATCAATGTCGAAATTGAGATGGTTAGCAACAGCGAAGTCAAGGCGAAGATCACCAACACCGGCAACGAGGCCCTGAACGTTTTCAAGACTGGAAGCATTCTTGACAACCGCCCTATTGAGAAGACTGCCGTGTCCGTGGGTGGTAAGTCTGACCTTTGACATGCCTTTTCCCATTTCCAAGTCGAACTAACCCATTCTACAGGTGAGAACGTCGCATTCAGCGGCTTGAAAATCTTCGTGGACTCCACCCTCGTCGCTGCCGACGAGTTCCAGACTCTGGGTGCCGGCGAGACCGTCGAGGCCCAGTGGGACGTAGCAGAGGTACACGACCTCAGCGCCGGCGGCGACTTCGACATTGCGACCACGGGGTCCCTCAAGTACGCCACGGCCAACAGCACCGAGATCATCGGAGAGGCCAGCATCGAGTCCGCCACCATCAAAGTGACGGTTGACGGCGCGCAGGCCTCGAGCGTGCACGAGAACTCGCCACTGAAGCGCACCGTGATCGCGTCGGACTGCAGCTCCTCGCAGAGGAGCACCCTAACCTCGGCGCTGTCCGGGTGCGTGCAGTACGCGCAGGCCGCGGCGACGGCGGCCAACTCGGCGCCCGCAGCCAAGCTCGAGGAGTACTTCAAGAGCTCGACCTCGACCACGCGCAGCACGGTGGCGCGGGCGTTCAACAACATGGCGACGCAGTGCGGCAGCGCCTCGAGCGGCAACACGCAGATCCGCTGCACCGACTCGGCAGGCGCGTGCCAGGGATCCGTCGTCGCCTACACGGTGCCCAGCCAGAGCTACATGCACTACTGCCCGAGCTGGTACTCGTACCCGGCCTCGACCAGCACCTGCCACGGCACCGACCGCCCCTATGTCGTCGTCCACGAGGCCACGCACCTGACCCAGGTCAAGGGCACCGACGACTACAGCTGCTACGGGTACAGCTGTGTTCGCGGGCTGACTGCGGCCCGGAACTTGAACCATGCTGATACATATGCTCTGTTCGCCCAGGCTATTCGTGTCAACTGTTAAGCGTGGAGCAAATGTTTGCGGTCTTTTCCAGAAACTCTTGAAGCGCGCTTACATTTTTCTTTATGTAAATAAACTTTCTGCTACAAAAGACGTTACGATCCTCGCGTCTCAAAGTTATATCACATCAAAAGTACTTGAATATAAAACCTGTCCGCTGCTGCAACAGAGACACAGAGAGAGAGACACGCACATCCCATATCTATAACCTGCCCATAGCCAACAGCAGAACCCGCGTGATACCATCCCTCATACTTTCCTGAAACCAAGTAGGCAGACCTCTCGCCAACGACGCGTATTTCATTTTCCGGGGAACGAATATCTGGGCGCCGTACCCCGAGTAGATCTGATCTACGATCGCATCGGCGACCTCTTCGGGCTCGCTACACGGGTCCTTGAACTTCCCGCTGTCGATGAGCGACCTGATCATGGGCGTCCTGATCCACGAGGGGTGGACGACGCTTTGGTCTTCCGATCAGCACGAAGTGCGGGCCGTGGCAAAACTTGGAATAACGGGCACGGGGACGGGAAACGGCCAGACTAGATAGACTCACGTTGCCCGCACCAGAGGCGCGTTGTAGACGAACCGGCACTCCTGCACGATCCCCTCGTGGAACGACAGGAGCCCATTCTTGGAACACGCGTACGGGACGTTGCACGCCTGGGTCGCGAAGGCGGCCATGCTCGAGACGCTGACGACGTGGCCGTGGTTGCGCTTCACCATGGCCGGCAGGAACTGCTTGACCAGGTAGACCGGCGCAAACAGGTTGACATCGAATACCTTGAGTATGTCCGGCCCGGGCATCTCCAGGATTGGGGATACGATGCCGGTGCCGGCGTTGTTGATGAGGACTGTTGGGTCGCCGTGGTCGTTCCTGATGGTGTCCGCGACGGCGGCGATCTCAGAGGCGACGCTGAGGTCGGCCTTGTAGAAGCTGGTGCTTTGACCTGTGGCAGGCGGGTGTCAGTCGTTGTATGCCTCACTCGCGGGTCTGACACTAAGCTTCACTTCAGTTGTTACTAACCAGTCGGCTCTAATGGCGGGTTGAGATCGATGATGATGACTTTGACGTTGTCTCTCTCGAGCCTCGAGACAATCTTGGCACCAATGCCACTGCTCCCTCCAGTCACCACTACGATCTCCTTGGACCAGTCCCACATGTCGTCAACTTCGAAGTTGTTCGCTTTTCCTCGTGACATCCAGCTGTTCAACTTTGGTAATAGAGACAGGAGAACCAATGCTGCAAGGCCGGCCTGCGCTTTGGGTGTCTTTGCCATCTCAACTGCCCGAGCCAGTCGCTGATGATTCAGGAGAGATTGCATGAATGATGAGATGTACCACTTATTTCCACTGTGATGTTTGATACGTACTTGATGCCAGGAACAACATCACACAGCTGGTGAGACTGGGGCGGAGTGGACACCTACTTGAATCCGTGGCCTTTTTACCTTGGTCTGGCAGACGCCTAAGGGTGGTCCCGTGGTGCAGTTTGTCTAGCGGCACCGTCATGATGAACTCGTTCATAGCTGTGGAGCCCATGAATGCCACGGAACCGAACAATTGAATGTACCATGCTTGCAAGACCAGGGTTGCTCTGGGCCCGGGAGCCCTGGGACAAGATGTGTGCCACTTGTGCAGCATTGACCTGCGGGCCGGTCCAAAACACCGAGGTGAGTTGGAGTTGACCGAAACTGCCCCCTCGGCTGTTTGATCAAACCTCGGGGCAACAAGAGATCCACTCACGCAACATTGGCCGAGGCGAATTTCCAAAACTGTATTCAGCACTTGGTACTTACTGCCTAGTGCATTGGAGATGCTCGAACCGTGAGTTGCTTGAAGTATGATAGTGGGCCGCCAATGTCAATTGATGTCAACACTTGCCCCTTTTCCACCAAAGCTCCCAAACAGCCAGAACACGGAATTCCTGGACTTGGCTGATATTTGCAGACAAAATTTAGAAATGCCGGATGACAATCGTTTTTCTCGTAAACTCATCAATAATATAACGTACAGAGTATAATTTCAAAATCTTCATTCATTTCTCAACCGGAAGCTCAGTCTGTAAATCTACATTTCCAACCAACCCATGACGATCACAGAGCGAAACGCCGACCAGCCCGCTCCCATTGCAAAATCCAAAGTATAGCTGGCAGAACACAAAGATGAATCAGCCAAGAAAAATATCTTTTTTTTTTCCGGTGGCTTTGCCGCCGAGCCTTTTCAGGCCAGCATGTCCTCCAAGGTCATTGATCATATATTGGGATAGTTCAGCCCGTTCATGGCCTGGAGGAAGACACACTCCCAGTCCTCCATGACCGACGACTCCTGCAGGAAACTGTCAAAGTTCTGCGCCGCGGCGCCGCCGAACAGCTCGCGCTGCATGTCGTCCGTCTCTGGCCGCTGCTGAGGCGGCTGCTGAAACGCAAACGAGTCGTACGTTCCGTCCATCACACCGGTGCTGCCAAGGTCGAAGCCCTGCCCGGGCCCGCCCAACATCGCCGCCTGGCTGACCACCGTCGTCGTCATCGGGCTCATGGCACCCACCGACGGTGCCGCTGTGGCGCTCTCCACTACCGGATGCGCAGCAGCAACAGCAGCAGGACCTCCGTCCTCGAGCACTCCACGGACCGCCCCCGTGCGCCCCCGCAGCCAGGCCGGGAAGTCGCGCTCCTCGGGCAGCCGCCCCTGGCTGATACACACGTCGATGGTCATGTTCATGAGCAGGTACGAGCTGGTGTGGCGCGCCAGCAGGTCGGTCCAGTCGGCGGCGACCGAGCCCGCCGACTCGGTCATCAGCGATTGTGCGAGGCTCGACACGTGGCGCACCGTCTCGGCGACCCAATCGGTACCCTCGTACCGTGGCTGGAACGCTTTCATGGCCTCAGTGAAGACGGTCATGCGCTTCTGGTTAGTGCTGCTGCTGCTGTTCGCCGGCGTCAGGGGCCCGGCAGCGCCTCCGCCGGCGGTGGTGGTGGTGTTGGCGCCGCGTGCGCTGGCTAGCTTAGCAGTGATGGAGTGCAGGGTCAACGGGCTCGCCACGCATGCGACGCTTATTTTTGTGAAACAAATTGGTGTCAGCGTGTCATGGCTCGGGAGGGTTAGGTTTGTGCGTTTGAGTTTGCGTTTGCGGAAGAAAAAGACCAGGAACTCACGCTGTGATCGGCAGCCAATGGACCAGATGACGCCGGACGAGCTCGCCCAGACACTCGGTCACGCTGAGGGCGGCTTCCTGCAGCTCCTGGCGGTTCTCGTGGATGATCTCGAGGGTCTTGTGCCGGGAAGACTCTGCTGCGTCGTTCAGTGTCGTGAAGCGGTAGAGGATGCTGTAGTGGTAAAGCGCGATTCTCGCAGAACTGATTAGACGGGGTTGGTCAGAGCTGCAGCCTTGCATAGGTATAGTGAGCGGGAAACTTGCTGGTAATAAATGTACAGGTTGTTCGTATTCAAAATAACAGACTTGTGAGGCGCCTTGTCCTCGTTCAAGCTGTGATTGCCCATCGTGCCGCCAAAGACAGGGAAATAGATGCTCGTGCGTTCATGCCACCTCTCCAGAAGCAGTTTGCACTCTTCAATCTTGGCCTCGTCTTCAGGCTTTGGGGTGATCCGGGACTGTTGTGCGTTCTCAAAAGGAAAAACAAGCGTCAACACGTCGGTGAGCACAATGCAGAACTGGATGTAGTGGGTGAGCAGACGGGCGAGGGAGCGCTTCGTGGCGGCGTTGTATACGCTCGAACGGTGCACTTCATCCTCGAGGTCTGCAAACCCGAGAGGCGTCACGGCGTCGAAACCGAAGCGGTCCCGGGTAATGTTGATGCTGCGGCGGGTGCATAGCGAGCCGAGCCGGTCGCGGATGATACAAGACCACCACAGGCGACGCAGCATGTTCTGGAGCTTCTGTGGCTGACTGCTCACTGTCGTCCCGGCTGTCGATGTGGTCGGGGTCGACGTCGTGCAGCGGTCTGCGTTGATGCTTCGCGCGTGCTGAATGGCCAGACTGAGCCACGTCGAGTTGGGCTTCAGCTGAAAGGCAGACTTGCTCCCAGGAACCCAGCATGTGAGAAGCAGGGCAGCTTGTGCTAGGCTGAGCTGGGAGTCTTCCGTCTCCATGTCATATAGTAGCTGTTGTTGTATTAGCACACAACGACCATAGTTCAAGAGGTCGAAAGCATGCCAGCCAGATGGAACATACCTTGACACGTCTGTAAAAGGTGGCCTTCGCAGTGCGGATATTAGGGAATCCCAGAGCTTTGATCGTCTCAAGAGATATGAACTATATCTCTGTTAGTAACCTAGCCATATGAACATGCCTTGCAGAGAGTTGGGCACAGACATTACAGCTTGCATACAGCATGGCCTGGAACACAAGCAAGGACATCTTCTCACGCGAGCCTCCCGGCTTGTTACTTTGATAGTACATCTCCCAGAAGTCTCCCTCATTGAGTAGCGGAAGGACGACGTGGACATGAAGGAAATAGTGTTGAACCAATACGTCCAACGATGGCTGGGTGGGGATGTGCAAGCACCCCTGTGACTCAAGGTAGTTGACATCTTCAGCGGGGATGGCGTGGAGCCTGCCAGCTTTGAGGAAGGAGTAATGAGAATAGGAGACATCCGCACTGGCAGATGACGACCTTTTATTACCATGTCTCGTCTGTGACCCAGACCCGGTGTTAATGTGTGTGGGCATATCTGCGTGGTGCCTGTTGGTTGTGCTCGGCGGCGACGGTAGTGACTCTGGATGTGAGCTGGAGTCAGTTCCCTTCCACTGCATCTCATCAGCATCAGGCCAGCCATCCCAGCCATCGGGTCCACCGTCGATGCCGTTCATAGCCGCTAGGCCCGCCACATCGGCACTGGACACGGACGGGGCTTCGAACGTGCTCGATGGCGGTGGCTTCTCAGTTTGGACTGTCGATGGCGCAGCATCTTCCATCCAACCAGTCGACGATGGAATGGAACTGGTATTGGCAGTACCGCAGTTTGGACCCGGAATCTGTGGTTGTGTCTGGGTGTTCCGAGGCCTGTCCTTGGTCTTTCCTCGTCTGCCGCTGAGGAACTCGTCAGCGAGGCAACGGCAGTGCAGAGGTTGAATAAAAACAATGATTTGGCATACAGGCGTGAGCTTCGCCCTACCACAAGACAGTCCTTGCTGTCGAGGAAACAGTTGGTGCACGGCTGACCCCGGCATGAGACATCGCAGCGGACTTTTCGGGAGCGGCACGACAGACAGGCCTTTCCGGCTTTTCTCTTGCTGGCCAAGGCCGGGTTGAGGTCTGACAACAACGTTCCGTTCGGAGCATTATTCGGAGCATTATTCGGATCAGCCATGTTGGCCGGGTCGATAAAGCTTTCAAGATAGGGATTTGCTGACCAGCAGCCTGCTATCCGAGTGAGCTGTGCAGATGAGGCCGAACAGCTCGGCAAAAGACGCTGAAGAAACCCCGGATTTTGGGGGCATGTGGGGTGCTAGGGCGCATGGACAGTCCCCGTGTGGGGCTACACGGGTCCCGTTACAAACGTTCTTTGCTTGGAGTTTACTCTGCACCTGGGCATGTATTGCATCCACCATTCTGAATCAAGGAGCCGCACTCATTCTACCGCATCTCCCCATGGCTCTCAAGCTCTACATCCCATCATGCATTCATGACCCCGCCCACGCTCTTCACCCTCCGCCTCTTAACCGGCCCTTGCGAGTTCAGATTGAAGGCCCCCTAGTTTCCATCCAGAAGCTTGTCCCAGACTATCCATGGCACCTCAAAGCAGGATCACGAGAATTCCCACAGCCTGGTGGGGAAGCGCTTGCAAAGTTAACCTACCAGGCGCTGTATGGGATAGATATACGTCCAGAAGTTGTTGGTGATATAATCGTCCGGGATGAATATTTGGGATGGGTGATGGAAGGAAATATACCAAAGGAGTGAGTATTTACAATCTCAATCTCAGTACTAATCTGTCATCTTTATATTGTTGATAAGCTAAATTGGAAGCCTTCTGTGATGACAGTTCTATTGACTACTATGGTGTTACGTTTGACCATCTAGTCCCGCCCAACGATCTGGATCCTGAAGTCTTGCAGACCAACATTATCGAAATAGATGATGATAATGGTGAATATGCAAATACGTATCTGCCGTTTCAAGTGGACCCAGCAGATTATACAGGCAAAAAGGTCCTAGCGGTACCTCGCTGCTGTCAAAAGAGGAAAGGGACGCAAGATCGCCCAAGGGTCAACTGGTCAGTGAATGAGAGGGACACAGAAGCATTGCAGGTCAAGGCATAACACGTATTTCTGCTGCGGGAATCGGCAAGACAGGCTTGCTTTCACGGGGTCTTAGACAACCCCGACAACCCTTCCTTTTGAACGTCCCCCTTTTCCCTTTGGACTATCAAATGCATGGAGACAGATTCAAGATTTGCGTCATGTGCGTCTTCTGATGACTCCAACATGATAAAACTGGATATCATTCAATGTCGAGTTCACTGGCGATCCATCTATGAACGAGTTGAGCGAATCAAAAGTTCAGTTATAACCCCGAGGTCCGAGGTGAATTGATGTCTACTTCGGCCCCACTTTGGAGTTAGGCTACGGCAGGCTGGAAAAGTCTTGGCTACTCCCAACACCACACAAGCAGTGCAACAAAATGCTGTCGGGTAATGCATATCACGAGGATCGTACATCCAAATGGTGACAACGCAGGAGGATCTGACTCCGACAGTCCGACTGAGGGTGGTTGAGCTTACATGCATGTGTATATAGGGAGAAGACGCCTTTGTGTACTCACAATTAAGAACACCAAATTCCCTAATGACAGCTTCCTCGACATCTGCTACACCCACCATGACTTCTTTATTTGACAATGTACCCACGGACTCTGTGGCTGTCTCACCGACAATCATCAATGATCCCCGAAACCGGCATCTCAAGGTCATATCCCTTGGTGCAGGTGTCCTGGGGATCATAATGGCATACAACATCCAGAAGCACTGCGAGAACGTTGACCTCACTATCTACGAGAAGAACGCGGATATTGGTGGCACATGGTATGAGAACCGGTACCCAGGATGTGCCTGCGACGTACCAAGCCATTCTTACACTTTCCAATTCGCGCCGAACGTAAGTTTTCCAGCTTCAGGTTCTTCAACAACAGCATGGGGGTTTTGTTAAAATGACCTGTCAATTGTAGCCAGACTGGCCCAGATACCTGTCCAAGCGCGAGGACATCTGGAGCTACCTGAACCGCGTGTGCAATGTCTTTGACCTTCGCAAACCCATGAAGTTCAACACGGCCATCACCGAGGCACGATGGGACGAGGACGGCTCCCAATGGCACATCACTGCCGTTCGCACAGCACCGGATGGGACGAAGGAGGAAATACATGACACTTGCGACGTGTTCGTCTGCGCCTCGGGGGTCTTGAATAACTGGAAGTGGCCCGAAATCGAGGGCCTGGACACGTTCAAGGGCAAGGTGATCCACACTGCCGACTGGGACCAGGACTACACCGCGGAAAAGTGGAAGGGGAAAAATGTCCTGGTTGTTGGTTCAGGGGCGTCGTCTCTACAGGTCGTGCCCAACATGCAGCCCCATGTTAACCACATGGACATTTTTGTCAGGACGGTACGTATTCTCTTCGTTCAAGGGGCAAGCTGGGTTGGTTTGAAGAAAAAGACGACATTGCTGACATTGATTCCAGGGTGTCTGGTTTGCGCCCCTGACAGAAGGATTCGAAGAGTCCCAAGTCTATACGGAGGAAGAAAAGGCCCAGTTCCGCGACGATCCGCAGAAGCTTGTCGACTACATCAAGTCGATCGAGAGCCAGATCAACAGGATGTGGCCTGTTCTTCTCAAGGACACTGAGGCGCAGAAGATGACCCAGACCGCGATCCGCGCGCGGATGGCCGAGCTGATCAAGGACCCCTATCTCCTCCAAGGTAAGCAACACTCATTATCCCCACACGCCAATCATCAACTTGGTGGGTATTTCATCTGACACATATTCTTTTTTTTACCGGCAGGCTTCACACCCAAGTTCTCCGTCGGCTGCCGCCGCGTCACCCCCGGCGAGAACTACCTCAAGTCCATCCAGCAGCCCAACGTCAACGTGCACTTCACCGGCGTCGACCGCGTGACCCCAACAGGCGTCGTCGGCGCCGACGGCGTCCACCGAGAGGGCGACACGCTCATCTGCGCCACCGGCTTCGACGTGTCGTTCCGCCCACGCTTCCCCATCGTCGGGCGCAACAGCGTCGACCTGCGCGCCGCCTGGGCCGACGGCGGCGATTGCACAACCTACCTGGGCATGACCGTGCCCGACATGCCCAACCTGGTCATGCTGCCGGGGCCGCCCCTGCCCGTGCAGAACGGCTCGACCTTTGCCGGCTTCCACGCCATGGGCGCCTTCGTGCTGCGCGTCATCGAGAAGATGCAGGCCGACAACATCCGCAGCTTCGCTCCCAAGAGAGAGGTCGCGCAGGCCTTTATGCGGCACTGCGAGAAGTTCCACGAGGCCACCGTCTTCTCGGACGAGTGCCGCTCGTGGTACAAGGACAACGAGACGGGCAGGGTCACCGCCGTGTGGCCCGGGAGCGCGGTTCACTACGCCGAGGCGCTGAGGACGCCGCGGTGGGAGCACTATGAGCTTGACTACCGGAACCCGACCAACATGTTTGCGTGGTTGGGGAACGGGTTTGTCAAGGAGCTCACGGACCCGGCGCTGGATCCGGCTTATTACGTCAAGGTTGAGAATATTGACCCGTTGTGGATCAAGGAAATTCAGCAGACGAGGCCGAACGGTGCGCAGAACGGTGGGAAGTTGGCTGGGTCCCAAGTTGAGAATATAAATGGGAGCGCGCAAGTGTAGGTAGTTAGTTTGACAATATCCATGCACCAGTCTAACATGTCTACCCCGACGCCGCTATCTCCACAGCTTTCGCCGAATAGTTAAGAGTGGTGATTGGCTCGAGGACTTCGACGATGTTCCGGATCTTGTTTCCATCCTCGGTAAAGTCCCAGAACCATGACACCTCCACCAGATACTCGTCTGTCCCGCACAGGCTGACCCTATACTCCGAGAACGCAGACGCCTTGAGGGCCGGCACGTCTATCGATGTGAAGAGCACGGTCCAGTTGGCCGTCTGGGTGACGGACAGCTCGCTGGCTATGCCGGCCTCGTACGCCGTGTTGTTAAAGTAAAAATCTCGCGGGAACCCGACGGCGTCGGTGAAGGTATAAGGGCGCAGGTAACGGCGGCAGTCCGGGGTGAGGGTGTTGGAGAGCACTGACGGGCCGTCGTCTGGCGCCCGGTCGTAGTCGGCGAAGAAAGTCTGGATGGTGCTCGCCATGGCGGCGTACAGGTGGGTTGGCTTGACCATCTTCGGGGCCAGAGGCGGTGAGTTTGTTCCGTGCCGGGGTTCGTCTGGGGAAGTCGACGGCTAGATCAGGATGTGGCGTGACGTGACGTTACCAGACGATACGAGAGGCAGCGCAACAACCGGCCGACAAGGAAGGTGGGAGAAGACTGAGGCGGCATCGTGTTTGCTGTTGAACTATTTTCTTACATGCCTGTTGGAGGATCGGAGATTACACAACTTTTGCGGGTCTGCAGACCCCCTGCTAGTGGATACTACTTATAGGTAGCTTGTCTATAGGAGAGCAGACGGCATCATATATTTTCTGATACCTGTGGCCATACTATTAGTATCTGTTGATTTTGGTGTACCTACAACTTATATCCCAGAGAACCAGCGGTTAATTTAAGAGAACCCAGCCCCATATGGCATCTCGTTGCCATGCTAGTTAGGAAAGGGGAAAAATATCCGAGCGACTAGGTACGGTACTCCTTCATCGCATCCTTGAAGCGGTCTTCCTGTGTTGGTACCTTAGCGCGCCTATGTTCAATGGTTACTACGACTTTCTTCAGTGGATAACGTAAAAGCATGAAGTATCAAGCCGAAACATCAGACATGAAGTAAAGAGCACATACTGATTCAGTAATCTATCCTGTATGACAACGTTTGGGGACACATCAGCGGCGACTTCAGGTCCAGCATTCGGCGGGGTTGGAACTTCCGGTGCGCATCTGAAAGCTGGATGAATCGATCCATTAAGAGGCCCTTCTGTATCAGCGGCAAATCTCTTTGTAATGCTATCAACCTGTGTTTGTACATGTCGGGTTTCTTGCAGCGAATCCTCCACAGTCATCGATTTTGCATTTCTCCAGTGGTTTATTCAGCGCAGGAAGAGAGATTGCAATCTATTTTCTTTTGCCGTGAACATTTTGGACGTCCTGAGGACTTCCTTGTCAGGACGGTGGAACCAGTTTCACACTCCAACTTACAGATGAGGCTCTGCTGAAATGTCGCATATGAAGCATGTCGGTACCGGTGAGAACATGGCGTTACCCCTCACTTCCGAAATATCACTTTTGCCGCGAGATGCTTCGATGACAGGGTGTGCTGACCAGTTTTGAAATTTACACTACTGCAGCCATCAGGGCGATTTTGGGCGCTATTGGACCTTATGGCTACCTAGTATGCAAGCTTCTAGCCCTGCACCACTCCACTCAGAATCTGCAGTCTGCACATTCTGCTTGAGACATAGCTAGCCGCACCTTAAGCACTACTTGCACCGCGATTTAAAACATATGAATGGTTTATACTAAGAACGAAGTGCTATAGCTGACAGTAAATTATTCATTTAGACTTAACTCTTCAAAACAGAATCTTGGTTTATCTTGTGATGCCAGGTTGAGAGAGAGCTGTGTGACGAGATGTACGATCGTGGGCCTTTTTACTGGAGAGCGAACAGACTGGCCCCTAAACAGACTAGCCCCCAACACAGAGGTCGCCAGCTGAGGGATTTCTATTTTAGTCAAGGCTGTGGCTGTTACACTACATGGAAGAAGCAAAAGCAAAAGCCCTGGTTGCTCTTCAGCCCGATGTCGCCACACATGTTAGAAAATCAGCTTACCTTTTAAGTGACTTTTCCCCCTCAGTGGTTCAAGCGCTTATGTTTTCTGACATCCAACAACTGGTGGCACTGTCTGTCAAGAGCAAAGCTATCTTCGTGTTGTTAATGATCAATCACCACACTGCAAGCGAAAAATCGTCTATGCCGGGAGAATCCGGTTTCATGAACGGAAGACAATCAGGCAACAACGATGAGTAGCTCCACTGATGCTGATGTAGTTGAAGCACAAACAGTCCATGAGGCACAAACATCACGATCATATGCCAAGCCTCAGGATCATATTCCCTTGATCACTCAAGTCCATGGAGAAAGCGCACATGATAATTCCATCTCGACGGCACGACAGGAATTTGGATCGGATCAAGACAGTCACTTCACAGTTCACCATGCCAACGCAAGGCATCAGCAAAGTCGTTCTTTATCACCGGACAGTCTGCTGCAAAAAGAGGAGAACGTGAATCCACCACCCCGAAACAGAGAGACGTGGCTCTGGGAAGTCCTCAACACGATATTCAGCATCTCATGCGTCATCGCAATTGTTGTGATTCTCTCAAGGATCAATGGCCAGACTCTTTTATCATGGACAGCACCCATCTCCCCGAACGCTATGATTTCTATACTCTCAACCGCGCTGAAGGCGTCCATGATACTTGCGGTGGCAGAAAGCATCAGTCAGCTCAAATGGCTGCACTATGATAAGTCACGCAGTGTGAAGGACCTCCAGGTCTTTGACGACGCGAGCAGGGGTCCTTGGGGGTCTTTCAGTCTTTTGTGGAGGGCAAGGCGGGTGTCACCCTTGACATATGTTGGATGTGCGGTGACGATAACAGCCATTGCGCTTGATCCGTTCGCCCAGCAAATCCTCTCTTATGCGCAGCAGCCATATGTGGTTCCGGGACCATATTCCTCAGTGAATAGATCACTCGACTATGATAAGAGGAATTTAGGGCTGACTCATGTGTACATGAACATGTTCTCCCTCAGTACGCTCAGACTATTTCCCATTTCTCATGGTGATACTAACGACATATTTTGACACTTAGTATCATCCGGTGTACGAGACAGCCCTCTGCAAGCGGCCGCCCTCTCAGGGATATACGACTTTGTATCACCACCACCTTTTGTTTGCCCGGGTTCCAACTGTACTTTCCCAGCTTTTGCATCCTTGGCCGTCTGTAACCAGTGTGAGGACGTCACCAACGCCACACTCACCAGCTGCACACCAACGGCGAGCAAACAGGGGCAAAACTGCAACTTCACAACGCCGAACAGCCTGCAGGTCCAAGGTTGGGCAGCCGGCGACGACTACTATGGTTTCCGCTACACCCACATCAACAGCACATTCTCAGATGCCTATCCCTTTTGTGCCGGAAGCACTATCCCTACTTGCATAAGCGGCGAGGGTTCCCAGGACCAGAAGGACTTTGTGACCCTCCTTGACACCAGCATTATCCGCTTCGACCCCAAGTACGAAGACACAGATAATTGGAACCCACAAGAAACACAGTGGCGCGGCACGCTCGAGGCCTACGAGTGCGTATACCAGCTTTGCTTGGTTGAGTACGCCAACTGGACCTCCGTCAACGGCACGGTCAACCCCGGATCACGCCGCCAGTGGCCGTTAAACGGCACAGTAGACGGACTGGACGACGTGGTGTCAGTCATGGTCAACTACACCGTGCTGCCGAACGAGGATGGCGACTTCCCTGCTATGCTCGAGGAGGGCGGCCGACAGATTCCGCCTCAAAACCGGATCCTCCGCGTAAACGCTTACGACGTGCGCAACATGGCGCAGATCCTCCAGAACATGACGCACAACTCGTACCCATCTGGTCCAGATGACGGGGCCGACGTGCAGAACGGAAACCTCCCGCTCAATCGCCTGTTCAACAGCGGGCCGGGCGGTTTGCTGGCGACGCTGGACCGCCTCGCGCTGGCCATGTCGTACGAGATGCTCAGTGGTCCCAACGCCACGATTGTAAAGGGGGAGCTGTGGGCCACGCAGACGTATATCCGCGTACACTGGGCCTGGCTGTCGTTGACAGTGACACTAGTTGCGCTGGCGGCCGGTTTCCTCGCCGCTGTTGCTTTTGCATCACGGAGGACACAGCAGCCCCTTTGGAAGTCGTCTTTGGCTCCGCTGCTCATGGACCATGTTAGGCTTACAGGAGGCAGTTGATGAGTGTCAGTTACTTTCTCTTTTCCCCTTGTGAGTTTCGGACTTTAGTGAGACTGCTTAACATAAAGTGGATCTTATCTAGATGTAGACGCTATGAGCGGGCCAGTTACTGTGTCTTAGGTTTAGAAAATAGTTCAGTTAATGTTGTACGTCCTACGTTAATTTTGGTCATATTGTTAACTTTTGGTGAATTAATAGCTCTTTTTTAAATATATATAGTAACTTCTGTTTCTTATTTTTACACTCTTTGCATCACAAACTCTTTCCGGATACGGTGCTGAAGATGCATATTAATCTCTCAAACCAGCCGGCCATCAAGTTTACCAAGTACTTGTTCTCGACATGATATTCTCAAGCCAGCCCAACAGGTGGCTTAAGCGGCTCCATGGCAACCATCCCACATTGCTTGTCACCTGCACGTGCTCCCCAAGGTCCATCACATGGCTTCCGTCCCTGACAATATCCCGGTTCTCAGTCAAGAATAACAATACCATCTCCGCGATTTTTGGGCCGTCGTCCTCGATGTCTATTGCCCTTCTGGCCCCCTCGGCAACTCCCTCAGCATCGTCCCAATGCTCACTAAAAGCCTTGATTGTCTCTGCGTTCGTCCATCCGTCGAATTCAAAATGGCCCTGGAATGTGAGAACACGGCCAGGTTGGTAGACTCCTTGAACAGCACACTTCTGTGTGCTACCGACAAGGGACCAAGAAAGTGGCAAAACAGGGTTTCCATCAGTGGACACGGGGAGCTTCACCTGGTCTCCATGAACAAGTTGGATTTTCAGGCTTTTGAGACCCTCTTCGCCGACGGTCTTTGCCACCAGAGGTCCTATGTCCTTGCGAAAACCTTCGGTGAGCTCGACCTCGTGGACACCCAGCTCCCACCCTGCGGGATTCCTCTCGACATGGGCGTCTACCCCTAGTCTTCGTAGCAGACTCTGGCAGATGATTTGATGACCAAAGCAGCTACCGAAGATTCGAATGTGAGGGTGCTTGAAGTACACGTATCCCAGGAAGGCGTCGAGTCTTGCTATCCAGTCGTTGCCCCGTGACTTGAAGACTGTGTGTACGGATCCCGAGACAAGAATCGCGTCGATATTCGTCAGGTGTTCTGGGCTCGTTGAAGGCAGTATACCATTGACTGCATCGAACTCGGTGGAGTTGATCTGGATTGGTAATTTTGTCCGTAATGCGGCTGCTTCAAGGACCCGGTGGAATATGGTACCGTAACTGCCACGCTCAGTGTTGACAGTTGGGACAGAAATGTCTGTGTTGATAATGGCGAGATTCAGGGAGAGAATTGGGAGAGAGGGTCGTGCGTGATCCATTTCGAGTAAGATTCTTATCTTGGTACTTCGTCAAGTAGGTAAGTGTATGTAGATGGCATGCGTGAAAAGATATGAGAGAAGAGGCGGGGAGAGAAAGAAAGACAGAGGAAAATAATGCACACCAAGCATGAAATTAATATACTATGCGCCCCAGCCAGCTCTGCACTAAAGAACAAACAACACGCCTCAATAGTACGGTATTGGTGGGCAGGTATCCGTACCAAACCCAGCAGTCCTCCTCCCCACTTGTCCCTGGTTTCCCCCTGGTGCTATTCTTCGCAGGACAAATGCTACCGATACCGGCGACCAAATCCTTTACGTATTTGTCTGGCAAAATTTGTAGGCGGTCAGTTGTGGACATATCCACCTTCATGGTCAGCTGCGCCAATACTGGATGCTGCCCCCTCGGGTTTCCCTCTACGAGCTCGCTACTTTTCAGCACATTACCCATTGACAAGACGGGTTGGAAGTGGATCATGGTTGGCCCATAATTGACCGCCAACGAGCTTATTCGGATGCGATTTTTAGTTACGGTAGATTTCAGGACATAATAATTACTGCATTAAATGAACAGCTGGCAGACCTAGTCTACGTCAGCTCTTCCTCGCCAGACACGGTTGGAAAGTTCGCCACGTTACTATCTCCAAAGCTGATCAGGTGAGAATTTCCAACATTACGAAAGTAAATGTCCTCTTTGGTCATGACTGACGATGCCATATGTTGAGTTCCAATGTATAAACTTCATGTACGAAGCGGTAGCTGACTTGTCTCTAGAATGATATGCTTGCTTAGCAGCATGCGCACCCTCCTGAAATTGAAGCGTCACGCGGACAGCTGGCAAAGACCAGAGTTCCATACTCATTCCCTGAACAGGTCACTACCGAGGTATGGATATTGCATGACTCAAAACTTGAGCTTTTGTCTGTCCATGTGTCCACGAAATATCCCTTGGAGTTCTTTTAAGGTAATGAATTGGTCAGAGAATGCTGTTGGACCGTGAAAAGTAAAATTACCTAATAGGGACGCCAGCAAATGAAGCGAATATAGTTCCACCCTGATCCGTCACGTGTTGGCAACTACGCCGAAAAGCGGCGAATGATTGATCTGAAGAAAAGTATCCGGAAACATCCAATGAACATTTCTTCAATTTTTCAAAGGGCCTGTGATTGTTCAAGTACCTAGATATGTTCTGTAAGGAGATCCACATTCCTGCATGCCAAATTTTCACAGTGAATTCGGATTCGCGGAGGACACTGGACACCCACTTTCCCCAGGTCGTACTGCCCCAGTCGCAAGGGGCTCTCGTTCTTAGAGTCCGGGGAAGTGGATACCCAAGAATTCAAGGGCATATGATGCGTTGGGCGTCGTTGAGTAGGTACTTTGTGTAAGTAGTGTCAATACGATTCAGAGCCGTTGGGGTTGTTCGCCTCATCTGGCATTCCGCAGTCCTGAGAATAGTTGGCAAACCCGATCTCATTCAGACGATTTGATAGTACGTAGTGCAATTCATCTATTCAAGGAATAATTCTAGTTACCATAAATGTGGCCATTCTGGGACTGTATTAAGAGTGCCATTCGCGGCTTTTGTTCAATCATCTGCCCCAGACCCCTGCAGGGCCCGTGCCACCTAGCACCATCCCCATAGAAAATCAACATGACGTCCATTCTCCCGACAACTACATTCGCATCTGCCTCAAAATGCTGGAGGCACACCGCTGTCAATTGTTGCGATGTTTGCTCTCAAACAATCAGTCTTGATCCAAAGGTCCCTCTCACCTTTAAATGGACCGGGTAGAAGGTCTATCCCTGGTCTTGGTGCTGTTGACAAACCCTTTCTGCGTCCTCACGCCTCATTCACCTTAAATCGCGCGGTTCAGTCCTCGTCAAGCAGCATCAGGATAGCACCGCTTCTTCCACGTACTTTCCCCTCAAGCGGCTTTGAATCCATAGACCCATCTATCAAGATTGAAGAAGAAACACTACCGTCATACGAGCCGGGCATGTTTTATCCGGTGCGCATGGGTGAGGTCTTCCGAGAACGTTACCAGGTTGTCGCCAAGCTAGGCTGGGGTGCACATTCTACAATCTGGTTGTGCCACGACCTTCAGTACGCCAATTTTGCTTCCCTTTTCATATAAACTTCTGTTTCTCATTTCTAACACTCCCTCCTTTGAAGCAACAACCTCTACCGGGCACTGAAGATGCATATCAATACACTTCAGCATAACCGTGAGCTCGAAATATACCAACACCTCAAGAGCCCAGCCTTGGAGCAGTCAGAACATGGCGGCAAAGAACATCTTCGAGAACTCTACGACTATTTCACAGTTGAGGGGCCTCATGGAACTCATGATGTCTTCGTATTGCGTCCTTTGGGGGCCTCAATCAGGGACCTTCAGAAACTGACGCCGGACCGCGTCTTTGATCACCAAGTTGTGCCCGATTTGCTTCTTCAAATCCTTCCTACCGTCCATTTTTTGCATACAGAGGCGGATATCACTCACACAGGTTCGTAAAGCAAAACTTGATCCATATGCTTCCTTTTTCTTGGTCTTTCAATGAATGGAAGAAAAAGAATGAAACAGATCGGAAGCAAATCGAGAAAGAATACCATGGGGTTTCAATAAGCCTTTACTGATATGATCTCAGACATTCACACCGGTAACTTACTTCAAAGCGTCAAAAATGAGCAGCTGTTTGCAGAAATCGAGGAAGACGAGATAGGCGGAAATTTGGCTCCTCGGAAACACGTTGAAGACAGGACTATCTACACCTCCCGATTTTTCTGCGAAGCTGTCGGCCGCTTATATCTTTGCGACCTTGGAGAAGCCCTTGTGGGGACCGAAAATACAGGGCCGGCCATGCCCACGCAGTATCGCGCACCCGAGGTCATCCTTGGGATGAAATGGGGACATGCTATTGATCAGTGGAGCGTTGGCATGATGGTATGTGACAGTATCCAAGTCTTCAATTTGAGATGTCAGTGAAAAGTCTGACACTTGAAGCAGGCATGGGATTTGATGCAGCCTGCCGACTTATTTGAGATTTACGATCCAGAAAACGAGTTCATGAACAATGCGCATCATCTTGCTGCAATGATCGCGCTTCTTGGTCCACCACCACGTGAGTTCCTGGATCGGAGCCAGGAATCCTTGAAGTATTGGGATGAAAATGGTTAGTATTCTTGCCCCCAACTGAGTATTTACTGCTGATCAGAACTCTGTTCTCATGTAAAGGTAAGTGGAGGAACATCGTGCCAATACCGACCAACAGAACATTTGAGTCCCTTGCGACCAAGCCAGACAATGATGAGGAAAGGGAGCTGTTCATCAACTTCGTCTCAGCACTCCTGTGGTGGCTTCCAGAAGAAAGATTTGATTCTTTTCAGGTCTTCTCACACCTGTGGATAAACCGTGCAATGCAAAAGATCCAGCAAGCCGAGGACGAGGAGTCTAGCCGGGGCGAAAACGGACCACCCCCACCCAGTAGTGGTTCAAAGGGTCTTTGCACTTGAAATCGTGAATCCAGATGGGTTGAGGTAGTGACTCTGTTTGTTAGGTGGGAAAAAAGGGGAAGCCAGAAAAGTTTGACGCGCAATGGAATGCAGATATAGTTGATTTTTTTCCGACCATGGATACCCTTAGACAAACTCTACAAATTCTGCTTCTAAACCGCAATTCTCTCGAACCAAATCAAATCCTCCATGTCGTCCTCAAAATCAACACCAACGGCTACAACCTTACCCTCCCCATCCACCTTCACCTCGGCCTTCTTCTTGAAATAATAGTCATCCCACACGTCGTGCATGTCAGCCACGAACTTGTTACCCGAAAGGTGCCCAAACGTAAGCACAAACGGAAAGCATCGGTCAGAACAGTCCGCGACCACCTTACCCTCCCTCATCTCCAACCTTATCTCCTTGTACCCTTTGTTGAAGTACCTCCCCACCAGCCCTTCGACCGCCACCCCCAACGGCTCCGGGTTCTCGGGCACACTATATTCAGGCTTCTCCTTTTCTTTCTTGACTGATTCCAAATATTTAGCCCTCCTGTCCCTAAACACCTTCTCCCAATCTACCCGCTCCTCATCCTTGACCCCCAACACCTCATCCATAAGCACATGCTCCAAAATCCCATTCACATACGTCCCCATGTTTGCATTCGTACAAATGACCACCCCCCACTCCTTCGCCGGCAAAAATGCCATGGCCGCCTTGAACCCGGGCACCGCCCCGTCGTGCATCATGAGCGTCCTCCCGTGGTACGTATCCCGGTACAATCCGAGGCCGTACAGCGACACATCCGCGTAACCCGGCAGCACGCCGTCCGGGTCACCCATCTCGATGCTGCGCGGCTCGACGAGCGCCTTGTGCGACTCGGCAGACAGCGGCGCCGCCCGCTTGATCAGGCAGCGCACGAACTTTGCATAGTCGCCCGCGGAGGTGAGGACGCAACCCGCGCCGCGGCCCTCCGGGGACGCGAGGACGGGGATGGGCACGTAGCGGCAGGCGTCCTCGTCCCACCGGTAGCCCTGGGCTTGGTGCGCCGAGGACGGCACGTCGGGTCGGTCCTGGAAGGTGTTGTTCATGGCCAGGGGCTCCCAGATGCGGGACCGCAGGAACGACGTGTAGTCCTCCTTGGACAGTGACTCGACGACGTGGGTGGCGACGCTGAACATGATGTTGGAGTACTGCATCTTTGTGCGCAGGGCTGCGGTGAAGGGGAGGTTGCGCAGGTTGCGGGTCAGGGAGCGGGCGTCGTCTGGGTGGGCGGCGTTCACACCCAGGTAGGACTCGTCGTGGGTAGGGATGCCGGAGCGGTGGCTGAGGATATCCTCGAGAGTTACCTGGTCGGTGAGGGACTGGGCGGGCAGGAGGAAGTCCGAGGGGATGAGCTTGGACACTGGGGTATCCCATTGCATGTCTGGGTAGTTGGTGTCTTCGACGAGGAGGGCGGCCGCGGCTGCTGTGGTGCACTTGGAAACGCTGGCCAGGTCGAAGATGGTTTCTGTGGTGCATTTCTCATTGGGAAGTTTGGCGTAGCCATAGGCCTGGGCACATGGTCAGTGACTCGTTTTGTAGGCCGGTTGATGCATGGCGTTCACCTTTGCGTCGATATGGTCGCCTTGGACAACTGCAATTGAAAGGCCCGGTACGTGCCACTCCTCCATGAGTCTCTCCACCATTTGATCGAATTCAGCTGTCTTGTACGCCATGTTGAAGCTAGAGGCAGGTTTCTGAGTCCTTCACTCTACTTCTAGAATTCCGGGACGGCGCTCATTTATCTATACGCAGTCATATGTGGTGTAACTACTCGTCTTAGTCAGACCAAAAGGCCTTGGTCCAAGTACCTTGAGCTTAACCAGATCTAGCACGCCGAATAACGAAGTGCATAGCTGAACCCCGCGCCTGCGTTCATCCCATTCCGAAACTGGAGCTGCTGCATTGATACTAGACCGTATTGGTCCGAAGCACATAGGACGAGCAGGCAGATATGTTGAGAGTCATCTCAACTTATGAAAATTCAAGGAAGTGTGAGAGGTTCATGCAGACTTTCGGCGGTGACTCAACTTTGATGGACTAACTATCTGTATGGTCACGTGGGCCCTGCTTTTTTAACTGGGGGGAGGCGTATTAGTTTTATATATTAAACTATTGATGAGATTAGATTTCTTCATTACGGTCTTTATTCTCTTCTT
Organism: Diaporthe sp. NJD1; assembly: GCA_013842865.1. NCBI lineage: Eukaryota > Fungi > Ascomycota > Sordariomycetes > Diaporthales > Diaporthaceae > Diaporthe > Diaporthe sp. NJD1. The sequence goes on from JACDXY010000020.1 coordinate 387,088, forward strand.
GATTCTGCAAGACTCGCACCTTCCTAAACACTACATCCTCAGGCAGCCTGAGCTCGCGCAAGGCATGCGCGTCTTAGATACGACGTCCCTGACGCCGCGGACCTTCACCTCGTGTGTTTCTGACGGGATGCTATGCCTCAATTAGTTAGCTGGAACATCTTTGCGAATCGCTATTTTAGCTTGCAGCCTTGCTCGTGCACCTCAACGTCTGTGTCGTCTAGCTTGTAAAGAACTTGAAAAGAGTGTATTGAAATCCGAGCGGAGAATTTCTAAAACAACGATTATCTGGGGGCCTTTATATGCCCTGCCCCTGGGAAAACGAATGTAACCCACTACACCCCACAACACCATCTTTTTCTCAGATTGTGATCCCACTATGGCTGCGCTTGCCCCCTAGTTAACAGCAGAAAGGCTAGCCGATGGGCTGGCACTCAACCCCATTATCTATCCGATTACTCAAAGGATATCTGACCAGTCCTGAAGGGCAGTGGTCTGAGCAGCCTTGTGCATGGGCCCGGAAAGATCAACGCCAGAGTTATACACGATCCCGAACTGATCACCGGAATCCTTGGCCGGGTCGTACTCGCACCCCTTGACATCAGGCAGGATGATCTCCCAGTACAAGACCGGAAAACCGACCGAGTTCATGTCGGCCGTCTCGCTGGGGAAGGCCTTGCTGCGGTCGTACTTGGCCGCGTTGATGCCCCACTCCTCCAGGTAGACCAGCTTGCCACCGGCCTTTGCAACCCAGTCCTTGGCGCTGGCGGCCCAGTTGCCGGGCACCGATGCGTACCGGTGGACCGCGATGGCGTCGAGGGCCGCGCACTTGGTCGCGGCCTCGATGAAGGTGCAGCCGTGGCTGAAGTCGCCGCCGATGCCGCCCGAGGTGACGATGATGGGGTTGTTCTTGCCGAGCTGCTCGCGCATGTGCGTCGCCCGGCCGCAGATCCAGCCGTGCTTGTCGCCGCCCGTACATTCGGACAGCTTTGGCGACATGGGTTCGTTCTGCGCAAGTGGCATAAGTTAGTTGAGCCTTGAGGGACGCTTCCACACGAGGTAGTGGACAAGACGGAAGATTCGTACCTGCAGGTTGAAGCCCATAATGGCCTCGCTCCAGTCTTTCCATACTTTGCCCGATGTCGCGCCCTTGTAATTGAGTATATGGGTCAAGCGAGCATCGTATGCATCGAATGCTTCCTGCTTCTCGTAGAAGTATCCAGAACCCCAGGTATCGTAGTAAACATCCCTGTAGAATCCGAGTTAGTCTGGATAGCACCCCCATGGTTCCAGGGTAGGGGGCATAGTACGGACTTTCGGTAGTCACCCAAAAGAGAGTTGGCATCGTGCGGGGAGATCAAAGCCTTGATTCCTTTGTTGCTCAGCTTCACTATCACCTTGTCGAGTGCGTCCAGGGCCTTATCGTTGTATTTTCCGATGGTGGACTCAAGGGGAGGCACCGTGACGGTGATCTTGCTTCCCTTCTGGCAGCCTGGGTTTTGGGCATTGACCCAGACCCTGGCCACTTTTGCTCCATCCGCGGCCATTTGGCCAATTAAGGCATCCTGGTCCGAGTCAGAGAGGCCTTGAAGATAGTACAGGTTAAATCCCATGAAAGACTTGGACGTTCCCATCAAAGACGTGGAGTTCTCGCTTCGAAGAGTAAGAGAAGTTGCTGGCCGCGTGATGGCGGCCAAGAGGGCGAGGGCGAAGCTAGTCTTCATCTTTTAGTTCACTGATATCGCGTTGGAAGTTGTAGGCTTGATTGATGAGTGTTGTGGGCTTGGCTGAGCAGCAGTTATCTGAGGCCAGTTCCACCCTTATATATTTGACAAAATGCTGTGCACAGCAGCCATCGAAGCGAACCCTTCAACCTATCTCATACATGGGTGATTTGCACACGTCATGAAATGTCCACGCGCACTTGTAATGACGACACAAGGCACAATAATACGGGAAACAATTCTTCAAGTATGTCAGCAGGACCAGAAATTGAAAGCATCTGAGAAGAAAGAAAAAGAGTGCAAGGGGTTGGAATGCAACCGCTACACAGCATCAAACTAAGCCATGTTCTACTCAGCTCGGGCTGAAACCTAATGCAAGGGCCTAATCCTACAAATTTCCCCGGGACTCTGCTGCATAAGCCCCGAAGTGCTTGCAATCTCACGCGTCAGACACATTGGATACCTAAGTACTACAAACATTGGACGCTTCAACTCAACTACATGCCCGGGGCTTTACATAAAATACTACAAGTGGCCTCCAAAGACATCAATCTATTCCAATTCAGGTACTTTTTATACCTGTTGCAGAAGCGAGATTTATCAGAGCCCTCTCTTTGATGGAATTGGCAAATCAAAGTTTTTGGAGTAGCAGAGCTGCGAGATGCAAAGCCAGAACAACACCGTACATCCCCTGCGGCCTCTCACTTCCGCTGCTGGCCGTCTCCGTCGGTAAGGGTGGCAAACTTGCGCGGCTTGTACTCGTCCCAGGGGGTGTAATGCTGCTGCGGGACGTGTCGGCTTGTGTGGTTGTGGCCGGCGCCGTTGTCGACTTAAGTGCTACTTATTGTTTGCGATCAGCATGAGGTAAGACCTCAGCACATTTCACAAGAGATCGACAGAACTAAAATACGAGGTCAAGCTTTTTGCTGCTTACCAGAAGTGCCGTTGGACCCCAATGCACAATAGCTCGAGAAGACATCGGCCGCAGCCCCCACAGCAGCTGTGGTCTCGGGCAAGCACGCCGAAGCCACCCTGGTGCTGATGACACGGGAGAAGTGCGACGAGCTGTCGGTGCAGAAGCAGCTGTAGGATGTGGTTCTTTTCCCGTCTCCACAACCGTCCGCCATGGTTTTGACAACCGTTCGCAATTGGTCAACCGCGCAAACCGGCAGTTCCGAATACGCCGGGACGGCTTCGATGAAAATTCGTTGTGCTGATGACAACGTGATGAAAATGAGGAAAAGGTAATGAATCTTGTTGTAGGCCATCTCGTGCTGAGGTAGCTAGCGGTGCTCAAGGTTGGTGGCAAAGACTTGATGATCGTAGTGCTCGAGCTGGTCTGCCTCGCTGCCTTGGAGAAGAGACCTCGCCCATGATATACTTGACACATCCCTCCGCAGCAGACTCTGATCGTTGCAACGCTGCCTAGGGCTGAAATTGGCGAGCAGAACCTGATAATTGGGTTGCAAGCACGATCACAGCCCGAAGCTGAAATTTGACGGAGCTGGGGGCGCTGCAAAAACCCAGTCTGCCACTCCGGTCTCCAGCTCCGGGTCTCACTTGACATCCTGCCTCAGAATTCGGGGGCCGAGCACAAAAGAACGAGAATGTTGTTCTGTCTCTCCAAAGAAAAAGTCGATCCACACTGCGTTCGGTACCTCCATGTCATTGTTGGCAGGCTGCTGCTTACCACCTCGAGTGGGCGATGCTCAATCACACGACCTCCACCCGCGTATCCCCGGCCGCTTTTCATTTATCAGTGAGTATATTCGCCAATCATAGTTTTGTGTTACCTCACAGTGCTTGAAGGTCACAATTATAGGCTCACCGAGGTAGATCTATCACCCACCCTGAAGGAATACGAAGCAGCACCGCATCAATCGGTGGGGGCACGCAATTAAATTGAGCTGGACAACGGGGAGGAGCTTTCCAGCTGAGCATAGACCTGGGCATTCTTCCCGCGGCTCTGAATCGTTCTCCCTCAAACTTCATCATGGTTGAGCCCATCCCGTCCGTCTCAAATGCCTTTCCAAGCTAGAATCCTTTATAGTCAGGTACAGAGTCTTGCTTTGATTCTACAACAGGCTGGCTTCCTGTGCCCTCCAGTTGAACGTACTGGCATTGTCGTCTAAAGGACTGCTTACGAAGATGTTAGTTGCCCGAATGCCTTTCCCATGCTAGCACCAGCTATATTTATTTATTAAACTTTGTTTCGAACTTCCACTGAAATGGGTTCTAGGGTTATCTTGTGGAAGAAACTGGTCTCCTGGTTGAAAAGGTTCCTTGTGCAAGTGTTAGTTGGCTGCCTTCTGGCATCCTGCCTAGTTGTGATACTGGCTTGGTCCAGGATCTCAGATGCAGTGGTCTTTTGGATTTTCTTTGGGGCTCTGGATCTGGTGATCATTATGGCCATATTCTTGGGGTGGGGAGAAATTGTCGGGATGTACAGCCATGGGATAACAGGCTGGAAGACAGCCCCGAACCGACCGTTGACTCCAAATTTGGTCAACACGATGTTGACCGCGACCCTGACCGGAGCCATTCTTCCAGTGTTATTCTGGGCAATATGGAGACCGTCACTTCTCAAGGAGGTGCTTGTTTTGACAAGAGACGAGGTTGTGAGTATTAACATAAATATACGATGCGCCTAGTACCGAAACGGATCTTGACTAACGTTCCAAACAGCCGTCTACATATTACCCTTCATTCGCAGTGTTGCAGGACGTAAACTGGACGTCACAGGCAGAGCTCACGCTGGACAGCCCAACGAAGTGTTTCGTTCGTTGGATGAGGAAAGGCGTCGCCACCTGTGACGCGGTCGAGTTTGGCGACAGCTGCGATTGCGGTGCTAACTGGGACAATGCAATCACGCGAACTCAGTGGAGGAATACAACTTACAACAAACTCGCCTGGATAACGACAGAAAGTATGGTAAACGTGATTCCGACGACTCCGGTGCTGGCACAGGCATTTTTCAAGTGTAAGTAGCCCTGTCTTGTTTGCAAAAGTACACCCACAATGCCAAACTGAGAGCCTACACTTACACCTACTGACAATAATGCACGCTGTATAGTCAATACGACTAGAGCGTTTGGGGACTCCTTCCAGGCCTTATCGCCCAGTCTCTGGTTAGCCATCTGGGATCCGATGCTCTCCTTGGAGGAAAGTCTTGAGTATGGTTATACGCGCCTCCAACTCATCGACGCCTCATCCATGTTGTCCATTAGCCTGGACCTTCGACGGATGGAGATGACCGGCAGACAAGCCGCCTACGAGTACCAACTTACCAGCATCTCCTCGGTGCCATCAAAAAAATTGACGTGCGACCTTGGTAATCCGTCGGAGCCTTACTACGGCCCATGTCACGTTACTCTGCTTATCCAGTTTCCCACTTTTGAGAGAGAAGTCGTCTCTGTCCAGTGTAAGATGGTTTGGCCTGTATGTCTCTCAACGATTCTTTCAGTTTTCAACACTAATAAAAAGCTGCACAGGATATTGCTGCTGCTGTGGGCTCATGGCTGTCGCTTTTCCAAGTGATAAGTTGGATCTTCTCTCTGTTGGCATTCACCGGATGAAACAAACCTACCAATGATAGTTATGGTGTCATCTACGCTCCTGGGAGTTGAAAGGATGTTCTTCCTTGTATGTTATACTGATCGTAGCTTTTCCTTACATTACACCACAAGGTAATATATGAACTGATTCATTTCTTAAAATCTTAATTCTATCTATTTCTAGGTCTGCTAACCTTAGGCAGCCGCACTAGCATTCTTGACAGCCTCCGGGTCTAAACGGCTCCATCCTCCGAGGAAGCCAACGATAAAAGAAAGACTGCATGCAGTGAGGGCGATAGCGAATGCTACCTTGATTCCAGCCATGTATGCCATCAGGATCCCTGGAACCTGGCTAGCTGGAAAAGCGTGGCGGATTTCAGTCGCTCCTGTACGAACAACCAGGCCAGGGTCGACCCCAGGTGCGCTAATCGGCAACCTGTGGAGAAGAGTGTTGACGAAGGCGGCCTGGGCCGAGTTGAGGAGGAGGCCTCCACCGGCATTGAGGAAGACTTGAAGTTGGACAGGCAAATGTCAGCATCGAATGCTCGTGCTAGCAGAGACGGAGAGGACGCGTGACCTTACAAAGTACTATGGCCGTCACGGAAGGTATATCTTCGGGTCTCGACCGAGCCTGACAAATGATGACAGGGATCTGAAATCCCGCTCCCCATCCGACAGCAGCAATAATCTGGTAGCCGATCCAGTTCCCTGTGCCGCTCCCGATATCGATTGTATACAGCAAGCCCGACCCGACGACGGCAACAGCTGCGCTAGCGACCTGAACGGGCGTGGCTAGCCCGGTCTTTGTGATGAAGAGACCAGCCGAAACGACAGCGATGGTGGCGGTGAGTATAAGTGGCAGGGTGTACACGCCCGACATGATGGGGTTCGCTCCGCCCACGCTTTGAAAATAGACAGGGAGCCAGTAGATGACCAGGTAGTAGGAGCCAGCAAAGAGAAAAGCGAATGCGCTTCCGGCAGCGATATGTCGTTGTGAGAGTAGACGCAGCGGCATGATGGCCCGCTCGCCAGAATAGCGCTCCCATATGAAGAACGCCATGATGATGAGACCGAACCCAACGAGTAATCCGACCACCATGGAGCTGTTCCAGGAGTAGGACTGACCTCCGTACTGCATGGCCAAGCTCTGGGCTACGAGGGCCCCCATGATCAGAGCCACGCCGACGAGGTCAGTCTGCAGGAATTTCTCTTTCAAACTGGCAGCTACGGGCCTTGAGTGGGGTAGGTCTTGGAAGAAGACGAGTACTATTAGAACCGTGACCTGAACAATTAGGTCAGCATGAGAAAACCTTTGCCACCTCATCAAGGTAAAAATAGGGTCAAGGGGCAGCATGGACTGACAGCGCCGACGGGAAGATTGATATAGAAGCACCATCGCCAAGATACGCTCTGCGTGATAGCACCACCAACCAAGGGTCCTAAAACTGAGGCAAAACAGTAGGATAGGCCGATGAGCCCCGTGTAGGCCGGCCTCTTGCGTGGCTCGACCGCCAGCGCGATGATAGTGTATCCTCCCGTGGCCATTCCGGCGCAGCCCATTCCCGCGATCGCTCGGCCGATAATCAGCGTGTCCGAGTTGGGCGCCACGCCGCACAGGAGGCTGCCAAGTTCGAAAAAGAAGATTGCAGTTATGAAGGTCCATTTTAGAGGGAAGTACTTGTAAACTTTGCCCCAGAATGCCTGGAAACTCCCTGACGTGAGGAAGAAGGCAGAGCCGTACCAGGTGGCCTTGTCGAGACCGCGGAATTCGTCTGTGATCTTAGGGATGGCTGTCGCGACAATTGTCTGAAGTGCGCATTGGCAAAGAAGTCAGTGGTCCAGTCCTCCAACGTCTCAGTTCAGGAGGATGGTGATTCGCATTCGCACCATGGCGGGCAAACTACGTACAATGTCGAGCGATGAGAGGAACACGCTGAGAACGAGAGCGGCGACGATGAAAAATAGATTTGCACCGCCAGGGTAGTCAATTTGTGGTTTCCTCTCTGCTTGTGTATTGTTGACCAGCGACCCCAAATAGACCGCATCATTCATACTGCCATCCCGGGCATGAAAGGGCCGCAGCGTCTGGAAACTCAAGCTGGCATCTGCAGAACGGTCGTTGGTCCTCCCCATCTCCGAATGGAGAGCCACAGGTCTGCTGTGGTAAGGTACTGCACGGTTCTGCCTCTTCTTAGGGACATAGATCTTTCAAAGTGATGGGCACATACAATCAGCAAGGGAGGAAGGATGAAGTAGTGGTTGGTAGCAGATGTGATATCGAACCTGCAGGGGAGCAGCCACAGCTAGTGGGTGTAAGAACTAATTGACCACTGCAGCATTATGGAAGGAATGAGAACCACGGGTAGACCAATCTCCCCTCGTTTGGCACTGGTGTGGGCACTTGTCGGCGGCACGGGGCGGAAGCGGGATGCAAGGCACGGCACGACCAAATGATTCCGAGCGCGCGGGTCATCATTGATGACCCGCTCGGCCTAACTACACATCCATACCAAGCCCGTCCTCACCGACGTGAGAGACCACGACCAGCCCGATCTGGAAGTGATGTGGCCTTTGCACTGACGCACCTCGGCCATTATGGAGTGAGCTATGCTCTACATCAGTGGTCACCGACTTAACTCTTTCTTCATACCTCCTGCAAAACGAACTCTACAGCATCGAGTAACTAGGAGCATCCTCTTCAAGCTTACAAATCATGCATCCCATGCACAGATGTACAATTAAAATGATTTTCATGTGTAATGAAACATGAGTGAAGTATCAATGACCGATAATTTTCACATTCGCAACTCTCGTCTCAACTGTATAGCTAAAGCATTTTCTGCTCCCAAAACCAACCCTACACCAAGTCTCTGATAACCAGACTCCGTGGCCCGATGAGAGGATATGAGGATGTGAACATCTCCCCATGCCCACTAGCATCTGATTCTTACTCGTAATCCCTTGCTACCTTTGGCCGGAACTGGGATAATCTTATCGCTGTTGGGATCGATGTCCCGCGCCCGCTCAGTGTCGTATAGCTCGAGAGTCTTCCCTGTCTGGCCCCGGTAGAGGTCGTACCTGCGAAACAGGGTCCCCAACACGATCGCCATTTCTTTACGAGCTAGATTCATCCTGTAAACAACATTGAATGTCAGTCAAGTCCATTCTTAGTGTCTGTAGCTTGGGAGAACGAAGGCTCAATACGTGAAATTCGTCTCACCCCAAGCAACTCCGCGCCCCGCGAGAGAAGCCCAAGAACGCCCGGGCGATCTTGGGGTTATCGATCCAGCGCTGCGGGAGGAATTTGTATGGATTGTCAAACACATTTGAGTTCATGTGGGTCGAAAGAGGTGACATGGTAGTGAGCGTCCCTGGCGGCAGCACGTACTCGATTCCGTCGGAATTGCGGTAGACCAGCGGCAGGTCGGGCGAGATGCGTGGCTGCCGATTCATAACACCGGGGTGGATGCGCACCACCTCGTTGATTACTGCGTTGAAGTAAGGCAGACTATCGATTTGTGAGAATGATGGGATCTCGTCTTCGTCGGGGATGGCCTGTATCAGCTCGGCCCGCAGCTTCGCCAGCTCCCTGGGGTGCGCCAGCAGCTCGTATACAGCGGCAGTCAGGGTGTATGCTGCGCGCAGCCATAGACAGGCAGGTCAGTCAGTCAGGTCTCACCAGCAATCGCATGGGTCACATGCTTGTCGGGCCGGCCACGTATGCTCGCTCACTTACCCGTTGTTCCTTCACCAGCAAACACAATCAGCTGCGATTCAGCGGCCAGGCGCGCGTCAGTCTTATCTTCTTCTGGCAGTGAGCTATTTAGAATTCCCTCGAATATGGTGCTTTTTATCCTTTCCGGATTGGGTGAGTTTCTAATCTCTCGGACCCTTTCGAGCCACCATGACTGCTTGCTCCACAGCTCCCGCAGCGAGGGCACAAACATGTCCACAGCCCACGCCGGCAGCGACTGCAACAAGTCAGCGAACCACGTGAAGTGACCAAAAATGTGAGTCATTCCGAAGAACAGATCGACGCCCTCAAAGTATGGCCGTCCGAGGTCTGCTCGCTCTAGGAAGCCGAAAGACTGGCCAAACGCGTAGGTGGCGATGACGTCGCTCGTGCATGCCTTGAAGACGTGGTGTAGCTGGACAATCTCACCACGTGCAGCTGATTCTTCGAGACACTGAAGCACTCGGGCCATGTGGGCCTTCATTATGGGCTCTAGGCGTCGGATGCTGGCCGTGGAGAAGAAGGAATTGACAGCATGGCGTCGCCGACGATGGAGGTCGTGATCGACAGTTGCTACCATCGATCCGGGCGCTGCACGCGTAGACAACCCGAGTTAGTCGCATGGGCAATGGATATATTCGTGTCGTGTTTCTCGTACGAGTTTGAAGGGGAGAGGGGGGGGGAACATACTTCCAGTTCTTTTAGCCACGACGGGAGGCTTGTTGGTCCTGCGCCCCGCCGCGGGAAAAATGCTATCGATCACGTCCGGGTCGTCGAAATGGACCTCATCTGGATTAATTCGGACAATAGGACCTTACCACACTACAAGTCAGTAATCTCAATGTGATATCAGCATAGACGACTTGATAGACGGCCTGATTGCAAGAAGGAATGTAAAGGATACCATAGCGTCGATGCATATCATCAATTGCTCGGAAGAACTGGCCCCCAAGAAGAACATCGTAATAGACCTCGGGAAGGTACGAAATAGCTACATGATATCGTCCATAGTCAGAACATCTCTTCCGCAGAGCATATCGAGTACTTTCGTTGATGTCGTATTGCACTTGCCTGCCAATCTGGGCCCTGGTATCTTTGCCAGCGGATGCAGGAAAACTGCGGTCAGGGCATTAACAGCACAGCCATGAGACAGAGCGAGAAGGGCAGCGACTGGACAGGATTAACATACGTCTATACAGAAACAGGGGTATAATGTAGGTGACCAGGCAAATCACAAGCAGGCTACCTGTGAGTCCCACCAAACCTAAGACTCCGTATTCTGTATTTACACGACCGATTGACAGCCACAGTTTGGGACTGGGCGAAAATGTGGTTGACAAAGACATGAGGTCATGTGCTAACGGATGGTATTGCTGGATTCCACGTGTCAAGTGTGAACCACTACTGGCATAGAATATCAATGCCCCTACCAAGGGATGCGTATGAGCCATACCTATACACAACCGGTCGGAGATGCCACGGCAGACTTGGAGGTCATCATTAGCGTAGGACCATGGCTTGACTCTTGTGCTACCAGAGCGATTACGGCCGGACAGATAATCCAACCGAGGCGTGAGATGGGCCATTGATGACGCTGCATCGGGTCATGTTGGATTACGATTCTACGTACCAATATTTGTTCAAGGGATGAGAAGCTGTGCATCCATGTGGCATCTAGTGGAGGTCTAGACCGAAATGTTTTGGTCGCCAATAATTGGACCGCAAAACAAGTAGCTGCGCCTTGTACTAGCTTTTGCTTGGCTTGGTGTATATGGCACCCTGTGTGACCATCCCACGAGGCCCCCACATGTACCAGCACGGCGGTAGGGACTACTGCATGCAGATCTGTGGACTGGGTTCCGGCATGTGCGCCAAGAAGCCTTCAATGCAGGAACAGATTAAGAAACACTTGAAGATAAAGTGCTCCTGTGGATGGTGATGTTTACGTTCATGAGGCCCACGGAATCAGCCACCTGACGACACCTCGAAGCGGATTCCGCTTTAGTCTACCCCATACCAACGCGTGAGCAGTGACTGGAGCGAGCCATGAGATGCCAGCCATGACAATTTTCAAATCCTATACGCACCGTGCGTGGCTTGACTCGTTGATCCTGCCTGGCAGGAGCGCAGCCGGCGCACTAAGCTGAGCCGACCTGGCTTCGTCGCGGCTGAATTCTTGAGCGCCCATGGGATTTCATGCTGCGTAGCTTTCAGTAGGATTTGGGGGCCTCGTTCATGTCATGGATGAGTTCCTAGCTTGAGTAAAAATATATAGCGACGTCCACGACCCACGATTTGTGTGACGGCCCCAGCACGCCGTGAAACACTGTAACGAACAGACGGGTAGCCTTGAGCCGAAACCGTGGTGCTTCGATACTACGATACCAAAGGCATTGATCTATTATTCTAGCTCTCAACATGCGGGCAAACATACCGTGGTGCCATCGCCTTGGCGCCGCCTTGGTTCTTGTCATTACCCTCGCCCACGTGGCATTTGCATCTCCGGTCGATCCTGCAACATCTAACCGAGAGAGATGCCGCTACGTGCCAGGCGACACCAAATGGCCCAAACAGGAGGCATGGAGCAAGCTAAACCGGACTGTCGGTGGGCGGCTGATCAGCAGCATCCCGCTAGCACGATCGTGTTACCAGCCGAATGTGGACGATGCAGCATGCGCCAAGATACGAAGCGAATGGACACAATTAACACCATTGTAAGTAATACAGCCCAATGGTGTTTAGTCACACAAGTATTCGTACTCTCCACTCATTGTCATGACAGCATGAATGACCCAGTCAGCGTCATGTCGCCTTACTGGCAGAACAACTCATGCAGCCCCTTCCTCGGACCCTCGGGACCCTGCAAACTTGGTAACCTGGCATCTTATGCTATCGACGTGCGCAATCCCAAGGACGCCATCGCGGGAGTGAACTTCGCGCGGGCCAACAACCTTCGTCTCACCATCAAGAATACCGGCCATGACTTCCTCGGCCGCTCTTCCGGGGCCGGATCTCTGGCTCTGTGGACACACAACCTGAGAGATATCGAAGTGATAAAGAAGTACAAGTCTTCAGCGTCGCCATACCGCGGCCCCGTTATGCGCATCGGCGCCGCCATCGAGAACCAAGATCTGTACGCCGCCGCTGACGCCCACGGATATCGCGCCGTGGGCGGCTCGTGTCCCACGGTTGGAGCCTCGGGCGGCTTCAGCCAGTCAGGAGGTCACGGCCCGCTAGGCTCCAAGTACGGGCTTGGAAGCGACCAGGTGCTTGAATTTGAGGTCGTCACGGCCGAGGGAAAGCTCGTCGTGGCGTCGCCGACTGAGAATAGTGGGCTATACTGGGCGCTGGCGGGCGGCGGGCCCGGCAACCTCGGCGTGATAATGTCCGTTACGGTCAAGGTGTTTCCGGACGGTCCGGTGGCGGGTGCGTCCTTCTCCTTCGCCAACACTGACGACGGCGCATTCTGGAGTGCCATCACGGCCTGGCTGCGCCACCTCGTCGTGCTCGACGCCATTCCGGGCTTCACGTCGCTGTGGGCCTTCACAGCGCAGGGTTTCGCGCTGCAGTACGCGACGCTTCCGGAAGCCAACGCGACGCAGATCCAGGTAGCACTTGCACCTTTTCTACAACAGGTGGCGGCGCTCAACCTGACGCTCCTGAGCAATGTGACAGCGACCAACCCCAGCTTCTTGAGGCACTACTCCCAGTTCGCCACGCAGAGCTACGACACGAACAACTCAATCGGGGGCCGCCTCGTGTCCCGGAGCGCGGTGCAGACGAACCTCCCCGCGCTGGTGGACGCCATGCGTGACATTGTGGTCAACTCGCAGGCCGTGGGCGGCTCGCAGATCGCCGGCATTGCGATCAACGTCGGGCATGCGCGGGTCGGCAACAAGCCCTCGTCCAACTCCGTGCTGCCGGCGTGGCGCGACGCCCTGTTCACCATGACCATTGGTATCCCCCTCCCGCAAGACGCTGACTGGGCCCGGATTAGTGCCGGCCAGCGGCAGCTCAACGTGTGGCAGGATCGCTTGCGCGCCGTGACGCCCGGTGGGGGTACGTACATGAGTGAGGCGACCTTTGACAATGTCAATTGGAAGGAGGACTATTTTGGCGCCAACTACAAGCGACTGCTTAGTGCCAAGACCAGATATGATCCGGACGGTGTATTTTGGGCCAATGCGGCTGTTGGCAGTGATACTTGGAAGATCGATGATAATGGGAGATTGTGCCGTGCATGATGGACGGCGATGATTGTCTAGATTTGTTCTCCGTCTGTATTTGTAATTTCTTGAGGCGTGCCCCATTTCCTTGGGTCCTTTTCAACTCGCCGATCACTTTGTCTCAGTTTGACTGCTAATGATACCGTAATTACGGACTTGCAAATAAATGACCATCTCATGACCATGGCCGTAAATGCATACGTCTTCGACTATTAACCGGGCCCAAAAGCAGATACTAACCCAGTGGATTCAGATCGAATGACTAGTGAATACATAAAGAACGTGTCTGTGGTATGCTACCAAGGGGTATTAATACAACCATAATACGAGCCTAGTGGATAATTAACGCCCTGCGACGATCTCCTCACACACACAAGTCCCACACTCATTTCTCCCCATCCGCACGCTTCACCTGAGCCAGACCTCTGTTCCCGTTGACAACACGCTCCAGCAGCCCCGTGGGCAGCAACCACGTCAGGTAGCGGCTCAGGGTTGCCGTGCCGCCGCGCCAGATGACCCCGTTGCTGCCGCCGACGACGTCGGCGACGATGTTGCGCGCCGTCACATCCACCTGCTGGCTCCCGGGCTTCATGAGCCCCTTGCGCTGGTTGTTGATGATTTCGTGCGCGCCGCGGTAGTACGAGCCCTCCGGCAGCGTCAGCTCGCCCGCCTTGTCGTGGATGGGCGTGTGCACGGCGCCGCACATGACCGTCACCACGCGCACGCCCAGCGGGGCGAGCTCCACGCGCAGCGTCTCGCCGATTTGTTTGGCTGCGATCTTGGAGCTGCTGTAGATGCCTTTGATGTTTGTGAGGATTGTTTACCACGTGGCATATTTTGGCAGTGAGGCTGTACGTACCAGACCAAGCCAGGGGCATAACACCAGCGATGGAACTAATATTGCAGATCGTGCCATGCGCCTGGATCAGAAGCGGTGCAAATGCCTGGCTCATAGACAGAATACTCCATACGTTGAGGTCAAACAGCCTCCGGCCTTCGTCGACCGAGGTGTCGAGTAGCGGCACGACGTAGTCAGCTCCGGCGTTGTTCACGAGGACATCGAGCCCCCTGCCACAGGTGTACTTGGAAACGGTCTCAGCGCAGCGGTCGATGGACTCGCGCGAAGTCACCTCGAGCTCGAGGATGTCGACGTCGTCGGATTCGGCTAGGGAGCCTGCTTTGGCCGTGTTACGCAGTGTCGCGAAGACGTGGAAGCCGCGGTCGCGGAACGAGCGTGCCAGGGCCGCGCCTATGCCGCCGTCCGAACACCCTGTGATCAAGACTGTCTTCTTAGATGAGTCGGACTTGGACATGGCTGCTGTTGCTGCCGGTAGCGCTGTGTGATGGCTGCTGCAAGATGGTGTGGGCGCAGATGATTCGCAAGGCAGTCTGTGGTATTATCTATGGAATCGTTTGGTACAATTTCAGAATTGGGGAATAGTGTGCAAATCGTCAACACATTACTATATCTAGGCCAAGATAACAAAGGTCCTATTATCAGCCGAACTCCTCTCTCCGACCGGAATTCTGGTCCTCCATTTCCGAGCCCGTCTTCTGGTGAGCCGGCACATCTATCATTGCGGAAATGTCTCACGCCCTGTCTAATAGCCAATCAGATTTGCTCCGAGTAAGCAGGCCGGCCGAGGAACGTTCGAAAGAATGCTTACACGTTCTCGGCCAATCGGATGAACTGCACAGAGAGGGCTCCCTTTTGCCGTTTTCGTCCGCGCGCCGACCGAACTGGCTTAGCCGTCCCGTTGGCATCTTCGGTCTTTTCCGGAACGGACTTCGGCCGGGACAAGGGCAGCTTTCACAACAGTTCACCGCATCCGTTTTCTGTTGCCACTCAACTAGACAGATTAAAGATGTGCATGCAATAACAATTTGGGCACAAAATATTGCAGTGCTGCAGTACTGGCATCTATCACATGATTCACATCGGAACCTTTTGCATGTGGGCCCCTGCCTGCATGGATCGCTGCCAATCTCCCGCCAAGCTTTGGCCAAGGTTCGGCCCGTACCTAGGTATGCAAGCGCATGTAAGAGCGAATTAGATTGAGAGTATTTGTACGTACGTTTCATCATTACAACGTAACAACAGCCGCATGTCAATTTAGACAACATCAATCTCCTCATTTGACATGAGAGATCTTGAACCCTCCGGTGCAAAGGTCCTGGAAGACGCCCGTGGGATCGTACCTCGCTGCCACATCCTTCAGCATGCGCACGTGGTCCTCCCCGTAGCTGGCCAGCGGGTTCTGGCTCTTGTCAGCGTAGTTGAGGTACACCCAATCCAATTTGCCGCCCTCGATCCTGTCCGCGAACTCCTCAACGGCCCCCATCCACGCCTTGACCCGTGGGTAAACCAACAGCTCCTGCTCCTTGTGGCGGACCATAGCCGCCGCCTGGAACAGCAGCCCGTCGCGGTCCTGGTATTCGATGCCCGTGGCGTTGCCGCCTGCCTCGGCCGACCGCTGCCCGATCAGCTTGGGCAGCGGTTGGAAGAGGCACTGCGTCCAGAAGTCGCCGTCCGGGATCAGCTGCCTCAGCGTGTCTACCAGCTCCTCGTGCAGCTCGGCTGCCTTGGTGACGATGCGAGCGTCGTTTTGGAGCGTAGCCGTGAACCAGGTATTGCTGTCATCGGGTGGTCAGTAGAAATCGTGAAGCTTAAATGCGGATCTGGTGATTCCGCGGTAGCTCGTTGGCGGCTAAACGGACTGCGACTCACTAATATCCTCGGGGAAGGTTGTATCTCGGGTCGGAGACAAGCTTGGAAACCGTAGTAGCGGCACAGGTGTCCATGACCGAAGGCAGTGCACGAAAGTCAGAATATGCAGCTGCATCGGCAGCACCAGCTACCTGTACAGACAGGATCGCGGTACCAACGTCCCTCAACTCGGGCTGCGGAGAGTCAGAAGAGCTGCTGCAATGATTCCGTTGAACAGAATCGCCAAAACAAGAAATGCAGTCATACTGTTGAAAGAAAAGGTTCAGTACTAGTGGCCACCAAAGTTGAGTAATTGGCAGTGAGAGGGATCAGCCAGTATCTTACCCGTGTAAGCAAAGAAGCACAAGAGGTTACTATCAGGATCCTTATGCAACCTATCCGTAAACCCACACACCGCCGCCGCCACCTGAGACGTGACCTGCTTTGGGTAGAAGGTCAAGCCACCCCAGACCCCCTGACTCCGGAACGTGCGCATCTTGAAATTAGTCACGATACCAAAATTATTAGACCCTCCCTTGAGCGCCCAGAACAGATCACTGTGCGTATGCGCGTCCGCCGTGACGATGCGCCCGTCCGCAAGAACCACCTCGAACGCCAAGACATTGTCGCACGAGAGACCCCTCCGCGGCGTGTAGAACGTGTTCCCGCCGCCGAGGATCAGACCCGACACGCCGACGTTGCCCTCGCGTCCGCCCGCGACGACAAGGCTCCCCTGCTCCCCGCGTTTTGTTCCATCGCCACTGTCGTGGAGTTCCAGAGCGGCGTACACGTCGCGCCACAGAGCCCCGGGCCCGATGTCTGCCGTCTCGTCCTCTTCGTTGACGCGTGTCCAGGCCAGCAGGCCCAGGTCGATAGTCACGCCGCCTGGCGAGCTGTTGGCCCCCGCCCACTGCATGTGGCCACCGCTGCGCACTGCAAATTCAAAGCCACCCCCTCCTCGCTGCCCTGACCTGGCAGTAGCACCGCCACGAGCACCCACGAGAGCCTTGACTGCCGCAGCTACCTCGTGGGCATTTCGTGGCCGCGCGATGCACGCTGGGCGGACAGAGGCGGCGCTGTTCGACCAGTAACTAGTCTGGCGAGCCTCGTATTCGGTGTCTGATGGGAGGAGGACCGTGACACCGGCTTGGGTGAGACGCTTGGCCTGGGGACAGGCTGGCTTGGAGATAACGGAACCCATCGGATTTGGGCGAGGGGCAAGTGTCTGCTCTGTCCGGTCCGGGTCGAGGAATGGCGCAAATGCGAAAATAAGGACTGTGTGAAAACCTTCTTCTAGGTGTGGTTTTGTGGGGTTGAGTGTGGGGCTGCGTAGTGCAATTGACACCAACACTGGGATCACAGAGGAGCCACTTGGCTTGAGATGTCCATGAATGTGTAAGCTGAACTGTTCATGGCCTCAAACCATCATTTTGGGACGCTATGCCGATTGACCCGATGTACCGGGCGCTGCCGTTGTCCTGCCTGACTGTTGACCGCGAGATCGTAAGCTGGTGGGCATTTGTTAAAAGACCATCACCATGGCGGCACAATGCAACCATTCGGGTCAGCATATCATGCAGGGTCATGGTGCACGGCGTGTGGTGACACCGAGTCGACAGGAGATTCGCCAGTCCTTGGGATGACGCCAAGAGCGCCAGCAGGAGCCTCACCGCGCTGTTCTAGGTCTGGATTCTTATCTTTCCCTTGCAAGGTTCTTGGTGTTCTAGAGAACGTGAGGCGTCAATCCCACAACCTACCAGGGGGAGGGGGGAGTGGTTCGATTAGGTGCTGCAAGCATCTCAATGGAATAGCAATAAAAGTTATAGTAGTGACATGCTATCAAGGTTCTGACAGTATTACTTTATACATGTCTTACATTATTTTGAAAAGGGGTGCTTGGTTTTATTTCGCGTTGTTACGAAGAGGCTTTCTAGTAAACCTCTTACAAGGTCTGCGGGTTTCCACCGTTCTCACGAAACCTAAGATCAAGGCTATGCATAAAAATTGATATTTAGGTAGCTTGAATATCTATAGCTAGTTTACTAGCTGCCTAGGCACTATATAGTGTGTGTACCTCAAAGCCTAGATATAATAATTATGATATGCATAGGAGTCCGCATGGGCATGTTCCAACCTGTATATTTGACCTTCTTGTATGCTTCTCATGAACAAACAGGCCAAACGATTCAAGTCTAGTTCGGTACCTGCACCCGCTTGCGTCTCAGGACGTACCTGTGCGTACCCTGAAGCTCGGATTCGCGCCGTTTTCCAGCAGCGCAGAGACACCTGCCTCAAAGCCCATTTCAACGGCCGTGTGCAGCGGCGTGCATCCCTGGGAGTCGCGGCCGTTGACGATCTCCCTCTCGCTATCACAGTGGCGCAGGAGAAGGCGCAGTATGGCGTCGCGGCGGTGCAGGACGGCCCAGTGCAGAGCGGACCGGCGCTGTGGATCGCTGCCGGCTTCTTGGAGGCGGGCTCCGTGCTGGAGGAGGGAGGCGACCACATCCTCGTAGCCGCCAGCAACGGCGTGAGCCAGTGGCGTCAGGCCTTCGCTATCTGCCTCGTTGCAGTCTACCGGGTGCTGCAGCAGAATGCGGACAATGTGGTTGTGGCCCCTCTTGGCGGCGAGGTGCAGCGGGTTTATCCACTTGCCATTTCCGTTCTTGTCATCCTCGTCGCCCTCGCCCGCTTTCGCCGCTGTTGCGTCGGCCGGAGCGCCGTCACCGGTATCGTCGTCGGTGTTGGAACGTATTGGTGGATTGTCGCGTCGTGGTGGTGGATCACAGGTGCGGGTTGCATGTGTTGGCGTCGGGGCGGGGGCTCCGCTATTTCGGGCCTGTTTAGAGTTTGCGGGGGATCGGGACGAGCGGCCCGGCGAACTGGATGAGGCGGACAAGTCAGTCCAGTCAGGGGTTGTGATCTGCACGATGTTACCCTGGCTAAAGTTGGCTCGCGAGACATCCTGCGAGACGTGCTGCAGGGCGTGCCTTGTGGTATTTGAGCTCATACTGCTAGAGTCCTGTCCGGACGATAGTGTCGTGGGAGTGCCGAGGGTGTCGTCAGCCAGGAACAGTGATGTCAGCTCAGGAGCAGTATTGGACAGCTGGGGCGGGCTGGCTTCTCTGGGGAAGTTCATGGTGTCGGAAAAGTCCAGGAGTGAGTAGCCCCCGAAAAGACCCCGGATTTTGCATGTCGATTGGGGTGTGTCTGGCTGCGTTGGTGCCGTGGTGAATGGCTGGAAGTAGTCTGATGGCGGTTGTACTCTTTCGGTCGAGGGTGATCGGGGTGTGAGGTTCCCAGGGCCATCTTGGTCCGCGTTGGGTGTTGTTGTTGTCGTGTGGGTCAGAGCAGGTGGAGCAGGCTCGATCTGGCGAGGTCGAGGTAGCTGGAGCTGCTGTTGTTGCTGCTGGACGTCAGAAACGATAGCGGCGGCCTTGTTCTGGGATTGCTTCCCTGGAGACGCGCATGTCAGTACGACTAGGTCTCAAATGTTCATCTGCTGAGGTGGTAAAAAGAGGCTACTGACAGCGGAATCGACGTTGAGCCAGGCGGTTTTGGGCGCGACGTCGAGCTATCAGCGCCTCGTCAAGCCCCGGTGTTGCAGATTCCATGGCGTAATCCACACCCAAAGGGACAAAATGGCTATAACTATTTCTATGTATCTGGCGGCGTCTTCGCAACAACTGTAACAGCAAGATTAAATAATACGTGGTAATCGGGCATTTGGTGTCGTCGATAGGACAAAGAGGTGTTGAAAGGTTGGACTTGAAGAGCAAGGAAGGGAGGGGCTCGTTGGTCCCTGTAATAAACAACCAGGGCGGGCCGAATAGCTGCTATATAACCTTGGCGTAATACTCAACGGTTCCTTGTTACGGTCCTATGTACATAGGACCTATAACTAAGCATTCAGATTAGGTATTATATAATACTTTAACTTTTTTTAACTTAAATAACTTAATAAAAAAGCCTTTTATTTTATAAATTTATATTTAATTTTAAGGGTCTTTTTTAATAAAGTTTTTATAATTTTATATATTTTAATTATAATTATAAAAAGTATTTATAAAAAAATAAGTCCTAAGTTTTTTTCTGTGAATTTAAAAGGAGCTCGGGAGTATCATTAATAAACAAGGGATTAATAAGGATCAATTAAACACAGAGCAGGAATTGCGGGCCGCTAGGCATGGGTACTGCACACACTCGTCAGATCTTGCGAGCTTGAGCTTGCTATGTAGATAAAAGATGGGTCTCGGCGTATGTTCAACCAATTAAAGCTGATAGATAGACCCAACCCCTCCTGTAGCATCCTTGTCTCAGATCCTTCCAAAGCTGCCTTATCTACACCATAGCATTTGATCAGCTGCCTCCAGGGCTCATGGTGCAATTGTGGCCTGCAGAAGCCGTTCTGGCCATCCTCGCTAAATCTCAGGGTCCCAAAGGAACCACCCACCTGGCGCTGTTGTGTGAAGCCTACGTACGGCAAGAGCATCCGTGAGGAGGGTGGTCAGGGCGGCCCACAGCTTGTTTTTCCGATATGGGCGCGAGATGGTGGGGCGCCGTCGCCGGTCTTACCTAACAGCAGTAGACCACCCGCCCCGTCTTTATACCAATATCACCGCCAACAACGCTCACGACGCCCACCGCTGCTCACATGCACGATGCTTGCGAGTCGCTGCACATGGTCCTGGCTTGATTCCCAATGGTTAAAATGACTTCTCGAGGCTCGAGTGTTGTGATGAGGACGTTCAGGAGCCCGTTGTGCCGCCGGCACCAGGGCAACCCAAGGGAAGAGACACCGGTACTGATCGTGTCAAGGCACTCGAAATCCCATTCCTCCTCGTGTCACCCGAAAACAAAAACCCCGGGGCTACTCTCATCTAGGAAATACGCCCCCGAAAGTCTTAGAAGAGTTCCTCGCACTCATTCGACTGCACGTAAGAACACCCCCACGGGAACCAACCCCCGGGAGGAGGGTGTGGTGTTAAAGAACCGTCTCATTCCCCGGCCAACTCATTAGCAGTGACGATAAGCCGAGGTGGGAACCATTTCATGTCTCTAATAATGCTTAGCATGCATTTGGAGTGCAACGATTGGCACGGCAAAATATGCGGCAAACGCACAACGACGGCCCCCTCAGAACACATGGTCGTATGCACAACATCTTACGGGAGCTAGGTCGTTCTCGTTCAAGCCCGACCGACGCTGCTCCTTGGCTATACTGCGTATGATAAGTACGGGTGGTTGTCTCAATTCTAGCATTCCTGCTTGCTCCTCCTCGCGCGCCACCCAGGCGGCGCTGACCACCCCCAGTCCCCAATTCGTCGCACCGGCCCGGGCATTCAAGCCGCTCAGGACGCCAGCTCCTTGGCCGGGCGGGGCAGCTTGCTCACAGCCTTCTCGCACAGCGCCACAAGCGACCTCGCGTTGGTGATGTCGAGCGTGCTGAGCTCCGCCCCCAGCTTGGAACGGATCCACCCACGCAGTTCAACAGCCGACAGCGAGTCGAGACCGTACGCCGCCAGCGGCTTGCCAGGCTCCACCTCAGTCTCCAGACGCAGCACCTTTGCCACCTGCAGCGCCACGGGCACGATGCATGCCTTGGCGAGCGCCGTCGCGTCCTCGCTGCCCGAGGCCTGCCGCAGCTTGAATGCCCGCACAGCCTGATCCACGGCCCCATCGCCGCCTGACCCCGCCCCCTCGTCCTCGCCCGCCGCTGCCGCGTTGCTGCCGCTGTTGAACAGGTACGCAAACCGTGCGTCGCCTGCCAGGTCAGAGGAACCGTCGTTGGGCAGCGGGAAGGTGATGCCGGCGATCAGCTGCGCGGCACTGGAGCGGCTGATGGGGTCCTTGGAGTCTTGCTGCAGCACCGAGTAGCCGATAAGGCGCCGCAGAGACCCCTCGTTGATGGGTGTCCACTGCCGTTTGTCGAAGCGCGCCTCGAGGCTGCCGCCCTGCTCGGCAATGTAGCCGATGTCCTCGATGGCCCCCAGGTCCACGCTGTGTGCCACGAGTCCTTGCGCGCGACGGAAGCTTGCAAAGGCGTCGAGGAAGGTGTTGGCAGCGGCATAGTTCGCCTGGCCCTTGTTACCTACCACCCCTGAAACGCTCGAAAGCAATGTGAAGAAGTCTAGCCCCTCCAGATGCTCCTGGGCCACCTGGTGCAGGTTCCACGTACCGCGCACTTTCGGCTGCAGTGCTTGGTGGTAGTCATCGACGGTCATGGTCTCATACGGCTTGTCCTGATTGTTGCGTCAGTGAGTGTGACTCTGACCCGACAAGGCTCGCTGAGGTGGTCACTTACTCTTAGGACCATGGCCCCCTGGATCACACCTGCAATGCGTCTTGGTGCGACCGACTGGAAGACATGTCGCACAAATTCCAGGTCAGCCACGTCTCCCTTTGCCTCGGTGATATGGCAGCCATAGCTGAGGCATCCGCGCACGATGCGGGCCGATGCATCGTCACCCACGCCGCTGCGGTTGCATACAACGATATGGCGCGCACCATGGCGTGCCAGATGGACGGCAACGCTGCCACAGAGGCCCTTGAGGCCACCCACGATGAGGTAGGTGATGTCTGGGTCGGGCCGCAGCTCCAGTGCGCGCAAGGCTGGGCGGATGGGAACCTGCACATCGTCGCCGCCCTGGGTGATAACAATCTTGCCGATGTGCTGCCCGCGCCGGATGTAGGCCAGCGCGGCGGGCACTTTGTCGAATCCAAAAGGGATGATGGGATGAATTGGCCCAACGTGCCGTGCCTCGACCAGTGCAAAGATCTCGGACAACAGTTTCTCCACCAACTCGTCCTTGACATGTTTCGTGTACGAGAGGTCGATGGCTCGGAAGGAGCAGTTGCGGTCAAATGGCTCCATTGCGAGCGTATTGCGGTCGACAATATCGCGCTTTCCAATCTCCACCATATTTCCACCATCGGCCAGAATACGCCACGACGCATCAAGCAGTTCGCCAGTCAGTGAGTTCAGAATAACATCCACACCACGCCCGCCCGTTTCGGCCATAATCTCGGCGGCGAACTTTGTACTTCGCGAAGAAAACATCCGATTGGTTGGGATACCGAATGTCTTGCTTAAAAAGTCACGCTTCTCATCAGTGCCTACCGTAACGAATACTTCGGCCTTTTTATACTGGGCCAACTGGATGGCAGCAAGGCCAACCCCTCCAGCCGCTGAATGGATGAGAACAGACTGTTGTGTCCTGTTAATAACTCCAATAGAAAAAAGGCGCAGCAGAGAAGATCACACTGACCTGGCCTTCCTCGAGCCCGCCCAAGTGGAACATCGAATAAAGAGCTGTCATGTACACGAGTGGGATCGTCGCCGCATCCTCAAAGCTCATCCACGAAGGGATGGCGTGCGCACGCTCGACGGGGGTCTGCAATCGGTTTGCGTAGGTGCCGCTCCGCATAACTGCTACACGGTCGCCAATCTTGAACTTGTTGACACCAGCGCCGAGCCGTTTCACGATACCAGAGCACTCGCAGCCAATCATGTACTCGTTCTCGGGCACAATTCCCATGGTGGTTGCAACGTCCTGGAACAGTGACTGGTGTCAGCACACGGCTCATTATGCATGGGAGCATCAACGATCTCCACCTACCTTGAAGTTGACACCCACAGCCATGACCTCGACATCAACGAACCCAGGCGCGACCGGCATCTCACTGACGTGATTCTCGCACCATGTCAGCTCGAGCGATCCTATCTTCTCGGCCCTTATTTGCACCATGACATCAGTCGCGTGCAGCCCTTTGACGACGGGCTCAGGGCGCTCGACTTCGGCGCGCTTGAAGGCGTTAAGCTTGCCGTCCGGGACGACTCGCTGGACGTGGAGCACGCCGTTGTGTTCGGCAAACTCGGTCTCGCCCGTCTCACCGCCCGCCATGAGTCGCATCACGCGATCCACCGCCCACGAGGTGTCCGGGCTGGTGCTCGACTGTACGTCTAGCGTTGCCAGGCGGGCGGTGTTGTCCTCACGGCGCGCCACGCGGAACAGGCCGTGCACAAGCGCATTATTAGGGTCCGTGACCTGGTATTGCGAGCCCTTGGTGACCCAGAGCAGAGGATGACCGGACGCGACAAGGGACTTGAGAGCGTCCCACTGCCTTGAGTCAATATTGGCTAGTACCGGGCTGGACATCTCATCGACAACAAGTAATACGGCATCGGATGGCAGGCTTGCAAGCCCTTGCGCATCAAACTTCGCGCCATGGTCAGTGACAGTCCAGCCGGCGGCCTCGAGTGTCTTCTGTAGGGTTTCTGGACACGGCAGCGTCTCGTCCGCGAGACTGACCACGACCACGTTTCCGGAAGTGAACTGCTCTGCGCTACCATTATAGCAGAGGTAGTGGACCAGGCGGTCACGCCGGTCGGTGTGGTCGATCACTTTGAGCACGGAGTCAAATCCGCCTCCTCGCTCTTGGCCTCTATTTATCAGCTCGCAAGGGTTCACACCGCACCAGGCGCCGTCATTCGTATTCCTGTGTGCTTTTTGTGACTTCTTGACGGTTGAGTAATCACTCGCCATGGAGGATGCGGAGCTCGCCGTGGTCTCCACATCGGAGGAGGTGCCGGACGTGGCATAAAACGAGCCGGGCGTCTCCAGGGCTGGAGTCTCCAAGACTTCCTCGTCGGACTCCAAGCCATTGTTGAGGACCTGAGGGGCGGCAGGCCCAGGTCCTGCATTCTCCGCGAGGTCCACCAGCAGTGCAAAGCCACCCGCGCTGAGTAGCTTTTTCGCTCTGCTGAGGACGTCATCCAAGGCTGCATGGGCCGTCCGTCTGGCCTTGAGAATGACCAGATCATACAAGAAAGTAGTAGCCAACCCCAAGGATTCCTTGTCCAGAGAGGCCAGATGAAAAGCTGTGTGCCTATGCTGCTCATATTGACTCTGTGCGGAAACAAGCGTCTCGGCATTAGGCGACGCAAAGTCGTACTGGACATAGGCAAGCCGTGGTGACATGTCATCAGTCTCGAACCATACCGATTTCGCATCCTCGTCGCCTATATTGACCTCGAGCACGTTGAGCATCGGCTTCTTGTGCGCTACGAGATTGATGATGGCGTCCAGCTTGCTGGTCTTGGGCAATTCCTGCCGAGTTGCCAACCGTACCAGTTGGTCCTGGGTCAGGAGCGTGACGTCGGGCTGCCACACGACGTGGTTCAGCGTATGCGGGTCGGGCTCGAGCACCACGTCCAACTTGACGTAGTTTAAGCCCTTGACCTTCATGAGCACAGCGCCCGTGGCCGGGTCATAGACGGAGATGTCTGAAATGATGCTCTTGGCCTGGTCCGGACGACCACGCCCAGTGTATCCAGATCGGGCGACGGCGAGGCCCTCCCGCATATCGCGCGGCACGCGGTTGATGATAGCATCGTTGACGATACCTGGAACGATAACATCTTTGACTAAGCTGCGTTCGTTGGAGGCGTTTGCCGGCATGGCTACCTGAAGGCACGCATCCAACACCGCCGGGTGGAAGGGGTAGTACGACTGTGGGTCCCACTTTGATGGCGGTGGTGTCAGATCGACCATAGCGCGGCATGACCGCTCGCCGCTGACTGCCTCGAGACTGGTAACTTTCTTGAAAGACGGCCCGAACCCCATGCCGGCCTCCCGTTGCGCCTTGTACCACAACGTGAACGGCTGTGGCTGCCGCAGGGGCTCCATATCTGGCCCGGTCAGTCTGTCGTCGATGGGGTCTATGACTCGTACCAGTCCGAAGCAGTGATCGATAACGACGTCTTCTTTGGTCGTGGTCGAGATGCGGAATTCGTGCCAGTCTTTGCTTCCGGGAACCTTTGCGAGCGTGAGCAGAATCACTGCCTCTTTGCCCTCTTCTACCACCAGCGCGCGGTCGAACCGCACGTTACGCAGCTGGTAGGCAAGATCGTTGGATGACTCGATGGCTTTGTCTGGATTGAGCGCGCAGTGTTTCTGGAACATGGCCTCGATGGCCATGGTCGCGAGCCCGGCGCCGGGAATGAGCACGTCGGGCCCCATCTTGTGGTCGCGTAACCAGGGGACATCGTCCAACATGAGCTATATGTGACATTCAGTCAGTATTTACCGTCATCAAGACCCCAATTTGTGGCCAAGGGCGTGGATCGGAGGGTTGAGATGGCCGAATAGAGGACTGAAAGGGCACGAAAAAGAGATGCACTGACATGTTTTCGCCACGTCGGGTTGTGCCACGACGTGCCAAAGATCTTGCTGCCGATCAAGTCGTGTGTGATGAACTGCCGGAATCGCCAGTCCTTGCTTGCTGCGCTCTCATGCCAGTACTTGACCGAGTGGTTCCAGCTATAGTTGGGCAAGTCGACTATGGTTCGCACCGTCTGGCCCGAGTAACCGTTGACGTCGGTGAAGTTAACAGAGGCGCCAAGAACAGACATTCGGCCCGCAACGCCGTACAGCGCTTTAATGGCATCTGGGCCGCGCGCCCATGATGCCGCGTACGAGATCTCACTGCCGTTGGGCAAAGACTTGAGGATCTGGGAGACTGGTCCTGCCAGGGCGCCAGAGGGTCCCACCTCGATGAGAATCTCTGGTGACTGGCCATCTGGCTGGCTCAGCATGCCTCGGACAGCCTGTTCGAAGCGGACCGGAGACACCATATTGGTTTTCCAGTACAGTGAGTCGGTTGGAGTTGCCTCGGTCAGCTTGAGGCTTGTGACGGACGAAAACATGGAGGGGAGCGTAGAAGAGGGAGGCGCAGAAGAAGCGTCGATGCCACCATCCTTGTTGAGCAACGACTCATATTCGTCACCAATGATGCCCATGAGCTCCGAGTGATAAGCAAGATCGACCTGCAGCCTCCTCGCAAAATGGCCCGCGGCCTTGATCTCGTTCGCCAGGGCGTCCAGAGCGTCCGTCTTGCCTGAAATGGTCAGGCTGCTGGGGCTGTTGAAACAGGCGATCCACGCGCGACCCTCGAATGTAGACAGGAAGGGAGCAACAGCATCGGTGCCGAGTCCCACAGCAAGCATACCGACATCGCGCTCGGCGTCGTCCCTACAGTTGACCGCTGCCCGGCCCCGGTAAAAAGCGCACTTGATAGCTGCGCCGCGGTCGAGCAACCCCGCTGCATAGGCGGCCGCGATCTCGCCCGACGAGTGGCCGACGGTGCTGGACGGCCGGATGCCCCAGCTCCCGAGCACGTCCAAGAGGCATAGTTGAATCGCTGTGACGAGGGGCTGTGAGAACTCGGGTTGTCGTACGTGGTCGGCCGACCGCGGCTCCGTAAGTTCGCGCTCGAGCGACCAGGTTGGTGGGTTTTGTACACCCTGAAGGGCCTTGTCCAGTTCCCTAAGTATTTCACGGACCCTTGGGAAGAGCCTCACCAGGTCTTTCCCCATCTGCGGCCACTGCGCGCCTTGACCTGTGAATACGAAACCGACACGAGGCTGCTGTAGGCTCTTCTTGCCGATGAAAAAGTCGCTGGCATTGATGTCGGTTGTGCTTGTAGCCACAAAGGCGCGGTGCCAGAGCCTTGATCGTCTTTCAGAAAGCGTGTAGGCCAGATCGGGCAGGCTGACCCTGACACGCGGGTTGGCGAGATGCTTGCAGAGCGCCTCGATGTTGGCTTTCAGAGAGCTGGCGTCGTTGGCAGACAGCAATAGCACATGCGGTGAACCCTGTTTGGGGTTTACGCTGCTGCTGTCGGGACCATCGCAGTCGAATGAGAGCACATCGTCGGCTGAGACGAGCGAGGCAACGTGGTAAGCTCTATCCACCTCCCTGGCTTGTTCGATGATCGCATGGGCGTTGGCCCCGCCGTACCCGAATGAGTTGATGCTGGCTCGCCTGACCTTGCCAGCTACATCTGGCCAGGGGATCATGGTTCTCGATGCCTTGACCTTGTTGCCCGCAAAGTCGACTGAAGCTAGATGTCAGTAATCATTCAAATGGCCGGCGCCACCGGTGAAGCTCCTGTCACGCCGCAGTTTCAAGGAAAAGGTCCATCACGACGTACTCTTCGGACTTGGCTCTTTAAACAGGGGCGTGCCGGGGATCATGCCATGTTCGATAGACAAAACTGTCTTGATCAGACCGGAGATCCCGGCGGCTGGCTCTGCGTGCCCGACGTTGCTTTTGATCTGCGCAGAAGCTGGATTAGTGAACCGGAGTCAAGGCTACATGGACTCGACCCATGTGTCAAGTGCTAGAAGATCTTGAAATCTCACAGAGCCTATAATCAACGGATTACCCTCCTCGCGGGTGTTCGCAAAGGCGTATCCAGCACCCCGCACCTCGGTTGGGTCACCGGCCTGAGTGCCTGTGCCGTGGCATTCAAGGTACTGCGTGTCGTTTAGGTTGTCGATGCCAGCGTTAGCATACGCAGAGCGTATGGCTGCCGCCTGGGCTTCTGCACTTGGACTGGCGATACCTCCAGTGCGTCCGTTACTATTTCACTTCTGTCAGGCGATGAACGGCTCAGCATTGGGAAACAGGGACTGACCTGTTGGATGCTAAGCCTCGGATGACTGCACGTATTGGGTCCCGATCACGGACCGCATCGGACAGCCTCTTGACAATCACACAGCTGACAGCTTCCGCCTTTACGTAACCATCGGCGTCTTTATCAAAAGTATGGCACAGGCCACTGGGGGAGTGGGCTTGCCCGACGTTTCCAGCATCAATGACGCTGATTGGCACACGAGTGTCAGCCTTATAACACTATGGAGGCCAGCTGGATCCGGCGAGCAACCGCATGTGTGTTCGAATACATACTGATCAGGGTTCAGGTAGAAATTGCTGGTGGCGACAATAGCGGCGTCTACCTCGCCGGACTGCAAGACTCGGCAGGCTACGTCAAGGCCTACCAAGCTCCCGGAGCAGGCTGTGTCGATGGTAATGCTGGGACCCTTGATATTCAAAAAGTAGCTAACTTTTCGACGGATTGAAACGGTAAGTAAGGCCTCTTTACTAATGAAACCCGATAAGGACTTTCTTTTCAAGACGTGACCTACTCCTGTTGGCCATAATGGCCCGGCCTACGCCAATGGCGTTGTTTGCCGGTCTATCCTCGGGGTCTCGGTTTTGCATATCGCCGTAGTCGGACGAGTAGGCGCCGACAAAACAGGCAATAGGCTTACCATTGACCTGCTCAAGAGTGATGCCCGCATTCTCGAGGCCCTCGTAGACCACCTCGAGCATCTGGCGCTGGTTGGGATCCATGGCCACGGCCTCGGTGCCCGAGATCTCGAAGAAGGAAGCGTCAAAGTCGGCCAGGTCGACGTCGTCGAGGAACATGCCGCCCAGGGGCCTCATGGTGCCAGGCTTGTGCGAGCCGTCCCAGTGGCCATCGATGTTGAAGCGTGATGCCGGTACCTTGTTGGAGGCCACTTTTCCCTGCTCGAGGAAGTCCCACAGCTTGCTGGGCGTTCTGTTGCCCCCCGGCAGCCGGCAGGCGAAGCCTACTATGGCGATGGGGTCTTGCTGGTACTTGGGAGACATTTCTGTGGTGCGGTGAGGAGGTCTCAGAAACACAGAGCAATTGTGGTCTTTCTTCCGTGGATTTACCAATTTTGAATTGAAAGGCTAAACAGGCTGATCTTGACGGCACCTAGGTATTTAGTCGTCCCTTTTGAATTGTCTTGAGGCACAGTCTCTTCTTATGATCTCGAATCACGATGATCTCGACAATCACGAAGTCACTGTCCTACTACGAGCTATCTGTGAGCACACAACCTTGAAATTACTTTGGTCCAGTGGCAGAGCGAGAGCATAACATTCCAGGAGCCGATAGAGGAGATTCGCTCTACGGAGATGCTCCGATCCAACTATGTTGTTGCACTTGTGCTTACTTAGATGAACACGCCAACCAAGAAGAAGCTGATTGTGAAGGATCTGGGGGATTACGCCTCATACGCGACAGTGAAGATCTTGGCAATCCTACCGAGTGGGTAAACAGTCTAGACTAAGCTTTCCCACTCTAGCAGTCTTCTCTCCAGTTTCACGGGCCGACGGGAGGATTCTGCGACATTTTGTCTTATGTCATCTTGATGCCTCTGACAGTGCATTGTGCAGCTAGAACGAACGCACTTTATTGCTGACACACTGCAGTGTGCATCCATTATTACGGTGCAGCGGCGATTATGCAGATATTCTCTGCTCTTTTCTTCTTTTTGGTCAGCGTCCACCAATCACAATCGCAGCCGCATTTTTGTCCCTTTATCTATGTCCGCGGCTTCATCACTTGGCCCGAATCCTTCATATTCAGTTGCGACGTGTCGATGTTGTGACCAGAGATGTGTTGCTGACAGTGGTTGTCCCGAGCATGTGCGCCAGGTCCGAGGAGTCTCGCGCGCGTGCGCAACACTGGTTGGGCCGCTGCCGATGAGCGAGCGATAAGATGAACACATCGAAAGGCAGGCAGGCAGAAACAACAAAATTCCTGATAGAATTTCAAGAAACGGCTGGGAGCCTGGTATAGTCGAGGTAATTGTTACGACCTTCCTGAAATAGTGCGCGATCACCGTGGTGATTCCCTGGAAATTATCTTACTTTTCAACAGCATTCAATATGGGTTCTGCCAGCTTCACGAGCCTGACACTGGAGGTGCTGGATGGGACAAAGATTAGTTCGTTGTTCTTTGCCGTCGAGGGTCCAGCACCGGCCATTATCATGTCCCATGGGGTATGTCCAGCAACCAAATCGGATTTTGTCATACACAGCTTGGTTCAGCTATGCTATTTAATCAACAGATAGACTGACAAACCTCCTGTTTAGTTTAATTGTGTGAAGGAAATGACCCTTCCTGAAGTTGCAGAGAGATTCCAGTCCAAGGGGTATAACGTCTTGATCTACGACGCCCGTGGCGTGGGTGGTAGTGGTGGCCTACCTCGGAACCAGCTTGACCCGCTCCAGATGGCCGAGGACTTGTCTGGTGAGTGGTTGTTGAGATGAAGTCGCCCATGTTTCTCAGGGCAAACACTTCCACAATTATGGTCAATGTTGTATTTTCTCTGAGGTCCCCTTCGCTCTAGATGTCATCACCCACGTCGGCGGACTCCCAAGTGTCGACGCGCAAAGCATCTTCCTCTGGGGCATGTCATTCGGAGGTATGGTCAGCGGATGCACCGCAGCCATCGACCGGCGGGCCCGGGGCCTCGTCATGGTGTGTCCACTGTTCAGCTTTGTGCGTTCAGACCGGCGCGCCTCGCTGTTTCCTCAGCTGATCAAGGACCGCGTCTCGCAACTGCGCGGCAACGAGCCCCTGACGCTGCAGCCTTTCAACACGAGGGGGGAGAATCCGGCGGGGATGGGCGGCTCAGGTGGGCCTGGTGGTATCGAGGCGTACAACCTGATGCAGGCGGCTGCCGAGCTGGGCCACCCTGATTTCCGCAATCGCATCACGCTGCAGACGTACCACAAGCTCGCTGTGGCACGGCCGATGGAACTAATAGATATGGTGGAGGGGATGCCTGTCATGATGGTCATCCCTGAGCTTGATGATATCTCGAGTCCTGAGGAGCAGAAGGCGGCCTTTGACCGTCTGCGGACGCCCAAGCGCATGTATTGGGCCCAAGGGAAGGGTCACCTTTCCATCATGTCTGGAGAGGGTTCATTGGGTATCATGAGCGCGATGGAAGATTTCTTTGAGGATGCGCTAGAGGGAGGGATGGGGAAGAGTGTCAATTAGGTCCTGCGAGAGCACGAAGCATTTCATAGAATATTTATATGGCAGTCAGTGTATTACATACAATCCTCTACTTGGGACCTCCCCCACTCCCTACTTACATGTCCCTGCCAAATCCGAACATTGCATGTCTTTTTCCACAACTTTCCCATGGATCTTACTTATGTTGAATATTCCACTTCAAGGTTTCTTCCTGTATATACTGTACAAGTAATAGAACAATGCAGGATGCCTTCATAACAATACCTACGATTTTTGTCATGAGCCAAGAGGTTTTGCCGGGGATGGAAGACGTGTCAGTAAGGTGTTAAACAGCGCTTTTCTTGTCTGGGCTTCATTTAGGTCTTGGAATACAATTTCTGAAGCAATGACCTAAGCGGCCATTTGAAACGCCGACACAGCTGTGCTATTGGACTTGCTCAATATCCAACCTTCCGTAGACAAACATAGCAGTCTTTCGGTCGATTGGTCATGATCAAAATCGGCTTATAGCCAGATAGCTCCGGCGGACATGGCAGCAGCTCAAAGTTCCAAACGATCAGAACAAGAAGGATGCGTATTTCCAGCAGCGCGAGTCTCTTGCCAAAACACTGTCGAGTTCCCAGCCCAAACGCCAATTGAGGACCTGCTGTGCCGTCGAAGACTTCCTGGCCGCCCGGAGCCACCACCAGCCATCGCTCGGGGCGGAAGTGGGCCATGTCTCCAACATCCCACCCCCTGACGCCGCGCCCCGCTGACTCTGTCTTTGCCTTGTCGTTGGCGGCGGCGCTGCAACCGCCGCGGGATCCCTCCTCAATGCGAAATGGTGGGCTCGTCATGCTAGGCCCCGTCACCAGGCACGTCACCACTGTGCCTTTCGGGATACGATGGCCCAGCAGCTCCATGTCGACCACGGCCTCGCGGTCCACGACAGGCACGCTTGCCGCGCACCGCAGCGTTTCCTCGATGACGGCGTCGAGAATGGGGATGTGCGAGCTCGTAATGTCTTGGATGCTAGGAGTTCGGCCTTCCGCCCTAGACGCGGAGAAGCTAGCTTGCAGGGCGCTGCGCAGTCTCGTCTGGGCCTCTGCGGTGTCGGCCAGGTACTTAAGTCCCCACGCGATGGCGGTGCTGGATGTGTCGTTGCCTGCAACAATGAAGCCGAATATCTCGTCCAACATGATGCGGGAGAAGTAGTCGGGTTGGCGTCCTTCTTTTTCCGCCAGCGCCTTCTCGCGATAGACCATGTAGTCAACCGCAGACTTGACGCTCTCCTCGCCCGACCCGTCGAGACGGCCAATGGCATCTCGCAGCTCGTCAGTTATGTACTGCTGCTTGACCTTGGTAGCTCTCCTGATCCGAGGCTTCATGTTGACCCACTTCCAACTCAGATCGGGGAACGGGCTGCCCTGCACATCTTGAACGGTATCCACCAGCTCCAGCGTCGAGTTGATGACCTCATCTGCCTCACTAACGGGGAACTTGGCCGGCCCCTCCGGGCCCCCGAAAGCTTGCAGAACGCCGAAGTCAATACTGTCCATCGCTCTGATAGCCTCCAGGGCCGGCGCCGTCGCGCTGTGGCTGTTACCAAACTTCTCACCAAAGGTAAAAGCCATAACAGCGTCGAGCGAGACATGATCTATGTCCCCCGACGCAGCCCACGCCCTGCCGTCTGCAACCGCCTCCTTGGCTGCCCAGAGATCCACCAAGGCCATGGCATTCTTGTAGATCGCTGGGCCAGCCACGTGGTGAAGGAAGCTAGGGGTCATGAGATCCTGCAGAAGGCGACGCTGGGCCCTCCAGACCGGCGTCGTCTTGAGATGGATATGGTGCTGAGGAGCGAGGCCGCGCACGAGGTCGCCTGACGATGTCGAGCGGTCGAACTCGTCCGCTCGCCTTGTCATGATATGCTGGGCTTCGCGGAAATCGGCCAGGATAAGCAGCGGCCGGCGGAAGGGGCCGATGAAGACCTGTACCATTGGCGCGTCCAATCGTTCTAGCGTCGACGTGAGGTAGCTGATGAAGGTGCCGCCCTCGCGGCTGATGTGCTTCAGCATGGCGGGCACATCGCCAAGAATGTTGCGCGCTGAAGAGGCATTGTAAGGAATACCGAGGAATGGTTTGGGTAGGGCGAGACGGTACAGCACGGCGAGGCAGACGATGGAAATTGGGAGGATCACTACAATGATTCCCAATGTTGTATGGCGGGGCACCAAGGACTCAAAGCCTCCGACGATGTCGTAGGAACAAGACATGTTGCTCAGTGGCCTCGAGGCATCAGTAAGATGGCGTGAATATTGCGTGAGATACTTTTTTGAGACTGAAAATATGTATCGTATGCATCATATCAACTCCTTCTATCTACTCATATCTCTCATGCCTGGGAAGAATGCTCATTCTTCCACCTCCGGTCCCCAATTCACTGAGGTGTCACGGAAATTATGCAAGAATGTCATGGCTTACTGCACGTGCGTAATCTTTCAATCCGACAAATTGAACGATTCGATTCCATGACAAACACAAAGAGCAGGTTCGTTATGTTTCCGAGCCCTAGAGGACTGCAAGAAAAGCACACGAGGTGTAAGCACCGCTGAGTGAGATGCCGTTGGCTGGACGGCACAATTATTACGCCGTGGCGTCGATGCTCAACTGCTGACATCTCTACGTTCTGATTGGATGGACACTGCGGGCCGCACCAGTCCGAGACATCGAAGTGTGGTATTTTTCCGACAGGCCACTTATCACAGACAATCACTGGCATTGCTCACCACGATGAGACTCCCGGTCAGATTCTATCCGTTGGGAAGTCACAGTCTGAGTAGGAAGGTTGGTTCTGTAATCCTCTTTTCTCCTGATTCGCCTTACAATTCTGGCTCCTGTATTGACAATACAAAGCGTCGACATCCAACTCATCGTGCTGCATATTGTGGCCCTGGTAGCCACTGCCAAACTCTTCACTCTAATCAGGGTAGCAACTTTGGCCAAAATTTGCCTTATGGAGTCTCTATTTCGAAAGCTACGCACATGGCCGTCTATCGACCAGACTGCCTCCACGTGGACTGTAGTTTGGATGGCTCTGGGCACAGCTGCTGTGTACTGGGTAAGCCTTGTCGTTTACAGACTGACTCTGCATCCTCTTGCTCGATATCCTGGTCCATTCCTGTGCCGCGTCAGTCATCTCCAGCAAGCCTACTACGAGGCCATCCTACAGGGAAAATTCATTCATGAGTTGCCGAAATACCATGAGAAATATGGTATGTGATTCAAGAAGAAACTCGCCTGGTCTATATGATTCCGAAGTATTGATTGGCATGTTCATGATAGGACCTGTAGTTAGACTGAATCCGAATGAGGTTCACATCAACGATATTTCAGTATTCCATGAGTGAGGCTCGTCCAATCCGTGGCTGATTCCAAGAAGCTAAAATCAGAGGAAGGATCTTCAACCGTAACAAGGCTTTCACCAAAGACCCGGCGACGTACTCTGTCGGTTTCTCTAGTGCCATGACTATGACAATCGCTCCAGAAGCCCACCGGGCTAAGCGCCAGGTACTCGATCCTTGCTTTTCGAAACGACGTGTCAACATGATGGAGCAATTCATGCATGCAGAAATAGGGCGAGTATTTGATAAAATGGATCACTACGTGACAATGGGAGAGGACGTCCCGATCCATGAGCTCCTATACTGCTATACGGTATTATATATCTACCCCTGCCGAGAAAATGAAAGGTTCGTATTTAGTGACTCGACTGACAGCCTGCAGTCAGATATCGTCTCTGAGCTGTTATTTGGCAAGAGTTTAGACATGATCTCCGCCTCAGACTTCCTGCAGCGCGTGAGGAATATGCAGTTTTTCACCGCTGGTGTCTGGACAGCCCTCCATTTTCCACTTCTCCGCGTGCTCGTCACGGACGCTCCGCGATGGTTGGCAGCCTGGCTTAGCGCAACTTACGTCGAAATGACGACGGTGAGATGTCTTTTTGGCCTTGGGTAATAATGCTTCGACAATCCAAAGACCGATCGTCCTAACGTCTGTATTGTACTAGTACTTTGAAAAACTAGCCAAAGACGCCATGTCGCGGTACGACCACGATGCAGCGTTTCGGAAGAGCCCATATGAGGAGACTATTTTCGACCGCATGATCACCAGCAACCGGAAACGTCGTGAGGATGGCGACAATGTCAAGCCGCTCAAGAAGGAAGATTTGAGTGACGAGAGTGCCATGATTCTGAACGGCGGTACCGAGCCTCCGGCCAACCAGATGGCCTATGCCATTTACTATTTCCTGAGGCACCCCGAAGTCAGACGAAGAGTATTGGGGGAGCTGGATACAGTGGCTTCAGGTGCTGACGGAAACCTTCTCCTGCGTGATGTCGAGAAGTTACCATATTTTGTGCGTTGTCATAATCGCTGCTTGCCTCTTGCCATGCCATACGGTGTTGGATTGGATGACTGACATCATATACACCTCTACCACAGACGGCTTTTGTCAAAGAGGGCCTCCGCATGGCTACCCTGATCCCCGGACGGCTTCCTCGCAAAGTCCCAGCTGGTGGGCTCTACGTCGCCGCCTTGGATGCAACCATTCCAGAAGGCAGTATCGTCGGCGTGTCGCACGACCTTATCCACAAGAACGCCGACATCTTTGAAGAGCCGCACGAGTTCCGCCCAGAAAGGTGGATGGGCGAGGCGGGAAAGGAGCGTATGCACTGGCTGGTCTCCTTCTCGTGGGGGAGGACTGATTGTATTGGCAAGAAGTATGTACAGGTTTACATAAAAGTAACTGTGGTATTACACTGACCGACTGACCGGCTAATTCATCTTTGGCGTAGTCTCGCATATGCGGAGATGCATCTCATGCTAGCTAATCTGTTTAGCCGATACCATCTTGAGATGGTCCCAGATGCCAACAAAGCAATGGTCTGGGAAGATAGGGTGATTATGCACCCCCGTGGCTTCCTGCACATTAAGGCAAAGCACAGGACACCCGCTGGTCTCAAAGTGTGATGTTTAGGTAGAAAGTATATATCCATCATGAGAGGCGTTGTGTCGGACTCACTCTAGATACGTCGAGTGTTGGGCAATCTAAAGACTGCGGGGCTCACCTGGGTCAATGCGGAATGCATTTCTCGGGGTATTTGGAAGAAGCCTCTTGGCCCTGAATTGGCTTCTATTTCCCCAGGTTTTGAATAAGTCAGGGTGGATTACAGGGCCTTGCCGTTGCAACCTCGGTGCCCTGCGTACATGCAATCCTCAGGGATACCTCCTGAGGTCCTCAGCACGCTCGGAGCAAGACCCGAATCTGAGCTCTTAGGGGCAGAGGGCATAAGTGTTGTCTTTTTCTATCTCATTCATGCTGCAGGCCTCGCTCTCATGTTGATCATTCGATGTAATGGACTGACAGATCTTACCAATATTCCGTGATAACCCACTTCTTTTTTTCTAGTCCCCGTCTTCCGATGCCCATGTCTTCTCCCAAAGCCCATCACAAACAAACCAACTGATCTGTGGTACCTAGTGCTGTAAATATTTCTACTATGTTCGCAGATATAAGTAGTCTCGTTTTTAATTTATCCCTTTTATAACACGGAGTTGTGTAAACCACAACCATAGGTCCACGCGAGGCCTATTCCTTTAAAATCATTCCGTTATATTCCGTCATAGTATCTCAGCCAACATCAGCTAATTCCTCGGCTTCGCCCCGCTTTGATGAGAGTTGTTGTAATGTGGGTACGTTGGCGGTGGACCCCAGTTAACGGGCCAGCATGAGCTTACTAAGCAGTATATTTGGACTCAAGCCCACTCAACGAGGCACAGCTGAAGAATCAAGTTTCGATTTCTGCACTTGAGGATTCCTTCTCTCCACCCCATTCGCTTCAACCTTTGAAATGAGTTTACTGTCTATAGATGGGAAGTGGAGTAGCTGTTGATCATTCTGTCTCGAACTGCAGCCGGTAGTCACAAGGTGTATATAGGCTGCCATTTCCCTCAGGCTGGACGCCCTGGATTCCGCCCGTCACGCCATAACCCCCCCACAAGAACGATCAAGAAGAGACATCATAGAATGGCTTCACATAGCTCTCATCCTCCAATTGAAAATCCTTTACCGGCAGAACAAGCGCATTGGACATTGTACGATGACGACACCGGTCAGATACACCCTCACGAACCGTTGGAACACTACGTTCCCGGTGGTTTCCACCCAGTGGCCCTGGGAGATACCTTCCGAGACACTCGCTACACCATCCTTCGTAAATTGGGCCACGGCGGATATTCCACGCTCTGGTTGGCGTCGGACAATCACGGAAGCCAGTCAAGCACACCAAGCAGAAATTTCGTTTCCATCAAGATTAAGAGGGCTTCGTCTTCGGATATAGGACTACAGGCTGATCCGGAAGTGGCCAAGTTGAGATCGCTCGAGAACCATTATCTGCAAGGCCCGCAAGACAAGCCTAGGTCTTTTGTTAGGCTGCTCGATTGTTTTGCCCATCATGGTCCCAACGGAACGCACAATTGCCTCGTCACAGAACTTCTTGGTCCCTCACTCAGCAATGTGATAAGCGTTTATCGAGACCTCGAGCAGGTACTCCGGCCAGATACCATTTTGCGAGCCTCGAGGCAGATTCTTGATGGCGTGGAGTTTATTCATCAGGCCGGTCTAGCACACGGAGGTAAGTAGCTGTTCGGTTTTGGTCGCCAGTCGGCCTGTTTCCAGATCGCCCCCTAATTGACTTCTCCTCGATATAGATATCTCCGCTGCGAATATTGCCTTCACCTGCAACTCAATTCTAGATGATGAAGATGACGACCTCCTTACTGTACTTGGTGAACTCTATGTGGCTAAAGCTAAGGGGCCTCTCCCTTCACCGCATGTCCCCAAAGAGTTAGTAGCGACGTCTCGTTGGGGACTATGGGATGATGGACCTGAAGAAGACATTCGCTTCATTGACTGGGGTGCGGCTTTCCCAGTGGACCAGACCGTAACTCAAGAAGTAATGCCGCAGCCTATCAACCTTCGAGGACCCGAAACCTTCTTCATTGGCTTTTTGAGCTGCAAACTCGACTTGTGGAGAGCTGGTTGTGTGGTACGCATTATAACCTCGTTCTACTTCGTACAACCTCATATGCCCACGCTAATGCATCCCTAGATCTATAATCTGGTTTATCAGGAGCCTATCTTTGGAGCCCGCTACAATGACAAACACTTCTTTCTCGAGCAAGTGATCAAAAAGGTAGGACCGCTACCTGAAGAATGGCGATCCAAATTTGAGGAAATTCGGAAGGAGAATGTTCAGGCAGATGATGATGGTGAGCTTTTCCCTTTCGCTATCGCTCACATCGCTACCGATTAGCAATTCCCGAGGTCATCAGCATCTTTCTTGCTTCCGGTGACACTAACGGCCGAAACAAAATAGAAGCCAACACGCCATGGGAGAAGTTTTTGGATACGTTTGAACTTCGTCGCCAGAGTCTCGTTTCAACGTATACCGACGAAGACGAAGACAAGAGCTGGAAGTACGATCCGGACGAGCATACGGACTATGACTTCGAGTGCTTGAAATGCTTACTTCGTCCTATGCAAGAGCTGCTTCGACACGAGCCCGAGAGTCGCATCTCTGCAAAGGAAGCAGCCGATCTGATCGAGTGGACAGACCACCGTCGGGTAAAACCTGAACATCCGGATGAGAACGGAGGCGAAACAGGTCAAGAAGGCCGGGAGAAGGATGAGATTGTGTCTAGCAAGGCTTAAGGCCCAGCAATTCCAAGACCTAGTCCGTTTGACCGAGGAATGGAAACCAATGATAGTAGTGGTAAATTAACAAAAACAAATAAGGAGTTCGTGCTCATATGTCTGACCTCTAAGTCAGCTGCGGTGCCGAAATAAGCTTGGATCTAGAAGCGACGTTCTATGCGGCAATGGGTGCATTAAGTTGCCCAAGAACAAAGTGACTTTGGCATCCCTCCATGATCCACGGAGTTTTCAGGTTTAATGACGAGTTGCTTTATTATACGTAGCTGCATGGCTGAACTGGTAACAAGGATAATTATTCAAATATTGCGCGATATTGAAGTTCCACTATGTTACCCGGGCCTCATTCTCATATCCCAAGACGTGAAAAAACATTAATGAAGCCCTACCTAGGTCCCAATCTCTTGAGTAGAAAAGTCAAGCAGTCCTTTTGGCCTCCCGCCTGCTCTTGCTTTGTGGGTCAAAATAAGGCTTCTCCCCCAGACTGACAGCCCGGGACCCCTTTCTCTCGCCCAGACCCTCTTCACCGACGTAGTCTGGCGTGGCAGAGTGATAGACGCTGCGATTGTCCCAAATGGCGAGGTCATTGACGTCGTTCCACCGGTGACGAACCTGCAAGTCATGGTTCTCGACAATCAGGCGGACGAACCAGTCCAAGAAGTACTTGGACTCGTCGTCGGATAGCCCATGGATGTGCTTGACGTGGTGGCCCACGGCGAACACGGACTTCCAGCCCGTCACGGGGTTGGTGCGCACGACGGGGTGGATGGCCTCGAGGACGTCGCCGATGTTCTCGGGGGCGCCGCGCGCGGAGGCGAAAAGCTTGAAGTTGTTCTTCTCGGCTGCTGCGTTGAAGTCTGGCTGGGCGTAGTAGGCCGTGAGCGTGTCGAGGAAACTCCTGAGTGTTGGCGAGATGCGATCATAGAGCTCGTATCCAGAGGCCCAGAGGGTATCTAAAGGAACCTGTCAGCTGGCAACAGTTCCCTGTCGGGGTCAGGGGCCGTTACGTAGAGGAGACACCATCATACCTCCACCAGTCTTTGGCAACTGAGTCAGTCTCAGCAAGGCATAGTCGCTAGGAACCTTTTCAAAGGTGATGTCGGAGTGCCACAGGTTCTTTGCCGATTGACGGTTGTTATTGTTGATCGACTTGTAGCGATCGGAATACAGTTTTTTGGCCTGCTCAGATGAGATGACGCTGATCTCATCGTCCTTGCCACCGTGCTCCCTTGCTGCGTTGTTCACTGGGTGTATATGCAGCTTGGAAGTCTCGGGCTTCCCCGTCAGTTCCCCTAGACGCTGCACGAGCTCCTTCTGGAGATCATCGGTGATATTGTCCTGCTTCCGGAAGAAGACAACGCCCCTCTGCGAGACTGAGACATGTAGGCACCCAAGTTAGTTTTGAGGTTCCCGGGTGCCTCACACCCCAATCCCACTACGGTGCCAGAGATACACAATGAGATCCGAATTAGGAGAGAATGAGACGTACTGGTGATGCCCAAGTCTCTGATCAGCTCGTCTGAATTCGGGGCCCGAAGCCATTCGGCAAGGTCAACGTCGATGAACTCGCGCCCAATGACAGGGGTCACATCGAATGCTTTGAACTGGTCCAGGGCACCGCTGAGTTTCAGTGGCTCGCGATGATTGACCTCCAGCTTTGGCAGCTCATCGGTCTCTGCTGATTGTCCGTTGTTCTTCCCATTCTCCTCCTGTGTTGAAGGTTTCAGCGCGCTTTTGACGTTCTCAACAACCGTGGTGGTCGTCTCAGTGGCGGATGGGGCCATGACTGCAAACTCCTATGATTATGATGGACGTAGTAGAAGATATTTCTAGTCACAATTTGGATAAATAAAAGGATCAAACTTAGTGTTTGACAATAAGAAATAGCAAGACCTCGAGCTACAGGTACGACGGCGGATCCTATTGTTTATATAGAGCTCAAATAGAATCTCCTGCTCCAGTTGCTCCAATCTACGGCGGGAACGATCGCGCAATCTTTTGCAAGCCCATTTGTGGTTGCATGATCTGGCGGCCGAGGTGTAGCTTGAAACTTCAGTGGTAAAGGCTGCTTTCAGCATGAGAGGTACCCTCCTCTATAGGTGAAGCATGTGTCTAATCTCGTTGGTGGGCGTCGGAGGTGCGATTGCGTGATCTGGGGCTCGATTGACTGAACTCGGGTTCCGGCATCCTGTGATGAACCTAGATAACATGCACAAATTCGACTTGCATGTCCAACGCCAGCGTTAGCAAACGCATTTGCAATTGATTGCCCCAACCTCCATTTGTCTTGCCGTCTGCACCTCCCCACGTGTATGACATATGGGAGTACGGTGGTGCCATTTTCGTGCAGATCACGACGAAGACAAAAACATGCTGGGCAAAAGCGATCACCGGAACAAGGCAACCCGATTGGAAGATGCAGTGACACTTCAGTGTTTAACTAGTTCTTGACTTGTATCATTGTAAGATCTGGTGGCATGTGTTCCGGTTGTCGACCCAAGAGTTTTGGGGGCGATAGCCGGCGGGTCGTTGGCATGTTTGAAGGCCACACAAGCTAACCGAGTATGCTCTTGGCACGTAAGTGGGTGAATGGCGAGCTTTAAATTGAGCCCGATCATTTGGCGAAAGTTAGTTTAGTAGTTTCTGGAGCATCCCAGATAACCCGATGGGATTTACTGGCAGCCAACGCAAAGCAGTATTCGATATGGCTCGTGTTGGAGTCCTCAAGGAAGGGTGACTGCACACTCGACTGGTATCTCGTACCGAATCGTAGTTCATAAGCGATTTGGAGCTGGACTTGTGTTCTCAATAGTCAACCTGTGAGATTTCTTTATGTATGTTCAACTTCAACCAAGTGCTATATATACAAGCAGAAACGATACTCCGATGCAGGCCTTGTGGATATATTGAGTATATCTTGACCGTTCCCGAACAGAATCTCTCCCAGTCCTGCCCCTCATTTTCAAAAAGGTCTCATCCTGTAACAAGTTTGACCAGGATCGGATGCTCTTCATGACCAAAGTTAATTGGCGGGGAAGTGGTCGGCATCGATCTTGACGGTTCCGGTCCAAGTCTTGCCATTGTCCGAGGTTGAGAAGCTTCCGCTGGCGCCAGTAAGCTGGACTGCCTTGCCGAAGCTCTCGTCGGCCTCGTTGAGGGTGATGGTCACGTTGTCCCAGGCTAATAGGAAGTACAGGTTAGTTAAGTAGTGAATGTAAACGAGGACCTGGATATCGGATGCCGGCCAGGCACCCAGTGTATTACAGGGACGCCGAAGGGGACTTACAGTAGGCG
Organism: Diaporthe sp. NJD1; assembly: GCA_013842865.1. Classification (NCBI taxonomy): domain Eukaryota; kingdom Fungi; phylum Ascomycota; class Sordariomycetes; order Diaporthales; family Diaporthaceae; genus Diaporthe; species Diaporthe sp. NJD1. The sequence goes on from JACDXY010000020.1 coordinate 429,715, forward strand.
TTAATAGAGCCACACTGGTTCTTGTAGCACTCGTTGCTGGAATACAGGTAGGCTGGGTATCCGTCCATAGTGTCCGTCTGCGACGAGACGAGTTTGCCGTCGATCCAGACCTTCTGGGACGCCTTCTTGTCCTCCGTGGTATCGACTGTCATCGGAGTTTCAGCTAGGTATCCCGGCCGAAGCACCCTCAAGTGGCTCATGGGATGAATAGGAACTTACTCTCAAAGCTGAGCGAAGAAGCCTTGGGCACTGGCACGTAAGGCTGAGCGACTTGCTCCTCTAGAGAAAATTATTAGCATTGTGGTTCTGCATAGTCAGGCCTTTAGAAGGAACACATACCACCAGTGAATGTGCTAGCATTCACACACCACTCATCGTCGGCCGCGTCGCAGCCCTGTGACTTATGGTTCACGGACCAGTTCAGGAGCGGCTGCACGAGGGTGCCGGAGGAAACAGTTGGGGAAACGCCAATCCAGATAGACGCGAACATGTCATCGCCATTGGGCGCGGTGGAGTCTGTGGGAGGAGGTGGAGGAGTGAGGGACCAGGTGGCCTTCTTGATCCAGTTGCTGTTGCCCGAGACAGGGCCGACCGTGAACATATCACCGAAAGACCAATCATCATATTGGGCTGAGGCACCGTGGATGGCCAGGGCGAGAGCAGAGAGGACGACTTTGGAATACATTTTGGTGGTTGTGTAATGCTTCAAGCAGTTTCGTGGATCTTGTATGTGAATGTAAACAGCGATTGCGTGTGCAGTAAACGAATGGAACTATAGACAGACAACCAGCAGCCAGGCTATAATGAGAGCGAAAAAGAGTGTGACACTTGAGTTCTACAGTGAGTAAGTGGTAGTTCGAGACAAACTTCCTAGCCATTCTTTAGCACGGGGCCCTTTATATGTACATGTCGGCGGCAAAGACATTCTGGACCGGGCCCGGAGTCAGCCCGTGTTGGTTATGAAAAGGGGCAGTTTGACCCGCCGTCGACAGCTCTTTTCCCAAATGGATCCAACATGGTAAAACCGAATTGGAAGTGATCATTCCACTTTACTGATTTCTGTACGACCCCCGGTAGAGTATGGGAACAGCACCCAGCCTCCACCCTTCCTTCTTCTTTCCAGCCTACGTGGGTAGTTGATGGCGATGAAGGGATGATCAAAGGACAACCACATCGAGAAGCTGTTCTGAAGCGGAGCGTGTCAAGGAGACAAACAACAGAGCCAAGCTTTTCGGAGCTTCCCCTCGCTACCTTTAAGAAGATCACTCGTTCGTCGTTGAAAATCTACACTCGACCAACATTAATTTTGTTAGTTCGACATGAAGTGGATATACGTGGAGAAGTAGAGAACATCAACTTGCACTCAAACTCTGTGGAAAGAGAAGTCCTGCTACTTATTCTCCATAAATAACCGAGGAAAAGAGGGTATTTCAGAGGGTCAAGCAGGCAGGCGATCCAATCCAACTTGATAGCGAGGACAGGTGGATTCTCATGTCGAGCTAACAATATTAATGTTGGTCGAGTGTAGGCACGCGTGAAACGACATTTCGAGTAGCTGTAATTGGTGGAATGCTTGTCGATGGATGCCCGTGGTCTTGGCAGCCATCCACATGTGGAGGTGAAACGAAGCATGGTGGGTCACCTGGTGGATATAAAATGGTTCTGGGTTAAGTAACAATCTCGAAAGATGTCATGGCTCGCTGAATATTTCCCAACTGCTGAAGATCTGGCAACGTCTACCGAGAGACGGTTGAAATTAGCATCGATACCCACTAAATAACCGTGGTTGAGGCTGGTCGCGGGGAGCCGCCTTTGTGTTGCCACTACACTTCAGGGCCGTTGAAGAAGTGTTGATCTGGTTGCCTGCCCGTGTTCACCCAGATGACTTGCATTTCCTTCATTATAACATGATTGTTCGTGGGAATATTTCTCGGCACCCGATTCAATTTCGGTAACTCACGATGGTCGGGTCGGAAACTGCCGCGAACGAAAAGCACCGCCTGACCGGGTCTGAAGAGCTGCTCCTCATGGGGACACTTTGTCTGAGGGCCCCTGACAACCAGGACGTAAAGCCCATACTGGGAGGCCATTACGCACATAGAGGCAATGACTGGCGCGACATCAACATAGACAGAACCCACTCATTAGTTACCGGGCAAAGCAGCTTGTATTAAGTGTGTGCATGCGTACATTGCCTCATTTCAATGGGGCGTCATGCCTTTTCAGCCGAGGCAAGGTCGAACCAGATGTGCTCACCCTTGGGTATCATCAAAAAGTAATCCACAAAATCCATATCCTCCGGCCTCGTCTTCGGACTAATGCCTAGAACGTAGTTCTTGATGAAGGTGGCGATAATGATGCGCATCTCGAAAATGGCCATCGACTGACCCAGGCACTGACGAGTACCTTTGGTGAAGGGCATGAACAGCTTCCTCATCTCTTCGGTGCCACCATTTGTTTCGAGCCAGCGGGATGGTTTGAAGGCTTCTGGTTCGGGGAATACATTGGGGTCTCGATGCGCAGTGTATGACGGCATTGAGACGACAGTCTGTAATTTCCGATAAGTCCATTGAGCATCTTCCGCGGCAGGGCTAGTTCCTCACCTGGGCAGGAATGTAATAACCTTCCATTTCTCTTCCACCTGGGGGCACCTCACGGAGAAGGCCCATAACCACGGGAGAGTGCTTCCTCAGGGTCTCGTTGATGACTGCATTGAGTAGAGGCATATTCCACAGGTGCTTGTGCTCTGGGATTCCATTGAGCATGGGTACAGTGCTGAGCTCGTCTCGAAGCTGCTGCTGGAGCTCGGGCATCCGCGCCAGCTCCCAAAACAGGTAGAGCAGGGTAAGCGCTGCTGTGTCGGTGGCCGCGAAGGTCAGGTTGGCGATCTCGCCCGAGATCTGCTCGTCAGTAAGGCCATCGTCTTGTCCTGGCTCCTTGCGGATGAGCTTGGTTAATAGATCTTTGCGCTGCGAGGTCCGGCCGTATTTGTCAATGTATTGCTGGAACCGCCTTGCGCCGTACTCGTAGATGCGGTCGTCTGACTGGAAGAAGAATTGGACCGACTTCAGGGGGAGCTTGGCAAACAGCCAGGACATTGTTGGGAAGCGGCCCCGCAGGTCCCAGATCAAGAAGGCGTTATCTAGATCCTTGACGTACTGCGGGATTTGATGGCTGTCAAGGCCACCCGCAGCTTGACCGAAGAAGACCATGGTGGAGACGTCGAAGGCTAGCATGCGCAGCCAGTGGCGCATGTCAATCGGCTCTTTTTGACGCCGCTCCTCGATCCGGTCGAGCAGCTTGCGCATCTCGTGCCGGATGGTGGGTTCCATGTCGTTGACGCTGGACTGCGCAAAGACGTGGTTCATCATTCTGCGCTTGTGCTTGTGGATGGACATGTCGGTTTCGTTGAAGACGCCTCCGCGGGTCATGCGCTTGTACCATTGTGCCTTGGGAAAGTCGGTATTCTGACCGTAGATCTGGTCCACGACGTCGATGGCATTGAAGCTGATCTCGTCGGGGGAAAGCTGCACGACGGGCCCATATTGATCGTGGAGGGCAGCTACCGTCTTGGTTCTCTTGCCGGCGAGCTCGACCAAGAGGAGCCACTTGTAGGTGACCTTGGACAACAGAGGACCAGGAATTCGACGCAGTGGCGACAGGAAGAGGGCGTATATGATCTGGTGTATGTTAAAGTCAGGGTCTCCACTGTGCATTGTAGAGCTCGTCGAGGCTTACCCTCCAAGCCACGAGGCCCGCCAGCAAGGCCAGGACGGTCTTGAAGCTGCGCACGGAGAGTATGTCGTGCGGAATCATGGTCCTGGGGTGGTCGTGATGCACCGAGCTTCACACCACCTGCAGAGAGGATCGATCTGAGCAATAACAGGCAGACCTGTTCACATATACTGGCATGAGCCACGAGGACCGCGCTTTAGTGGGACGGCGAGGGGCTTATAATAGTTGAAGTAGCAGTGCGAATCTTGTCCTAATGCAACATCGAATGTAACGACAGAGGCTGCCAAATGCGCTGTCGCCCATTTGTCGCAGGGATCGGGCATATTGACCAGGCCGGGCTAGGATGGAGGCCGCGAGACAGAGCAGAGGCCACCATGGACTGCCGCTATACAGCATCGGGGAGTGCTTCCGCGGAAAACACCAACTGCCGGCCTCACATGTCTGACAGCTTTCCGCTTGGCTCGCGGCAGTCGCGAGTGTCGGATGCATGCTCCAAAATCAGGCGTGAGGCGTGTACCTGGTTTAGACCTTTCCTGGGCCTAGATACCTGCAATTTTTAGGCTCCATAGTTGGCGCGATCCAGAATTCGGCCAATGATGTGCCTTTCTTGACGCTCTTGCATCGACATGCCTCTGTCCTGTTCTCATCGACACGACAACGTTCTCACGATAGTTACCTCCGACGGGATTCAGGATAGCATAATTGCAAACAGCACATAGTTAGCCACGACAGCCGCCACCTCCACTTCTCGCGTCTCGGCATCTCATGGGCACGCAATATTCACCACGAAGCTAGTCCGAGATCTCTCTCGTCTCTGCTCAGGTCTGCTGTGCTGAGAATACGGCCTCGTATCTGGCTATTGTGCGTCAGCAAAGGGGGTGTGGCGGTGCACTGTTCCATCATACGTTGCTGCTGGTGCTGGTCGCACCGCCTTGACTGACAACGCCGTGGGTTGTACAGGGAATAAGTGGGACAAGGCTGTCGGACGGACCCTCGTACGTGATCGTCTGCCAGCCGTACTTCTGTGACTGAGCCTGCATCATCGTGGTAGATAGAAGTGGTGGTAGTGTGGGCATAGTTATTAGTAAACAACGTTTCCCGCGTCGTACGCTTTTGGTCACCAGGTGTAGACAACTCTGGGAAGGACACTTCATAGCGAGCTTGCAATTTTCAATGTCAGGTGCCTTTTGCGGCGTTATCTGCCCTTGCTCACGCTCTTTGTTCACAGCACATACAAGCCGGTCGTCAGTATCAGCTCGGTATGGTGTTCCGCCAGTACTTATCACCCGGTGCGAACACTACATGCCAGTTGACAACGCTGGCAACCATACCATACATCTGACGAAATTGATAATGATCTACAGTTGAGTTCAGTACTAGTAAATACAGTTTACTGTACTTGGACGTTTACTAATTGTAACTATCTTTCGGTTTAACCAGAGCGTGAAGAGCCATTATTGACTACGCATGAGTAATAGCAACGATCATCCATTTCGTGGAATTCTTTTGCGAAAGGATTACATGCCGAGTGAAATCTGCAGCGTACGCACGCAGTGAGAATTCTCGTAATCCATCTTACGGGATCGTGCCAAGGATCTCTTGGATGGCTACCGAACTACAAAACAACCACAAATTCCTACGCCTCCCCCGACCGCATTCTGCCGACTTAAGTCCGCAGCCGAGTGGGAAGGAAAGAATTGTCAGACTCAAAAGTTCTTGCCAAGCCTGGCCAACATTACCATGGCCCCAATGTAGAATGCGATACAGAGAAGAGGAGAGAGAGATCTCGCGTGTCATCACGGGGTTAAAGCAATCCCGGAGGACGAGCTGGACTTAAGACCAACAACAACACCGGTAGAGGTACGTACCAATCAGACGCGCGGGTATATATCCCAGTCCAGGTCCACTGAAATGCCTTGGATTGATATTGACGACATCCGCAGAGATCGGCGACACATTTCCTATTACATTATATAGTATATGCTAATTGCCAGACCATACAGTGAGTAGCTCATGTTCAGACCCGCACGAACTGCTTTACACTGTTCTAAAACCTCACAACAGTGATGCCTGCATCGTTAGATCAGCCTCACACCGGGTTTGGCCTATTGGGCTTAACATGGCGACCTACCAAGACCCCAGACGAGCGGGCGTTCAGCACCATGAAGGCCGCCGTCGACAACGGCGCCACCATCTGGTCCTCGTCCTCCATCTACGGCATGCCCCCAGAGCCACCAACAGCGGGCTTGTCGCTGCTGCGCCGCTACTTTGAGAAGTATCCCGAGGATGCCCCAAAGGTCACCTTGTTCATCAGGGCCTGCTTCGACCCAGTCAACTTTGTCCCCAGATGCACCCGTGACGGCGTGCTTGCCAGCTGGAATGAGTGCAACCAGATACTCGGCGACGTCAAGAAGATTGACGTGTTTGGGCCCGCTCGTATCGATCAAAATGTCCCCGTCGAAGAGACGGTCGGTGCACTCAAGGAACTGCAGGATGAGGGCAAGCAGTCTTGATTTTCATGGCATTCATGTGCTGCGTACTTTACTATAAGTATATCAGACTAATCCTCAGAAATATCATAGGCAAGATCGGTGCGGTTGGCTTGTCCGAAGTGAGGGCTGAGACACTCAGACGCGCATCTGCAGTCACCCCGATCAAGTACGCCGAGATCGAGTTCTCGCTGTGGAGCACCGAGATGCTCGGCAACGGCGTGGCCGCGGCAGCCAAGGATTGCAACATCTCCCTGTTGACCTACGCTCCTCTCGGATACGGCTTCTTGAGTGGAGCCGTCAAGAAGCTCGAAGATATTCCAAAGGGAGACCTCCGCCACATGATCGGTCGTTTCCAGCCCGAGGTGAGCAGCAGTAACTTTTGATCGTGGAAAGTGTGATTGCGTACGTACCGGGGAACAGTGGCTAATTGACGAATAAACGGAAAGCACTTCGACAAGAACTTGAAGCTTGTTGACGAGATCCAAGCTTTCGCCAAGGCCAAAGGTGTCACTGCTGCGCAGGTCGCGCTGGCCTGGATCCGAAAACACTCCAACTCTGGCGACTGCGGCGTCATCATACCCATTCCAGGAGCCACAGGGCCTGATCGCGTGATGGAGAACAGCAAGCTGGTTGAGCTCTCTGCCAGGGAGAAGGAGGAGGTTGATGGTATACTGGCGCGTTTCGACGTCGCGGGTCATCGCCAAATTCCCGGCATGGAGAGCAACCTGTGGACCTAGTACGTAAAATCATATTCAGTGAGACTTTCCTATGTATTCTGCTCTGAAGAACCATTTACAACGTTTCACCATCAACAAGTACGTGGATCATGTTGTCCCTCATCACTTTTTGAGCTGTCTCTCCGACGTTGAAATTACCAGCTTCGTAGAATTTTACAACCCTATTTTGCTCATTGTCCCATCTGAAAAGGATTTTTGTGGACTTCTGGTTGCTTTTACAGAAAATTTGAACTCGTCCTTATCCGTGGTAGGAATTTCCGGGTCCACGGTCTTTGAAGTCTCCTTCGGTGAAGAGGTCACTGCAGCTTCACTTAGGGTAGGGTTCCCACCAATTCTTGACCGCCGGAACAATTGACTTCTGCTTTTCACAATTGGTTGGGAAACACTTGTGTACGTTTCCCTACTCCAACTACACTTCTATATATGCTCCCAAAAAGGAAATCCGACTCGCTTAATTGCTTGAATACCTGCTGTGTCGCACCCCTCCGCTCGTGTCGCGGGCCGGGGTCGGGCAGCTGTGGCGACCAGAGAAGGATACGGAGGACAGACACCCAATCAATTGACGGGAATTGGCCATATCCGATCCCGACAACACGTGGGACCGCACATCCATGAGGCCATGGATGACATATCGACAGTGACCAACATGGGGCGCTACTGCCAGTCCTGTTAGATGCAGAGGCAAGGACTCCCTTTCCGGCCGTCGCGTATGATGTGTGTGATGTGGCAGTCTAACGACGACAAGGAGAGCAGCTGCCCGGGACTTGTTCTCCGGTTGGTGTCTGCGAGGTTCGAAGATACGGTTGAAGCTGGAAGTGGCTGTCCCATAGGAGTCGGGAGTTCCTCCCCCGCAGAGCTTGGCCTTATTAAGAGATAGACCTGGGCGACAGACATTGGTTACCCACCAGAAAGAAATTGGCCGATGAATGTAATGCATGATAAGTATCAATTGAATATAGTGGGGTCTTCCTCTTATTTGATCAAGGCTTTGGGGCGACTGATATTGCTCACTTTCGAGAAACAAGATCGTTAAGTGTATGCCGTCACCCAATTATGTATCAACATGACGCGGAGGGATATACCAATTCAATTCCGGAAAAATGATAAAGAAATCTGCAAACATTGCCTCCAGATGGGTTTCTGGGTTTGCGCAGTTTCGATGTCACATCTCAACCTTAGAGTAAGACCAGATCCGGATGACGCCTGTACACAACACATCAGATTTGAGACAACTGCAAGGTTGGGGGCCGAGGCGGGTTGTTGCAGTTACTCCTTCGAATGCAATTCGGCCCCATCCTCGCTCTTCTGAGACTCATTTGCTTTTGAAGGCCAAGGACTCGGTCTGTCTCACTTCTTCGGCTTAATGTGTCCCTGTGATCCCAGACTCAGCTCCCTGGTGACACCATCTAGCTGGGCAGCTCGGCATATACGGGTATAAGGAAGCCCCCCAACCTGACCACCATCTTGCTTCTCCACACACACATCTTATTAAATCTTGAGAATGTACTCAATCACTGCCATGGAAGGGCCTGCACCTCATCCCAACGGAAGTCATCAAGATGAGCCTCAAAGGCTCTTGACTCCTGAGCTTCCCCACTTAGTACACCAGCGGTCTCTGCGGGACCTCATTGACGATGGTACGTCAATTGAGATGGCAAGACTACTAGTTCAGGAGAACGATATTTCAGATATCGAACCCATCAACATCGAGGCTGCGACCCCAGAGCCAGGCGGTGAGGACATAAGTTTCGACACGGAGCAGAATAGCCACTCGACGAGTTGCGACATTTCAAAAGCTCGTCAGGAGGGAAGCAAAACAAAGATTGCTCATGAAAGAATCTGGAAGAAGCTATTCAAATGGTTTGTCTTCTACCATCGTCGGAACGAATCAACCTAGTCATACTTGGGCTTACCTAATTCCAGGGAACGAGCCACTTCGGAACGACCCAAAGTTGTGTACAGCCGCCGACGACGACGTATTTTCAGGCATATCATGCTGGTTCACTTTCTACCAGTTGCTATCATCTTTACCCTTTTGGGGCTGTACGTACGAACTGTCGTTTGGACACCCCCTTGGCCGACCACCAACGTCCTCAATGCCTTTCAATTTGCTGCCAAAGTTCACGAGTCACTCATGATTGCGTCTCTTGTGGACATCCTGCTCCACAATACTCGTTACAGACTTCTTTCTCTAGATGACGATGCCTCCTCTGGTGTACCCTTAGGTTTGGTCACTTCTCCCTTTCGACTACTTGATATCACCTACCTCTGGAGTCGGGACTTCTCCACGGTCTGCCTGCATCTAAATGGGCGCCGCCGCTTGCTAGATGCTATCACAATTTTTGCTCACATATTGTTGTTTGTTCTTGCGGCAATCCTCGGCCCTTCTTCCGCTGTTGTTATGCTGCCCCGCCTGGGAGAGTGGGAGCTGGCCCACAAGGTTGTCGATGCACCATTCTACAGCACCCACGATCTTTGCCAGGTATACATCGGGGCCGCATTGGCCGAAATCTTCCCGCAGAGAATCACAAGGGATTTCATCCCTCAATCCTGCGACTACAGCAATCTTTCGCTCCCTCAGAACAATGCCTGCCCTCGGCTAGGTTTGATTGATATTGTCCAGGGCATGCATCCTCCTGAGTACAGCGAAGAGCTGGGATCGCCCCAGTCCTATAACACAGACGATTACGCGGAGGACATGGGTTCCGCTGGATACAACATCACGATACAAGCAAAGTCTCGAGAACCGGAATATACCGAAAGAGTCATGCATGTGACAAACCCCTTTTGGCCAGGCGACTGGGACCTGGACAGCTTTGAGATCGGCGTCGATGCGACTACACCGACTGATGTAGTCGTCTATTTGATTAAACCAATATTGGAATACTATCTGTCACATTGGATACCGACAGTGCCCTACGCTGATCCCGAGGTCAACTTTTTTTCGACTGGAACGTGGCCTGCCAAGTTCAAGGCCTACGCTTCTCAGCCTGGCTCCCGGAATGCCTCTACCACCTGGCGGCAACCCTATGTTTCTACGACCTGCTCTCGTAAAGGTCGTGACACTCCAATACCGGGGCCTAAGTTGTTTAGCTTTGATCAATCCGACGATCTGGAGCTTTATACGGTCAGTGTGGACGCCGACTATTTCTCTACACAGGTGAAGAAGACCGCCATGGGTTTCCTAGATATCTCGAATTTGAGCATCACTCCGAGCTTCACCCCTTCTGCATCGTTTGCATTTGTCTCCCAAACGTACGAAACTTTATGTTTGGTCAAAGCGAACTGGATCGACTGCGATTTAGTTGGCCCATCAGATGCTTTGTCTTGGACTTGGCAAGTCAATGGCAAGCAAGCCATTGGCAATATCAATTCACAGCCGATGCCTGGAACAAACCAAAGCTGGTTCAACATTACCAATAGCGGCGGGAATATTCATCTAGATATGGAGTGGCTGGATTTTCTGGACCACGGTACCGGAGAGCCTCCAAACAACAACCACAGCTTCTTCGAGAAGGTTAGAGGAGTTTGTTTAGGCTCATCCCCAATGACCATCGATGAGCCCATTCAGCAGGGGCGACACCCAGATCCACTCTGTATGGCGTCCGGACTCGCGCTAGGCATCACCGAAGGCCTCTCAAAAGCGCCGTGGAGGTCTGAAGTATACGCGCTACTATCCACAGAAGATACTCCATATGGCCGTCCTGACTCTCCGTTGATTTTAAGTCAGTGGACCGGCTCACTAGACCACGGGGACATTTATGTGGTGTTGGGCATACCTGGGAATTGGTCAATTTCGAATATTACACCGTCACATATATTATCAACCTTCACGCGGCTCGACTTTGTCGTTGATCAAAGGTTATACGGCTACGGCTTCCGCAGCGTCACAATCACCCTAGCCTTCGGCGCATTGTTTCTCTACGTGGCCACCGTCTTAACCCACGTCCTCGTCTTGCTCATCGGACCAAGCTGGCACAGCAATGCATGGAAGAGTCTTGGAGAGCTCTTCATCTTAGCTCTACGCTCCCCTGTACCGGCAGCGTCACTAGACAATACAGGCGGTGGCGTGGCGGTGTCGACGACATGGCGACTGCGGGCCTCTATACAGGAGCTACATGAAAATCGGGTGGGCTTTGTGCTTGAGAATGAGGGAGAGACAGCTCCTGTACATGCCTCCAAATCACGTGTTCGACCAGATTGGAAGTATTCGTGAAGTCAGGCATTGTCTGCCGCCAACGGAGCAGTGGGGTTCGTTATGTTTTCGGCTTATATTTGAACTTTGAACATGATACAGAGCTTAAGACCTCAAGTAGATGCATGATTCATCTCCTTGGGAAGGGAGAAAAGCAAGCAGCATTCCGACACAAATCATCCAAGAGCACTTTCCATTACCATCTCTTATCGCTCGTATTTATAGCTCACTTTTCGATTGCCGTAGGCGTCCAAGTGCGCGACCGCCGACTGAACCGCTCCTCAGGGTTGGCCAATTCATGCTCAAGACTCCACTTCTTTTCGTACTTCTCGAGCTCATCCCGTATGTCCAAGCACTGCACGCGCACAACACTGAGCAGCTTCCCATCGTCACGTTTCCACGTTGCCGCAGGAACAACGCCACAGTTGGTACAGATGAGAAACTCCGCCGTGCCTGTCCCCATGCGATACCGGTTGACGGAACCGGAAGTCTTGATGCTGAGGGTGCCTGCAGCATCAGAAGTGTACGATCCGCCGTGCAGCCTGCAGAAGCCACACTGGCAGGCCCTGGCTCCGAGCTCGGATGGTGTCTTCTGGGTCCGCAGATGGACTTTGATCCCGCCGCAGTGGCAGGCGCCGTGGTAGCCCGCGTCTTTCGATTGGTGATCTTTCTGTGCCCTTGCTGGGCTATCCGCCATATGACGCCTCTGTGCGGAAACGTTTACGACCGGGCTGCGGCACACAGACTGCATCGGCCATGTTCGAAGAGCCGGTTTGACCTTTCCGCTCGAGGTCCGGACCTGGGCAGCCAGAAAACCCGTCCTTCGCAGCATCTTGCACATGCTTTGATTGCTAGGCTAGTGAGTGTATGCTCGGAGGGAAGAAAACATGTAATTCAGAGGGTACCGGTCGAGGACGTGGAAATAAATGAGATGCGGGGATGTCTTTATGAAACTCAAATTAGGATAAGGTAAGCTCCGTGATGACGTGAGACGGCGCCCTACGCCCTTGCACTATAGCGAAAGAAACACCAACATGTCAGAATGTCCAAAACGCTTTCTTGGCAACCAGTGCAGCCTATATACCTGTGCCGTCACATGATAGATTGCCTAAGGGCCTTCCACTCTCCCTCGTTATAACCCAAGCCGCTGCAAATTAGCCATTGTTGGTTCTACCGGCTTACAGCTGAGACGGAAGGTTAATCTTAAGTTAAAGCAATGGATGTGTGCCCGCCGCATCATCCTACGCCCTTCAAATGCTGTCAGGCTTGGAAGAGACTCGCATTCACTACATAACCCAACTACCAATGGTTTGTTGAAAACCTGATACTATATTCCCCGGGTCCTCTTTCAATGTTTCCAGCTCTCTGGCAATCTAGTTATACCTCATAGACACGTACACATATGTATCCATGCTTGCGTACCCCATTCATTGTTCCCCGGCACCAAGTCAGGCGAAGCCAGCGTAAAGTGCCTCAATGGCTGCCTCGAAGTCGGCATCAGTATCATCAAGCGTCGACTCTATCTGAGTGTTGACGGAATCAGGAGTCTGCCGATCGACGCCTTGGACATATGTCTGCTTGGGAGTTAGAAACCAGACGCGTCAGGAATAAATGGATTTCTCCCAAAATGATAGTGACAGGCTGATCGGTTGAGACGTACGTTCCAGTCAGAGTTGAAGGTCTTCAACATATTAGCCAGTCCCATGGCCTGGCCCAGGCCCGTGTTGGCGGCGTTGGCGTTACCCTTGAGGTCGGTCAGGAGCGTATTGACATCGCCCGTCAGCCCCGAGAACTCGTCCCAGAAGCCCGGGAAGTCGGCGTCGGCCTCGGTGAAGGGGTCGACGTTCTGTGTCTCGGGGATGAGGTCCTCTGACAGGTCTTTGATGATGCTCTTGACATCGGCCTCGATGTCCTGCGCGCCCCGGAGTGGGATTTATTCAGCACGGTGTGTCCACCAGGGAGCTTATGTCTCAGCTATATGCCGGGGGCGGTATACTGACCGTGTCGGGGTCCGCCGACAGCTGTCTGGGGTGGATTATGGTGACGTGCAGCACGCGCTTGCAACTCTGCACCTTCTTCCGGAGCTTGAGGACCTTGGCGCGGCTGAGCCTCCGCAGGCTTAAAGCGTCCACTGCCTCACCGACCAAAGCCACGGCGGCTAGGGTCCGAAAGATAGATTTGAAGAGCATCTTGGTGCTTTTGTGTTCAAGGAACAAAACAGATTGTAAGGTTGGAAGTGTAAATGTGAGAGTAAAGAGTGAAAGGTGGGTTCTGAATTGATTTCCACGACCATTGTGAGAACACCGCCGTCTTTTATACCATTTCAAGCCCAGATCCTGTCAAGGTCATCCTGAGATCCCGCACGGCAAGGTAAGATGAGAGCAGATGGGCCGGGGCAAGCCGATCAAGCCTGATCGTTTGTGTGCGACAAGTCCTGAGGTTCTCTTTGGTCAAATCCAAGAATCGTGTGCTAGGTTTCTAAGACCGTAGTATCTAGGTATCGGAACGCCACTAGCTGGCGAGAACGCTCCACGAAGGTCGTCGGGGTGGACATGCGTACAGAGCCACATAATTAGTAGGTTGAATCCCGAAACAACTGTAGTACTTCTGCTGCCTTCTATCGAGGAGGCTGGTAATCAGTTAACATCATGAGTACAATAGATATTTAACTCTACCCCTTGTAGGGTTTCAATCACCCTTAGAATAGAATAAATCCAAATCAGTCATAAATATTCCTGTATCAAGTCTTTATAAGTACTTTCAAACCCACATAACCTTCCCTTTCGATATCGGCCCGATACGAACGATTTGTGATGCAAAAGGTTGCCACCAAGCCACAAGCCATTGTGTGCACCTTTTGAGACTATAGCGGAAAGCAACTCTGGATTTGTGGCTTTCTGAGCTGAATAACGAGGTCGAGGATCTTTGTCACGAGAACTAGCGGGCACTTGCAGGTGGTGTAACATTCAGCTGATGAGCTATCCAACCGTGCTACACGCCCCTAGAAGCGTACAATTCAGAGACAGTCCCTTCGTCTTGATCAAGCTCATATGGGCGACTGTGACCCGCAACACAGCTTTTTGTTTGCCAGCTGCTGCGACATTCTGTATATTTAAGTTTTGATTCAATGTTAGCATTATCACAAAACTCGACTGCAATAAGAAAAGAGTTGGCACTTGTTTTTACTTCGCGTTTTAACGAAGGGGCATCCCGAATTTTTAGCTAGGTTACGGAATTTCACCGTCACTAAAACCTGAGATTAGGGCTATAGCTTGCGCTATAGTATACCTAACTATAGCTGGTAAGCCAGCTACCTAGGAAACACAATGTGGGCTCCAATACGTGACCCAGTCAGAAAACCCCCTTCCCCTTGATAGGCTGTTGATATAATTAGACGAGACGATAGCAATGAAAGGCAGATGGTGGAGGTATTGAAGGATTCGAGTTGATTTGGGGACCGCCGCGTACTGTTTCCACGATGCCGAGATCGTCACCGACTCGAGAGTTTGAAATGTGGAGTCGAGTCTCCAGGGCCAGCCATGTGAATTGTGTCCTATCTGACTCAAACAAGACTCGTATGCAGCTGAAGAGGATAGGGATAAACTGGGTCGGTGCCCAGACCCACTTCCACCTCCCTGCTTTAGTGCACAACTGCACAGTAGTACTGTGGCACCCCCTTCTCTACCACTTTCTCTTCAGCGTCGCGGTGGAAACTGAAATTTCTCAAGGACCCAAAAGCCATTGTGAAGAACCTTTGGAGGATTTCGATACCGAGAATGGCACACCGCCGCTAGAATGTAGGAAGATCTACGAGTTACACAAAGTCCGGTTCAGCGCTGAAAGCGTTCTCGCAAGGAGCGGTTTCGATTCTAACACGCGTTCATGCTCTCTAGAGCTGTAGTCAGTCCGTTCACACATGACTGAAACTTCTGGTAATTTCATCATGTAGCAGCATTATTACTGGGTAGAAATGAGGCTCCACATTCATGTACCAATGTTCCTCGGGCTTGCAATGCCGTTTTTCCCTTCCTGCTGAGTAAGGAAAACACACTCACCCGATTGATGTAGCCCTTTTCCTCTGATGACAGAAATCCAGACCAGATTTTGTGACGAAAACAGACGCCATAATCATATGCTTTCGGTCTGCGTCCAGACACTGACTCATTCGCTTGCTTTATCTTTGACATTCGTTTCCTCCCTGATTCTCTGAAAGGCTACGTTGTTCCCCTCCGAGCTGCCATTGGCGCCGAAAGCAAGTCTTCGTCACCGCCTGTCCAATATGCCTCTAGGCGGGAAGGGTCCGTCGGTGCTCGCGTGTCTCTGGGCTCAGACAGCGGTGACGCTGACTTGCATCGTTTTGAGATGGTATACCAGACGCTACATCAAGGGAAAGGTCGGGGCTGATGATTATGTGCTTTGGTTGACCTGGGTACGTATATATTACCGCATCGCTCGACATCTGGGCGCTGCGCAGACAGACTTGTGTCCATGAAATCCATCAAGACTGATCAACATATTCAGATCCTTCAGCTCGTATTTGCCGTCACATTCACAGTCTCGTGTTCTTATGGATTTGGCCAGCATAACACCGACCTAAGCGCCTATGAACAATCAATGGCGACCTTTTGGGAACTTATCGGACAGCTAGCCGTAGCCCTAACCATGGGCACGAGCAAAGCAGCCGGAGCCTTATTCTTATTGAGAATTCTCACTGCGACTTGGTCAGTGCTTCTAAATAATGGCATCTTCGGCAGCCTTTACGCCACGCTATTGCGACCGCATGACTGACTCCGATCTTCTCAATAGGCAAAAAATGATTCTCTGGGCGTGGATGATAAGCAACGGCTTTCTTGCCCTCATGCTGGCTATTAGCGTATTCGCACAATGTACGCCAGCGCAGGCACTATGGGACCACTCGATTGCGATACAATCATGCCCCATCAGTCTCACCAATCTGGCATACGTCACGTGCAGCTGGAGCGCCGCCATGGACTTTTTCCTGGCCATTTTCCCTTGGTTCGTGTTGTGGGAGCTCAACATGAAGAGGAGGGAGAAGATCACTGTCTGTGTGTCGCTTAGCTTGGGCATCTTTGCTGGCGTCTGCGGCGTTATCAGGACTACTGGCCTAGGAGTTCTGGCCAACTCTGCCGATTATTTATGTAAGACTGGAAAGATCCGATGTCCTCTCTGATTTTTGACCCGCTTATTATTGTCCAACAAAACGACTGACACGATAATCTCTTGATCTAGACGCCACGGCCGACTCGGTGATGTATACCTCCAGCGAGCTCATGGTCACCGTTATCTGTATCTCAGTCCCAACGCTCCGGCCTCTGTGGCAAAAGGCATTGAATATGCAATCATCGGCCTACAAGTACGGAACGGGAGATCATTTTGACGGCAGCCGCTATGGCAGGGGAACATCCAAGAAGCAGACACTGCGGTCATTTGATGACGGGCCTGACGGGGCGACCTTCGGCATGGACAATTTGGGAACAAACAATGGGACAAAGGGCAAGGGGATGATGAATGTGACTACAAACGTGACGGCCTTCTCGCCCACCCCCTCGGGCGCCAAGGACACAGACCACAGCTCGGACAACGACAGCGACAAGGAGATTTTACGAGATATTCAGCAACACCAAGCTTACGGAGATGGCATCACTAGGACACGCCAAGTTACAATCACGTACGGTTCAGCCTCTTAGGAGGGGCTTTCGAGACAGCTCAAGGATAGCTTTTATATAGACTATTTAATGAGCACTAATTAGTACACAGGCGAGGCCTGGTCAGGCCCATGTTCTGGGGAAAATTGAAATGCCACGGTGTCAATTGCAACAACGCAGGTACTTGATAGTTAGCAAAAGAAAGCAGCGGTACGATGCTTGGGAGCAAGCGGGTGGCATAGACGGCTGGTATGGATAGCATGAACCAACGGCGAGACTGATCCGTAGAAGTCCAGTTACGATGCATCTCTGCCTAGGCGGATGGAATTCATCAGTGACGAGACTGGTCATCAGTCCTGTCTCAAGGCAATGCTGAAAAGGGGTGTTGAGCTCACTCGGTGTGCCGAAATAACCCATGGGACCTTATCCAGGATGTTCAATATAACCCAAACATATCAGGCGCAGGAAGGTACAACTAACATCCTTGGTTGTCATGACTCTTGACACCCAGTGACTTTGGATCTCCGTATGGATCGTCCAGATTTCTTACCCACATGTGGGTCTCTTGCGGCACTGCATCCTCAGGGGTCAGGAGACGTCGATCATTGACGGAACTCGCACGGAGTTAGTTATCGAAGGGTGTATGCACAACTTTGTATAAGTTATAAGATATATACTATCGCTACCCTGCTCGGGTTAGACCGAGAAGTCTGGTAAGGACTCAAACTTCCCCATCGCGACCCTTCTGCTTTGTGTCTATATATTGTCGTATGGTCTTGCTATCGACTCGAGATACCCTCCACAGAGTCAAACTGTAGTTACATACTTCTCTTCTATAATATCGACCGCAAGATTAATTGTGCAACATGGCGGCTGCTGGACAAGAGATCCGCGTACGACGCGCCAACTGGCGCGAGGTTCCGCGGGAGCAGAAGTTTGAGCTATCCGACATGGACCACACCATGCCAAAGATATTCGTCCCAATAGTCGAAGTATTTGAGCTTCCAGATGGAGCCGACAAGGAAGAAGTTGTTGCGACCTTCAGAAAAGGCCTCGAGTTTGCCCTGACACAATACCCGGTCGTCAATGGCTCTCTTCACATGGACGAGGGCAATGGCCGCTTGTGTATGTTTCACGATATTTTAGCCCTTGAGATGTGTGAATCACTAACAGCGATTCATATAGGGGTTGTAACAAAGCGTACCGATACCGTGAGCCTTTTTGTGGAGCACCTCGACCGGGATGAAGGCGAAGCACAGCATCCATCCTTCCGGGAACTCGCAGAGAGGCACTTCCCAGCCTCGGAGCTCCTCCCAGCGAAACTCCTGCCCAAGGTGGTCACGGAGAAGATGATATTCTCGCCTGTAGGACAGGACGCCAAAGACGGAGTACTGGTCGCTACCTTCCAAATCACATTCATCAGGGGGGGCTTCATTCTCGGCCTTGCGATGCACCACAGCATTACCGACGCTCCTGGCTGCGATGGATTCCTCACCACGTGGGCGGAGAACTCTACCGCGGCCAAGAATGGTTCTCCTTTCAGGCCCATCAACGATTCCAACCGCGACCGCTCGCGCCTCAGTGCGCCGAAGCCGCCCAGCGCTGAGCGGTGGAAGCAACTCGACGGGAAGTTCACCACGCTGAAGGATGTGGGCGGACCAACCCCTCCACCTCCTGCGGACTTTGTAGTGCCGCCCATCACCAGTCGCACATGGCACCTGAGTACAGCAAGCCTCGAGCAGCTCAAGGCGGATGCCTCACCAGTGCAGCGCCCGGGGAACGGCGACAGCGAGGTTCAGTCGTGGATCTCGACCTACGACGCCGTCATGGCTCTTTTCTGGAAGACCATGACGCGCGCCAAGATCCCCTTGCTCAAGCCATCCATGGACGACAAGAGTAGCATTGTACACCCTGCCAACGCCCGCTCCAGACTTGACCCGCCGCTGCCATCACGTTACCTAGGCAACGGATGCGCCCTCCCCCGCGCGGGGCCCTTGCCCGTGGGCGACCTCATCGAGGCCGACCTGCGCCGGCTGGCTCCTCTGGTGCGTCAGGGCATCAAGGAGATAACGCCGCAGTATACCGCGGAGATGCCCGAGTGGGTCGCGGGCCTGCGCGACAGGCGCTGGATAACCGTCAACATGAGCAATTTCCTGGGGCTCGACCTGGCCGGCACGAGCTGGCAGGGGATGGAGGCGTACCAGAAGCACGACTTTGGGTTTGGCCTACCGGTGGCACTGAGATGGCCGAATCCCAGTTTCGAGGGCTACGTGTTCATATTCCCCCAGAGGTCTGGCGTCAAAGGCGCTGCACCGGATGAGGGTCTGGAGGTCTGCGTGTGTCTGGAGGCGGGTAGTGCGGACCGGTTATTGAAGGACGAGGAGTTGTTGAAGTATGCTGAAGCAAGGTTTTAAGTGCAAGGGAAATGGAATATGGAGTTTTCGTTTGGATATACGGATATTCACAACGTTGTGACGTCTTCCTACCAGGGGTCCAATCAAGTTCAAACATTAGAACTAAGGTGCCAAGGGTGTCTGCATTCAGAAGTACTCACAAGCATTCCCTTCAAGAATGAATTTTATTTAAACCAAAGCCTGCCCATGGGCTATATACCTAAATGTTTGGCTAGCTTAGGATTCGGGCGGCTAGCCGCCTCCGGAAAACCCGGTACCTGGAGGCAGGCTTTTATATGTTGGGGCAAGTTGGAATAAGAGAAAAGAAATATGGAGCAACCATCCAGATCCAAAGCGGACTTATTGCATGGGGATTGCTGTACCAAGCAAGCGTGCGGTTGATTCAATAAGCAACGATCCCGACCTAGGTATGAACTCACTGGCCACTAGGTAGGCATGTCCCAGAACACTCAAGAAACAAGCTTCAGCAAAACAGTCAGTTGTGCGCACAATTGTGCTCACCGAATATTTCATCTGCAGTCCCGCCCAGACCTTACCCCAACATTGAATAGGTTTTGATTGACGCGACGATCTCATCTCCGTCATTCGCTCCATCTCCTGCCGAAGCCCTGGCGCGGTCCCGCTTTCAGTGCTCCGAGGTCCGGATTTTCCGGCCCGCCCCAGCGCATCTGGGGTCGCATCTGGGGTATACGACAGGGGAAAAGAGAATACGACGCCGAGTCGGGTGCCGCAACATACGGCGGGTACGCGTCAATTCACCCGGGCTCGCTTGGAATCAATCTCTATCCGTTTATGGAACTTCCCCCGCGAGAATGACGTGGTTGGAAGAAACCCCCTCTCGAATCGTTGCGTAGAATAAAAAATAAAATTCAATTCATCGTCTTCCATGTTGGCTTCTTTATATGTTGGTGGATTTGGTCGAGTTGAGCGTTTGTCCGCACCGCACAGTTGAGTGTACATTGCCCACCATGCTTCTCGTCACACTCCTCACGTCCCTGGTTGAGGCCAGCTTGGGGGCTCAGGCACTGGACAACTCATTCACCAATCCCATTCTGCCGGGTTGGCATTCGGACCCTTCCTGCACTGGCGTCATTGCAGAGCTCAACAACACGAATTTCTGCGTGGCGTCAACCTTCTTAGCAACACCGGGCCTCCCGGTCTACGCAAGCCAGGATCTCGTTAACTGGAAGCTCGTCAGCAGCGCACTCAACCGGGAGTCACAATTGCCAGAGATAGGGGACTCCAGCCCCGGGCAGCAAAACGGTATCTTCGCGCCCACGTTCCGCTACCGAAACGGCACCTTCTATATCGTGGTCGTTTCTGTGCTCGGTGTGGACCCTGACCAGGGGATCGTGGGGACCATCTACACGACGACCGACCCGTACTCAGATGACGCGTGGTCTGACGCGCTGCGGTTCACACCGGTGAGCATAGACCCGGACCTGTTCTGGGACGACGACGTGGACGGGCAGGTCTATATCACCTACGCGGGCATCCAGCAGGCCAAGATCGACCTCAGCACTGGCAACACCAGCGCGTCGTACTACATCTGGAACGGCACCGGTGGATCCAGCCCAGAGGGTCCTCACATCTACAAGCCGTGGAAGGATGGGTACTATTACCTCATGATAGCTGAAGGTGGAACTGAACTTGGCCATGCGGTGACAATCGCGCGTGCAACCGCCGTCGATGGGCCTTACGAAGCGTTTGAGGGTAACCCGATCCTGACCAACCGCAACACCAGCGAATACTTCCAGACCGTCGGCCACGCAGATCTGTGGCAGGACGCCGATGAAAACTGGTGGGGTGTTGCGCTTTCGACGAGGTCTGGTCCGGAGTGGGTCAATTACCCCATGGGCAGGGAGACGGTGCTCTTCAATGTCACTTGGGAGGAGGGAGGCTGGCCGGTCTGCCAGGAGCCGATCCGAGGGCAAATGGACGGGTGGGACCTGCCGCCTGCGTCGGGCAATATTCCCGGAGATGGCCCCTTGGTGGGCGACCCGGATGTGGTGGACTTTGAGGAGTACACATCTATGCCAAAGCACTTCGTGTACTGGCGATTTCCAAAGGTTGAGAATTATGAGGTGTCGCCGGAGGAAAAGCCGAACGCCCTGAAGTTGACGCCGAGTGTTGCTAACCTGACCGGTGGTGCGGATTTTGCACCCGCGGACGGCATCACATTTGTCAGCCGACGACAGACGCATACCCTATTCAACTATTCGGTCGAC
Organism: Diaporthe sp. NJD1; assembly: GCA_013842865.1. NCBI lineage: Eukaryota > Fungi > Ascomycota > Sordariomycetes > Diaporthales > Diaporthaceae > Diaporthe > Diaporthe sp. NJD1. The sequence continues at coordinate 451,182 of JACDXY010000020.1, forward strand.
GTCGAGCTCAATGCCACTACAGCGGAGGAGGAAGTCGGGGTGACGGCTTTTCTGACCCAGTATCAGCACATAGACCTGGGTCTCGTTGCATTGCCGATCTCGAACGGAAGCTTGGACTATTACCTTCGGTTCCGCGTCACTGGCACCGGCAACTATGAAGGCCCGGCTATCGAGACAGTCGTTAAGCCCGTCCCGATACCTTGGTCCCAGCCCCTGCGACTCGGCATCCAAGCTGTCAATGATACACACTACGCCTTCTCTGCGTCTACGTCGAGTGATAGTGGCAGCGCAGACATTATTGGGTACGCTCCGAGCACCTTGCTCAGTGGAGGGACTGGCCCATTCACCGGTATGTAACTATCTCAACGATCAAAATATGTAGTCGACCGAGGCACAAACAACTAAACTCATTACAGGTACTTTGATCGGCGCATATGCAACAAGCAATGGTGGCACGGGGAGTTCACCAGCATACGTGAGTAGATGGAGATATCAGGGCCTGGGACAGAAAATCAACTAGATTTGATCTACTGTGCCTGTCCAGCGCCTTGGATTTGCGAGATCACAATCTCGAATTTGTAAATATCTAAAAGGTATCTGATGCATCTACAGGAGTGTTCTTGAGTGCAAAATGATGTGTAATACAATTATTCCCAGCTTCATATTCCTCTATACAACTCACATTCACAGCTCACCCGTATTTCGGAGCCTACATTCTCACCCTCAGCTCCCACCCTGTCCTCGATATCCTCGCCGCAACCAGCAAAATCCCCCCAATCATGAGCAGCGACGCAGCAAACATCTCCATGCCCAGGTAGCGGCCCCCACCGGCGCCAACCAGCGCGCCCGCGATCGGCGTGCCCGTCAGCGTGGCGAAGCTGATGACGGTGTAGACCATGCCCATGCGCACGCCCATCTTGGTCATGTCGGTGGTCAGGGCGGACAGGGCGGTGGGGAACAGGCTGTTGACGCCCGAGCTGAAGAGCCCGTAGACGGTGGCGAAGGCCCACAGGCCGCGCCCGGTGGTGATGGCCGCCCAGCAGTAGAGGGACACGGCCGAAAGCAGCACGAAGGGGATCATCATGTTGGTCGGGCCGGTCCACCTGTCGGAGAGGTACGGGGGGAGGAGCCGGCCCACGATCCCGATGCCGTTCATCATGATGAGGAGGTTGATCGAGTCGCCCTGGGAGACCCCGATGACGCTGCTTGCGTACTCGCCGACGTAGTAGTAGGCTGGATATATGCCCCAGAAGCAGAAGAAGATTCCGACGGCGAAGAGGAGGTATGGGATCTCCTTGAAGGCCGAGAATTCCACCAGGGGCCCGACGGTCCGGGGTGGGACTCTGGTGCGCGCCAGGGCGAAGCAGATCACCTGGAAGACCAACATGATCAGTCCTAGCACGCGCAGGGTCCATCCGAAGCCGACACGGGGCAGGAGGGCCTCGAAGATGCCCGGGATGATCATGCCCCCGGTTGTGGTTCCCGAGGCAGCGAGCCCAACGGCCATTGCCCTTTTCTTGTTGAAATACGTTGGGAGGATAGCCAGGGTCGGGCAGAACAGGAGACCGTTCCCGATACCGGTGCAGACGCCCTGGGCGAGGAACAGCTGCCAGTACTCGGTGCAGACCGAGGTCGTGAAGACGCCGAGCAGGATTAAGACGGTGCCAATGATGAATGTGTGCCGGAAGTAGCCCGCATCGGTTGCTCGACCAGAAAAAGTGCCAATGAAGAAGAGAAGGAAGACTTGCACCGAGCCGATCCACGAGATCTGCGAGGGGGACTGCTCGAGGGTGCTGAGGTAGTATGTCTGGAACACGCCGAACGAGTTGATGTAGCCCCAGGTGTTGAAGATGACCAGGTGGGCAATGAGCACTTGCAGCCAGGCCTGAAGACCTCCGTCTGGAGGCGGGGGACTCGGTGGCCCATTTTTGGATGTGCCTCCACTGCTCTCCAGGTCCGAATGGGGCTGCTCGACTTGCAGGCCTAGCACGCTGGATTCACCCATTGTCTTGCTGGTTGGATTTGAAGTCTCGTGAACATCCTTCTCATCCTTCTCGGCCGAATGATCGATTTTTCGGAGGGCGTTGGCTTCGGTCTGACTGTTTTCACTGGCATTGGACGTGATGGCGTCGGCAGGCTCAGTCGTGAGTGCCATGGCAGGTAGAGATGGTGTCTAGCACGACTGAAGGAGGAGGAAGGCAGTCAGGAAGATCAGACCGACGAACGCTTGATGCTGAAAAGGTAAGTCTAGTTCACATGTGTGACTACTTAACTAGTGTAGTTTATGTATGTCTAAGTGGAGTGACTCAGGGCATACCGATTTGGATATATTGTCAAAACGGAGACCGCACCCTATGGATTCACCCACCCAACAAATGTACCCTGCTCTGCCCCCTGGCTCCTGTGCCTGTATGCGGCAGCTAATAGACAACCAGGTGGTCCACAGGGGAGGTCTATTCGTTACCATAACCACAAGGCTGTAATTGGTTAGGTCCCTTGGACGCCGCTCCACTTGTGACCTTTCGCGCTAGTAAAGGGCGCACAAGAGTGGTAATCAACGCTCTGCCAGTGCTGCTGTGTTGGTTCGATACAGAGAACTGGGGACTTAGCAAAACCCGCACAATTTCCGACTGAGTCAACAGGGTCAATATCTTGAAACCCATCACCCGGTTCCCCTGACTCCCATGCCCCCATCATTGCTTGTTTGGTCCTCGAGTTTGTCACAAATCCTACAAAGTCATCGATTCCCTTCAAGGCTGCATGCAATGCTTGACTGGCCTCCTGGACTTGGCTCACGCCCTTGGCAAACTCAGTTAAATGCTTGTCTAACAAAAGTCCCAGCTAATAGAAGCTTGATACAGTCCAAGCTGGTAGGGAAAGTTTCGCGTGTTCCCTCGAGCTTGGTCTTGAGAAAAAAGCTTGTCCCGTTAGTGTCAGAGGGGATCGAGTCAATTCTCTTGCCATTTACGCGCAGTCTCTGTATACCCATGCAATTCTCAGTCCAGACAAGGCAGTCTAAAGACCTCTAAAGTCACTCACGGCATGGACCCAGCCGACAAAATTCCCATGCCATCAGGTAAGCCGGGAAACCACTCATCACCAAGTATTGACATGGCCGAGTATAATGCATCGTAGCCAAAGTCATTATTGCCGGAAATGATGCCGTTGAGGTTCAAAAGCTCCGCTTCTGGTGTGTTATATGCGGCATCAGCGCTGCCGAGACTGTTATTGGCCTGGTTTGATTTGTTGGTCGAGCTGCGAACTTGGGCAGCCTGTTGGCCGTCTTGTACCATCACACTTATAAATTCCGTCTCGGGAACTGAATGTGTGCCCAAGAGCGCGGGCGGCGGCTTCGCCTGTTGGGCTAAGATCCCGTCGACCTTTTGAAGTAAGGAATTTAGCATCCCGTCGTTGCGCATGCGGGAACCGACCCCCGTCAAGAAATCGGTGGCAGCTTGCATCAGCTTACAGAAGAAGAGTAATCAGCATGGGCCAGCATCGAGTAACAGGTCACTGGGGGACCCTCACATGAAAATCTATGTCCGAGATGCGCGACCCTGGATGTGTAATAATGTGGACAGCCAGGGTCGCAAAGGCGTTGAGCACGCCCAGCCAACTCGAGAATATCAACGTCGACTGGGAGTCCAGGGTCTCCACGAGGATGCGGAGTATCTTTCGGGCGGCGTTGGCAGCGATGGACTGCCCGTTTCGCACAATGTGGTTCCAGGGTTTGCCTTTCGCTATGATGTTGGCGACGGTGGACAAGGCCTCCTTGCTGATGAGAAGAGTGTTGCGGCCGAGGACGAGAAGACTGTGACATCGCGTTTGTATTTATTCATTGCCAAATGTTGAAAGAAATAACAGAAGTACTTACGCGTTGCTATAATGCATGGCAATATATGATGCAAATGGACAGATTTTAGAGCCCATCATCATGTCCGACGTTGGCCTGTGACGGAGCGTTAGCCCTTGAAGTGTCTCTAAGTAGACAGTAGAGTTGGAATTCAATGCACATTCAAGAGTCGCATAAAAACTCACCTAAGTTCTTCTGGTACTTCTTCCACCCATCGCGTCAAGAGGAGCTGTGACTCTGCAACTGTTTTGACTTTCTCGGCGATGACAGCCTGGAGCTCATTCCCAGAAACGTTCTCTTCTTTCCTGCTGACGATCACAGACTTTCGCCCAATCTCGCCTAGAATTCTAGCCAGATCCAGAATGACAGCAAATACCATTCTGTTGACAGGTGCCTCACAGTTCGTGTTCGTGGCGAAGTCGTGCGCAGGAAGAGAATGGCAGTCATCGTCGTGTACCAGGGACGAACGAGTCAGCTCGAAAGACAGGAGCTTCTCGTAAGCATAGATTCCCAGCCATAGTCGCCGCTCATCATCGTCTAATACCGCGTCTGGTCTGCTATAATTGCCCCGTCGGCGGCCTGAGGAAGGTTGATGCAGGCCCATCGTCATTGCCATGGACACACCGATATTGAGGGTGTTGCACGCCCCGGCGCAGTCGTCGTAGCTGTTGAGGCAGATGGCTAACAAGACAATGGCACGCACGTTCTCGACAGAGTTGAACACGACAAGATGACCCAGGAGTGTCTTGCAGTAGTCAAGGTATTCCCTCGGGTCGAACACCTGATCAAGCCGCGGTTCTGCGGCGAAGCCAATGGCCCAAATGGCATACATCTGGGTCAGGGCAGCGATCCCCCTGGCTTCGGCGAAGGCTTGCGGGCCCAACTCCAGCGCCATACCAATGTCCTCTTCGCACTGGTCGCGGTTGACAAGGGGAAAGAGGATGTTGATGCCGTCAAAGAAATTCGCTGCGAGGAGCCGAGAGATGTCCGCCGGCGGGAAATGGCACGGCTCAGAGGACAGTACGAGTCCAGTACGTCGGATAGGTGGTTGATTTCGTGGACTTGAGGGCAGGCCAGATCTATGATGAAGACCTAAGCGACGGCAAGCGAGGTCTAGCCAGTCCCCCAGAATCTCTACCGAGTTGTTCCCACGGCAGGGGATGAATACGGGCAACTTCCCCTGGAACTTGGTATGCCCTGGATCAGCCGGCCGAGCCTCGTCCTCTGGCCAGGGGCTCGTCATGACGACAGACCCGTTCGACTCTGCATTGTGCCCTGGTGTGTTACTCAAATCACCGTCATAGCTGAAGCCTCCTCCCGGAGGGGAGCCGGCCTCTGCCCTGGCAGTATCATCGGCCTGGTCGTCGTCCAAATCGGCATTCTGCCTCGATACCGGCGAGGATTGAAGTCTTCTTGAGGACGTCGGTGTGGGTAGAGACGAGATGGAAGCCCGAGATGCGCGGCGCTGTGTCTCGCGGCGCGACACCTCGACGCCGGGCCGTCGGCGGTCGGTGGTTACGCACTCAACACCTGCGGCGGTACAGGCCGTGCACGAGGGCTTCTGCTCATCGCAGCGCGTCTTGCGGTTGCGGCAGTAGTTGCACGCGAAGTTGATGCGTCTCCGCTTGGCTGGCCGGCCTGACCCGTGTGCTGCGCCGTCCCGAAATGCAGCCGTGGGGCCGGCCACTGGGTCCGCCGGTGTGATTTCGGGGGTTGCGTGAGACAGAGGCATTTGTTACTGCTGCTGTCGGGCAGTGCGTTGTTACGTGACTGTTGGGGCTGGTGTGAGTTATGACCCGAGCCGAAGCGTTCCTCCTTGGTAATTATTGCCAGATACCGAGACGTCTTAACGACACAGAGGTGCTTTCTGTTCCGCAAAGGTTCCGGACGCGTGCCGACGCTTCGGCCCCTCCTTTAAAACACGCATGGATGTTCGTATGGGCCTTCCGGGTCGGTGGGGGCGCCCCTGCTTCCTCATCCATCAGCGCCACTGGCTGGCCCTTCCTGCCACATTAATTTTATGAGTCTACCGTAGATTAATTGGCAGCGGAAAACGCGGGGAAAACGCGGGGTGCATACGGGAAGAAAACGTGGGGAACTCGCCAAATGGCTGGTTTCGACTTTCAAGGATGCAATATGACAGTACTGTGCACCGAGCGATCGGCATCTGCAAGGTGCGGCAACTAACACCAAAATCTCAACCGAGCCGATATGCCCAATATGGTTCTTTACTTTACGCTGCAGTTGAAGATGTAACCCCGGGCTAATGCCTATTGGCTTGAGTGGCCAAGCGTATATATGTGAACCTCAGTACTGAATTTTAGCGACGTACTGCATGATTTGGACATGCTCTCCGACGTGGTCATTACCTAGGCATCACCCAAATCAGATACTCCCAGCGCAATCTGAGTTCTTCCTTGTAGTTCAACTTATCCTTGGGCGACAATGGCCGATTCTTCTGGCACGAAAGACATCAGGTCCTCTGTTGATGCCGTTCATGTCGAGACAGCTGGACGCCGACATGAGCCGAGAGCAGAGCCCCAAGCACATGGCACTGTCCAGCTTCTTCAAGGCGGTTCAGTCGTCCTGATTCCGACCCCCAGCCCAGATCCAAAAGGTAAATTTGCGCGGCTTGTCCCATTATGGTAGAGTGGAAGCTTTCATGAATTCTGTTCGCGACTGACAAAACTGACACTGGAAAATGACTAGATCCCCTGAACCTTCCAAAATGGCACAAGTTCTTGATAGTCCTCATTGTGGCATTATATTCAGCGACCTCGGTTCTATGCACATCTGGAATGGGGTCAGTCTTCCCGTCTGTTTTGAAAGAATACCCACCTTCAGAAGCGACCCGAGCCACAGACCTACTTACTTACCCAACGCTGTTTATGGGGATCGGAAATCTCCTGTCGATGCCACTCTCCGTTACGGTCGGCCGCAGGCCCGTCTTTCTGGCCTCGCTTGTTCTGCTGGTGGTGTCCGGTTTCTGGTGTGCCTTCCCGGGCTCACTGAGCAGCCACATCGCCGGCCGTAACTTTTACAGCATCGCCGCCGGCCAGAGTGAGGCCCTGGCGCCGTACATCGTTGAGGAGATCCACTTCCTTCACGAACGCAGCGCAAAGCTCTCTTGGTTCATTGGTATACAGACTACCCTGACCGCTGGCATGTTTGTCGCCACCACGTACATCGTCCCTGCTTGGGGTACCAAGTGGTGGTACCTCATCATCACATTTCTCAACGCCGCCATCCTTGTCTTGTCACTTCTCTTTGTGGTGGAGACCAAGTACGACCGTCCTGAAGACGCTGATAGTGAGTTGAAGTGAAACTTTCCATTCTGTTTTGCATCAAGTTAATAACGTATTTGTCTCAGGGGGGCAGGTTCACCTCAAGCTGGACGAGACAGGCCAAGTCAGTAAAAACGGCGCCTCCGAGATGATATTCAGTGTCACGACCCGGGAAAACCACCGACTGCAGCCTGAAGTCTGGGGCCAACGAACATGGCGACACGACCTACGGATATTCCATTTCAAACCAGAGTGGAAGCGAACTTTGCTATTCTACAAAGAAACTTTCCAAGCACTTTGCCTTGCCAACATTGTCTGGATCCTTCTCTTGAACGGTACATTTTTGGGCATATACGTATATCAGGCATCCACGTTCGCCACAATTCTCATGTCACCGCCTTATTCGTTCAAGTCAGGATGGCTTGGATATGTCCAACTTGTGCAGGTGCTAGATTCTGTCGTCATGGTTCCGATTCTAGGCTATGGGTCTGACCTTGTTGCTCGGAGTATGAGCACACGGAGGAATGGCCTCTTTCAGGTATGCCGAACAGCCAGCCCCAGCCCAAGCCCCCAAAAAAGAGAGCAAGTATGAAGGAATGGGAAGAGAAAAGAGAGCGTACAATGCTAATATAGAGACAACCACAGCCCGAGTACCGTCTGATAACCTTGAGTCTCCCAATAGCATTGGCGGTCATGGGCTGTGTCCTCTATGGCCAAGCTGGAGCCCATCCTGATCGCTGGCATTGGATGACCATCGTGGCCCCCTACAATATCTGCTTCTTTGCCTTCCTCGGCGCGAACTTAATCGGCATCACCTATGTGGTTGACAGTTTCCCCAGCAAGGCTGGGCCCCTGCTATTGGTCATCTGCGCTGGTCGAGGATTCATCTCCTTTGGTCTCAGCTATTCGACTGTCCCTTTGATCAGCTTGACAGGCTATGATGGTGCTATGAACATATTTGCTATCATATCTGGTGTCATGGGGGCTCTGGCGATCCCAGTATACTTCTTCGGAGCGCGAATAAGGCTGTGGGCGACAAACAGGCTATGGCCAGAGGTGACAGAGTGATTGAATGATTTTTTGGGGTGGGGTATTTATATAGTTCATTTTTCGTTTCGATTTGTGAATCCTACGAATACATGTTATGATAACTTACGAGATTGGGTGAGACGTTGTCATGAACCAGAACCCATACCAACGGTCCTAGACCTCCTCGCAGCTGCTTTCTTTTGAAAGGCAAGACGGGGCCAAGTCCAGATACCGACCTAAATGCCTTGTCATCAAGACAGGATTTCTGGACTGGCAGACAGACCCATTCCCACCAGGCCTTTTGATGGCTGAAATTGCCAAATATATTGTCATGCCTCAAGGGGCATTGTCCAATCTCAAGGTATACCTGGAATGATGAGTCTAGGTTCTCATTTGGGAACAGAGGTGACAGGAATAAGTACTTTTTCTAACCATTCCCCCAGCACAATTCTTGTCTTTGGTGCGAAAATAACATTCTAGAGGTGGAAAGCTAGCTGAACTTGTTGAAAGCCTAGCAAATTCAATGAAGTCGATTAATACACAACGTTCAAGATACACTCAGACCTGAATAGGTTCGGTCTGGACATAGGGAATTCCGGTCAATCTAAATCCCCTTTCTCCCAGCTTTGGTGTCTCCCTCGGCTTTCCGGTGTTGTAAGGACAGGGCTCACCGTCCCGCAAGATCGGAATGCCTCCCACATGCATGGCGTTCGGCCAATGCGTCGTGCTCTGCGTCTTCTCAAATGCGCACTTCTTCCGCAGCAAATCCTCCTGGCTGGCATCAGCAGCAGGCATGTAGCAAGTGTAGGCGCAGAACCGGGGCCTGTCGCCCTCGGGGCTGAGGTTGTAATGCGGCGTGCGGCTGTCCCACAGCAGCAAGTCCCCAGGCTCAGCGTTGATCTTGACCCACTCGCAGCCCTTGTTCTTCAGCCATTGCATGCCCTCCTCGGTGAACCCGTACCACTCCTTAGTCCATGCCCAGATTTTATTCGGCTCATTCTTGAACTCTGCATGGAAGTCCTCGCTCAGCAGATGCGCGCCTTTGCAAACAATCAACCCGCCATCCTTTTCGCCGTTGGGGAAGATATTGACGAGGCCCTGGAGGCACCGAAACCCAGGCTTTTCAGGGTCTTGGTCTTGGTGTGGCCAGGGCTTATTAGGCTTGACATCGGTGCGGTTGGGGAACGCCATGTTGACGGCGTCGAAAGAGACGATGAGGTCAGGCGTGTCGTAGACCTTCTCAAACGCATCGATGACGCCAGGCTCCTGGCGGATCGACCAGGTGAAGGACTCGTGGGCAATGCCGTAGCCTAGGCACATGCCTTTCTCTGTGATCACAGGAAGGTTGGATTCTTTGATTGTGGCAGGGTCGTTGCGGTTGAAGCCGAGGCCGCCAGCGCTATGCGCAGTTAGCAGATGAATAAGTGAGCAAGTAAGAGCGGAAAAGGGAAGCTCACAAGTTCTCCAGGTACGACATCATTTCCTCGCCGTATTTGTCCACCCTCTCACGTGGGATGGCACCTTTAACAACGACATACCCATCGCGGAGGAGGTCATCACGAAAGTCGCCATAGGTGACGCCCTTCTCTGAGAACAGCTTGTGGGGTCCTGCTGGCTTGGGAACCAGGGACTTCGGAGAATTATCTGCATGCTTGGTTGCCGAGACAGTCACGGTCGCGGTTGGAGCGGAGGCGTAGTCTGTGGCGATGACCATGATGGCGACTTTCCACTTGAATACTTAATGAAAGTTTTGATCACGGCTCAGACTTCTGATTTGCGAGGGAAATTGTTGGTTCTATTGCAAGAATTCAAAAGTTTGGGCAGTGTTGAGATGATGGGTTTATACTCACATGACGTCTCAGAAATGTATTTAGAACGCCTGATATTTACATGCAAGTATTGCCACTTCGGAATGTCTCTAGCACCCGTATCATACAAGGCCATCATCGCTGGTCGATTGATCTGCCCATGCAACATCGACTCGGTTCGGGACGGGTTCCTCATGGTGAACCACGGTCAGGTAATTCGGCACGGAAAGGCTCGGCTCGGGACGGGCGCCATGCTGCGCGGAATCGGCTCGGGAGTCAGTGGGTCTTGCGGCTCCACCAGCGGCCGGGGCCGCGCCGATGGGGCTTTTACTGTACTCTACCTAGGCCGGGGGGGCGGATGGTGAAGATCAGGTGGAGCCCACAGTTGGCTAGGTTATTTGGACACGCGGAGTCGCGATCCATACGCATCCAAGTCCAAGCAGTACGCAAACATAGTTCTAGAGGCAATATACATATGGCTGTCGCAGGTTCATTTTGATCTAGGTGTAGAGCACTTGCTTGTCCATCTTTGACATCGTCCACAGAAAACAAAATTCTTGTACCCAAAAATACAGGGGATCTAAAGACTCTTTGAACTGAGTCATCATGGGACACTTGAACGTGAACGTACCCATAGAACCGCTCAACCCACCCATCGTTGGACGAGATGGCTACACTGGTCTCAATCCCCACACAGAGACTCTTCCGGAAGGCTGGAGACACCCAGAACATCCAGACGCCCGTCCTCTGCCTTGCTCCATTCTGGTAGAGCACGACATAGCCATCAAAGTGCGCGACGGGACGACCCTCTACGCTGACGTCCTCCGCCCCACTGCCTCATCTGCGAAGGTCCCGGCCATAATCTGCTGGTCTCCATTCGGCAAGAAGTTCAATGGGATAGCTTCCTTGGGACTGATGACACCTTGGAACCTCGGAATCCCGCCTGGCACTCTATCAGGCCTCGAAAAGTTCGAGGCACCGGATCCGGCCGACTGGGTTCCTCGTGGCTACGCCATCGTCAATGTCGACACCAGGGGGGCTTTCGACAGCGAAGGAGCCATGGTCATCATGGGGACCCAGGAGGCCGAGGATGGCTATGATACTATCGAGGCCGTCGCCGGGATGGAATGGTGCAATGGCAAAGTCGGCCTCGCAGGCAATTCTCACCTCGCGATAGCACAGTGGTTCATCGCAGCGCTCCGACCACCGAGCCTCGCCGCCATCGCGCCGTGGGAGGGCTGTGGTGATCTCTATCGTGAGCAGTTCGCCCGCGGCGGCATTTATGCTGGGGATCTCTTCGACAAGCTTATTGTCAAGTATATGCTCAAGGGCCGTAATGGGCTCGAGAGTTTTCGGGAGATGTACGAGGAGCACCCGCTGGCCAACGAGTGGTGGAACGACAAGAGGCCGGACATGAAAAAGATCAATGTGCCGACCTACATTACCGGGACCTGGACAAATACAATGCACGGGATGGGCGCCATCAGGGCTTGGATGGAGGTCGGTACCGAGTCCAAGTGGTTGCGCTGGCATCCCTGGCAGGAATGGTACGACCTCTGGGGAAATTCACAAGCTAAAGATGAGTTGCTTGCCTTCTTCGACCACTTTCTCAAGGGAGAGGACAATGGGTGGGAGAAGACCCCCAAGGTCAGAATGTCGATATTGAGATTCGGAAACAAAGTGCCGCAGGCGATCGAGAACATTATCGAAGAGGATTTCCCACCGCCAAGGACGGAATACAAGAAGTTTTATCTGGGAACCGAGGAGAGACTTTTTCTTGATGAGCAGCAGACAAACCCCAGCAGTGTCAGCTACCTTTCGACTGCTGGCGAGAGCGTGGCATTCACGTATACCTTTCCGGAGACGACGCGCATCATGGGCATGCCCAAGGCTGTGCTATTTATTTCCTGCCCAGACCACGACGACATGGACGTATACGTCATGATTCAGAAGCTAGACAGAGAAGGCAACCAGATGAAGAACCTCAATATCCCTTGGAAGGGGTTACCGATCAAGTCCTTCGATGAATTCAAACCTGAGCAGGAGACCGAGGTCGTGCTATACAAAGGTCCGGTTGGCATTCTCCGGGCCTCACACCGCGCCATTGACGAGGGGAAAGGCATGCATCCACACTGGCCGTACCACCCTCACGAGGTGGAGGAAAAAGTCGACCCGGGGAAGGTGGTGAGGTTGGACATTGGCATCTGGGCCACAGGGATCGAGTTTGAGCAAGGTGAGGGAGTGAAGATTGTTATCAGCGGGCAGAATCTTGGGGTGAGCAACTTTGGGGTTGATCGTACATTAAATAGAGGGAGGCACAATGTGCATTTGGGTGCAGAATTTGGGAGTTTCGTTGTGCTTCCATTTGTTTGATGGACAGCGGCTCGTTGAAGCATGGTTTCACCATGGGGTTCTTAGACATACGAGGTATTTCCGCTCTAGAGTGATATCTGAGGGCGTCCAATCTGATATCGGGATGCGAGTCACTTCGAAAATCTCTTCAAGAAGACTTTTGAGTGTTCCTGTAAAACAATATAATGCTGCAAGACGACAAGCTGTGTCCTACAGTTGTGCTTTTGAACCCGTCTTTCGTAGCTTGCTTGGCTTCTCACAGCCTGTCGCGAGGCTCTCATACTTCTCAGCCTAAGGTATGAGTTGCAATAATGCTATTAGCGCCCTTCTTCTTTTATAAATTAAGTTGGTCTTGTTTTTAATCTGTATATATATGCCTCTTAAGCATTATGCATCAGTCCCTTTATATAGTGATAAACGCTTAAACACCTAGCATTGAAAAAAAAAAAACAATGCTGATAATAGTAGGTTTTGAACACAATTGTCTGTATTTATAAATTAATATAGAAGTATAAGTTAAAATGGATTAAGGCCTTGATTTATTATTCTGAAAACTTCTAGCCTATTCTTTAATAAGGCTGATATGATTTGAGGATATGAATGAAAACTTGCTATTCATATTTCGTGGAACCGGTTAAAGGTCGAGACATGTCTTCCGTTGTTGGGCATAGGTATTTATACATCCTATGTTTCAGTTGCTTCCGTTGACGATGACTAAACAAATCTCGGCCACCCTGGTCGCTACAATATATTCGAGTTCCTTGACACCCTCTTCCAATCGTTGTAGGGAACCATGGCTTCTAGGATGTGGCCATATATCCATTGCCTGCAAATGCAATTCAAGCTCGTACTCTATTAGAGCCTCTGAATACTCGATCAGAACCGCCTGCTGTTCCTTTTGAAGGAACTCTCATCCGATGACCTAAGGCGACGGCCTCTTGCCCGCATGTGCATCCAACCTATTGCCGAGGAGGAGGCGTTGCAGATTTATGTGGGTCCTGAACTCTAAACAGAAGCAGACCCCGTGCCTTCTGGCGGATAGTCGACAACAACTCTGCCTGACCACTCTAACTCGAACCCCTCTAAATGTTGACGCAACAACGCACCGTAATGGATGCTCAAGCCAATAACCCTACAAATGTTCGCGGGAGCTCTGCCAAACAGCCAACATGGCCACTGCAATTCCGCCTCAAATTTCCGAAACCAAGGCAGCAAGGGCCCGGGCATTCGCCACCAGATGCAGGTGTGACGAAGCAGGTTTGGTGGAGTTATGACCTGTACCGCGGGCCGCGAAATCAAAAGCCGAAAGTTCTATACGCTAGATCCAAGGCTGAGGCCGAGGAAATAGCACAAGGGTTTCTGCAGGAAGACGTACTAGGCTTCGACATGGAATGGCCGTGCTTTGACGGGAACAGCCGGAATGAAGACCGCCTGCAAGACAAGGTCGGACTGATAGCCATCGCATGCGAGGCAAAGATTGCGCTCTTCCATATCGGTGCCTACACTGGCAAGAAGCCCCAGGACTTCATCGGCCCTGGACTTCGAGCTATCATCGAGTCGCCGCGGATAAAGAAAGCGGGTGTCAATATCCTGGCTGCGGACTTTGGGAGGCTTCGGGACTGGTTCGAACTGGAGCCGCAGGGTGCAGTAGAGCTGAGTCACCTCCACAATCTCGACAACTATATGAACGGCCAGGCTAGCCACTGTACCACCAGGCTGTGTGCCCTGGACAAGCTAGTCCAGACGTATTTGCACTTGCCACTGAAGAAGAGTAGTGTTCGGACGAGCAATTGGGCCCAGAAAAAGCAGCTCAACCGCGAGCAAAAGGCATACGCGGCTTCGGATGCTTACGCCGGGTTCATGCTGTACCATTGTCTGAACTCTTTAAGGCTGTCGATAGAACCCAGTCCTCCGCCGCCACCCTTGTTTGCAGAGCGATACAAGTGGATCGAATCGCCCAGAAGAGGAACCGCGCTGCTGCTCGAGCTCGACAATCCTGGTAAAGAAGGGACCTTGGAAGTCATCGCAGCCGCTGATCACTTTACCGGCCGTCATGAGAATATTCTTTCGGTTACTATTGCGTTCTCAACAATTCCGACAATACACAACGTCGAGTTAGAAGGCTCACAGACATCATCACCCGCACCTATTCAAGAAAACCCCGCTAGGCAACCAGCACTGCGCACCTCCCAACACAATAGTTCCCAGCGCCGGAAGACCACACCGTCACTAAAGAGGACCGACCCCTTGCTCCAGGCACTCAAAGTTCACCGTGGAAAAATTGCCAAGCAGCGACGCTTAGACACATGGAAGGTCGTACACAACTCTGCACTGAAGCTGATTGCGCAATACAAGCCCGAGAACGAAAAGTCACTAATGGAGATAAAAGGTGTTGGGCCGCAGACGGTGAAGAAGTACGGAGCTGCAATTTTAAACATCGTCGCCCTTCATGCCGCGGGCGATAGACAGTCGACTGAAGTCGAGCAGTCGGACATTGACCCTAATGCCGATGGATCCAATATTCTTCTAGTATCTGAGGGCTCTACGAACTTGACTGAGACGGCTCAGGATATTTGTCATAGCTCCGAAACATCGCAATTTGACATAGATCCGCCTTGTGCTCCTCAGGAGAAAGGGCCCGATAGGGGAGGTCCGTCCCAACCAATTATCATTGATGACCGGGATGACATCGCGTCGCCTCAGACGCCGTCGGCGAAAGCGATAAAGAGGAAGATAACACAGGTTGTAAGTAATCGACAAATCATCGTCAGAAGACTAAGTTGCATTCAAGCCACATAGCACTGAAATTCTAACACTTCACACAGGGTCCACGTCATGGGCTGCTGAGATATTTCAACGTTGGCGAAGGCAGGAAAGCCAATTTACCGAAGTCGTAATGACCAATTTCTGTTGATTGTGGCCCTTTCATAGTCTACAAGTACTAGCAGACTCAAATTTGATATTGCGCAACTATTTAATAGCGCCGATGGTGACTTATCCGGAAGGCCATGCTTGAGACGATGCCGGACAGGGATGTGAGTTGGGTTCATGAAGAGTTTGTGCCTGGGAACCGTGTCAAGGATGGCTATGTGTTTTATCCTATGCGTGGCATGAAAGACTGAATCTGGAAAATACGCGATTGTTTGTATTCGAAGTGGGCGTGATGCTAAGTTCTGAGTACAGAAGGGCCAGAGGGCACCTAGATATTTAAAGACGTACGTAGGGCACGTGACCATCCTATTGACTGACCCCCCAGGGGCAACAGGTCAGGTGGAAAGGAAGACACCAGAGCTGCCTTTCTCTGTTACATCGCCGTTAGCACGCCCTCCAGTGCATCAGATTCCGAACATGGCTTGGCCCTCCACCAGTATAGTTAGACTCAAGCGGGCAAGGTACAAGTGACATTGCACGCACTGGTCGATCCGCAGCATCGAGCAGGCACCAGGAAGCTAAGCCGGTTGGCCGGTTCCGGTTGGCCAGACCAGTGCACATCTGCAGATTGGTGCTGACGGAAAACACCGGTTCTAGCACCAACTGCATCGTGCATTTCAGCAGCAGGGGCTGTGCCTCTGCTTTGCAGAAATGGCTGCGGGATTTTCCAACCTCAGCGGGTCCACAGTTATACAATTGGTGGTTGTGGGAATCATCGAGGCGATCAACCAAAGTGCCGCAAATGAGATGAGGCTTCTGGATCCTACGACGGGGGTCCGCACAGGTGCGTCACAACCCATATAATTATCAAAGACCAACATCGCGTTATTCTGTGAACGGGGTTCTTCCATACTTTTGTGAACGTTCTGATACCTCTGGACTTTGCGCTGACCGTTTCGCATCAGCGCCATCTCTTTCCTCACCGCGCAGGAATGCCCTGTCTTCTTGTGGCTCCATCCACTTGTCAACGGTGATTTAAGTCACAAAGACAGTGCTCCAAACATCTCGGGGTTTTCAGTGGCTGGAATCAAGCTTTATTATTTACCTCTTTGACATCTTTCATGGTAATTCGTGTTTTGTGAAAATGGCCGGGAATATCAGCTCCTCTGACTATGTCATGGCGGATGTGGAAGACACGGTGCGTACAGATTTGTACATCTTGGTGTGATGATGGATTTTGGCTGCTAATGTCTTATAGAATGAACAGGGCCGTCTGAGTATGTTGGCTAAGTGTCCAATTATTGCAGACTTGACTGATCAAAACATTGTAGATATCCAGCATCAACTCTGGTATCTCAGTCTCAATGGCAATCTTCACAAGACCATACTCCCGGATACGTCTGAAAAGATCAACATCATGGATGTCGGGACTGGCACCGGTGTGTGGGCTTTGGCCATGGCCAAAAGGTGGCCCGATGCAAACGTCATTGCAACTGATCTGACTCTCCCACCTCGACGAGACGATACGCCCTCGAACATCAGCTTCATCCAACACAACGCGAATGACTCCGAGTGGCCGTTCGAGAAGTTTCACTTCATCCACGCGCGTATGGTGGATGCGGGCGTTCATGACTGGCCGGCGTTTCGAGCGACGTGCTTCCGTCACCTCGTTCCAGGTGGACGTCTCGAGCTGGGCCATGTTGCAGAGCCCGCGCGTTCAAAACTCCCGGAATTCGACACCCCGAGTGCTTCTCCATATCTGAATCTAATGCATCTAGTCATGCTTGCCTCAAAGAAGGGCGGTCTTGACTACGATGTGTCAAGCAAACACCCGCAAGGTCTCAAGGACGTAGGCTTCGAGGAAGTCGAAGAGACCCCAATCCTGTGGCCGCTGGGCAGCTGGCCACAGAACGACGACGAGCGGAAGATCGGCGTGCTGAGCTTGAAGAACACATTGCTTTTTATCGATACGGCGGCCAAATTCATCTTGACGCACCAAAATTTCATGGGAGACAAGGAAGCGAATGATGTGGTGCAGGCTGGTCGGGACGATCTGCTCCAGGCTGACAAGAAACACTTTTACATCACCATGTACGTGTCCGGACACTCCTCTCTTGTCCATCGTCACTCTCACTCTGGATAATGGACTTAAGCCTGAGCCTACAGTAATTTCTGACAATACTTGCTTGACCTTAGGAAACTCTTCACCGCCAAGAAGCCTTGCAGCCCTGCACGAGCATGAGCCTTCTAGACCCAGATATACTAGCCCTCGAGAATGGGCGAACTCTGAAAGGCTCCAGCAGCAGTGGCTGCTGCAGAGATTTGGCAGTGAATAGCAGAGAACCCTGTATGAACCTGTGACCAAGGAGCTTGAGTTTAGCATTTATTTTCGTCTCTGGAACGTATGAGCATTCTCTTTTTGTGAGTGTCTTCTGAGGCTTTGCGTGAGTATTGACAGCGCTGTATCACGTCAAGCGGGAATCCAGTTCAAACCCTCATTGTCGATGTACTTGTTCACCATTCTGCAAGCGTATGGCTCGCCAGGCCAATCACTACTCATTGCTATTAAGCTACAAGAACACAGGCATTGACTGACCTTAGCCGGAATGACTTTGACCCTCACAATCTCACGAATACCATCTACAACTGGCGAAAATCAAGTAATATTGATACCAAGCTCATATTTCAAGGATATGCAAATCAGTCTGAGGTCTTCTTGAACAGGTATGGTTCAGCACCATCTTCCCACACCTATGTAAGTGGTCTCGTTTTTAATCTATATATATATGCCTCTTAAGCAATATGCATCAATCCCTTCATATAGTAATAAATGCTTAAACACTTAGCGTTAAAAAAATATAATATTAATAATAATAGGTTTTAAATATAATTATTTATAGCTTACGGCTAAGCAAATAATAACAGCCATATAGATAAGGCTAGCAAGAATCGCTTCTAATAGCGCCATAAATTAAAACCATTAATATAAGTAGCCAAAGATTAATCTACCACGGCGCTTTAAAGTTAAAGTCAGGCAAATAATTATATAATGAAAACCAAAATAATCTTTATAAAATAAATCCTATAAATACAATCCTAATTAAAAACTTAATTTCTTTCCACCCATATCAATATATATTAAATTCTTAAGAAAACCCTTATTAAATAAGCTATTACTATAATTAATATTTAACCCTAAAGCTAACTTTAATAAAAATTAAAATAATAAATAATTTTCTTAATAATTATTTATAATTATTTTATAAAGCTATTATAAAACTCTTTAAGAAAAGTAAATATAATATTTATAATAAAATAAATAATATAAAGAAATATAATAATATTATATTCCTTTAAGTTTACTTTTTAATTATTAATAATTAAAAAAAGGTTTAAAGAATTAAAAAATAATTAAGAAATAAAGGTAAAAAGGAGAATTTTAAGGTTTATTTATAAAAGGGTAATAAATAAATATATTAAGCCATTAAAGACTTTATATATAAGCTAAGGGCTAAAGGATAGTTGGAAAGCTAAGTAGATAGCAGTCAGACCAATAAACAGTTGATTTAAAAAATATAGTGTGGCCGAAGCCGCACCCATGTAAACCCATCCACCACTCCAGTGTCATCTCTTGTGAACGTTAAGATGCCAACCATGTAAAAGTCCCAATCCAACCACCCCCCTTTCAACCATTCGTCTCGAGACTCCGGCCAGTACGTGTATTGGTCCACGTTGTAATAGTGCAGTTGTTCAACCAGGCCCTCTCGTCCGTTGAAGCACATCTCCAATCGCCCATCTGTGGCTGCCTCGCCCCGCACGATGATCGATATCCCAAACCCATGGTACTTGCCAACAAACTCAGCGTGATCATGTTCCGATGCTGGAGGGTCACCACGATGCTCTTGTAAATCCTTCATGATCTCGTCGAAGTCTTTGAGCCTTGTGGTCACTTCAGCTTTGGCCACGGACAGAATGTCCACTCTTGGCTGAAGATCGAAGACCTCCTGGATATATAATGATGCCACGAAGTCGGCCGCATCGCCGCAGTTGGTGCCATTGCTGAAGACAACGATCGCGGTACGAGTCTCGGGAAAGATGTTGACTGAGCCCACACCGCAGAACCCGCAGCCCGTCGACTTGAACATCAATCTCTTCTCCGACTGAGTGCCCAGTATGTTTGCATCTCTGAATGAATGATCTTCGACTGAGGTGTTAACCGCGAGGGTCTTGTTCCAGGAGCCCCACGAGACCATGCAGCTCGGCATGACCACCTTCATCCATCCCAGGTGATATCTGGATTCGTTCTGAAACGGATCGTCATGGGGTCTGCCCCACCAGTAGCCATCCAAGATGGAGTCCATCTCCTTCAATGGATTCTCCTTCACGTCCGATAGAGCCTTCATTGGCTTGCCTGAATCCCTAGCCTTTGCCCTTTCAAATGCGTCAATGACAGCAGCAGACCACTTTAGCATGTCCCTCACACTGCTGCGAATGCCCACCATGCCCAAGACTGGGCTATTCTTCTCAGACGTCCACTCGTGATCCAGTTTGTGCCAGGATCCATCCGAGAGCTGAGCGTAGGGCGCCGCCTTGTTTTCCATGCTGGTGACCTGAGACTTGGAAACGGCAGTGGATGTCATTCCGAGGGGATCCAGGATGCGATCCTGCACAAACTGTGCGAAAGAAGTACCAGAGACCCGCTCGATTACAAGAGTCATCAATCCGTAGCCCAGGTTGCTGTACATCCAGCTTCGATTGAACCACGGATTGCCCTCGTAATCCGTGGGAGTTTCATTAGCGACTTTGACGAAGTCCTCTTCGGGCATAATGATTTTTCCGGACGGCCCAAGAATTGTGACGACAGGATTGGCAAGACCACTCGAGTGTCGAAGAAAGTCGTTGAAGGTTGCCTCCTCGGCAACTCTGCAGTCGCCCCTAGGCTTGAAATCGGGTAGGTACTGTCCAACGGGATCAGTCCATTGGAGTTTGCCTTCGTCCACGAGAATCCCCATCGCGGCTGATATGAATGTCTTCGAGATGGAGCAAAGCGTATACAGCGTTTCTTCATTTGCGAGCTCGTGGCTGGAAACATCCCGTTCCCCAACACTCCCAGTGAAAACAACTTCACCTTCATGTAGGATACCAATGCTGATGGACGGCACGCGGCATAGAGACTTGACTGCCCGTACCGCCTCCAGCACACCTTCCAGACGTTCTCCAAGTCCCTTGCTATGTATCAATGGAACATTCAACATCAGCAACATCAGTGGTAGGGTCCAAACAAACGAGCTTTGTTTGTTCCATGATCTTTCGATGGCAGTCTGACAATCATGCGTTGACAAGTAGAGGATTTGGCATAAGGGTGGGAGAATCACCAAAGGGGCTTAAAAGCACATGCATCGAAAGAGGGGGCAATGTCACGTACGTCCGCTTGAGGACTGAGTCACTGACTTGTCAAGCAATATGTCTAAGGCGCGTCATCTACCGCCGTACAAGAATCGCTCTACGCACAAACCACTTCAAACCACTTCATACCACGGGCATGGTGACTTGGCCTTCAAACCCTGCATCGCTTGTAGCGAAACCTCATCATCAAAACATACGGCAGGAATGCACCTTCCCGGATCAAGACGACATCGAGCTTGTCAGTGTCCAGGAGACGCATTGCTAACGGCCTTGGGATCTGTGTTCACAAGCAGGTTATCACAGCCGTCAAGTGCATTCTCGAATACTGGCATTCTTTCAGCCCCTCAGGCAGCAGCAAGAGACCCCTGACTTGGCTGAGGATCGTCAGCTGCCGGTATTGTCCTAGCGCCATGCATCCTATTTTTTTGAGACGTTCTGTGTATGCGAAAGCTGACACCCCTTGAAATTTGGTACAACATTAGCGATCAATACTTGTGCTCAGTGAACTGGTACTCTACGCTCTCTGAGCCACGCGTGGTAAAATAAATTAAGCATTCTTCATAAAACCTCTCATCCTATTAAGGACAATATTCGGATGTAATCGACTGGACATCTCCTCCTTCGTTTTATCTTCGAAAACTGTCTACCGTCGGACAATATGTCTTCCAACCCTGGACTCGTTTACGAGCCTCTCTTGAACTCAACCTCAATTCGGGTGCTACTCATCAATCCAGGGACAGCGGACGATGAAATACACTGTAATTTCCTCCCATGCGATCTCAACGCCGACCATGCCAAGTTTCCTGAGTGCCCAAGACCGGTCGAGTCCATGAGCAGGGGGACGAACGAGGCAACAGGTCGAAGCTTCTTCATGTACCTCGACGCCATCATCGACGATGCTCCAGGCGCGCCTGGGAAGCAGATGCATCCATTTCAACGATACAAAGCCCTGTCCTACGTCTGGGGCGACGCGTCCGACCTGCAGACCATCAAGCTCGAGGGTGAAGATTTCCTAGTCACAGGGAACCTGATGGCAGCTCTGAAGACGTTGCGCCGTCCCAAGGAAGCCGTCAAGTTCTGGGTCGACGCGATCTGCATAAATCAAGACGACTTGGAGGAGAAGAAGATGCAGATTCCCTTGATGGGTCGGATTTACCAACAAGCCGAGTCGGTCTGGGGGCAAGTGCTGCCTTCATTCGACAAGGCTGAAAGTCTCAGGGAGCTGATTGTTGCTATTGGGACGGCGGGCAGGGCCTTGGAGAAGGACTTGCGGGCGCGTGGTACTAGCGAAGGACAAGCAAGCACGGAGGTATCAGGCCAGGTCGAGCGCGCGACCTCCGGGGGAAGCACCCCTCTCATATTCACGAAGTACGCTCTCGAGGACTACGAGCTGCCCTCCGAGACCAGCCCCCTGTGGCATAGCTGGAGGGAGTTCTTCGCGTCTCCATATTTCCGAAGGATTTGGATCCAGCAGGAGTTCGTATTGGCCAAGGAGTTGAACTTGTTCTTGGGGGATTCATTGGTAGACCACCAAGTACTTTTCACCTGTATGGAGCTCATGCGGAGGTACAGCCGGGAGTATCGAGCGGCATACCTTCATCCGGAGGGCGTTTCTATGTCATCGCAAGTGTTTGTGGTATCTGCTGAATCTGCCCCTTCCATTGAGACCCCAATGGTTCTCGACGTCGACGCGGCCTATGGAATAGCATCTGGTTACCTCGCCGCCGACAGGATGCTGAACGAGCGGAAGGCAGCCGAAGGTTCCAAACAAGACAGGCCGCTCATCGACTTGCTGGCCGACTACCGAGACTTCTGTGCTACTGAGCCCCGCGACATGGTCTTCGGACTGCTCGGTCTTGCAAAAGATGCCGAGCGGTTCTACGACCTGGTGGATTACTCGACGCCGCTCGGGACCTTCTTCTTGGGCCTGACGCAGAGACTCATAGACCTTGGGCATGGCACAGAACTGCTCCTCCAGGCCTCCAATACGGAACACAGAGAAGACTTGCCAAGTTGGGTTCCGGTAGGTCATTGTCACCAGTCGGAGTATTCGCTTTTGTGACTGACGCGAACTCGCAGAACTGGTCACCGTTGGTCGGGGTGCCGAGCGTCACTGCTCATCAGTACAGCCCCATCCGCACAAAGGACTTTTCTGCAGGCGGAGAAGGTATTGCCGATGTTATCAATGTCATCCAGGATGCAAATGACCCACAGCGGCCGGTGCTACGAGTTCGGGGAGCTATCATAGACACGATCCAACATTGCAGCTTGGCAGCCCGGAAAGAGGAGATCATGCCATGGGTAAGGGAAACACATGCCTTTCCCCCTCCCTTTGAAATTAGAGACGGCACGCTTTCTATCACCTTCCTCTTTGCGCTGCAAGGCTTCAGATTCGCTCTAGAACATGTTCCCAAGGAACCAGGGACCGGGAGCCAGTCGTTCTTGGAGACGTGTTGTCAGGCGACCCGAAGCTTTTGGGAGGACCAGTCGCATCATTCCTCGAGGCTTGGATTCCTCCAGTTTGTCTCGATGTATATGCAGAATAATTCCTTTCTTGAGAGGATGCGTGGAGACTTCAAGCCGCAAGATGAGATGCTACCGATGAAGGACTTCGTCAACGACGCCTTGGTGCCACTTGGCCGACAGCGGCGATTCTGCACGACAAAGCTGGGTCTATTTGGCGTTGTGCCACTTGACTGCAAACCCGGGGACAAGGTGTTTGTACTACGAGGCGGCGCTGTTCCTCTGATACTCAGACCTGTGGAGTCTGATTCAGCAGTTGAGGACAGTGACCAAAGATATCAACTGATTGGAGACTCTTATATACGAGGAGTAATGTACGGGGAGGGTTTGTCTTTCGATGAAGTCCAGGAATCGAATATTACCCTGGTATAGAGCTCCTTAGCTTAGAGGTTACGAACAACCCATGGCGAGACTTCCAGTTTGTGGTGTACAACCTATCTTCAACACAGACTCATTGTCGGAGAAGACTGTACAGACAATCCCCTGCCTCATGATTACACCGGCAGCGGACCATCAAATTACTTTATTAGCCTGACGTGGCTCGTAGCTAACTACAGTCTCAACACGCGCAGCACGTCTACTACGATGGCGAACAGTTCTTGTTTGTCAGCCCACAGCATGGGAACATCATCTTTTTGTCTTGATATCTAGAACAACAGTCGAGGAAAAGCTACACCAGTCAGCACGACGCCGCATGCTGCACTATACCTGCTCCTACTTTTAGCCCACCTAAAGAATTCCTAACACATGCCCTTTCCGCTCTATCGAATCTAGGCAGTCCTGACCTCCAGCTCCTGGGACTCGAAAGCCGGCAGCTCGCCCTGGATGTCCTTCCACGTCTTGACGCCAGTGACCATCTCGCGGACAGCCTCGAGGACCTTGGCCTGGTCGGCACGCACCTGCTTCGTGCTGTCACGCTCGCGCAGCGTGATGGAGCCGTCCTTGACGGTCTGGAAATCGATGGTAATGCCGAAGGGTGTGCCGAGCTCGTCGTTGCGCGAGTAGCGCTTGCCGATGGTCGCCGACGAGTCGTCCACCCTGCTGGAGACGCCCAGCGTCCGCAGCTTCTGGCCAAGCTTGCGCGCGATGGGGGTGAAGTCCTTGTTGCTGGAGAGGGGCACGATGAGGACCTTTGTTGGGGCGATGGTTGGCGGGAAGGAGAGGACCTATTATTTCGCATGGTTAGTGGGATTGGCCTCGAAGTGGAGAAATTGTGATAGAGTGCGTGCTACTTACACCACGAGCTTCATCAGCACCGTCGCCACGAGTCCAGAAGCTGTGTTCCAGCAAGGAGTACAGGATTCTGCCGATACCAAACGAGGGCTCGATCACGTTTGGTGTGTATTCCCGGATGTGTTCTGTAATGGTAGAATACTTGATCTCAATCAAGTCCTTGCCGACCGTGGCCTTGCCGTCTGCCACACCGGGCACGTCAATGGTGAAGCTGTCGGTTTCTTGCAGTTGCTTGGCGAAAGCCTCTCGCTGCTCCTGTGTCGTCGCACTGATGGCAGCCTCGACAGCCCTGCCATCCTTCTTGAAGGCGGGGCCGAACTTCTTCCTGTTGAACTCCAGCGTCCACTCTTGCCTGACATTGGGTGTGTCCAGCTTCTGGCGCACAACCAGTGGTGCGCCTGTCTTGTTCTTGTGTACCGTGAGATCGTAGGCCGAACGGTCAGCGCAGCCAACGCACTCGATCCAGCCGTACGAGGTGAGAAGCTCAGCGTCCCAGCAGTCGCAAGCGTAGTGGGCCATCTCGTTAGCCATATGTTGGCGGAAGCGGACCTTGCTCATATCTACGCCGATCTTCTCGAGGAACAGGTGGATACGTGCAAGGAAGTAACCAAGGGTCTCGTTGTCCACAACCTTCGTCTCAACTGCCTTCCGAATGCTCATGGTCTTCAGGTCCGTTTTGCCGGAGAGTTGCGTCTCCTTGTCCAGCAACGTAAGCTCAATGTTCTCAACCTCGGGGAACCTGTCATGCTTCTTGCCACCCTCAGGATCGACGTAGTGCTCGATCTCAGCCATCAAGAACTCTCGCACACGCAGCAGACCCGCTCGAGGGGAGATTTCGTTTCGGTAGGATTTGCCAATCGAGGCAGACGCAAAAGGCATGTTGCCCATGTTGAATTCGAGCAGCTTGGCGAAGTTGGTGAACTGGCCCTGGGCTGTCTCTGGTCTCAGGAAGCCAGCCAGCTGGCCGGATGGACCGATAGCAGTCTGGAACATCAGGTTGAATGGTACTGGGGGCGAAGGCTCGACGCCAGTTTCAGGGTTCTTGAGCTGGAACTTCTTGATCAACTGACCGAGTTGATCGCCGTCGTAGTTGTCGATCTGAGCCAGCGTTTCCTCGTACTCCTTGACCACGGCATCGTCGAGCTTGACGGCCTCCGACTTGACCTTCTTCTTCTTCTTCTTTGGGTCCGCCTCTTTCTCCTCCACCGTTTGGCCACGCGCCTCCTTATCACCCTTCAGTCTCGCCTCGAGTATGGCCTCGACAAAGTGGTCCGCCCGCAGGATCTCGCCGTTCTTGGGGTCTTTGCACATCCAATCGGCGAACTTGTCGACGTGGCCGCTCGTCTTGAAGACCTCGTGGGGGGTCAAGACGGTGCAGTCGACCTCGAGCATGTCCTCCTCGAGAACGAAGTGCTTCCGCCACGTCTCGATGATGTTTGCCTGCAGACCACAGCCGGAGGGACCGTAGTCAAACAGGCCAGCAACGCTCCCGTAAATCTCGAAGGATGGGGTGTAGAACATGCGCCGACGCAGCATGGACTCCATGGCCTGCCGGTCAATGGTCTGGCCGGTCTTTGTCGTGAGGGTCGCCATGTCTTTCTTGCTTAATTTGTGCGCTATCACAGCTCTGTGTAAATGATGGGAGGAAGAAAATGGTCGTGCGGATGCGGGCTTCGCTGTGACTTTCCAGAAGTTTGAGGTGGAGTTGGCACCAACAAGTGGTCTGAGAGGATTGATGAGCTTAAATGCCTTCATAAACAGGCAATTGACAGTCCCAAGGTCGGGAAGGTGAGTCAAACGGCGACGGTGATTGTGGGCAGCCGATGGCAAGAGAAGTAAACGTTGGTTGTTCTTGGGGTGACTCAAAAACCGTTCTCCAATTACTTAGGCGTTTTGGTCTGCGTCGCAATGTACCAAGGTATTGCTGAAGCTCTCAATGAGGGGCAGCGCAGCTCTTGGCCGACGATCCCCGGGCAGGCAAAAACAATTTCTTATCTTATCAGCGACAGAGTCCCATGAATTTTCTCGAGAGAGCGTCGGCTTCCTCGAATTTCGCAGGTCCGCCCAACTTCCAACACCCACGAGACGACCAAAGTCGCACCAATTGCAAAGATGGCTGGGTCAAAGCTTGCGATGAACAAGATACACCGTCAAGAACGCCATGTCCAGGACAAACGAACATCGAGCAAGGCAAAGCGCGAGGAGCGCATGCGCAGGAGGAAGGAAGAGGCCAAGGACCCCGAATTGAAACAAGAACGCCTCTCACGCAATCAGACCAAGACCCTCGATCAAAAGCGAAAATGGGACGATGCAGATGAAGACAGTCTCTACACAAGCGCCGACGTGGCGGCGATGAAACGGCGCAGGCTGGAGGAGGAAGAGATCGGGGCCGCGGACGAGCCTCTCGAGGAGAAGGACGAGGACGACGACGTGGACAGCATGCTGGGATCAGACGACGAGGAGGAGGCGGACGAAGATGCCGTGCAGGAGCGGATAGAAAAGATGCGCGCAAAACGGGCAGAGCGCCAACCCAGTGCAGCACCCTCTACGACAAGCACAAACTTCGATATGACACCCGCCGTACTGTCAGCCAAGTTCCCGAACCTGTTCAGCGACGAGCCTCCAAAAACACCCAAAGTCCTCGTCACGACTTCCCTCAACTCGACACTGCACAAGGAGGCAGAGCTCCTGACGTCGCTATTCCCCAACTCCGAGTACATACGGCGGTCGGCGCATCGCTACGGGCACAAGTACAGCGTCAGGGAGATCTGCAAGTATGCGTCGAACAGGGAGTACACCTCGGTACTGGTGTTGAACGAGGACCAGAAGAAGCCCAACCGGCTCACGATCGTGCACCTGCCCCACGGGCCGACGCTGACATACTCGGTCAACAACTGGATAGAGGGCTCCAAGCTGCCGGGCCACGGAAAAGCCCAGGATGCCTACTACCCGGAACTGCTGCTCAACAACTTCAAGAGCAGCCTCGGCCTGCTGGCGGCAAAGAGCTTTCAGACATTATTTCCACCCCAGCCTGATATCGAGATGCGGCAGGTGGTCACATTACACAACCAGCGAGATTACATCTTCCTTCGCCGGCACAGATATATGTGAGTAGCAAAGCTGCGTGTGCAGGGAACGCCAGGCTCGAACTGCGATTCATGCACTCCCACTCCCACAGAAAAATATAACGCTGACATGGCCGGCTGTGCAGATTCCGGGATAAGAAGGAGACAGAAAAGAGCGTCCAAGCAGCGGACGGGAAAGAACTGCACGGCGTCGAACAGATTCGAGTCGGTCTGCAAGAACTCGGCGTAAGTGCACACAATCACAAACTCCCAAACTCCGCCTCCCCCTTGCCGCAGAACACCCTCTTCCTCCCCACTTTCCCTTCCCCTCACAGCGCCTGTCGATCATGCAACACTCCACGCACAACACGCGTACTACGAACATGTGGACTCGTGCGTAACCAAACCACACCCACCACGGCCCATGGCCAATCGTGCACCCAACACAAGCCTGATCCACCGGGTAGACGGCTGTGACATGCAAACATGTGGGCTGGGGCAACGTCATACACATGCGCGCGCGAACATGCAAATACCACATAACCCTACAACCCCAACGGCAATGAAAGCCCCGAGAAAAGAAGTGGCACTTGAGACGCAATCTATGAGAATCAAATTCGCTGACGTGTTCGAAATTTCCCAACAGCCTCGGTGCACGCTCAAATTGCGCAGGGTGGACAAGGGCATCGGCCGGGCGGGCAGCGAGGGCGAGGACGCGCTGTCGTGGGAGTGGAAGTCCAAGATGGAGAAGGAGCGGACGAGGTTCAACCTGTAGGACGTTCGATATCGATACCCTTTAATCTTCACTATTGCCCCGTTGCAGGGGACAAACCTAGTGCCGTCCGTGTGCTTGCTTTTTCTTCCCCGTTTCTCCGTGTCTGAGACATCCGCGGCTCTCTCCCTTGACTGACCCGCATCCTCCTCCCTTGGTTCGTTCGGCTGGAATCCGTCAAGGCTGTAAACACACACATTGCGCATGCGGTCTCACTTCTAGGGCCCAGGGGTGCAAAAGCTTAGCCTGTAGTCAAAACACGGGAAACATCGAATCAATGGTGGACATGTCTCATCTCGTCGTATTCATATTCAGTTTGTCTACTGGCGGGAAACTTCCGAAGTGATCCGTGGAGCTTCCAACTCGCCGCTTCTTTTCTAACTTTTCAACTGTTTTCTTTTTTCTGGTGTTCCCCTTGTTGGGACACTTCCCGTCCCTCGTCACCCAATTCGATGGTGTGACATGTATCGATTCTTGTGGTATATTGGTAAAGAACAATGTATGCCAAGAACAAAAATCAAAAAAGAACAATAACGCCGGCTGTGGCACCCAGTCAGTCGAGAGCTTATTTGCCCTGTTGCTTTTGCTTCTCCTTGAGCATCACCCATGAGTATCTAGCACATAGTCAGCATCGAAGTCAAAAACGTACGATCCAAGGATTCTGTTGTAATTTGGAACAGAAGAAAAAGTGGCTCCTCATTAGACTAGAGGATAAAAGAGAAACTTACGCCATGATACCCCCAATAGCAATCATGACTCCGAGGACGGACTTGTCCCCGATGGCCCGGCCGGAGGTGGCCCAGCCGAGAGCGACGATGGAACACGTCTTGACGTGGCCGACAACGGTGCTGGACACAGGGCCCGTCTGGGCGATGATGAAGAATTGGGAGATGTTGATGAGCGAGGCGAAGCCGCCGGACTGCACGCACACATGCTGTTAGTCGAGTCATTCACGACAAGGGGGTGGGTTCGCTACGGCCGGTTGCTATTCTCGGACTTTCTCTTCCTTGTGGGCGCCCGAGATAAGGTACTGCCGATCAAACCCAAAATACTCAAAAGATAGAGTTTGATTGATTGGCGAAGCGCAGGGCAGTAGCTGCGCAAACCCATGGGGAGCGTGCAAAGGGGGACGGAGTGAAGGGTAGAAATGGGACTGGGGGGATTGTGGGAACTCACCATCAAGATCATCACCCAGCGGCTAACGCTCACGGTGGTCCACACGGGGAAGGTGTCCACGAACGGGATCACGTAGAGCAGCATGAATGCGGAGACGGGGGCCTGGTTGAACAGCAGCTGCATGGAGCTCATCTGAAGCTTGCGGTGGTAGGAGGCGATCCAGACGGTGTAGAGGGAGCTGGCGAAGATGCCGGCGAAGGCGAAGATGACGCCCAAGCCGCTGGTGGTCTTGATGTTGGCGTCGGCAGCGGGCAAGCTGTCATAGTAGCTGACAATGCCGACACCAGCGCAGGCGGGAACGAGGGCGATGATGGCGTTGGTGGGCAGGGTCTGGTGATACAGCACGTAGTTCATGAGCGCCACGCAGGGCGTCAGCAGGATCCTCGCGACCTGGTAGAAGGTGACGGTGGAGAAGGCGAGCGACAGGTTCGGCAGGATGACGTTGAGGGCCATGGCGATGGAGAGCGGTAGGATATCGCGGATGGAGGCGCGGCGCGGCACGAAGAAGGCAAAGCGAGGCCGCGAGAGGATGTACAGAGTGAGCCATGTGATGGTGAAGTGGAAGGCGGCGAATGTGAGCTGGGCCAGCTTGAGTGAGGGGTCGGAGAAGATGGCTTTGTTCACGAAGACCTTGTGGTTGGCGTGGCTGTCAGCTCGGATACATTCTTCATCGGAGATGCTGGAGCGAGCGATGCTCGGGAAATACTCACGATACCAATGGTAGCCAATGTGTTGACGACCATCCATACTATTGAGGATGCCATGCCGCTCTTGGGCGGCTCCGGCTTCTCCTGCGGCTGTGGCAGGAGCTCCTCATCCTCGCGCTCGTTGTCGCTGTCGTGGTAGACGGATGTAGGTGATTTGAGGTTGGTGAGGCTCTCGTCGTCGCGGAGCGGTGCCATCTTCTCGTTGTGCTCGTCGTAGCCTCCCGTCTCAGTGTGGGAC
This sequence comes from Diaporthe sp. NJD1, assembly GCA_013842865.1. NCBI lineage: Eukaryota > Fungi > Ascomycota > Sordariomycetes > Diaporthales > Diaporthaceae > Diaporthe > Diaporthe sp. NJD1. The sequence goes on from JACDXY010000020.1 coordinate 481,499, forward strand.
GAGGCAACTGAGCCCGCCCTTTCGGACCGGCCAGATTCTGAAGACATGATGGGCAATGATCTGGCTGCTGCTGGGGGAGTTTGCAAGTCTACAAATGCTGCAGAAATCGAGAGAATAGGAACAGACGAGTCGCTGTTGGGCGTGAAGAATTGAGTATGACGGTCAGCTCAGCTGAAACAAGACGAAGGAGTGGTGAAGGCCGATGAGACGTCCTAGGCTCGTCGGGAGCATGAACACATAAAGGGAGCGTCTGTAATGGAGGGGGAAAGGACCGTTGGGTGCGTGGTAAAGGCGATGCAAGCAGATCTCATATGAAGAGCAAGGTGGAGGGCGGCAGGTAGAGTTCGCCCAGGAGGTGTAGGAAGGTGATGATGACTTTGTATTTGTCTGGGCAGTTCAGGTTGCCAGGCCTCGCGAGTGCACAGTCTCAGTCAGCAGTGAGTCCAGACGGTTGACGGGATTTCCACGGGCTGAGAGCGAGCGACAAAGGAACGTGCTCAGGTGAAAGGAAGATTCGCAATCCCTGCTGAAGGGTCCTCCATGTTCCTGACCCGCAGGGGTTCGTGGAGGGGAGGGGCCAGCCAGAGCCTCGGCAGGGATGACTGATTTAGTTGAAAGCGAGTGAGCGACGGAACTAACTTTTGGCCTGTGGCTGCCCAGCGGAATGGGGGATACGGGGACACGGGGTCCTGGCCTGGGGTGAGAAAATGGCCCAAGTATCGGTACGAACCACACCTCACCAGAACCGACACACCATTCCACTTCCATCTTGCCGCACCACTCAACTCAACTCGGTCAGACATGTCTTTACTCAGCCGCTGATCTCGCCAAACAAAGACATATCTTGAATCTGGCGATATTGCTGTCAGGTCTGTCAGATGTCGGCTGCCGATTCGCTCCTTGCCTCGCTCGCTCGCTCGCTCGGCCTCCTCGATCCCTCTAGCCCTGCCAATTTGCCAATTTGCCAGCTTGCATGAAAGCGTCAGTCTGTTCTCCAGATCTTCTGATCCTCTTGATCCTCTGATCGTCTGCCGGAGCCTACGGCGCACTGACTGAGCGCTATGCACAGTAGCGAGCGCCGACCTGAAGGATGTCTGGCATCCCGGGCGCCGACTAGGCCACGGATCCTTGTACCAAGCGTGCTTCTGGGCGGTGCCCCGTGTCGCTCCCGATCCGTCATGTGGCTGAGCAGATCGAGGTTACTGCTGCTCGCACTGCTGCTGTGCGTGTGCACCACGTACCCTGGGTCCCAGGTCCCATGCCGACCCCCGGTACGTGCGCTGATGCTCGTTACATTGTAGGCGCATGCAGCAGTCGCGGCTCCCCGCTAGGGCTGGCCCTCCCACTCTCCGTCTGAACATCGAAACGCTCCCTCGCCAGCGACTCGCCAGCAAAAAGAGAGCTTTCCGCGTCAGCCATTCCGCGGGAGACGTCATGAAATGGCACCATCACCCACTCGTGGCTGAGGCGGGCACACGTACCACAGGTCGGGCACGGGTCTTTCAATGGGGTCACACCTCATCACACAGAGTGTCTGTCCCTTGCAGTGAGCACGTTGTCGCTTCCGCTGAACTCTTGGGTCTTGACTCTGCATCAGCCTGATGATATGCCAGTCTTGAAACCCCGTTCAAGGCAGGGTCGCAGCCCGCACCTGTCACAGCCTGGCATTATCCCACCGCCTGTCGCGCATCGCCGAGCGTCCCCAGAACTTACTCGTGCCCAATAAGACGCAGAACAGACCAACAAAGAACAGAGAAACGGCCCGCCCAGAGCTTCGGTACGCCGCCGCCCACCCTGGAAAGCCAAGACCGCGCCCCAGTCCCAAACTGTCGAGGGGGAGGGATCGTGGTTTCCGTAAAGCATAGTCCCTTAGCGAAAGGCAAACTACATTTGTAGACTGCGGACTATACTATGTCTAGAAAAAGGGGCTCCGTAGTGCGGCCCTTCCAGAGTATAATGAAAGCTGGCTCACAACGGCGTCGCCTTAATTCAACAAGAAAGCACTGTACATACACAGACGCACTCCATTGATCCCACATCTCGGGACCTGTTCTGTCCAGTGTCCACTGACGATACTGACAAGCACTGGCGCCGAAAGGGTCTCGAACATGAGCCATGACTTATTGCTCACCCACTGGGCTCGATGGTTCCAACGGGCGGCCCCAGGATGGGACGGCGGACGGGCCCGGAGACAGGAGAAGCTCTCTCGAACGCAGACGGCCAACAAGCTCGGCGCCTCTGACATGCCAAGTAAAGCCAGTTCTGCTTGACTTTTTTGTTTTGGTCCAACGGCATCCCACCCATGCCTAAAGATGAGACGAAGGTTGAATAGCCTCAATCGAGCCGAACGCGGCCGTCCTTGTCGAAGAAGATCATCAATGCCCTCCGGGAGCTGCGGAAAGCTTCAGCTCGTTCGCCCGGGGGGCCGGACTCTGCCCGGTATCAGACGATCCATTAAGATTGCCTCCTTGGTATCAAAGGAGGAACGACTGAGCTGAGTTATTAAGATGAGCTGAGGCTAATAAGTTAAGGCATCGATCTGGGCAGACGTATAGCTCATAAGCTGGCCTGAGCTTTCGTCCCGGGTGCCAAGTGGGAGGTCGAGAGCATGCGTGCCAAGGGAATTTTGTCCCCAATGCTAATAAAGCGGGTGCCCGGGCGTGTGGGCGGTGCCGGTCGTGGAGCAGAAGAAACTCCAGCTTGTGGCCTTTGTTTCTATTTCGGGCGGCAAGACACCTGCTGTCGAGGGGCCTACGAGTCGGGTGAATATGCTTTCGAGAAAATGCAAGATATGCCGAAAGCATGCAGTCTACCTGATAAGTCGCGGCTCTCCTTTTTGTGTTGCGCGATATGTGTGTTTCGTTGCTCAGATGCTGTGGCATTGGGTTTCGCTGGTTTCGCTCGCACGGCTTCTGGTACCCCTAACAGCCCTATAGAGTAAGGCGCGCGGGTGATGGGTGGAGCTTGTCAGGAGGTGGAAACGGAAGGGACTGGCTGGCTGGTCGTGCTCCCCCAGGATCTGGTGCACACGCACGCAGGCACGGCGGCACAGCAGCAGCACCAACGACAGCCAGCTGAAACAAACTCAACGACATGTCTTGGCGAGCATCGAAAAAAAAGAGCGTGCCCGTATTCGCCACTACACACGGGAGCCAAGGGCTGGGGATCGTGCGTGGTGGGCCGGGAAGCCTATCGCGATCGAGGGCTCATCATGATGCCGATGTCTTGCAAATGGCGGTCCAGGGCCGCTATGCGTTCTCTGCGTGGCACCGCTGTGTGTGCTGTAGGGCCAGAAGGTGGTGGTGCTCTTGAAACAAAAAGGGGAGCAACTCCAGATCTCAAACACGCATTCCCGCCCCACCCGCAATCAACCATCCCCAAGTTGCTGCCGCGATGGTCCCTGCAACTGCGTCATCTGCGTGGGGTGCGGTTGACGAATCCAGAGCCCACTTCTTTTTTAGTCCATGTGTATGTACTATGTATGGCTCATTGGGCAATTGAGTGGACTGGGAGGGATGAAGGGAGAAGTGCAATGCCCCCTCGCCTCGTCAGCCCCGGTGGGAACTCGCAGTGCATACAACACACGTGTGTGTATATATGACCAGATCTGCTGCCCCGAGCGTGCGGCGACGTGGGGTTATAGATAATGCAATGCGGGCCCAGCTTGCGTACATATGGTGTCGCAGTTGCACCGCATCATGATCGACAGCACAGGCACAATACATAGATATCACACGAACTGGGACACACCCGGACAAACATGGTCGATGAGAAGACACAGCCCGTGGCTCGAAAGGGCAAAACGCGACGCCGTGAGACGGGACCTGCCTGTAGGTACCCGACGGCTGACACTGGCTGGCAGCTATGGCTGGCGTGCCTGGCGTATTGTGGGGAGTCGTTTGATTCGAGCCCGGGCTGACAGGCCGCCAAGCTCATCCGCCGCCAAGAGGAAAAGCATCCTTTCGCCGTGATAACTTTGATAGCGGAAAAAAGTTCAAGGTAAGCTAGGTACTTCACACCTATTCGTACGGTACAGTACAATACACAGAGACCTTTACTACGACCACTAGACGAGACCCAGAAATCATACCACGGAGGGCATTTACAATTAGTTAGGCCCATCTAGGAGAGACGATATCGAGTAACAGGCACCGGTAGGCGAAGTTTACGCCTAGAAACGACCTCGAGCAGCCGCTCTCGCAACCGCGTACTCGGATCTACAGCTACCGACCGATTCATCCGCCGCAGGGCTCTTCCCGCATATGCATCCAGACATACACTACCACGTACCTGCCGGCGCCGTGGCGTACCGCACGGTGCCTGGAAGGAGAGGACCCCCTTCGCCGCGCATGCGGGTTAAGATTTGAGGCGACCGAAAGTGGCCCCCGCCGAGGTCTGTACCCAGGCAGGCTGCGGCTGGAGGATATCGCAGGTCCAGAAGAGGGAAAATGCTGACCACCCGGCCCGGCCCCAAGAGGGCACGAAGGATTGGTATTACTAGTTGACAGCGCTAGCGAGAGCGAGGCTGGCCATGATACGATGCTGCTAGCTTGGCGTGGAAGAGGGCAAAGTTCGTGATGTGGGAACTTTCTATCCTATTGTACACGTACCGTTTGGATGGACGGATGGACGGATGCCTGGTGGTGCCATGGCACGGTTGTTCTTGCTCGTCTCTGGACCGTTCTTTCCCCTCAAGTCCCAGCACCGCTGCCCGATAGGACCGAGCTAGGGACGCCCGTGTCACAGCGGTAGCACCCCGTAAAATCTACCGTCCAGCGATCAATCATGTCTGCGTGGGAGAGAGAAAAGTCAATCTTGCTTTGCTTGCTGCTCCTGAGCCCGGCTGCGCCGCTTGTCGTCCCGGCCTCGCAATGCGCAAGCCTCATCTCCCCTGACTAAAACGCGCGCGTCGAGTATAGCTCGCTCCAGGGGTCCCTGCTTGGGTACTTGGGGATGTGTCTGGCATCCAGGCATCTCAATCCGCAACCCGCACTCGCACCTGCACCCGTGGAGACGGGCGGTCCCTTGTACCGGTACCTTGCAGACGGGGTGCCCACCACGCAGGGCCGCGTGGTTTTGGCTCAACTCGAGCCCTTCAAAAAGAAAGTTTGACCCCCCCCCCTTCGTCGATGCGGCCGTATAATTCAAAGACATGGCCATGCCAGACATGCTCTCTTGATCCAGTCCCCTTCATACAGCATATTTTATCACCCAGAGACAAGTCCTGCAGCCTCGTCCTCTCTGATTTGCCCGAGCCTCCCTGAACTCGGCTGCAGGCCATCACTTCTGCTTTTCAGGCTAACGAGTTGGTGGCTGTTGGGTCCCGGATCCCTTGATTGACCGACGACATTCCTTTGCCGAGCATCTTCTAAGACACCTTTTTTCATCAGTCTCACTCTTTTTTTACACGGCAGACTTATCGCAAATCAGGGGCAAGCGCGAGTCACGACCTTATTTGGACAGTCGCCGGCTCAATCTGTTCGCCTGATAGCCGTTGCTCTCGATCCGTCCCCACAATTCTTCGACTCAGTGGTTAGTACTTCACTGCGAGCTTGCCTGCAGCGAGGTCACCAGGTGCTCCCACGAACCTCATCCGTGACGGCCACACAAGCAGCAGAGACACAACCTGCGCGCCGCCTTTCCTCGACATTTCTCTCGTTTGAAGCGCGGGATACTAGATTCGCTACAGGCGGAAGATCGAGAAGATGGCTCCTAACGGTACCAATGGTAGCTCAAATGGTACGTGAATCGTGACGCAGCCCTGGCTTGTACGAGACCTGACCCAGTTGTACAGGCGTCAATGGCACCCGCCAGAACTTCTTTGAGGACTTCGGCGTCTGGAAGGAGGCCCCAGTCTTGACGGGGACCACCAAATTCGAGCCTCTGCCAGATGTGAAGAACATCATGATCACCGGAGGAGCCGGCTTCATGTAAGTCCCCATTCCCCGAGGCGTGAGCGCTGGAATACGAGCCCCTCCCGCTGACACGGAAGCTTAGTGCATGCTGGCTTGTCCGACACCTGACGTTGACGTATCCCCATGCGTACAACATCGTGTCTTTCGACAAGTTGGATTACTGCTCATCTCTCAACAACACACGCATGTTGAATGACAAGCGGAATTTCACCTTTTATCAAGGCGACATCACCAACCCCACAGAGGTTGTAGACTGCCTCGAGAGGTACAACATCGACACCATCTTCCACTTTGCAGCGCAGTCGCACGTCGACCTGAGCTTTGGTAACTCGTACGGTTTCACACACACCAACGTGTACGGAACCCACGTGCTCCTGGAAAGCGCCAAGAAGGTGAACATCAAGCGCTTCATCCACATCTCGACGGACGAGGTCTACGGAGAGGTCAAGGACGACGATGACGACCTGCTCGAGTCCAGCATCCTGGCCCCAACCAACCCTTACGCGGCATCCAAGGCCGCAGCAGAGATGCTGGTGCACTCGTACCAGAAGAGCTTCAAGCTCCCCGTCATCATCGTCCGCAGCAACAACGTGTACGGCCCGCACCAGTACCCGGAGAAGATCATCCCCAAGTTCACCTGCCTCCTGAACCGGGGCCAACCGGTCGTGCTCCACGGCGACGGCACTCCGACGAGGCGGTACCTGTTCGCGGGGGATGCGGCGGACGCCTTCGACACCATCCTGCACAAAGGCCAGCTAGGCCAGATCTACAATGTCGGGTCCTACGACGAGGTCGCCAACCGCGACCTCTGCGTCAAGCTGCTCGAGCAGTTCGGCATCCCGTCTGCGACGCCCGACGACGTGCAGAAGTGGGTCAAGTATACGCACGACCGGCCGTTCAACGACCACCGGTACGCCGTCGACGGCACCAAGCTGCGGCAGCTGGGCTGGGACCAGAAGACGTCCTTCGCCGACGGGCTCCGGATCACGGTGGAGTGGTACCGGCGGTTCGGCGAGCACTGGTGGGGCGACATTTCAAAGGTGCTGTCGCCTTTCCCAGTCGTCAAGAACAAGGAGGTCCTCAGCGACAAGGAGGAAGTGACGGACATGCCTCAGCCGAAGCAGAAGGTCGTCAACGGTACCAACGGCTCTGCGAAGGAGTACTTCCAGGTGGCGTAGCCATCCATCTCTTTGGGAAGTAACTGCAACAGCATTGAGCATGAGAGCGCGAGCGTGAAAGTTTTGTGAGTTGAAGGGAAACCGATTTATTCCGCGGGCTCGGGCTCCAGGGCGTTTTGAACAGGCGTTTTCGAGAGGGTAAATGAAAGACTGGGACCGGAACCTTAACTTTTCGCATGATGGATGAAGGATGAGACCCTTGAACCATCTTTCGAAAAGCCCCCCTTTTTGCATCCGAGTATGCAGTAGTTATAGCACTCGGCATCCGTTGCCTTTTGAAGTGAACCAGAAATTATGATGGTATTTTAACACACTCGGTTTCTATCTCTCTCCCCTTGGCAGATGTGTAAGAGTCAGTGACACTGTTGGATGAAGTACTTGTGACGCAGTGAGGTATCTGGTGTATTTTGTTCGGCTTGACAACAACGGAGAATAAACTTCAAATCCGGATCGAGCTCTGGTAACAAGAGGAGTGTCAGAGTGAGGAGACGTAGGAGGTGCGACAAATCTTGTTGGCATAGGAAATGCTGTAGGAACCTGCACCGGGCCCTCAGCTTCCTCCCCGGTCAAGTGCTACTTGGGCAGTTGCCAATTGTGTTCACCACTCACGCAATCGGAAGGAACGGTTCTCTCAACGCGCTCAAAACGTGACGGCGCCAAATTTTATACACGTTTTCATCTTTTCCACACAACGAGTCCACTATGACACTCAAGCAACATTGCCTGGACGTCTCACCAGTGTCGTATTCAAATCGAGGACGTGACTCTACGGATCCTCAGCTGAACGTCGCCCACGAGCACGTCACCCACGAGCACGTCAAACAACATCGAGAAAAATGGGAAAGGCTGTGCAGCAAAGCAAAACCGCTTGATCTCAGTGACTTCAAATCCTTTGATGCCCTGGTTCTTCCACCGTCATGCAGAGAGAGGCTGAGAGTAAATCAAGCAGATTCAAGAATGGGTATCTACACGGTTCATCGAACTCACGCATGCACGCAAGCACGACCGGCAAAGTTCAATACCAAATTCATTCGCTCAATTGTGCGGCCGCGGCTGAGCAGCTTCGTTTGGGTAGTGTAGGTCCCCGTGATCCTGCGCGCCAGATGCCACCGGGAAGGAAGACGCGGGAGGCGATATCGACGCCGCGAACGACGGGGCCGGCTGGGGCACCACCGCCTCGCCGCCGCCGTAGCCGAGCTCCGTCTTTGGCTCCAGCGGCTTCCGCGCGATCGTCACCCTCAGCCGGATCTGGAACCCCTTGTTCAGATTCGGGTTCGTGGCCATGGCGATCATCTGCTGGCCGACCGACTCGCACGCCATGCGCACCGAGGCCGCGTCCCACCCCAGATACTTGGTCAGCAGCCTCAGCGCGTAGCTCTCGAAGCCGGCCCGCAGCGTGACGAGCCACAGCTTGCCGAGCGGCGAGTTGGACGGGTCCAGCGGGATGATGTGCTCGTGGACCTCGCAGTCGACGAAACCGTTGTTCTCGAGCAGCTCCGGCTCCATGTGATCTATTCCTCTGTGCTTGCCATGGATGATCTCCGCCTCCTCGATCCCCTTGGCCGCCTTGTGCATCAGCGAGTGCGGGGGAAAACGATCATAGAAATTCTTTTCTCCCTCGTGGTCGTGGAACTCCAAGATCTCTACCCAGCCGCCTGGTTTCAGGCAACGCAGCGTCTGGCCATAAACATAATTCCAGTCCCGGAACGCGCCGGACATGTGCCTATAATGCACCATGTCGAAGGTGTTGTCATCCCACGGCCAGGGGTCCTCTCCGTCCATGACCTCGAAGTGGCAATTCAGGGGCACTGCCCTCTCAAAGGTCGGCGACAGATCGATGCCCGTCACTTTGCACTCGGGCCACCTCTCCGCCATGGCCATCGACCACTCGCCGGTGCCCGTGCCGACGTCCAAGACCGCCGTGGGTTCCTCGAGCGGTATCGTCGTCAGCTCCAGGTTGAAGATGTTCAAGTAGATCTGGTGCAGGATACGCAGGCGATCTTGCTCGTCTTCGTCGTTCGGCATGAAATAATCCCGAGCATACCTGCGCCCGTGCTCCCAGTACATGTCAGTCTCGTCGTCAGGGTCATAGGTCGAAGTGCCCCATCTGTCGCAATCAGTCAGCTTGCCCACTGTCATGACAACGCGTCGGACGGAAATAAGCTTACAGGCTCGACCCAACTGCCTTGGGCGAGACCTTTTGTTCCTGCCCTCGGGCTTGGAGCTGGCCCGAGCTGTTCTGCGCAGTCCCCTCGTCTGTTGTCCCATCCTGATGATGGGGATCGCTCTTTGCCAGCCCCAACGGATCTGGCCCCGACAATACCGGCTGGCCGGCGTTGGCCCGATCTACCATGTCCATGGCTGCCTGTCTCTCGGAGGCAGATTCGTCCGCACCGTTTCCTGTATCCGTCTGCTCGTTGCGCGAAGGATGGTTCGCCGGGGCGGGATGCAGACTCTGATCTCCGGCGCCCCGTTCGTCTGGGTACCGCAGCGGTTGCGGACTCGGAAGCCGCCCATCGCCGTGGGTCGTGGTCGCATTTTCACCTCGACTCGGTTGCGCCTGAGCGGGTGCGGGAGGCTCGCCGACGGAGCTTGGTCCACCAGCAGCCGAGGTGGGTGCTGCTGGGGCTCCAGCCGTGGTGGGCTTCTTGCCCGCCTCCATTGAACTTGCGTGGGCAAAATTGGGTCGTCGTCCTGATTGATTCTATTCACCCGCCAACTCGTCCCCAGCCCATCGCGTGGGGGTTGATGTCGTCGCTTGAATGCCCTGCAGATCTCTTCTGGTCGGACCTGGATCAAACACGGGTGATTCCTGTCGAGAAATTTCGACGGCGCGCTGTTGTATGTGTGTTCTCCTAGTCAGGTCTTTTGAAAGAGGCGGTTATGTTATGGGCAGGGACAGGAGTGATCCCCACTTGCTGCAGCTGCTGGCGACTGAACTGCCGAGGAGCTCTGTCCGATTCGAGCGCTATGAGCCCAGAGAGCTTTAGCTCGTGTGGGGTGAAGCTGGCTGGGCGCTGAGGGGTCACTCGTCGACGGTGTCAAGCTTGCCGAGCTTCGTTCAGACTCGACTGAGGCGGAGGGAAAATCGGGAAAAGGAGGACCCTTCTCGAGGGAAAGCGGACTTGGGGACAAGGGGAAACGAGTATTCTTCACAAAAAGCAACTCGTGGATGAGCACTGACGGCTGGAAAAGGAGATTTCCAAGAGATCGGGCATCACACTGCATTCCAACGGCGCAGCACAAGCGAAGCAGGGCTCCATACGCGCAGCCAAGCACGGCTCTTCTTCTCGTCCCCCAAAATGTGTACCGGGGTTTAGCAAGCTGTCGTGCTAACGGATCCTGGCCCAATGTTGCGCCTGTATCTCGAATGCACGCCGAATCCTTCATATCGTCATCCGGGCTCGCTTGGAAACCAGTCCTCCAAAATTATAATCTTGGTGCGAGTCTCCTTTTCGGAGGGGTCAAGAAACCTTTCGTCATGTACCAATGCTGGCCCAATTCTTCTCGCCTGTCTGAGTCCGGGACTCTGCAACAGCTCAAGTACCTCGATCTCATCTAGTCTACAGCTTTAATTTTAGACCATGTCACCCACACCCATAGTCGACGGTGTAGAATGGGCACCTGGTAAGCAAGCGCCGAACGCACCAAGCTGGCCACGATGGCCGCCCGTTGTCTTCCCCCCGGCTCAAAGGATCCGTCAGCCCTGTCGACAACGTGGGACGGGTCTTGCCGGCAGCCGGATCGGTTCACCGCGTGCCCCCAAAGCTAACGGCTGCCCGGTCTGGATGAGGGCCTACGTATGTAGTGACCTCGCTTGCCCGCCCTTTCGATAACAATTGCTGGGCAACTGGCTCGAAACGGTCTTGTCCTTTCTCTTCCCTCTCTCCCTACATGAACTACCAGTGTGCCCCGCCCAACCAGCGCCAGCATCTCCTGGAAATAGCGGCCGCAGGAAGTGCCCACATACGGTGCTGACCACCCCCGGTCTTTCCTGGTCCCCTTACACAAATGGGGGACCCAGGCCCACGTCCCCGGGAGCAGACTCTTTTTGTGGCGATTGGGCCGGCTGTTTTTAGCCGCAGCCCAGGAGGGCCACATGAGAAAAGTGCGGAACCGCGCGTCCTGTGGTTAGTCCGTCTGCTCACATGTGCAGGCAGGCAGGCATGCACTCGTGCGGCGCGGAAAAAGAGAGGATTTTTCGTATCTGACCCGGTCCCACTGCGGTACTGAAAGTAGGTGGGTAGGCAGGTAGGTAGGTAAGATACTATGCCGTGCTTACTTACGCATGAGGATACGCCCTGCTCCGCTGATACGGAAGGTGTTAGTTGGACAGCCGAGCCCGCGGCTCCCGGGCTCGGGGGGTCTCTGCTTAATGGCGGTCAGCAAACGCACTGGGAAGATGAATCGCCATTGCGGCCTGAAGCTTATTAGTCGCGGAGGATAGGCCGAGCGCCCTCTTGGATGGTTTGATAGCTTCGGCCCCTGTCCCCGATGGCCGGAAAGGGGTGTGAGGCCAGGTATGATGTCTTGCTCGGTATCTCTGAGGTGAGAGGTACAGTTCTTCCTATGGTAAGACATACTTTCTGAGAAGAGAGTAGATATGCAGGGGTTTTGAAATCGTGCGTAAATCATGTCAAGTTGAAATAGGTGGAACTTTGCTTGAAAATTGTTGAATTACTTCGCTGAAATTGTGACAAGAGGCATATTCGACTATATGTGACTGCGGCAGCATACAGTCGCAATGCCATCATATGAGCCTTTACCCCACAGACGTTGCCATGTACAAGTTCTCTAGACCGGGCACTGCAGCCTCCCAAATGTCAGAGGGAGAGTAGGTCCGTCCTCTAACCCCTACCCTCCGCCGTCACCGGAAATCTATCCGGACAGGACAATCTGTCCATACAGCGTGCTGCGCAAAGCTCCTCCTACTTTAAACCCCGTTCCACTTCCCAAACCTGACATACTGCTTGTACATCTCCCGGAAGATGGCGCGCCCGCTCGCGTCGACGGCCTCGTTGATGACCCGCCTGCCCTCGGGCGTCGTGATGTCCAGCACCGAGTACACGCCCGGGTCGAGGGCCGCTCGCACCGCTCGCGGCACGGGGCGCTCCAGCTGTAGCTTCACGTACAGCACGAGCACCAGGTACATGTGCTGGGCGGCCGACTTCTTGGCCGCGTCGGGCGCAGAGTCCAGAGCGCCGGGGGCCTGGCCGCGCGTCACGGAGGCGACGCTCGGCTCACAAGTGAGAGTCAGGAGGCGGGAGAAGCGGGCGGCTTGGGCCTGTTGGTCGGGCGAGGACGTCGTGCTGGTGGTGGTAGTGGCGGCGGCGGTAGTCGGCCACGGGATGATGAGGAGGCGGAGCAGGGACTGTAGGGCTGTGATGAGCAGGTGGAAGTGTCCTTCGAGTCGGTGGCGATGTCGCTTGATGATGACTTCGACGAGGCTGCAGAGCCAGGGGTAAGCTTTCTCGGAGGCGTGGGCGTCTTCTCTCATCTTTGGCCCGGTGGAGCAGATTGTGGTTACGGTGCTCAACGTGACTTCGATATTCCATTGCTTCATGGGTTTCTTTTCCATGACCATTTCTACTGTCTTGGCAATGACTGAGAACTCGGCCCAGTCTCTTGCTTTGGGCAGCCGAGTCGTGAGCACGTGTTGGACTTCGGTCCAGTCTACCAGACCTGCAAAAGGTCCAAGTGAGGATTCTGTTTCATGTCAGCGAGATCCTGTAGATGTAAGAGGGTGTCACTCACTGTTCTCTGCATGTAGAAGCCGGTGGATGGCGATGATATTGCCAGTGATATCACGGCCATCGCGCAGCTTCTGACCCATTGCCCGTGCATAGCTGGCTCTCGCCTCGTCACCCATGTGCATGAGCACAACATCCACATACTGGGTAATGTCATATTGACCGGCGAGGAGTGGGAGTGGCACCGAACTATCGGCGTGTGGTCTCCAAATCGCAACGTCGTCACATATGTGAAGTGGGTCCTCGACGTCTTCACCAAAAGACTTAAAGAGCAACTCCTTGAGCCGCCAGCCGGATTTAAACCCCTTGCTGCAAAGCTCGTCACTGAGGTGTTCAAGCTTTCCCTTCGATGGTAGAAGGCTATCGCGAACAGCAGCCGGCTCCAAAACATCGAGCTGCTCGATAAGCACACAGCTGAAGCCTGTCGAAAAACTTTGTCCCAGAGGGCTTGTATCATCGCGGGGGTCATACAAGTCGCTAGAGACTAGGGCGTTTGCAAGCATCACCGACAATTTCTCCTTTACTTGAGCCGGATCGACCACAGTCTGCGCTTGCTGCTTGGCCTGTGAGGTCTCGAGGGCGCTGACCAACGCTCTCAGTAGGATGTAACGATGAACCTCATCTTTGGTAGCCTTCACAGGCCAGCCTGACCCGAGTCGGCAAGCCTCCGAAAGATAGATTCTGTCTCGCTCCTCCCAAGACGACGTCATTTGTTTGAGTGTGACTGATGCGAGAGCCTCAAACAACTTCAAAAGCGTGTAAGCGTCCTCGGTGGCTAGACCACTCGCCCTGCTGGATTTGACGCCAGTTTCGATGGTCTGTCCCAGTGTGACAAGATCGGCAAACTCCATCCCATCGTAGAAGGTTGGCCTCTCCATGATTTTGATCATCAAGGATACGAGGCTTCTTGTCGTTTCGGAATCGGCATCGGCTGCTCGCAAGTTCGCCAATTGCAGAAGCGATGGTATGATCTTTTCCCGCTGTTCACGATTGAGGGTCCCTGGCGGCAAATCAAGCAAGATGCGGATGGCTGTGTTCGCTTGTGGCTTGGTGCGTTTTGACTTGTCGCCTGCTTCTCGTGCAAGCGTGCTAATGGCATGGCTTACAAGGGCAGCGAGGTACTTGTGGTTACGCAAACTGGCCTCATTCAACAACAAAGACCGGACTGAGCTTTTTGACGGATCCGCCTTGTCCACGTACGCAAGCAACCCTGCGAGGAACTCGCTGCCAAAGTCCGAGGAGGCTGCGATATCGACCAGGCGGCGCGAATCGTAGAAGGATAGCCTGGAGTCATCTGCCGATGCTACTTTCTGTTCGTCCTTCAGCAGCCTCTTCAGGAAGGTCCAGGCCATGGCAGACGTCTCAGACTCAACAGCAGCCTTGGGGTAATTTGCCAGCCAGAATGCCGTGCAGCAACGGAAAGCTGCGAGTGCTGCAGGGTCTGCCAGGTCCTCTTTTTTCAGCACTTTCTTCAAGTCTGATTCGACTTTCTTCCACAGAGCACTGACGGTCTCTGATTCTGACTGCGAGACCGTTCTGTCAACGATACGCCACCATCGTGCCCGCATTGATCCGTCGAGGTGTTTCAGTTTGACTTTGGAAGCGAGATCAAGCAGTCGAGTTCCGACACTGTCCACAAATTCTTCGTCTGACACGCCCCTGGTGAGGGTATCAATAACAACAAGAAGGGAACCCTTCTTGCAAGATTCCTCGCGACCCTCCAGCCACTCGAGGAGCGTGGTTAATTGAGATGTGTTGATGGACGGTTGGAGGAGATCTGCAAGTGCCTGGACGATTTGCTCGCTGGACCATATTCCCTTGACGGAGGTGAAGTCCTCGTCTTTGGCAAAGCTGTCCGACAGGACCTCGGTCCATTTCCTTATGAACCACGGAAGATTGCGGGCTTTCGCCGAGCCTTCTGCCAGCGACACAATAAACTTGACCAAGTCCATCTCAGTAGATGCGTCCAGCTCCGCGTCATGCATATTTGTGATCTGCTCGATGATGTTGTCGAGCAAAGACTGTCCCTCAGCAGAAATCATGAAGACATCAACGTCAATATCCGCCACTCTAGGCACGAGACTTAGATCAATTGCGCCACTCCCTGTTGTATATTGCCTGCAGACTTCGCGGAGGCTACCCAGAGAAATGCTAGCCTTGCTCTGCAGGGCCGTGTCGAGCACGATTTTCATGGCGTCGTTTCGCTTGGTAGTTTCCGCAGTACGCATGGCCTCCTCGATGATTTCGAAGACCTTCTGAGTCCAGTCCTCGCGATCCTTTCGGCCACTTGCATCGTCCGCTGTCCCGGAAGGCGAGATGGCGAGGCTGAACAACACAGGGGATGAAGCCGTCGGCAGGGAACTGGTCATATTTACAGCTTCCTGTATGATACCCACGTCTCTGCGATTCAGGAAGGCCGCTCTCGCGGGGAGAATCATATTTTTGATAAAAAACCGTCGGAGAGCTTGCCTCCAGCTCGCCTTGACGCGAGGATCCACAACGAGGTCTTTCGAACGGTCCATTTTGGCCAAGATTATGAAGCCCGTGGGATAGAGAGAAACAGCCACATCGACAGCATCGCTGCTGCTCTGGAGATGGAGGTCCCACAGGCCGCTGAAGATGGTGATCCACGGGGATCGGTTTTCGGCTGATTCTGATTCCTGCTCGTTCAGAGCGTGGTCGCAGATAGATAGAATCGGCCGGAGGATCTCGACGGCTTCTTTGGCCGGCGAAGAGAACAGCGATTTGACGTGTTCGGCCCCCATTCGAACATTGGAAGGTGCATCGACTGGCACCTCTTTGAGCCTGGCCAAGAGTTTCTCAAGGGCAACGAACAGACAATCTGCCGTCTTCAAGCAGCCATAAGAAGTTCGAAGACTTGCGAGGTCAAATTTTATTTCAGGAGACCTCTTCCTCTTTTTTGAATTCCCCTTGGGAGGAGAACTGGAGCCATCAGCCATCTCCACGTCAGAAGATGCATCGTCCTCGTTCTGCGGGTTCGATAGTTCCTTGAGGGTCTGCTCGAGGATGGGGACAAATCGTCGGTCGGCGAGGGATTTGGGGAGAGCGAAGAGAGGTATCCTGGTGAAGACGCAAGCCACCACGCTCCAGGCCATGGGATACCGCCGGAACTGTTCTGCCGAGGCAGACGACCCGTTCATGTTTTTGAGAAGCCATCGTAGTATGAGCTGCTCTGCGGCGTAGTATGTGCCAGCCGGCGAGCCCGAAAGGAGGTGCCACAGGTTCGAAAGCGTGTCGGGAACGGACTCTGCGCTGCTCTGATCGAGGATTCTCGAGGCTTTGATGAGAGCGTCCGGAGACTGCACCGAGCCAGTTTCGTTAGCCTTTCTCTGTGTGAGCAGGTGCGTAATTAAGTCTCACCTGCGCAGCAATTTTCGTTTCTGACGCCATTGTCCTTGGAATGGCCTCGAGGTACTCGGGGAATGCTCCTCGATGCTCCCTCAGCTGTCCTGGTGGTGTTGTTCAGGGTTGGTTCAAGGCCTAGAAACTTTGTCCCGAAATTCTGGACATTCTGCCCGCCGATAGCGATAAGCAGCCCCGAATCCAGCAGGCGGCGTCGATAAGCCACCAACCCTGGCTAGCCCGGCAGCTTCCCCCTGGCAGGTCAATTGACATCTTCGAAAACAAGCCGGAAGTGCAGAGAGAGAAACCAGACCCAACGTCATATCCAGGCCGAGGACGCGCTCAATCCACATCCCAGTGCGAGGTGAGCCCATCTGCGAAGCTCTGGAACAAGGGATTGATCGGCTCACGCTTCCATCTAATAGTACCACAAGTCACAATGGCAGAGACCTCCGTTCCCCCACCACCCCCGAGCACCGTCTCGCGACCGGTCAGCGAGGCACTCCTGAACGAAAAGGTAAGCCCCTCGCCTGAGCGCCCTCGCCTCCGTCGATTCCGGGTGCCGCGCTTCTTGCGACTCCAGTGAGAGAAGGAAGGAAATGGGGAGAACCCGTCAAGGCTAACGCGCCGGACTGCAAACAGTGGGACCGCTGCCTCTCCAACCTCCTGATCAAATCCTCCCTGGGCCTCGGCTTCGGCGTCGTCTTCTCAGTCCTCCTGTTCAAGCGCAGGGCGTGGCCGGCCATCGTGGGCGCTGGCTTCGGCGCCGGCCGGGCGTACGAGGAGTGCAACTACAGCCTGAAGCAGGCCGCGCGCGAGATCAGGAAGCATGCATGAGCCGAGCACGCGCAACACGTGCGGCGTGTCTGGGCGACTCTGGATGAAGAGGTACATTACGCACATACATACGTACTACGGACGCATACACGACGCCAGATCCACGCTATCAATAAATCAACCAATCAACCAGACAATTATCAACGGCACTGAGAAGGGAGGACGCGAGATCTGTACAACAGTGTTGAGCTGGGCCCGCGGGGTCTCCGGGAAAGAAAAAAAACGGGTGCAAAGGGGAATGAAAATGGGGATGGGGGCGTGAGGCACTTTTCCGAATTGGCGCGAGCATGGTTCGGAGAGGCCTTGTATAGACAGACGGTTTGTAATCGGCATGAATAGAATCATTGACTCTCACACAGCAGTGCTCTGGGGGCCACTGGATGACGATGCACCCATGTCGTGATTCCATTCTGTCAACTGTAAGGGCACGAGAGGCTCGGCTGCTCTCCGTCCACTTTATATTCACGCGTACTCTGTTGAGCCCTTTAATGGGCCTTCTTCACAATAATGGGCTAACCTCTGGCTTTGATCATCCAACAGACAGCAACAAGTTGGAAATAACATTTTTGATCGTGGCGAGTGCTCATGGCACAGCATAGACGACCGATGCTTCTGTCATTTGCGAGAAAAGACGAGCATTGGTACAATTCAGTGTTACTCCCAGACGAGAGTGGAGAGACTAGAAAACAATATGTCCACCTCCAGGGACCAAGCATGGTGGGCTTCCCTGGTGATTTCCAGCATAGAAGACACGTACGTGATCCGGAGCCACTTCCAGAACCCATCACTGAGGTAGACGTGACTATTATGCAACGTATAAACATCTAAGCTTGTGTGCAAAGGAGCCGCACATCTAGGTAATCCGTGCCTGAGCATCCTCAGACAAACCGACCTCAAGAGCCTCCAGTTCCTCCCAGGTTTCAGTCTCACAAATTCCGCGGCTCTCCATCTCGCAACTCTAGCTCAACGCCCTCAGTTACCTCGTCATTCTCGCGCGGCAAAGCCACCAGCTTGTTTACCCCCAGCGGGTCATCAAAACCCGAAGCTAACGACAGGGGATCCCCCTCGACAACACCCACGGGCGACGGAGCAGCTGCCTTCCAGTCCCGTTCCTCACCCTCCTCCGCGTACAGCGCACCCATCATGGCAGCCTGATCGGCGGCGAGAACCCGCGGTGACCGAGGCGACCGCGGCTTCTCGATCGACGCCCCCAGGAGGCCCGCCTCGCCCCACGCCCTCCGCGGGTCAAAGTCCCTCAGCTCCGTGTCTTCCGCGCCTTCGTGATTACCGCCGCCGCCTGAGTACAGCGGCAGTGCTGCGGGCATCGCCAGCGCCGCCGCCACGCGACCAATATCCTCAAAGGCGGTGGGCGCGGCGTGGCCGGCCTCTGGCTCCGGTTCCGGCTCCGGGCCCGGGCTGCTCAGCGAGGTCTGCGCGCCCTTCTTCTCCGTTTCGTTCTCGCGGTTACTGTCATCATCATCATCATCATCATCAGTGTCGTGCGCCGCGAGCCGGGAGCCGGCGGACTTGCGCCGTCCTCGCGGGAGTGGGCCCAGGTATGAGGAGCGGCCGCCCCAGCTGCTGCTGCGGCGGAGGCGGATGTGGGATGCGCCATCGCCGTTACTGTTGCCGGTGGCATCTCCGTGTGCGTCAGCGGTAGCCGGTGGGGAGTACTCCGCCTCGAGCGGTAGCACGATGGCGACCTTGCGCTGCTGTTCTTCCTTGTGGGGAGCGCCGGTGAGTGCGGCGCCGGTGCGGCGCAGGATCCAGACCAGCAGGCACACCTGGCTGGCGAGGAAGAGGATGACCGATGCGAGGACTAGGATCTCGGTGCGGCTCGCGTCGAGCGCCTTCTTGCTGAGGAGGAGGGAAAGGGCAGGGGCGGGTGCCGGCGGCGGCGGCGCCTGGGTGGTTGGCTCCACAAACTCTCCCATGTCGTGGGCTGTTGGCTGTACCAGTGGTAGAGGCTGTCGTCCCAGGCCGGAGAGGGCGTGCTGGGTTGACGATGTCTGCGGGTGCGGTGTTTGTGGAGGGGTTCGTTGTTGCTTCGTCTCGGTGGTTGCGCAAAGGGTGTAGGCATGTCGATGGAGCGTTCCGGTGAGTGTTAGGTTGATCTCATGGTAGATTGAAGGGTTGAAGGTGTTTCAGGGACGGTATTTGATGGGTAAGTATTCTGCTGTGAATGAGGAAGTCTTGAAAACAGGTGAAATGTTTGTGTTTTGTCTGAGAGGCGGAATAGTATAGTAGTAGTACATATGTACACAGTTCGTCAAGCAAGAACGAGGTCGCCCAAGAGTGGAAGTCGCAATCCAGATGGCACGACCGCCTAGCACAAACAGCGTGGTTGAAGACGGGTAACTTGGCATCTATCATTCTTGACTTCAGAAGCGTCTAAATAATCATCACCGTAAATATCCAAACAAGAAAAAATAGGAGAAATCGTGCTTGACACATTACATAACAACACAGCAGTCGCCCAGCTTCTTGGTGAGCTTATCGATGACCTTCCTCTTGAGCTTCTCCGTGCCGTCCTCCTGCTGCTGCTCCCCCTGCGGCTGCCCCGCGTGCGCCGGAGGCCTGGGGTGCTGCTGGCCGTGCTGTGCCTGGCCATGGTGCTGCTGCTGGCCGCCGTGCTGGGCACCGGGGTAGCCGTGGTGAGAGCCGCCGCCGTACCCGCCGCCGGAGTAGTTGGAGGGCGGTGGGGGCATGTGCGGGATGTCGTGGCCCTGGAGGTTGACGTATATCCGGCCCTCGTTCTCCTCGGTGCGGTACTGCAGGCCCAGCTCCTGGCACAGGTGCTCGACGCGCGGCTTGAGCTTCTGCACGTGGCCGACCGAGTGGTTGCCCTTGCCGACGATGACGTGAAGGTGCGTCTGGCTGCGCGCCTGCGCGTCGCGGATCCGCGCCTCGAGGATGTCCTCGGCCTCCTCCACGAACTGCCCGTGCAGGTCGATCGTGTCGGAAGGCACCCTCTCCGTCGAGTTGTTCGCGCGGAAGATGTACTCGGACGCCTGCTTGTTGTACTGTTCCATCTTGGCCGCGTGCGACTTGCCCTCGTTGCTCAGCTGCTTGGCCCCGGCGCCATCGCCTTGCTCGTAGGCTTCGTGGGCCTGCGAATCGGTCAGTCTCGGCTCGGCAAGGGGGATGATGCCCGGTCAATGGCGGATTCGGCGGCCGCGTACCCTGTCGAAGCACGAGTTGCGCTTCGAAGCCTCGGCACGGGCCAGGTCTCGCAGGCGGTCGTATTCCTTCTCAGTGTCATCGTCGTCGCGATGATGGGCGTAGGCTGTTGTGCGGCGCGGTCTTCAAGTCAGCAAGATTGACGGTGACATCATTCGCGATGGCCCAGGTCCAGGGTCCCTGCATGAATCGACTCACCGCGTCCTCCCAGACGCGTCGACGGGCTCCGCGAGTGCATGGGAATTGATTCAGCCATATTTGAGTCGAGCAGGGTCGTTAACGAGCGAATTGAGCATACAACGGTCTCATAGAAGCCAGGACAAGCGCACTGCGAGGTTGGAATTTGCGAACTTGGAAGTGTCCTCAGGGCCTGTTAGATTGAGGCCACCCAAGGACGGACCCAGAAGCGTGGGCCAACAAGCTCGCCAGAACATGGTTGGTCAATTGGCGCTCTTGGTCAGGGGCGCGCGACTCGAGGCTAATAACACTGGCCACAGTCGGTGAGACTACTATGGGCAGCATTCCGCTATCCGCTCAGCTGCAGCAAGGTCCCGTCCGAGACATTCTTGTGCAGTCCAAGCTGAGATGTCGGGAGCCTGCCAGATAGATGGGAGGTTACAGGAGGGCAATTGGGATCGATGCTCTGGTTCTCGCCAAGTTGGATCGACCAGATCCTGAACCTACCGCTCTGCCGCTGTAGCACAGATCCGATCATCCCATCTTAACTACCGGCGCCGCTCTGACTCGGCGGGCGGCGTTCAAAACCACCGGACGGAGCAATAAGATCGGGTTGCAAGCCCGCTGCGGTATCCATCTCCGCAGTCAGGTTCTGCCACAGAGAGCAAGTCCTTGCGCAGTCCAGTGCCAGTGCCAGAGGAGTGAGGACGTCCTCCCAAATTGCAATCTGCAGGTCTCCCTCTGCCCCTCAGCACCATGCAACCTGGACCCGATTTCCCAAAACTCGAGCACCCCGGAACATGCAGTAGCACCAGGGACCGAGGGGGCGAATTCTGCGTCTCCTTGCAAGCGTGCGTATGAGCCTGCATGAGAAAGGGGGGGCAGCTTTGTCGCAGAGGCTTCTATGGGGGTTTCTAGAACGAAACGGCACGCCGGGCGAGAGGCCACCAGACTTGCCCATAGACGGGCCGAGTCCTCTGGACGACGGCAGCCAGAAACAGTTTCGGAAAACTGGGGAGTGGAGAGGGGGTTGAGAAGGAGAGGCAGGGCCAGGCATGGCCAGGCATGGCAAGGCAGAGCCAAGCATGGGAGCAGCCGACCTGAATTTCCTGACTGGGTGCTGCTTCACAAGACAGTTGATGCGATTTGCTGTTGATGCTGTGAACCTAGGCTGGATGGGCGGGCTATCGCCGTATTCGCCGCAGACCCGACTGCCGGCCAGGCCACACCTATGAAAAGGCTGAGAACAACCAGCATTCGTCGAGGAGGATCCATTAGTTTGGTTGCGACATGTCGCCAGAGAGGGCCTGTGGGATAAAGCAAGTGCCAACAGACCCCTTGTTGCCATGTGTTTCACGCAACCGACAGGTCTGATGCGCCATAGCCCCCTTTAGCCCTTATACTGATGCATCGGTATTGAAGCGAGGTGAAATATCAATTGTCACCAAGCCCCCAGCCCGTCGACCGGCACTGCAGTAGAATTGCGACCAGGGCTGCAAGGCTGTCTGTGGGAGGACGATTTAGCTCAGGCTGAGAATTGTGCTGGGTCTGGCGATCCCTCCCCTCCCCCCGTCTGACCGTTATTTTCTGGGGTCCCGTGTTGCGAGATTCGGGCTCGCATCCCCGGGGTCAGCCCACACTTGGGTGAAGTCTGAATAATGAATGCCACGGATCACAACAGCCTTTTTGCCTGTCAGTGTTGGAGGACGACGGAGGCGGCTCTCCAGCCGATGGCTCCCCATACGAGCACAGACTTTTTCTCATTTCTTTGCGCGACCCTCGTCCTGAAATTGTTGACGACGAAAAACTGGCTGGCGTAGTACTGATCGCAACCTTCAGGGGCTGGTTACGATATAGGACAGGGGTTCGGTTAAGGTAGTGACCTGGTTGATGGCGCGATGTTCGACATCCTGCTCGGTGGTCACCCAGGCGGACGATTGTCTTCGTTGCGCTGCTATGCCTGGAGGGGTTCGAAACGTGAGGCGAGAGCTGAGATCCTGAAGGGGTTTCAGGATCCTCAAGACGCATGCAGCAGTAGTTGCTATTGCTATTATTACTGTTATTACAGTTATTGTTATGGACATTGGCCGGCCGCTACCAGCCAGCCAACACGCGACTGGTAGGAGGTAGCGTCCCCAAGTCGACGATCTCGCAGGCGGCGCGGAAAATTAAAACGGTAATAAACGCCAGCCCCTCCTGATGCAGGAACACCTGCCCGAAGAGGGCGGGTGGAGTCAGGGCCAAGTCTCCGCAACGGCTCGCTGACAGGGAAGAGTGGAGGAGGCCAGGGAAGGCGGCCACGGCGCGGACCGGCCTTCGAGAAGGAAAGATGGAGGGCGACGATGCTCATCGCCAGCAAATGCAAAAAAAGTCCCGAAATAGATGGCCGCTCCCGTACGCTCTGGGGTGTAATCTCATAAGCAGTAGGGCACGGGACTGTCGTAGTGGTGTACAGATTATTAGACCATACAGGAGGCCAGCAATGACGCGGCTGGCAGTTCCACCGCACGTACGCCCTCTTGACTCTGCGGCCGCTGGGTGTAGCGCTGTGGGCGGGAGAGCGAGAGGTTTTCCGCTTGGGGATTGAAATCTCCGCTTGGGTAAATTCTTCATCTCCGGGCCAGGCCCACGGGCCAATGCCGGCACCCGCCTCAGTCATGTCAAAGACTCAAGCTTCGCGTGGGAGCCGCTTTGGGACATTTGGCCTCGAGCTGAGGACGAGGACGAGATCACTCTGCCGTTGTGCAATTTGGACGTCGGTGTGCCGACGGATGGGCCGTGGCTGGCCTGGACCGCTCAAGCACGGGAGCGGCGTCGGGCGTGCGATGAGCATTGTGCGGCGTGCCCTCCTATCCAGCCGCTCGGTATTGCCGGTGCCTCTGATGGTAGACCACTCCGTACGTCCAGAATGTTGTGCTAACCGCCCACAAAGCGGCCACGGGCCGCTGTGGAAATGGAACGAATGTTACGCGGCCGGCGCCTTTGGTCGTTAGTCCACGAACCACCAGCACTGGCAGACAACTTCTCCGAGGGGGGTTGGGATGCTGTGCACTGCGGGTGTTGCGATGAGACGGCCTGTTTTTCTCCTGGCAGACCCCTCCGCACTGACCGGGAGGGGGCATCCGACCAGGACCTAGGGTCTACGGGGTGCCCAGGTGGGGCCTGAGCGGAATTCGCTGCGGTGAAATTGCGCCAGGCGAGTTTGGGGTCTGAAGTGCCGAATATGCTCGCAGCGCTGCCATTCGCCGACGGGGCCGAGGGCGCTGAGATGAGCATCCCACTTTTCGACATGACGAGATGGCCAGCGCCTGCAGGTGATTGTCGGGAGTGGCTCCTCCTTGTTTATCGTCTTGCCACTCGTGCTGGGCGCAAATGTGATACGTCTGTCTGTGTGTATCTTGCCTCGCTTGCGTGCGTACAGCATGGACTATCTGACTATGTGTCTGATGGTTCCGACGGCAGGCGAGAGGGTTGGACAGGCCTGATGATTAATATAGTGCCAAGGAAGTCTCAGCCCACGATGCCCAGTATAGGGACACAGTCAGCTTTGATCTCACTAGCACGGGTACTTTGATGACCTCCCTGCTGGGATGGCCCCGCGATTCGGTCGATTGAAGGGTAGCACGGCTTAATGACAGGCTCGCCAGAGGCCAGACACCCAGCCTCCGATGTCTTGAACCGAGACAGCACTGACAAAGCCTGGAGGCTCACAGGCGCCTGATTGATTGCAGGACGGCAGGCACGGGCAAAGGAGGGCTCCCGAGGATGCGTGGCTGGCCTGCCATCGCTGTCAAGCAATCATGGCGAGGGTGGATAGATTGACCGAAGATCACTGATGGATCCCCTTTTCTTTTGTCGCAGGAGCAGAGGAGTCGGAAGCGATCTTCTCCCGCTCTCGAGAGACGAGCGGATGTTGCGTCTTGGTTGCGGGCGTGGGTGTTGCGCTTGCTAAAACGAGTCTCCTGAGATAGCATCGCCTGTACCGGACGGCCTACCAGTGGCCCACCATGGCCTCAAAGAAGACTAGTCCCAGGCCCTGAGGTGCTACTATTGGCACAGACTTCAGCTTAGCCATGGTGAAATTGCAGGCCCACCGGGGTCTCTGCAAGAAATCTGAAATTTCACGGGGTCCGACTGCAAGGCAATGAAATGAAACACTAACCCAATCTGGAAGTGATCTAATCCTAATTGGGTTAGATCTTATAGATTAGATAAGCTGAAGTCTTATCAAGATAAGATAGATCTTATCGGGTCTTATCGGGTCTTATTGAGTCTTATCAAAGCTTATTAGGGTCTTATCAGGCCTTATCGGTGAAAGCCTGTCAGACCCACCCAGCCTAGGGAAATGAAATTTCATACGGGGAAGTGAAAATATTCGAAATCGAAATAGTGGAGACCCATGGCTACTTCAGCTTCCAAGGTTGTTTTTGGCTCGGTTTATCCACTTCTCTGCTGCAGCCAGAGTGGGAATGATCACTGCAGGTGACCCTGAATGATCCTCGAAGGAGGAACAGAGGGGGAGAAAAAAAAGTAGCAGAAGCAGGATTTGGATCTGGGAAGAAGCAGAACGTAGGCGTTGTGCGGTCTAAGCTGCAACCAAAAGAACCGTAGATGCAGGAGGTGCATCTTGAGCTGCCGAGCCGTCCCTCTAGGCAGTCTCCCCCATCTGAGAGCGCTGCCTAGGTCGGTATCGACTGTAGGTAGTTCGCTCGCTACCTGCCGTTCCGTTCCATCACTTCAATGCGCTGTACTGCACTGCACTGCGCTGCACTGCATCGCATTGCATTGCATCCCATCTCGACTTATTGATTGATCGACTATCCGATTGCTTCGCTGCCGACTTGGCCTTTTTTTTATTTTCTCTTCTTCCCCCTAGAGTGTGCATCTCGCGTTTCCGTCACCTTGCCTGCCTCGCATCCAGGAGACAAGGAACGGGTGGCCAGAAGAAGGTCCCTTGGTCAGTCCGTTGGCCCGTTAGGTGCGGATGTAGCTCCCCACCTCTCTTTCCTCGGGACGGTACCTGCATAGTACCCTGCCAGCTCCAGTTCAACGGTGGGCACCCCTAATATTAGCGCCATTTGAGAGCACTACCGTTCTCTGCCGTTCCCGATGCTGGTTCTGGCTGGCTCTGGCTCTGGCTCTGGTTCTTGCAGGACTGCTCCTGGCTCGGGCTGCACTGAACATTTGCCATTGCCCCCCTCTCCCCAGAGGTAATCATCCCATCCGGGCCCATCCATCCATCAATCCCCATCCCCATCCCGTTCGGTTCCCATTCATCAACCCTCGCTCGCGCAGTCTGCTCCAATAGGCCTGTTCCTGCTCTGCTCTGCCCTCTCGCTCTCTCCCTCCCTCCCCTTTCGTCTCCTGTCCGTCCGTCTGTCGACTTGGACCTGCTCCCCATAACTCCCGGCCTCACTCTTTGCCTTCGACCACGCTTACCCTACCACACCACTCCTCCCGTCGCCGCCGTCCAATCTTTCCATTGGATCTCAATCCTGGCGAACCTTCTTTTCTGCACAATCGCCTGTGCCCCCAAATAACTCCCTAGAGTCTTGACTGTCCTTACTTCTCCCCTCCTCATCTTTTCCTTCCGGTCGTCCTGGCGTCGAATTGAGGCCCTACACAGGACTCAAAGAACAACAGCCTTGCATCGCATCGCAACGCAACGCAACGCCACGCCTGGACTGATCGCTTCTACGGTACGTTCGCCCTCCACACACCCCTTACCTTCTCTCGCCTCGCACCGCCTTCCCTCCATCCCCAACTCTCTATCACATCACAACTTCATCCCATTTCTCTCCTCCGCCCCATCGCCAGCATCTGCCACGCTGCTACATCCCTTACCTCGTCTATATTGCTCCGGTTTCATCACGTCAGTCGCGGCCAAATACCCAGCCAAGCGAATCCGTTCCTCCCGTATTGGCCTCCACAGCATTCGTCCTGCCTGTCAGCAATCGCTGTTCAGTCAATCGAGCAACCATCAGAACATCTTCGCTGACTCCACCACTAATCCGTTTTCCTGCAGATCCGCATCTATCCTGCGATTTAATAGAAACAAACCTGCAGCCATTAATTTTGCATCGGAGCGAAGCGACTTCGTTCAATCACAATGGGTTGCGGCATGAGCACGGAGGAGAAGGAGGGCAAGGCCCGGAACGAGGAGATCGAGAACCAGCTGAAGCGCGACCGGATGCAACAACGAAATGAGATCAAGATGCTACTTCTGGGTATGTCTACCGATTGATGCCGCTCCACACTGTTACTTCCTTCGCCTTTTGCGGCGTGAGAATTCGATGGTTGCCGTGCGATTATTGCGGCTGTTCTTTTACTGACAGGATTGACAGGTGCTGGTGAATCCGGAAAGTCGACCATTCTCAAGCAAATGAAGCTCATCCACGAGGGTGGCTACTCCCGCGACGAACGAGAGTCTTTCAAGGAAATCATCTTCAGCAACACGGTCCAGTCTATGCGCGTCATCTTGGAGGCCATGGAGTCCTTGGAGCTGCCTCTGGAGGACCAACGCATGGAGTACCACGTCCAGACCATCTTCATGCAGCCCGCCCAGATCGAGGGCGACGTCCTTCCTCCCGAGGTTGGAAACGCCATCGAGGCTCTGTGGAAAGACCGTGGTGTCCAAGAGTGCTTCAAGCGCTCGAGAGAGTACCAGCTGAACGATTCTGCCAGATAGTAAGTCGCACCACTTTCTACCACTGGCTGCGCGCAGAAACTAACAAGGCCTGCAGCTACTTCGATAACATTGCTCGCATCGCCGCGCCCGACTACATGCCCAACGACCAGGATGTTCTGCGATCTCGTGTCAAGACGACCGGTATTACCGAGACGACTTTTATCATCGGTGATCTCACCTACCGGATGTTCGACGTCGGTGGTCAACGATCTGAGCGTAAGAAGTGGATCCACTGCTTCGAGAACGTCACTACAATCCTGTTCCTCGTCGCTATCTCCGAGTACGACCAGCTGTTGTTCGAAGACGAGACCGTCAACCGTATGCAGGAAGCGCTGACCCTGTTCGACTCGATCTGCAACTCGAGGTGGTTCATCAAGACCTCAATAATCCTGTTCCTGAACAAGATCGATCGATTCAAGGAGAAGCTGCCTGTCAGCCCGATGAAGAACTACTTCCCCGACTACGAGGGCGGTGATGACTACGCAGCGGCTTGCGACTACATCCTGAACCGATTCGTCAGCCTGAACCAACACGAGACCAAGCAAATCTACACACATTTCACATGTGCAACAGATACAACACAGATCCGATTCGTCATGGCGGCCGTCAACGGTAAGTCGAATACGCCCAGAGAATGCTGCGACCTGCCTGACGTTTTACTAACAACACTGCAGACATCATCATCCAGGAGAACCTGCGTCTCTGCGGTCTGATCTAGTCCAAAACGCTCTTATTCGGATACCCCTAAAACGTTATAATCGAACGATTTCTTCCTTACGAACGAAAACCTGGATCGCCTCATGAAATTCCTCGCGTGTTTCCCCGAGAAGGCGGCGGTCACAGGTTATGTCTTACTCCGGTCCTCGATATCGCCCCAACTGGACTCTCGAATTCACCCCGTTACGTCGAACAACTCGACACCTTGTCCCGCGAGATCACTGCGATTGCGACTGCGACTACGACTGCGAAAAGCTGCAGGATATAGGGAGTGGCTGGTACGTTGAGCAGTGGTGGGGACGAAAAGAAGGATATGCATCTGAAACTATTGGGCGGTGTTCAATATTCTGTTTAATTATGAAGTCTGTCAACGCTGTGGTCTTTTTTTGTCCTTTTTGTGTATTTACAAGTGCTTCCCAGGCGAAAGGCACTGATGGGAGGCGCGCGAAGACGACCCCAGGCGATGGCGTGGTGGGACATGTTTCGCGACAAGGGCCCACACCGAGGGAGACGAGCGGCAACAAATCTCGACAGGTTTTCGGATACGGCGGCTCAACATCAACAATGCCCGGATGTTGGATTTGTCTATAGCATCACGAGCTCTATTTACTGAAAGCCAATACTTTACAATACCCTTACCTACACTGTGGCGGTCACTGGTCCCATTGATCACTTGCGGCCGCTAACCACTAACCACACCTAGGTAGTCTTTTACGAGCCAGCGCTCCCTCACATGCTGATCTGCCCGCCTTGCGCAAGAGAGTTTGGCAGAGTCAGTCCCGCATCTACATGCGACCAGAACCCCAACTATCCCGAGAGGATATCTCGGAGGCCAAGCAACGGGATCTGAGGGTCTGGACCAGGCGCGGGGTGCGATGTGATGTGCTGGATAGGCTTTTTCTGTCTGTTATCTGAACTTTGTGCCCACACACAAGCACACAAGCACGTACGCACGCATTGCATATGTACTGGGGGCGTCCATACGTGCCGCAACCACTCGCTCGAGACCTTCGACTCGGCCTACGTCGTACTGAAACTTCGGACCAAGTGCCTCCCAGTCTGGGGGGTCCTGCGGCCGGCGCGCACCCGGCCGACAGGTATCATCCCTGGTTTGGATCACCCTGGGGCCTGGCAGGCTGGTATGCGCGCGCACACACGCGCACACAAAGTCTTTGTGTGTGTTAGAGTAAGTGGGTGAGTGTACGTGCTGACGACCATGGCGGCATGTACTTCTAACTTGGGGGTTCCATTCAACATGGTCAAGATGCAGAACGTCCCGACTACTGCTGCCGCCGCCGCGCCGAACGTCGTCGTCGGCCTGCATGGGCGGCAGGAGGTCTTGGCTTTGCCTTCTCATGATCCGTCTCTCTCCCACCCATCCACCCATCCCTCAGAGAGACAAAAAAGGGAAAGGAAATACACATAGTGTGGAGTACAATGGACCAGAAAACGGAATGACATGGTTTGTAGGGGTCGAGACGACAGTGTCCGGCTCGGGTGGGTAGGCGAAGAGAGCTCGAGCTCGCCCTTGCCTGTAAGCAACTTGCTTGTCGACTGCTCGCTCAGGGCGTGGCTTCAACTTTGCCACATCACGCCGGTTGTGGTTCAATCCCATCCGACTCACCATCTGAAGACCCCAGACGAGCAATGGTACTGGAAGGGGCTGTGCTGTGTCGTCGCGTCCTCTTGTCACGCCCACTGCATTGGCCGCACACTTACAAACTGGGGGAGGGGATTCCAGAGGCCTGGATATCTGCCCTTTCCGGCAGGTCATGAGCCCATGTGGGCTGATACTGTTCCTGTTCGTGCGACACTGGCGTTGGCGATCTTCCCGAAGAAGGGATGATGGGTTTGGAGAGTTCCAGATCAGCTGGCGTGGGCTTGTGTTCATGCGCTGTTTCGACGTTTCATGTTCTGGTGGGCTCTTGGCTCTCCCCTCTCCCTCCCCGCCGGGAATTCTTCACAATGTTAGCTAGATTAGCTTGCCCAAGCCCTCCGTCGTCTCTGCTCGCGTGTGTAGGTGTCATGATTTGATATTGGGTGGTCTTCTATACGAGGGTTGTTGGCTACCCTTGCTGCCGACTAATGGCCTGTTGTCACCAATGGGAGCTTTGCTCTATAAAACTCTCAAACAAGTCCATCGACTAGAGACAGCGTCCGGTCATCACATCCAGCTGTCTCAGTGAAAGCAATACCTCGTAGGCATGTCTTGACTTGGTCCACGCGTCCACGGTGTCCGCATTCACGGCTCCGCGTCCTCCGGCATGCCGTTGCCCCCCGGCGCGGGCGACTCATAGCCGCTGCCGTGATGACCGTCCTCATCCTCATCAACACCATGATCCTCCTCGTCGCCCTCGACACCGACACCGACGCCCAGGCCGGCAGCTACCTCCTCGGCGTGCACGATCTTGAGCGCGAGCTGCTTCGCGGCGACCTCGACCTCGATCAGCGCGCGCGTGTACCGGTCCGCCTGCCGCACCTGCACCAGCGCGTTCTGCACCGTGTGCTTAACACCGGCGTCGTGCGAGAACAGCGCGGCGGGCGCCTGCCACAGCTGCGCGGCGTGGAGCTGCACCGGCGAGCCCACCATGTGCCCGCCCCCGCCGGCGCCTGCCCCTGCTACCCCTTGCCCCACGCCTATTCCCTGCTCCTGGCCGAGCACCGGCATCGCTACTGGGAGGGTCGCGTAGGGGTGGTGGGCGCCCGGGAGGGGCGGTTGTGATTTCTCTGTAGTAGAAAAAAGTAATTTAGCACATGTAGGACTGACTGTAAGGGCCTCGACGGGATTAAAGGATAAAAACAAGAACCCACGCACCGTGGAACGAGCACCTCGACCCGGACGCGTTGAACCAGCAGTTGGCGCAGCTGCCCATCATCTGGCCGCTGTAGACGACGCACACGGTCCAGGGCCCCTGGCCCTTGCGGCAGTGGGCGCACGGGTTGGCGGCCTCGGAGCCGGCGATCTGCGCAAAGAGCGCCTCGACGTTGCTGCGCCGCACCAGGTTGAGGTCCTGGCCCTGACGCCGCTGCTCGGCCAGCCGCTGGCCCGGGTCGCGCGACATGCGCTTCGCGAACGCGCTGTCCACCTTGAACCCCGCGTACCCGGACTCCTCGGCCATCTGCTCCGTCGTCTTGGGCGGCGGCTGAGGGGGCTCTTGCTGCTGCTGCTGCTGTTGTGCGCTTGTCCCTGACGACGGGTGCGCGCCCAGGGAGGGTGGTTGCAGTGACTGTGTGTGCTGGCTTGTCGAGGGCGTGGGCTGGAAGTCGGTCGCTGCGACGAGCGGCTGCGGGGCAGATATCGTTGCGCCGCCCACGTTCGGCTGGGGAGGAGGCGGGGGCTGGAGGTCTGCGGCGGCGGCAGCTGCCTGGGCGTAGGTCATACTCGCGTGGCCGAGGATGTCGTCGAGGTTCTGGTGGCCGACGTGGTGCGCCTGCTGGTGGTGCGGCTCCGCGCTCATGGGCGCCATGGGCATCTCGTGGTCC
This sequence comes from Diaporthe sp. NJD1, assembly GCA_013842865.1. NCBI lineage: Eukaryota > Fungi > Ascomycota > Sordariomycetes > Diaporthales > Diaporthaceae > Diaporthe > Diaporthe sp. NJD1. Next base: position 512,787 of record JACDXY010000020.1, read on the forward strand.
AGCGCGTCGCTCTGCACGTCATGGCCGCTGTGTTGGTGGTGGTGGTGGTGGTGGTGGGTCTCATGCTCGACATCGACGTCGCCTTCGCCGTCGCCGTCGACGTCAACTTCATGCTGTACCTGCTCGTCCTTGAACGCGTTGCCCACCTCCTCCATCACGGCCTCGTCCGTGTCGACAACATCCTGGCCCTCGGCGTTTGCGACCGCGGCTGCGGCGCGGTAAAGGGCGTTTTCCTCTTCGGTGCCCTCGAAGTGGGCGGCCAATTGGTCCTCGTCGATCCTGCGGTTGGGTCGGCGGAAGTTTGTCGGTTTGGTGACTCTGTTGACAGCACGCTTCTGCATGGTGAGGTTGGGAAGATGGAGACCCCGGGGTGACTGGGTAAGAGGTGGACGACGGCACAGCTGGCGACAGCTGGTCGAAGTCTACATAGTCGGTCGACCAAGCCTGGAAGTTCGGCTCTCGCGCTAGTGGGGCAGGTGCAGCTCTGCAAGGGTAGTCCTCAAACGGGCACTCACACAAGTACCTTTTGCCTCAGGCTGCCATTGAAAGAGGGGTTTTGCCCAAACAATTGCAAAACAGGTAGGTAGGATTTTATATGAATCTCTTATTTAATTGAATTGTTCCACATACGACTGTGGCTATATTTTCTTGGTGGGGTGATGCTTGTTTGTGCAGCATCAAGAAGTTCAATCATCACCTCAACCATTGGCCAGAAGTTTATTCTCAGCCGTCCTCAACCATATCTACAATAACAGTAAACCTAAAACAAGTATGTACAGATTATAGACATCCATGCAGTGAACCTGTACTCCAGTGTTGAATTAATGCAAGAAACAAAATGCAGCCTAATTGAAACAGGGTATCTTCTTGAGAAAGGACTTGAACCGCCTACCTCCTCCCGCCTTCTCGTCCGAGGTTGATTTCGCGATCGAAGCCTCATTAACACTCTCTGCATTTCCAACCTGTTTTTCCATCTTTTCCCTGCCGTAACTGCCGGTCGGAGACGAGTTGCGCGTACGACGGCCATGAGCATCCTCCTGCCCGACATCAGACGTAACTTGGGATAGTGTTTTCGACTTTGAGGACGGTCGTCCTTCTCCTCCACCAAGCGGTACCTTGAGGAAGTCAGCGTGACTAACGCCTCGAGGCACTCCGCTCGACGAGGTACCATTTTCTTCATCGTTGTCTCCAGTCGGATGACTTGGCTGAATTGAATCATCCGTCTTGGGCAATGCAGTAACGTCCATTCCAGGCTGCGATGCCCCATTGTCGTCCCTCTTTGTTGGTTCTTCAGAAATCATCGCACGATCGGCCTCTGCCGGCGAACTGTCGCCGGATACCTCGTGTTCGTCAGAGCTTGCGTGGAGCCTATGCTCAGTAGACTCCACCTCTACGGCCGGGCTGTCAACACCGCGAGTCCGCTCTGTATTTTGGGTGTCAGACGGACTTTGATGCTGCTCTTCCTTGGATCCATTCAGAAGGATGTTGAGGCCGGCCAAGTTCTCTGCCGATGTTGTGCGACTCTTATTGATCTGGGTAGTGTCATCGCTCCATGCCGCCTCCACATCTGCATGTGAGGGCTGTTCTGTTTCCACTTCCTCTCGTGCCTGGGTTCCTAGCCCTTCTTGTACAGTGGTCATATCAATTGATAAGCGAAAGGCGGCTTTGCGTTCCGGCGACGATGGACGGGAATCTCGCACCGTATTTGAGACGTGATTAATGAGACTTGGGCTAGGTGATGAGGATAGTGCAACGGATATGGATGTGGAGTGGCACGCTGTGTCTCGGTCGAAGGAACCACTTCTCGGGATGCTCTTGAGAATTTTCCTCTTGACCCCCAGAGAGATCTCCCCGTCGATCAAGACTGAATCCAGCGTCGGAGATCGGCAAGGCGGCTTTTTGACTCGGTTAGTACCGTAGTCTGGGTCTTTCTGCAAGTTGGCGTGAAGACCTTTCAGACTCTTTGTTATCTCGGTACAAGTTTTCCTATTTTCTGGCCCTAACCGAAGAAGGCCTGTTTGGACAAGCTCGAGGAAATCGAGGAGATAGTCGGAACAGTGAGGATCGTCATATAATCTTTTGAACTCCTGGTGTGGCCGTGGCTGGTCAGTAATGGATTCAAGATTAGCATCGGATCGGTGATGTACGCACCCGAACGACAGACAGCTTTTCAACGGCACATATCTGCGCCCTGCCTTGCGCCTCGTCTAGCACTCCGTGTGTGGCTCTCATAAAATTGAAGAACCGATCGGATTTGTACCCGCCATCATATTGCCTGTCCTCGTTGACCCTCTTTTGTCGGAAAGACCCTAGCTCTTCATTCCCGCCCAAGTACCAAGTTGCGAACTCGAGGAGAACACAGCCAAGGGACCAAACATCATAGCTTTGCGCCAGTGTGCCCTTCACATCCCTCTCGGGAGCTTGATATGTCGGTGAAAATCCCGTGTCTTTGGCGACAATGTTCGCAATGGACTTCGTCTCGTGGAAATGGCTCAGACCAAAGTCGCAGATTTTGAAATGCCCCAGTGACGAGTTTTGCTCCCCGGTCTCCCCGCGTTGCTTGAACCACAGAATATTCTGCGGTTTCAGATCGCCATGAAAACCGTGGGTTTGATGGGTGGGGAAAGAGAACAGACAGTCCTTCCCGCCTGCGTCAGGCGTATCCCACGTGTGAATCATGTTCATCCCTTCCACAATACCAAGGCATTGCTCGGAGAACCATAGAGCTGTACTGGAATTGTGTGCGTGGGCTAGAGGTTCTGTGTGTCCTCCCCAGAAGTCCAAGAGGTTGCCGTCCGCCCAAGGGAAAATAAGATAATACTGACGGCGCCATTCATAAGTGCCTAGAAGCTTTATCAGATGCAGGTAGTCTCGTTTGATGAACCTTTTGAGATTTTCCACCTCCTTCCGGAATGCATTTTCGTCCATGTAACGGAGCCTTTTGATGGCGAACGAGGGATTTTCGCTTTTTCCTGGCTAAAGACACAGGTGTCAGTTAGAAAAGCAGGTGAGTACTAATCGGATCTTCAGGCTCATACTTACAGCGAGATCCTCCTGATTGTGATGTGATGGATGGAACTTGACTCTCCACACGTCCGCAAAGCCCCCCATTTTGCCACCATGTTTGACTTCATCATCTTCAATGAATGGAAGGACGACACTCTCTTGGAGACGATAATGGCGAACTCTGGGATTTTTCTGGGTGTTCAGGAAGAAAATAGGAACATGAACGTCCCACTGCGTCCTCTCGAAGCTTGTGACGGCAGCGCCAGTCCATCCATGGGAGGCTTTGATAGGTATCCGCGCTGAGGCACTGGTGTCCGATCTTCGCGACAACTCAAGACGACCTTTTCTTGTTCCATCGACGGTCTGCGCCTTCTGCTTCTCGAAAGGTAGGTGGATATCGTAGATGTCTTCTGCAACAAAATCCCAGATCGCATCCAATTTGTCTATCAGGGCCAGGATGGCAAATATCTTCTTCCGCGAAGTTGTCTGGCCTGGACTGGTCGAAGCGCCCAGTATCTGTTGCACATTCCGGCCTGATTCAACAGACAAGCCTTTCGAGAATTTTCCAATTATGTCTCGGACGCGATCTTCCGTGACGATCCTGTCAAGGGCATCAATTGGTAGGAATTCACTTCGCTGCTTACTCGCAGTGTCGCAATATGCCTCGCGAAGTTCATCTTCCAAGCTCCCAGAGTTTTCCGTAAACGATGTTTCTTGGGTTCCGGGTATTGACTTTTCTAGCAGACTGTCATTCTGCCCGAATGAAGAGGGCTGTGAATCTGAGAGCGCATCCAGGTCACCGGACATTGATTGACGGTCCCCCTCCAATTTGAAGCCAGTTCCTGTTTTGGCGAGTAAAATGTCGGCTGGCAACTGAGATAGTGCCGCAGGGCCTGCAACCAAATACTCTGAATCTTTCTGCTGCTCCAGGTGTTTTCCGTTACCGAGGTCGTCGATTTGGCTGTTCGAAGCTACTTCGGTTCCTGGCTCTTGGATCGACGAATCTGAAGGCAAATCGGCTGATGAAACGGTGGTATCCAAGCTAGAGAGAAACATGCTTTGCCTCCTAGAGGTTACCTGTTCCTCAATAAATTTTAGATCTGTTCGCTCACAATATATCCAAGCTTCTGGAGAAAGCACAGTAAGGCTTACCGATTTGTCTATCAGTGATCCCATTGTCAGGTACTGGCATTGACAACCTAATCAAAAGGGGCGTGAGAGACAGGTGATCTAGACTAGATATAACAACAGTCAAACTCCAGCAATCCCCAAGCTCAGTTGGAGATGGAGGTCCAAGTTCAGCCTGCTATAATTACTGACGAGACACAAAGTTGGGAGTGCCAGCGACTCCTGTATTACACTATTCAAATCGGCAGCGTAAGCGCATGCTCTGCGCGCGATCCTGCGAACTGCAGATGGCATTGTAGGAGGCAGGCAGTGCAAGTATCAAAAAGGCTGCCACACTTTGTCAATTTTACTCTGCTAATGTTAGCTACCAGTGAGCCTGGTCTGGGGACCAGTTGCCCTCTGCCCACACACACATGCACATACATGCGTGCACCCACATGCACTCTTGCAACCCCCACCCCATATCAGCATGCATCCTTCGGGGCGGGGTCCTGGGGTAGCACAACTGCATCTTGTCCCTGGCTGGGGGCCAGAACCGCCAAAGGATGCTTCAGCTCGGTCAAGAAACCCCCAAGGGGACTGGCTCCAAGCCACTGGGGGCGGCTCGTGTAAAAACGAATAGCATCAGAGCCTTTCCCAATCAGGCGGGATTTTCTGCAGGCTGGGCCCTAGTGGAGGTCACCGAAATGTGCAGCGAGGCATTCCAGGGTCAGGAAACGACCCTTCAGCATGGGAGTAGAAAATGAGGCTGCCCAGTTCATGCACTTTCGTCAAGTGCTGATTGCCGGGTCCGAGGCGGCCAGCCGCAAGGAGACCTGCTGCACAACGCCTGCGTTGCCTTGGAGCTAGCCGCCTGGACGACTTTTTACACTTCCACTCAGCGTCCTGAGGTCATTTGACTGGGCCGCCCCATCGCCCCCCGGATGACGAGTGCCACTGTGCCCCGTCCACAGAATTTCCGCCATGCTACACATTTGAGACTCCATCGTAAGGGATGGGTTTCAGCTGCATGAGGACGCCCATTACTTGGACTCGTGTCGGGCGTGACGCATGCCTGCTGGTTGTTCTACATGACTGACGCTTCTGACATTTTTAAACGCCTGGCGGGTTTCTTCGGAGGCTGGAATGATTACGAAAGGATATAAATCCCACATTTTCTCCCTTTGAGAATCGTATTATCCATCTAGACAGTTCAAACATCATCATCACGCCTGCAAGTTACAATTCAAACAAACTTTCCCACCAACATATTCATCGTCTGAAAGTCTCGATCGTTTCCCATCTCGCCATATCTAGAAGCGGAACTCAACCCAATGTCGATTGGCCAGACCACTCCATGTCGTTCTCTCACAACCCGTGGACATGGACCAGAGAAGGAGGGTCCCACTGCGTCAACTGCGGCTGCTGTCCGGAGGCAGCTACCCACGAAGCACGCTAGCCCCAGGAGATTGTCAGAAGAGTTGAAGGCTCTGTTGGGACATGATGCTGACTTCAACGTAGAGGTAAGTCGTGACCTTTGGATCACATCTCCAGAATTCGGCCAACAGATTCAACAGGTCCACCACAACGTCTACATGATCGAATCCAACCAAGACTTTGATCTGCAGACACTGTACCTCAACTGCAGACATACAAGCAGGAGAGGCTCCAGTTCAACATCCTCCGAGTCGGACTAAACATCGTGTTGCTTTCTCATATCAAACCGAGCGTTGTCATTTTCACCTTGTCCTCCTGTTTTCTTGCCTTTCGGTTAATCGAAACCCACCAATGTGGGGCAGGATCCCATTTTTAGAACAACTTAGAGATGGTTCGAGGGTTTTCTTTTGGTACGCGACCTGTAATACGAATGACTCGAATCTTTCACATTCCATTCTTTATGGACACCTTCGGCCTCTAGATTTCCATTTGTCGTCAGCAGAGGCCTCGAGAGGTTCTCAGACACGACTCTGTCGGGCGCATGTTCAATCATGCCATTGTATTTCAATCCCTGTTCCTATGTCAACATCCTCTGGGTTCTCACTCTGGTTACAAAAAGCAGTGTTCTTGAAATTAGTCTTAGGAAATGAGCCCCCCCTCGGGCTCGCAGATAGCGAAATTCCAATCCCGACTATCTAGGTAGAAGCTCCACTCCCTCGTCATCCATAACATCGTTGCTCGCTGGTTGCTGGCGATAGATAACAAAGTACCACCAGAGCCCAATTGTCAGAAAAGTGAATGCGACGGTGATGACAATGTAGACCCAGACATATGTGGAGACTTCGGGTGTTCCGTTAGGGCCAGACCAGTCGAAGAAGGTCATTGAGAATATTGACTATAGAAGTCAGATTCATTGAGCACATACAATGGTACGACGAGGGCTGGTACCGCAAAGAATGTGCCTGGCAAGAATACCATGGTGACGAGCGCGATCGATCTCATATGCCTGGAATCTCGACTGGTAGCCAAAGCGATTTCCACATTGGTTTCACCTTGGGCCTGATTTGGTCAGCGGGAGTCTTCTCACTGGTCTTCGGCACTGCTCCCCATAGGAAGCTGAAGTAGAGGACCTCCGTGGTCTGTAAATAAAGCCATATACACTGGCATGCTCGACTTGAAATTCCCCAAGGGATGGTGCTTCTTACCCATTGAGTTGCCATAGCCATGCCGTCAACCCTCATGGTGCAGTCTCTGATTTTCGCGTCATACTCATCAATGATCTCCTGAACTCTATCTCTAATCTTGATACCTACGCGCTGTAGGTGTTCTCCGGAAGCGCCAGTGCACTCTTCGTTCTCAAGCCCTTCGTCTTTCGTTGGTTCACATGAGCGAGCGCCGCCAGTCTCTTGCTTCCGAAAATGGTTATTGGAGAGCTCGTCTGTGTGACCGGCAAGCTTCTTGAGTTGGGTGTTCCAGTTGACCAACTGGTTTCTCAAGTAGGTAGTGTCCAGCCATTGTGCACGCTTTTCCCGGTTGTCCTTTTCTTTCATGGCCGTCGACATCGCGTCCATTTCCTCGGGGCTCGAGTCCACAGTCAGGATTCGTGTTTCTACGTCGTCGATCGCAGACTCGATAATGTGGACTTGGCGAGTTCTTTCGAGCTCTGCGAATATCCCAGGGATTAGAAGCGGGTGCCCGACATCTTTCGTGGCGTAGGTCAGCCTGTTTACAATCTGCTTCTCGATGGAGAACGGGCAGCCGAAAAGGATGCCAAATGTGAGCCCACAGTGTGGGAAAAATGTCGCGGTATATGCAAGGTCCATCGCCCAGGAGTTGGTGGTGCGACAGTTGTACACTGTAACAGCATCAGTCTTGTGAATGATCATGGCAGTTATTACTTGACAATTTCTGTGAGAATTGGTGAATAGGTACCGTATGCCGGATGTCTGGGCCCTTCTCTCTCTCCCATGTATACATTAGAGCTCGAGAAAACTGGAATATCTGCTCGGCTGATAGTTCTGACTGCGGAGTTATGAATGTGAAATTTTGTGGCGATCCGTAGGAAGACCTCTCTGGAAAACGGGAGTACTTTGAGGCTCCGTGACCCGCCGCTCGGTTCTTTGGCTTTGGGTCCCCGGGGCGCTATGGCTAGGTCATTGTGACCATATCCATTCTTCCCCATTTGCTCATCAACATATTGTAACCACTGATCGGAATTCACCTTCTTTATCCCTGTGAGACCCGTCTCGCCTGTTCGCTTGGCTAGACTTCGAATTAAAAAGCTGGTCAGTATGCTCCAGATAACGGGTTTGTTTATTCCTCACATGAGAACCAAACCCGACGCGGAGCCATCGATGGGCGGCAGCTCCTGTAACGATCAGTAAGAGCTTTTCGTGGCACAACGCAAAAGTGAGAACGCCCACATCACGAAAGCCTCACAAGAATTGAGTGCTTACCTTCCGGAACCATTCTTCCCATTCCTTTTCTTCTTTCAAGGTCCATAGGAATGGCTCCTGCTAAGAATCAGCAAAGATAGGTAGTCCCTCCGATCGTTCCGTCATTCAACTGACGTTATATTGGTTGGTAACTCGTAGCACCGTTGTTTCCTTGGGCTCAAATTTGAAGACCTGCTTCAGATCGGCTGGACCCAGTACGGCGTCATCACGGGCCCAGTCCATCTCAAGTAAACCACATACGAGTGACCGGCTGGATCCTCGATGTTCCAAGCCGCAACCTGATGGGGCCTTGGAGTCAGTCGACGAAGTGGAGCGGGCAGCAAGACAGATCACCGCTGCGATTTTCCAGTTTGTCTGACGTTACACAGCAGGGGGGCGCAGCCGCTAAGCCTCACACACGCATATGCAGCTACACTAATGCATGCACGTATTCCGAATCATCGATGGGCGTGTTGCAGCCTCAAAAAGCCCAGCGGTATGCCGTCTTGGTTCCCTTGAGAGCATTGGTTGGAAATTCTGCACGCTCTGCGCGTGACGCGACACATTTGCCCGAACGCTTAGAGGGCTCCGGCACTGCGTCCCGCGGCAAGGCTCTGGATTTATATCGACCTTCCCTCCTCACAATTTCATCCTCGCACCATTCATCCTTAACATTGTGTCGGAATTTCCTCAAAGCCTACGCCCTCACTTACCTTTCGAGATATCTGTTCATCTACCAAAGTTTTCGAACCCATTCTCACTGAAATCATGGAACTACAGATGATCCGTGCGACCTACGCCTCACAAGACAATTTGGAGAGATTCTTAGCCGGAATCTTTGGCGAGGGAAGGGCTGAGGTCAGCGTGAGTGCTCTTCTGCATCGTGTCGGTTGAATCAAAGTCGAGTGATCTGACCGTGTAAATAGTGGGTGCGAGGAAGGTTCCAATGTGAAATACCCCGCAAACTGCAAAGGGTATGTCAGAATATTCCGTGCCGAGAAATAGTCTGGTCAGACATGATGTGCTAATACATGATTGATGCAGAGCGAACTGGAGAGACTTCGCAGTACGATAGCTATGGAGGATCACTACTGAATCTGCCTCCTGGTTTGGCATGTGGGCTATAATTGTATAGAAAGGCTGTTGCGACGCAGTCGTATAGGCCTGCCCCTCAGTAGCCATTAGATCAGTTCACTTAAAAAGAGATCTAGAATTGTTGCTGCACTAATGAGACCAATTCTTCGTGTTCCGCTGATTCCCTCTAAAATAGTTCGTGGGGAAAGCTGAGTGAGATGCGATAGAAATTGTGAAAAGTTCGTAAGTTCAATGACATCTCAAATGTAATGACTCCAGACATTGTTACCTAATCCGGCCACAGGAAACTTCACACCTGCTCGGAAAAATCTGCATGAAGCCCATCCACCAACACTATTCTTCTTGATGTAACTCGTCCCAGAGAACAGTGGATTTGGTCCGTCTCTCATCATGCGAAGGGTTGTGGATCAGGAGTGCCGGTTTATGCATTTCGATGCAGTCCTCAGCTTCCTTGTTCAGGGGAGCGACAACCACAGTCGGTGCCCGCACGACGCGGCGTGGATGGGGTTGGCCCTTGAAGCAGTATCCGTCGTCCACCTCACACTTTGAGACCCACTGCTCGAGCTTTCTCCTCAGAGTCGTGGATGAAGATCTATCCTTCGTGCCGGACTCATTACCGTCTCTGGATAGAATCACTAGCATCTCATTCTCGATCATGTCCAGGATGTCGTGAATGAGTGCTGGGCACCGCTCATCCTCATGCAGGCGCTGAATCCACTGCGTCTCGAGTTAGCTCTAATAGTGGTAGGTTATTGCAGAGCCGGGTCGGGTCGGGTACCGTACTTGCTTGACCTCTGGTTTGACCTCGAGAGCATACCATTCCTTTTCAGTCGGTTTCTGTAGAGTTAAGAATAATTAGAAGAGTTCCCAAATTTTGGCTGTGAAGGAGTTTCAATATTGGTATAGGACTGACCGCAATGATGGACTCCCTGAGATGTATGGCACCTGGCGTCTGTCCTTCAAGCTTCTTGACGGTATAGAACATGTCTCTTTTCACGCCAGTGACGTAGATTGTCTTCATCCTCTCCTTTTTGAATGCACTCACAAGTTTCTGTCCTCCCATCAACCAAGTCAGGATCTCGAGGAAAAGGCAACCCAGTGTCCAGATATCGTACCGTCGAGAGATGTAGCCATTCTGGATGTCGCATTCCGGGGGGCGATATCCTGGGACGGCTGGAATCTTCTCGTTGGGGATGTTTGACCGGCTCTTATCACTGTGCATGTCCGCCGATCCAAAGTCAGAAATCACGAGGATACCCCTATAATCTTTGTGTGACTCGAACCAGAGGATATTGTCCGGTTTCAGATCACCATGCATTCCGTATTTGGCAACCTGCGCTCTCAGATGGAGGTGCTTTGGCACGTGTATGGCATCCATTGCCCCCATTATACCTAATAATTGTTTCGCGACCCATTTTACAGTAACATTATCCCACGACGGACTGTGGTTGGATGTCCAATAGTCGTCAAGGGCGTACCTGGCAAAGGGAAAGACAAAGTGGTATTGCTTGGTTTCTGGCATTGCTCCTTTTGTGACGCTGCATAAAAGGGTCACGAGATGGTCGTGTACAAGGCCATTAAACCGCTTCAGGTGGTCTAGTTCTCTTCTGAATTGTGCCTCGTCGTTGAAGTCTCGTTTTAAGAGTTCTTTGACAGCGAATTTTGCACCGTCAAGTTTTACCTAGATGACTCGTGTCAGCAATGGAACAAGGTTCACAGCTTACATTTGAAGAAAGCTTTACCGTCTGCAGGACTCTTTGGAAACCATGGCAGTCGGTGTGAATATCGACGCAGTACACCTTTCCGTAAGCTCCGGTGGCTATTGAAAGTTCCGTAGACTGAGAGCCACCAGACTCGGATTTGCACCACGGCAACGAGTCCCGATTAGACAACTCGTACTCTTGGGCCATGTTACCTGGACCGAGTTCGAGAAATGGCACGAGGAGCATCCACTGTGTGTTCTCGAAAGCCGCCCTTTCATGAGCCGCCCATTGCCTGAGCACCCCAATTGGTGTATCAGTATCCTTCAGAAACAGGGACTGTTGTCTCCTGGCATCCCTGGCATCCGGGTAGTCGTAACGGTAGAATGGTAAAGTGTTGTCCGATAATTCTGCATCTATAAAATCTCCGATTGCCTCGCCCTTTCCTATCAGGGTTAAAATGGCGAATATCTTGGTGTAGGGCGGTGTTGTTCCTGCTCCAGCGTCATCCGCACAAATGGGATCCACGTAGTGGTCCGCATTAGGAAGTGCCTCGTAAGACCTGAGCTGTGTCAGGACTCGCTCTCTGGTATAGATTCGGCGAACAGTCGCCAGCGGGTAGAAAATTCCAGGTTCACCCTGGACTTCATGTTCTCTGAGTTGATCTTCCAGTTTACCGTCATCCCCATCCATGGCATTACTTGGTAAAGTATTGCTTCTGTATGGAATGTCTTGAATGCGCAGTTCGGGATAATTTTCGGGCGCCATTGACTCTGAGGGAGGATTGTTGTCTAGACTCTGACGAAGGCTAATTGTTGTCAAGCCACTCTTATGTGTGAAACAGAAGTGTAGCTAGATACCTGTTCAAAGATGGTAGTAAATCATATGCTCTTAGTTCATCAAGATGCCGCTTCTGGTGGCGTGTACTATATAAATGCCTCCATTAGAGAATTGATTGTACGAGGTGGCTGATCACACCGAAAACGATTTGTTTCCATGGGCCACAGTAGTCGAAACGCATCGCAGCCTGCATCACGCTGTGTGATGGTGGCCACGTCTTGGCCACCCCTTCAGGCAAAGCTTGGCCAATTGGGGGCGAACGTGATCTGGCACCCATGGTGTTGGGAGCATGGGCGGTAAGTTCCTCGCTGATGCAAGCGCTTGGAAGAGCCAAGTCGGCTCAGCTTGAATTGATTAAGGAGGGCCCGATCAGACGGTGAAACCAGACACGGAGCCCGAAGATGGTGTCCCGCAAGCCATCGGCGGTGTGATGGCCCTGCAGTAAGGCGTGCACCCTTCAATGATGTGTAACCACACACCGAACCCAGACTAGCACGCATCGACGGGACGATCAGGGAGGGGTAAAAATGAGGCTCTGCGCCCATCCCACTTCTCGGCTTTTCGCGGTTTCTCCCACCACTCTTCCAACGGACGCTAGACACGCCGACACGTCAACACGTCAGACCCTGGCCATCTTGCCCTTGCCGCAGAGCCGATCAGGCTGCTGCCTATGCTTATCTGCCTGCATTTCGACGGTGAGATCAAGATTGGGGAGACCAGAATTGGACTTCAAAATCATGAGTTTCCTCAACAGGTACAACGTCAGTCTGACGTGATTGGGAAACCTCTCCAGTCTCGTAAATCTGTCATGCAGCTGTAGGCACTCCAGTGGCAATTAATCGGGGTCCCAGGCTGGACTCTTACGTTGCCTGGCCAAGCCTTTTGGTCGACATAGCTCTTGAGGGAACGGCATGCTGCTCTCCGGCGGCAAGTCATGGGATCAGGAAATCGGCCGGGATTTCATATAGAACCAAAACTCGTGTTGTTGGACCTGGGTGCCACTCTGAATCAAAATATTCTTCCAGGAGTTCACAGGGGGGCTCACACTGCCAGAGGCTTTTCACTCGTCAGTTGTCTCAAGTAGAAGCCGCTGCTGCGGACCCATGCTCTCTGCCTCTCCGACCTGGATGTTGACGAAGGGAGAATCGAAGGCGCGGGATGTCGTCTTTGAGAAAAAAAAGCCTGGTGGTGGTACAAGAAGTGCTAGTGGCATTGCCATGGAATGTCCAGAGCCAACCATCCAAACTTTCACCTCAAACCATTGGCTACGTCCGAGGAGTTATGGCTGGACTTGTCACACGGCGAAGGTCACTGGTCATATTCCTTTCATTGATATAGGGACACGAGAGCGAGAGCATGGGATTGTTACACCTCGTGTCCTCGGCTGGAGATGTTTTGTCACCTCTCACTTGGCACGAGACAAGAACATCAGAGGGCTTCTACCAACTTGGACACGACTCACCATTTTCTCAGCTGAAAAAGCATCATATGGAATAATGGAATACAATAGATTCATCTAACTAACTTGAACTCCTTGTGCAGCCCAGCACCCTATAGTCGCGAGCATAAGTCGCAGTAGTGAAGATGGGGAAGCAGCCTCGGCATGGCGAGGATGAGAAGTGAGATATCAACTAGGTGCAACACACACTAGAGTCGTCTTTGCCACGGAATTTCTTTTTTGTTTACAATATTCCGAGCATCACGCCGATATCGTTAACGATGAATGCAGACTTTTCCCGTGATTGGAGCAGATTCTCTGCCTGGGACACCCCGCCACACAACTAGAGTTTGAATAGCACCAAAGTATTTGGACAGACGGTGTTGGTTTGGAATGATATTTTCCTTCGATGCGAAGGCAAAGCATTGGGAACTTTCTTGTTGGAAATATGTATCGAATCAACCCAGACTTAGTCTCTATAAATTGGCAGTCGTCGCTCTCTTCTGCTGGACCGAAATGACCATTAAACATCACAATCTTGACTGGAAACCGCGCAAAGCTGAATGAACACACCACAAACACGTCTATCAGGAAGAAAACGACTGACCCAAGACATCCCACACCGTTGAGCCTCCTACACAATGAGAAACAACGCCAAGGCCGTCTCACTTGTGAACTACGGCGAGGTCCGCGGCCCCTATGTCGAAAATGTGGAATGTTCGTACTGTAAAGAACTGAATCCCAAAGGACAAGATAAATGCAACGGCTGCGGTCATTTGCTGGTGGCCAACGCATAGGGTCCTGGTTTTCTGGGGTTCTCAGCCAATTTTGGCAGGGCTTGCACCTTGTGCAGTGGTTCTCCTGGTGCAAGCATTCCGCACTTGGGTCAGCTTCAGCCATGGGCTTTTGATCAGGAAAATAGTAGCGACCCGGAGGACAGGGTTATTTGCTTCTAGAACTAGAGAACAGATTCAGAGCCGACGAGTAGTTCTATGCTCTTCAAGCCGCAGTTGGCACAGGCTAAAAGATATCTACTCAGGACGAATGTGGCAGAATGGCAATCCTTGTTTTGTTGCAAAATGTCCCATGACAAGCTTATAAGTGTTTTTGTTTTCAAACATCTGACCAGACTAATCCAAGTCCGAGGCTCAGTGCTATGGGATCAGGCCTATTTATATCTAAGTATACTTGCAAGTCTCGTGTCCGGTACTATGCCGGAGTTCTAAAGCCGTAAAGGTCAACAGCACAGTTCGCATGCCCGGTTTGATGGCCTACCTCTCCACATATCCAGTCCGAGTCACACACCAAGACGTCATTATGGATTCCATCAACCTCCAGGTCCATCTGAATTCGTTTCACACAGGACACGTATCGCGCGCCATTAAGTGCTCCGTGTGAAACTGCACACATTTCCACAGACCGGAAAGGTTCTTCCCACTGTCCGATCCTCGTCAAGTGACTTGAAATGACTTGCATGTAATCAGCATGGGATTCGGGGACTTGAGGTTCCTAGAACTGCGCTGCGCTGCTGGATCCATACAGCTCCTGGAGCTCATGGTGCGCTTCTACCTCATTCAGCGTGGACTTCAAATACAACCTAGTCAGCTTCTTGTTCCCACGGAAAGTAAGCAATTTTTTCATTGAACATTGATCCCCGAGCACTCGTGTCCCATGTCTAGAGATGGCCTCTGCTGAAGCGGATATTGGAGTTCTGTCCACGCTCTCGCCACGCCGCAGGCCGTGGACTTGGCAACTGGCTGACATCCTGCTTGCTTGTCAGCAACCCTGTCAGCCACGAGGCCAATCTGCAAGGTACCTAGTTAGCTTCTCTCGGCTTTTTCCCTGTATGAACGAAACTTCAGACCCTTGTTTAGATTCCCCGCTGTCTTGGCTGACGGGGACTCCCTCTGGTCTGGGCTAGGGAGGCAGCAGAGCCTCGTCCCTGAGACGGCCGCCACCTAAAGCTGCTGACAGCATGTGGCGGCTCATAAACGTGGAGGTTCAGTGCCACCTTACCTCGTGGCAACAACACCTAAATCAGACCCGAGGCTCTCTAGCTGACACTCACTCATCCACTGTGGGGCGATCCGGAGTTGGAGTATGTCGCCGCCGAGGCATTACTTGCCTAATGGACAAATACTGGAAGATACCGTAGCCCAAGTGCCCATTTGCGAAATTCGCAATGTCTGCTATGTTCGGGAGTCACGCAGTACAGCGGAAGTCTACAACTTGATCCATATGGTCAGCCTGCCGTTTTTGACTTATGCTTGACGGTATGCTTGACGCTGTTGACAACCTCATCATACCCCGTGAGCTAGACCCATCCGCGGAGGCTGGACTTACAATACTCACGATTACATCTATCTTTATTTGACCAAGAGTTCCCAAAGCGTCATCCGCCGCACTACAATTTCCCATATCTGCCAAGGCCCCTAAGATATTCTCCGCCACCACCATCAACACACTCAAACATCGTCCTGCCCATCCACTCAATCCGCACTCGTGTGGAACACTGGATTTCTATATCACGTCCCAAACTTTGCACAACAGAGGCACTGCGGTAGACATCAATGCCGATCTGAGACAACCTCTATCACACAACTTGAGAGCACGGCTGATAAAGTGCTCCATGGGGGTTGGCCCAAAACAGCTCCCCTGATCGAGTTTCAACACATGTTCAGGGTACTGCAGCTGTCTATCACCAATTACGCCACTACATACGGTGTTCGTTCACTGGTGCAACAAACGAGATAAACAGCAGAAATATTCTGCGTGGGGACTCGCATTCACCGCAAGGAAATATCCGAGTGCAGCCACAACGAAAACCCAGAATGACGCGCCGCAGGAGCGAGGCCTTCGGCTCAAAGCCAGTCCTGCTCCTCCTCCACGGCGCGGGCAGCTCCGCCGCCATCTTCCGGATCCAGACACACTTCCTCGCAAAAGCACTCAGCCCCTACTTTGACCTCGTCTACGTGGACGCCCCGGTCCGGAGCGCCCCGGGGCCAGGGATCCTGCCCTATTTCCAGGGCATGGATGCTTACTACCGGTGGTTCGGCGCCGGGATCGAGAAGAACATAGCCGACAGCAAGAATGCACAAGACCCAGATCATTT
Source organism: Diaporthe sp. NJD1 (assembly GCA_013842865.1). Taxonomy (NCBI): domain Eukaryota; kingdom Fungi; phylum Ascomycota; class Sordariomycetes; order Diaporthales; family Diaporthaceae; genus Diaporthe; species Diaporthe sp. NJD1. The sequence continues at coordinate 528,957 of JACDXY010000020.1, forward strand.
CCTTTCACCAGAGACTGCGGCTTCTGCACGCCGCCCGTCCGCCACAGAACACAAACGCAGGGGCTCATCATCTGCCAGAGCCCGCGGGACCGGTCGGCGGGGCGTCTCACCAGCCGCGGCCATCAGCGCCGCAGCGTCACTGGGGCTGAGCCTCCCCCGCGGCGCCGAGGGCCTGAGCCGCGGTTTCATGGGCCTGCTCGATATCACAAACCAGAGCATCCCGCGGCAGCTCGAGTCGCAGGGCGTCCGCAGCCGGGACGTCGTTGGCGTGGTCGGCTTCTCGCAGGGCGCGCTTGCCGCTCTGGGCCTACTGGGGGTCGAGCTGGCGATCGGCTCGCCGCAGTGGAGCAACCTGCGCTTCTGCGTGGCCATGGGCGGCGCGACGGGAGGCGGGGCCGCGCAGGCTGCCGTCGCCGCCATGATGTCTGCTGCAAACATGCTCGGCGGCAGCAAGCAGATCGCACCATCAGATTCCTCAGCTGCAGTAGACTTGGATGCGGATGCGGATGCGGATGGTCAGTTGTTCCCAGGTCACACGGTCCACGTCATCGGACGTTGCGACCCGTGGGTCAAGGACAGCCGGCAGATCGCGGGCATGTGTAATCCGCGGCGGACTAAGGTTGTGGAATTTGAGGGCGGACATTGGGTCCCGCGGGAGACACAGGACATCTCGCGCGTGGTGGACCTGATCCTCGAGGCGGAGCTGGACAGCCGGCGCATAGCGGATGACTCGTCGAGTTCGTCATCCGAGGACGAGGTCGAGGTGCTGATGCGTAGGCTGGATGCCGTCTCGGTCAGGTCCTGAGTGGTTCTGAACTCGATTTGGTCCCTTTCGCCGCTCGAGGCCAGCTTTCGTCTGATTTCGTCATGGGTTTCATCGCGGCTTGAATGCCGTTATCGGGGTTTGACTGAGTGTATGAAAACAAATGCGTTCGACCGTCATGATCTGGCAGCCAGCCACTTCCAAAATTCTTCTTCACATTGCTTTGGTCATCTGGGCTCGTTTGCTTCGGTCATATTTGCTGTTTCCCTCACTTCGGCGTTTCAAGGAGTACTGGCCAGGGGCTGGCTGGCGTAAGGAACGGTGGTCGGAATGGCTTCAATCGAATGCATGACGGATCTTGCTCTCACTCCAGCGTGATATCCACTATGGTTCCTTTTTTTCTGTACCACCTGCATGTATGAGTCTGGTAACTCTCAGCCGGGCAAACTGTAGATTGTCGCGGCTCTGGCTGACACTTTATCCACCGAATATTCGCCACCCGCAGAGGCAGCCTCGTCATGAGCCATCGACGTTCCGCGGGCTCATCGACAAGCTGATCCTGCTACCCTTCCCGGGAAGCAGCTTCGCCATGAGGCACCGTCACTTTGGATGTGTGGTAGATACGTTGCACAGGCAGATGTGGGATGGTACTGCAGTGCAAACACACGCGAAGGATGAGATGTCGTCGAACTGCTAGCCAATCACAGGCAATGCAGAGGGGAACCTTTGGGGATGTTGCATTCCACAGGATCTGCAAGGGTTTCCCATGCAGGTCGATCTTGGCGGGGCGGATCGAAAGCTTGCCCTGAGACCCCAGTCTTGCCCGTTGGGGAGGGTCCAAATTGTCTCCTCCCTTACCCGACAACCCGGCTCACTGCAGCTGCGGTGCTCATCCGAATGGAGGTCCGTTGCTGCTAGGCGCAACTGTGTCCAGTGCTAGCCATCTGTCGCGCTTATTACTCCTGAACAAGCGATGGCAGAAGGCGCAGTGCAACCATACGTGTTCGAGTCAAGCTTGCCCACCCCAGGCCCGGGCAAGTGGTGCTCCGGAGAAGAGATGCGATTCGACAGGATGAATCTCAAGCGCAGGCCCCCACAGAATCCGGCCGCTTAGCCTGGCTACACGCCCCCTCTCATCAGGCAGCCACCAATCCATCTTTCTAGTGAATTTGCCCAAATCCTTCCATGCGTCGCCCATGTAACCTCGTGTAGGTCGTGACTGGCTGGCCCTCTTTTGCAACGCTCGAGACGTGGGGCTGGAACGCTCAACCGCTGCCGCCGGGTGGAAAGCTCCCAGACGGCCACCGCGGCGTTGTTTGGTACTCTGGCAAGCGCTGTTGAATGTGACGACAGCCGCATCGTTTCCAGACTGTGCGTGATAGTACAGATTGGTCGCTAAGTTCCATTTCAGGCGCCGTCTTCCCCGAGCGCCGTCCTCCTGGGACTGTGTTGCCCATTAGCCGCGGTATCCAGGCTTCATCTTAGCACTTCAACACACCAAGACTAGACGCTGATGGTGTTCCTCTGGTGTGAATGATTTATAAACTGAGCACATCAGTTCCTGAAACAGGGTGCCATAGTTCTTCCTGTGCAACACGCACAAGGGACCAGAAACGTGGGCGCAGGGTTGCGGTCAGCCTAGGCCTATAACCCGGGCCTTATTACAGCGGGTTATCGGTCCACGGAGGTGGTAGCTAATGGTATCGCCTGGCTGTGTGGCTCCGTCCGCCCATTGGGTTCATTCGTCTTGCTGTCTGACAGCCACCCGTGATATGATGTGCAGGTGCTGTTGTGCCGCTGCAAAGTGAGCTTACTTGCCCAGGTAATGCCCACCACCGAGATCCGGATCCCATGCTTCGAAGATCTCGCTATGCGGAATCGTCTGTCATACACGGCGCGGACAAAATGTTCTCGCCCGTCCGCAATGATGAGAGGACCGCAACAGGCCACAAGTGTCCCGTGCATTTGGCCCGAGTGGCGCACCCGGTTGTGTTCCGGTGCTACAGCTACTTTGATGGTGTGTGTGTGTGTGTGTGTGTTTGTGTTTGTTTGCCCTCGAAGATGTCATCACTGGGCAGCAGCAGCACGCACTTCTTGGATGTGGATCTGGGCAGGTCGTATCTCGGTGACACGCTGCAAGATCTCGGACACAACCCTACCATGTGTGCATGTCCCTTTTCGGCATACTGTCCTTGCAATCGGGTGTGCACCTACCGCGGTAAGCCCTTACTCGGCTGCTGTGCTCAGCAGCGAGGAGGAGCGTTCCGGCTCGCCAACTGCACCGCCTGGGCTGTCAACCTTGCCACCACGTGGCTGACGGGCTGAAGCTGTTGCTAGGAATCTTGCTCAGTAGTCGATAACACACCGGATTATTATGCAGTCAGATCTTGGTCGTGGTCTTAGGATGAACCTGTGAAAAGGGTACTGTCGTAATGGCGGGAGACAAGTCTGGGACCCACGTCGTCGGATGGCCATCCGCTGTTCTCGCGTGCTCCCAAAGTCCCTAAAAAGTAGGGGTAGCCATGCAAGAAGTCGGTCGACGGGGAACTTTTCCAAAGGGCTGAAGCTCGTGCGCCGGCGTGGTCCAAAAATAAGTCGATGCTCAGCAGTATGTCTCACCGTACTATCCCTGTTCGGTGGGAAGCATCAGCGAAAACGTGGTTTCTCCGCGAACACCTCCAGTAGAGCAGGTCTTGTCCCACAACTGGCCCCACCATGATGGCCATTTTCGGCGCAACGTGGGTAAAACAACACTCAGCATGCTGCAGCCCATCAGTCAGGGTCCCAATTGACCCATTTTCTCATGTGCCTAAGTTGCCCAAAGGTCCAGACGACGTTTCCATGTCGTCGGCCAGTCGAGGTCGTGACCAAAGGTCAATACATGGAACTTGCAGTAGCGCAATCTTAATTATCCATCTTATACAGCGCCACACTCCAGTGGTAAGCGCGGTGCGCACGAGATTCCCATACTACAACGGTAGAACGGGAAGTATGAGTAGGGGATCTGTGTGTAGCAAATAGTATACCTGCGGAATTCCACATTGGTTCTGCTTTTTGCCGAGTAAAGAGGGGGAACGATCCTGCGAAGGTTTACCCGCTGCACAACGGCAAAGAGGCGTGCTTCACATGATGCAGCGCCTGAAGGATTTCAGCAAACTCCACCGGGGGGTGGGGGTGGCTGGGCCCACCAGCAACGCTGTATGTGTGGCTCAGTGTATGACGCCGCAATCCCCAGGTCTGCATTTCTACCTATCGCGAATATCGGTCCAGGCGTGGAAGTTTCTCGTCGTCGAACTCAAAGGGACGAGGGCGACCGAGGCTTGGGACGAGAAGTTCAACGCGCCATATCTGTCAACCACGCTGATCCCAATGCTTGGTGAAAGCTTGTAAGAGACCCTAGAGGGCTTGGAAGAGCTTGTTCCAATGCTTGGCATTCCATCGCGCGACCAGATCTCTTGGAAGCCATGTGAGCTAAGAGGCGGAGGGGGTGTGTGTAACGAGAGGACACGCAGCCTGAGCCTTTGTGCGTAGAGCCTACAGGCCTTTCCAGATCCGGAGGATCAGGAATGGTAGCGGGTGCTTCGAATCCGGCCCCAGTGCTGCGTCCTCGTGTGGCTCCCTCAGAGTGCCAATGAGTATCCAGCATGAACGCTGCGATGCTCAAACATATCCGATCCTTCGGGGGTACTTTTGCAAGGTGCAGGTACACGTGTTGTCCTGTCTACTGGTAACAGACAGGCGCGCAAGTAAGCGCAGGCTGTTCTGACAGCCTTGCAAATCATTACTCCCAGTGCCCTAGGTCGATCGCGAGTCCCGAGGATCAGCAGTCCATCTCCCGCAATCCCAGCACGGCATTTGGCCATTTGCCAGTGTGTCAGGACCCTGGATGGCCATAGATGACAGTTCGATAGCTCAGCGACTCGCGCAGTGTGGTTTATTTGTCCGTCGCGATTTCGTTCCGGTGGGATGTCATGAAGAGGCGACTTCATCTTTGCCGTCCGGGTCAGCGATTGAGTTTGAGCCAGCATGACAGGCAACGAGCCCTGCCCGCGGGACTGACCATTTTGCCAGATCAGGATTGGACGGTGTTACGCAAGCCACGCTTTGACCCCATGCGGCCGTAAGATAATCCTCGTGGTGACGGCTGCAAGGTTCGAAATGCGTCTCCTCGAAGGATGAAATGGGCGCTGTGAGTCCACTGGAAATTGTGGCGGGGCAGGGTTGGTGATTGGCTCGTGCGCCGTGGTCTAGGGGCCATGGTGCTGAAGAATGGCGTCGGAAGCGCTGTACCAGTCGCCCGAAATCGAATCTGGCGAGGAAAGGACTGCGAACCTTGTTGTCTTCTTGCGCATGATGCCAGCTCGAGACTTGGCTTCCCATGAAGCAACTGCGCAGTTCCTGTACATTCGCCGCCATCGTCTCGTCTCGGAGCCCGAATCCGCCTCTTCACATTTATGAGCCCTGGCTACTTGTTGAGCCTCAGTAAGAGATAGCGTGCACCATCCACGCGGTCCTGACACACAGTGCCATTGCTGGATCATTCCTATTATCGGGAATCTTCGTGCCCAGTGCTCTTTTTCGAACCGGCTGTCATACTGGGCAAGACTTGTCACGCCGAGAAGACACACGAGGTGCAGGATCGTGACAGTGACAACGGTAAGTGAAAAGCGGGCGAGGAATCCAGAGTACCGGAATGGGCATGTAATATGTGAGGGTGCCTCGGCACTATCAAGATTATTTGATGTGGCCCGTGGCCTGGATCCTGATCTGGCAATTTTCCAGACTCGATACTGTAGCTCATGGGCCGGTGCATGGCCAGCTCAACTCGGCCGGCGCCATGTCAATCCTGAGGTGCGCATATGGTGCGTGAGCCGGTGATATGGTGATCCCTCTGGGCGATCAGACCGTTGCGTCTACTCCGGCCGGCTGCGGACAGCTTGACAATTTTGGCGTTGATGTTGCCGTGTGGGCTGCCCGGCCCGGCCAGAGACAGGTGCCCAGGTGTTGCGATGCAAGGCAAGAGCATGAGGAGAAAGGAAGACAATGCTGCAGTCGTCCGCCGCGGTTTGGTGGCCGGTTGATAGGCGCATGGGCGCTTGGTGCGTGTTTTCAGATAGTCAGTGCCTTTGTTTGGATGGATGGTGCCTAGGATGCGCAGTGCCGAACAGGATTTGCCTCTGCCGTGCCTTGTATTGGGGGTGGAGAAGGTTGTTCCAGCGGATTATCCAGCCCATCGACTGCGGATTGAGGGAAGCTCGAGATCGCGATTTGATTACGAGCAAAGCGAGTGAGCAAGCGGGGCTGACAGTGTCATGGTCGGCTTTTTGACTGGCGACGTCATTTCTGCAGCAGTAGCCGCTGCGTCGCACCGTAAGGCTGTGGTTGACCCGATGGAATTTAAGGCTGTCCATATATCTCGCGTGTCCTCGTCGTTGGTGGCCCGGTCTGAGGTGCTTGTGCTTGTGCTTGTGTATTGTGAGGTTTTCGCAGCTCCTCTTCCCAGCCTTCAAAGCCTTCCGGCCTAGTGTTTCCCCTTCCTTCCTTGCCCGACAAATCGACCCCCTGCTGCCAGGGACTTTTTTCTTTTGTTCCACCTGCGCGCCTTGTCCCGTCTTACTACCGAAAAGGGAAGGGCGAGAAGTCGAAATCCGTACTAACCACTTCGAGCAGCCGGTCGTCGCTGCACCTGCCTGGTGGGCTAAATTGTTCCAAAATTCACCACCAGCTCAGAACCAACGGGGACACCCCTGCCTCCTGCCACTCTTACACAGTAGCTTCTAGCTTCCATCTCAGAGCAGCAGCCGTTTCGAGAAAGAGCCTCGCTCCTTCGACATTTGGTCCCGTCCCACGTTCCTCGTCCCCGAGTACCCTGGATAGGTACATTTGTGTGTCTCGGTGGCTTCCATCTGGAGCTCCCATCTGCGGGTGAGGCTGGAAGACGGGCAAGACCGCGGTTTGGTGGTGCATCTCGTCTCGTCTCGTCTGGTCTGATCTCCCCGTCTGACCTCCCTGTCCCTGTTCCTCGTGGTCAGTCAGCTCCATCTTCTTGTCACTGCTTCCTGTTCCACTTTTCTGTTAGTCTTCGCCCTATGCCCCATCCTGCAAGGGCAGGAAGAAAAAGGGTACCACACATGCACGTCCACGTCCACATTGTTATCAACACCACATAGTCCCTGGTCGACGGTTCCCTTCTGAATCCCCCACCGTCTCCCGCATCTCATCTCATCTCATCCTGGTCCTGGTCCTGGTCCTGGTCCCTGGCTTTTGACCCCAGGATCGATATCCACACACCCCATCATCTTCCCATCACACTCGTCTGCTCCAACGAGCGGGTTGTGTGCTTGTGTGCGCGAGTGTGTCTCAAGCATCCTCATCCTTCTCTTCCACGTTCCCACCACACCACCACCACAACCCGGCCCCAGAGACACAGACTGGCTCTCAACCGTCAAACCTCCTTGGCAATCTTGGCTCCCGGGCTTGGCTGAGTGCTTGACACTTAAACAACCAAGCCGCCTTCTTGGGTCCCTGAGATCGAGAAAGCTTGACCCTCCTCTGATCACCACGCGCCCATCATCGTGCCCCATCATCTGGCCCGCGGTCGGTGATCGATATATCACTGCATTACTTCCCCTTACTCGACTAGACAGTCGACGAACCCCACCAGCTCTGCAACATCACCAGCACTCAGTCCAACCAACACCCGCATACTCGTGGGCCTCGCCCCCCGCCCCTTGCCCGTACTCGGTGTTTGTTGTGTTGCCTCCGATTGTCTTGTCCCGTCTTGTCTCAACACACCGTCATCTCCCTGCAACACCACTTCTTGTCATCTTCGGGCAGTCGACTCCACAGCCGCTGTCACCTCCGCCCTGTGTCGTCAACCAACACGGCTCCAAGAGCCACGAGGTCCTGACACACCCGCCAACCTTTCTCGGGCGTTGCATCGCATTGCTGCAGCCCAGCAAACATCAAGGCACCTGGCCGGCCTTATTGACGCTTGTCTGGTTTTATCCACAATGCAGGACGAATTAAATTCCGGCAGCACTTCTGACACATCGGTGTCATCTTCTTCCTCTTCAGTCACCTCCACCATCTCTTCCGTCTCTTCCACCAATACATCTGCCACAATAGCAACAGACTCTGCACAAAACTCCACCAAGACTGCTGCAGCAGCCGGCACGGAACCCGCATCCACAGCACCAGTCAACCCCACACAGCCCAAGAAGACGAGGTCTCAAAGCCCCGGAGCTGTTCAGAGGAGGAGGATCCAGAACAGGATCGCACAACGAAACCATCGTGAGTCTCCACCGTGTCTCGTCTTTCTCCTGTCATTCCAAGCGAAGATCGTTCGTTGGGCAGGTTGGGTGTCGCTGGGTTGAGATCATTCTCAAGGCCTGTCCTTGCCCCCTTTGCCTGGCCATGGCACGCCAATTTTCCCTGTGCCTATATCTGCTTGAAATTTGCTGACTCCATCCTCGGCCCAGGCCAAAAAGTGAAGGAGAGAGTAGCAGAAGAAAAGGACCGCCTGGCACGGGAGCAGGCTGCAGAGCAAGCCGCCCACCACGCACACTTCGGCCTTTCTAGTCGAAGCAGCAGTGCAGGTAGCGTGAGCAGCAACAGCTCTGTCACGAATTACCCGATACACCACCTGCACCCCGCTGGTGGCTTCCCTCATAACCAACACCACCACTCCGGCAATCTTTCTCAGTCACCAGTCCAAGTCTCCGGTGCCCGTTTGCAACCACCAGGAACCATGAATGCCTTCGGGGATGACATGAACAAGAGCTGGGTCCCTGACCCGACCTTGCTGCCGACACCAGACGGTGACCTGGCAGCTTTTGCGAACGAGTACCTGAACATGTCTTGCAGCTGCAATAGCATGACTGGCCCCTGTGCGCAACACCGCGAGGAGATGCGGGTCCAGTTCATGAGTTTCATGTCCTCGCCCCAAAACCAGCAAGGAATGCACAACCCGAAGAAGAGCCCTTTTGCGACCGGCATGGAGGATGTTCTCCTGGAGAAACTGATGCAGCCGCCACTGCCGAGCCCTCCGCTGTTTCCAGAGATGCAGACACCAATTGACTCCTCGAGGCAGTCCAACGGCGCGTCAGCTTTTCGAAGAGGCACCGTGGGCTCGCAAGGGTCCGGCTCGGCGAGTCCTGGAGATGCCGCCAACTCAGCCGCCTCAGCCACCAACACATCCCGATTCAAGGCCATCCTCACTTTCGTAAGAGCAGCAGGCTTTCCCGACTTTGACTCCATGGTCACCAGCTACTACACCTCTACCTTCCAGAAGAACAGCGTTGCCGAGCTGGCCCAGCGCAGTTCGCGTGGCCGCAAGCTAGCCAACGTGCTCGAAAGTCTCCAAGAGTCGTCCTCCAAGTGGACAGTCTGGGAGAGCCGCGGCTATCGCGAGAAGATTGTCGAGTCCGCCCAGGGCATGTATACCCAGGAGCTCGATCAGGTCATCAGGAAATCCCGCAGACGCCAGCAGCATCACCAGAACGTCATGCAAGCCGGCCAGGACGTCCTGATGTTTGATGGCGAGATGAACTCGGAAGCATCTTCCGGATCTGGCGGTGTTCCTGGGAGCATTGCCTCCATGGGAGCCGTCCCCGAGGAGATGCAGCGCGTATTTCAGGATAACGTAAGTGAAGTGTTCCTAGGGGCTCAGGTAGCTTTCCCCCAACTTTCCTTGATTCTGCCCAGCTCGGTCCCTTTCGCTGTTCAAGAAGTTGTTGTTTCCAGTGTCTTGTTGATTTATCTTGGCATTTATCTTGTTCCTTTTCTTCCTTTCTTTCTTTTCTTCCAGATATCTTAATTGGCCCCTGCCTTGTATACTTGTGCTGACGTACCTGTTTCTCCAGTTGCCAAACCTCTGGGCCCTCCTCACCGAGCTTGCTGGCACCAACAACATGCAGTGTGACCGGGTGGCGCTGGCATCGCTGTTGTTGCTGTACAATGCCCGACAAAACCCAGATGTTGACGTGGACGAGCTTGTTCCTGACTGGCGCAACCCAGAGGGGCTTGTTGATACCAGTTGACTGCTTGCTAGCGAGCCTCAGCATTCGTTGCAGATGTGCGCCCGTCACCATCAACAGCTTTCATTGGTAGATCCGCTGCTGCTGGCTGACGATAGCACAATGCTCGCTTGAAGGTCAGCATTGGCTGGTTCATACCACGGAAACATACAACATCGTTGTTGACCAACGTGCCGCTCGAAGTTCCATGCGGTATGAATAAAATCTTGTGTTTGCTTTCGATGATTTCAAGAATTGCTACAGTCGAGGATCAAGGTGGTGGACAAAATCGCGGTCCATCAGCTCATGCCTTGTCTTGTGTTGTCTATTATGACGCTGGCGTGCTGGTGTTTCCATTGGATGGGTCCGGCTTTTTCTCAACCTGTAAGAACATTACAGGTCCCTGAACTCAGGTCTGGCTTGGATATGGAGTTCTTGTGTATATTTGGTGCTCGGTGGAGTACCCGGTCGATTTGTGCATCGGAGCAATTCTGCTTGGGCGGCCTTGGATTTCATACATGAAATGAGCCAGCCGCGTGGAGGGAGGGAGGGATGGATGGGCACCGGAACGTTAGATTGTGTCAGCATATAAGTTGCTCTCAGCAAAACTGAGACTTGTATTGTACCCTGAGTGGATTTTACAAGGTCCGACTCTTACCATTATCTTTGAACGCAGCCTTGCCTTGGTAACTTGCGCAGACGGGACTCTCTTTGCTGCTCGTGGTCGGTACTGCAGATGTTCCTTGCTGATATAAGCGATGTTCCTCTCCATGTAATACCTGGGTAGTGTTCTTTGAATTTCTCATGAAGGCAGTCGGATGTTTCATCCATTCGTGATGTCTGGTGAAGCGTGTATAGTCTCTTCTGCCGAAGCCTCAGTCAGTTCATGGTGGACCGAAATTAGATGGCTGAGCTTCTCAGAGCATCTCAACAATGTCAATAAAATTTCGTTTCTCGTGTGCGCAATAATTGAATTTTGAACATCATTTTTCTCACAGAGTAACTACCTCTGAATGTATAGTACTCAGCCGACGTCAATGTCTTCGCACACAACTCACGATCACAAGGCGCCCAGTGGAATGCAAAAGCAATTTGGGAAAGAATTTGGAACTCAACACACGCTATGCCGCCATCACTCCCCCATCATGAAAATTAACTTGACGCATCATCACTCAAATTACGCGTCCTTGACGAGTGCAACTTTGGCCCCGTTCAGATTGACCGTCGTCAGCCCCAACCCCTCGGTCCACGGGTTCGGATCCCGCGACTCAATCCGGTCAAACGTCTGCGCCAGCCTGACGACGACATAGCTCGCCTCGGTCAGGGCGAACTGCTGGCCCGGGCAGATGCGTGGGCCTCCGTTGAAGGGGAGATATGACCACCCGGGCCTCATGTCGGGGCGTGCCCAGCGCTCTGGTTCGAACTCGTGGGCGTCGTCTCCGAAGACTGACTTCCTCCTGTGCATGGCGTAGACCGAGTACGAGACGCCCTCGCCCTTGCCGATGGTGACGGGGGCTTGGCCGTCGGGCCCGCCGCCGTGGGGGATGACGGTGTTTCGGCTTGCGATGCGGGAGTTGAGTGGGACGACTGGATAAAGACGAAGAGCTGAGAGAGAGAAGAAATTGTCAGTACAGGTCTTCTAGCGTAGCTTTTGTATTCGTGGAGGGGGCTCAGCGGTATGGAAAAGGAACGGCTCCTTCGGACTCGAGTGGGACGTGATATGAAAGTCTTGGCTCCTCATTGGAGGGCAGCCTCGCGGGCGGATGACGCGAATGCGATCCCGAGGGGGGCATCGAATGCGATAGCGAAGCCGAGTCCATTCTCGTCGGCGAAAATGATTTTCAGGAAAGGATTGGGACCCAAGGGTATTTAAATGCAAGACGCAAAGATCTCGAGACTTACACTCGTTCAGGAGGTACTTGACATATTTCATCCCGCGGAGGGTGTCATAGTCCGGGAAAACACCACCAAGAGCATCGACCTCCTCCTTGAGCTTGGCCCAAATGTCGGGGCGTCGGGACAGGACGAAGAAGGTGTTTGACAGAAGCGATGCAGTGGTGTCACGGCCGGCCAGAAGCACGTTTAGCAGCTCATGTCGCAACTCGATCGGGTCCGAGGTCTCCTTGGCCATCTCGTACAGGAACACATACCTCTTCTTGCCATCGGGCCCCACGATGCAGGAGGAGTCGTCGTCGTCCCCCTGCTTGTCGCCCCCCTTACTGCCCGGGCCGGTAGGCGCCGTGCTCGCGGGTGAACTGGCGCATCTCTTCCGTAAGGCATTCGAGATGTACCTGTCGACAAAGCTGTGCACAGTCACAAGGGCCGCATCCCAGTCCGCATCCCGGAAGATGTAGTTGGCCACGAACCAGTTCCGGGGCCGGAAGTGCGCCTTGGACTGGGCCGTGTCGAAGGCCCTCATAAACATGTGCTCCTCCGAGTCGGGCGACTTCTGCAGCGTATTGAGGCTCCGCCCAAAGAGCACCTCCGTGGCCGCGTCGATCGTCAGCCGGAAAAAGAGCGGCGCCAAGTCCACCGTCGCCCCATTCGAGGGGATCAAGTTGATCAGGTGCGACACATGCTCCTCGTAGGTATCCAGGTTGCTGACCTGTAACTTGGCAAAGGTCGGTCTCACAAGTGCCTGGGGACATGTTAGTTGAGCACTTTGGATGTGGGTCAAGTGTGAGGATGGTGGGGGCAGCGGTGGTGGTGCAGCAGTTGTAAGTAAGCTTTCAGTGGCCAATCAGGGGAGCTGGAAATCCCGAAGGGGTAATTCTCAACTTCACCCCGAGTCCGACCGTCTCCGTTCGTTTTGACGATGAGGACGGACATCAGTCCGACATGGACGGAATGAACGAAGGACTGCATCGGTGTTGCGCAGAGATCCCAAGTGCAGCTTCAGGCCACTCAACCACCGGGCCCTCCGGCCGATGCAAGGGACTCTTTTCGGGGGAGAAAGGAACCGAGTGGGTGCATGACAGGTGCTGACAGGCCGGATGTAACGCCAGCCCCGGAAGGGCCAAGACGACGACCCGACCACGGTCCATATAAAGACGACGAAAGCAAAGCCGAAAAGAAGCCGACAAGACCGGAACAACAACTCACCCGAGAATGCTCCCAAGCCGCCCCATCCGTCGTGAAGATCCCCGAGCCAAGCAGCGGTCCGAGAGTGTCTATCCTCTGGCCCACCGCGAAATCCTTGAAGTTGGTCGACAGCACCGTCTTGATATTCTCCGGGTCGATCGTATGCGTAAAGGACCTCCCCAGCGCCTTGGTCTCGAACGTCTTGCCCATGGCCGTGTACCGCCGCAGGCCCAGCTCGAGGATGCCGTGATTTCTTGCCGCCCGCAGCATCTCGAGCACGTTCTGGATCCCGACCCATTGCTCCCACTGCGGCAGCTTCCTCGCCGGCTGCGTGCCGTTCTTGTGCGCAAAGGCCTGGGCCTCGAGGTAATTCTGCACCTTGCCTGCCAAGACCAGAACCACGAGGCACCCGAGCGCGACGGGGAGGTATGCTGAGAGCAGTTGCATGACGGGCTTATCTGGCTGTCCGCTGGGGTGCGTTTCCTATATGGGTAGGCAGAGTCCGGATTGCTGACCGGGTACGTCTTCGCCTGTTGAGAGGGCCGCGATGGAGGCGTGCTCCGTTAGGTAACGCGAGCCTATGCACTGTAAGGCCAGGTCAGATGCGGTGATCGTGCTGGATACGGTGCATCGCACTGCTTACCAAATCTTGAGCCGGCGTTGAATGTTCTGATGATGGGGAATGACATGAGTGACTGTGAAGGGCATGTCATGTTCTTAAGTACGGGGGAGACGACGGTCATTCACTCGACTTCGCCTTGATGACATGCATGGAAGACCTGTCATATGTGTCCTAGAGAATATTCTTGGAGCCGATCGGCAGGTTGTCAGCCAGATGGCGTTGTGAATGAGGACAAGCAGAGCCATCTCGTCGTGGACTCCAGTCATCACGACATGCAGCTGGGGCCAGAACGAACGAGCCCACTTTCGTGGCAACTCGTCCTGTCAGGCTCAACGCAAACAGCACCCCTTATAAATTGTAATCATTGATGAGATACGTTATAAATTGTTTATTGACATCATTGTGGCGGTGGCCAGTTGGCTACTGGAGCGCTCATGCGTACGCATGGCGACAGATAGGCACCAGTCTGGGCACATTATACACAGTACCTGTGTCAGCCAGTGTCATCATGTCAGCCTCCTGTCAGGAATTCAATGCGACTGATCAATCACGTAAAAAGAATTCCCACGAGGCAATATTTGACCGACACCGCTTGCATGCATCGTGCTCCTCTTCCCACCTTCTAATATCACGATAGGTTTCTGAATTTCAAAGTGGACCCGAGCTGAGTAAGTCCCAGGTTGGAAAACTCAATCGGGATTCTTTTTTCTTTCTCTTTTTGTCCGTTGCCAAGTTCCTGTAGTAGCTAAAATCTTTGAGCAAGGAAAAGCCCAATGAGTTGTAAGGTATCTTCACACATCGCAACGAGTTTGTCATTAATTTACAGTCAACAAGAAATTTTACCTGCTTTGGTTTGAAGTGTTTGGAAGCCTTCTTAAAACAGTGCCTCTGAGCCTCAAATCGTCAGCTTGCAGTATCCAAGAGCGAAATAACTTTTTTGGTTGGGAACAAGTGTTGATAATTTGCGCTTTGCGTCTCGCAGCAGATACAGTGGAAGTCAAGATGTGTCTGTAATGCGACTAGGTACATCAATCTATTGCCTCCATCTCACTTGCTTCTTGGCTTGAGTTGTGAAAATTTCTGTGTTCCGACTTCAATAATTGAGAGTCTTGTCATCACAATGTGCTAGGCTCTCAGACCTTGACCGCATAATATTCAATTACTGTATTCAAAATACTAATAAGAATTACTTGTGAGCGTAATACAAAAGAAACCCCCGGCTGCCTAGCTGTAGCTTCTGTCTTCCTCCCATCTCCAGCTTTACTTGCGGATGCGAATAGCATTCACTGTGTCCATCATGGCCAGCATGGAGGCCTGATCCTCACCTCCCACCACCAAGGAACCAAGGCTGTACCTGAAAATCCCGCCTGGTCCGCCGCGACCATGCGTCCAGCCGGTGATGACAAGGCGGCCTTCTTCCAGCTCCTTGGAGAATTGCGCCTCGAAGGCATTGCGGTCTCCTCTCACAGCAAGAGGCGTTAGGAGAGAGGCACAGTTCAGACCCCGGGAGGTGAAGTGGTTCCGCATGAGCCCCAAGATGTAGCTCCCGGTCAATCGCACGTTCAAGTCGATGACATGCTGCTTGTTGTTCTCATCCAACATGATGTCGGCCCCCATAGGACCGTAGTAGCCCTGGTCAAACACGTATCTCGAGATCTGCTTGGCCGTCTCACCGTAGTACTCCTCCCAGTGCTTCTGGCGGTTGAAGTCGACAAAGGCGCCGCTCCAGTAGTTACGCTCATCCAGGATTGGCTCGGTGCAGCTGATCCAAACGGAGCGCCCGGTTTTCGTGACGAAGAGATTCAGACCGCGGGGGACGCCCGGAAGCATGTCCTGGAGAATCAGACAGGCTGGCTTCAGATGCTCGTTAGCAGCATTGACGCTCTGGATCATGCTGGCGGTCTCTTCCTGAAGACCCTCAAGGCAGTCGGCGCGGTCAGCCTCGTCTTTGAGAACGAAGACACCTTGGCCGCCAACTGCTTGGGGGACCTTGACGACAAATGGCAAGGCACGCTGCTGAATAGGTGCGAGCATTTTTTGCACCTCTGAAGCGACCAGAAGAGGGTCCTTGGCTTCCTCATGTGACAGTTGGGAGTCGATGACATCCGAGCGAGGACTAGTCAGAGGCGCAAAAGCCAAGGTCCTCTTGGATAGCAGCTTGTAGTGGACGTCGGTATCAACAGTCAACGTACGGCCGTCCAGGATATCCAATGGAGTGTATGAAAAGAGCTTGGTGTCGCCTGCTCTCTTGATGTCCGACGGTGCGCTGATGAACCTGACGTCGGGCCTCTGAGCGGGGTCAAGCTGGGAGTAGACACGCTCGGCGTCCTCACGATGACCAGGCACCGCGGTAAGCTTGGCGAAGAAGCCGCTCTTTGGGGGCTCCACATCAAACAGGTAAAGAGGAATAGGTCCAGTCTGAAAGGCGTGGTACTGAGCGGCTGACCCTAGACATATCCGAGCGTAGATGTCGTTATCGAGCTTTGGGTACCTCGGGGACTGGTATGCATACTTGACCGGCTTCGGGAAGGACGGCGCGACTTGGGGCCCCGGGGGAGGGACGGCCATGACGAAGCCGACTTCATGACCGTTTCCTCCATCGAGGGAGTAGAGGTCGAAGAGGGTTTGGTCAAGTGTAATAGTCGGAAGAGTGGGAGCCATGAGAGCCGAGTGAGGCGATGTGCCTGACTTGATATCGACAGGTGAGACTTGTTGACTTGCACAACCTTCTCAGGTCTTAGTTGGTCAAATTCAGGGTACCAAGATGAATCATGACGACCGAGTATGACAGGATCTGCAGTCATTCTTATAAAACTCAAACACTCTTGATCTTCGAACTCACTCCCCTGTTTAAAATGGCACTCCACGGTCTATCCACACGCCACCTTTCCCGAACTACTGGAATTCAAAGAATTGCAAGCTTCAGTCGGAGCTTGATGGGACTACGAACTCCCACGGTGGAATGTCGCAATGGTCAGCTCAGGGCATCGATGGAGCACTAGCGAGCAGTTGTCAGCCTATCGAGTCACAGAGAAAATTATTCCGGATAGTAGCAGACCGTTCATATCTATTCGCCTCCGGGTGCCTGCCCACTACTCAAAGCTCTAAAATGTGGCGTGCCATGGCAGTGCGTCAGGGGAATGAACATGATGCAGTGCGCTTGTCTCAATTCGTGGTCCATGACTTCAATAGTCCCAGAACAATTTTCCTATTTGGGGTTGTCGTGCACTTAGGTCAGTGAGAGTCTGGATAGACCCAGCTGGTTGTAATCCTATCTTGGGAATGAAAGAGAGCAGTTCAGTCACAGTGGCGAAATGCCAAGGGGAATTCTGTCAGCTAACTAAGGGCATAGAGTTCCCAGTAATGGGTCAGGCAACAGAATGAAGACTCCAACTTGAGACTTTTGATGGTTGAAGACTATATTTGGTCATGCCAGGTGGTTGGTGGTAAGGTGCTCTATCCTCACGGCTAGGGGTGAACGCGGAAAGACGGTCCCGTCAGCCATGCGCTGCCCCATGTCCGTGATGGACTCCAACCTTGTCAGCCCCATCTTCATGGCTGACATGTCTGCTGACGTCTACTATTCGGAGCGCTCCAGACAAAAAGAAACCGGTGATATTGTGGCCAAATATGGGGTCAATCGCCACCCACCTGCAGGGAAAAGTCGTGGACAGCCGCACGCGAGGGCAAACCTGAAGGCGCTGACCCATATTGGCACATGGCGTCCTCGCCGGCGAGGACGATGCTTATGCCTTGGATTATGGCAACACAGCCGATAAAACCATGCCTTGTTCATGGTCATGGCTTGGCATAACGAGGCCGATGCACCGTCACTCTTCTCATCCTGCTGTCCCCATGCAAGGCCAGGGTCCGGGACCAGCTGTGCAACATCTCCACGTGCGTCGGCTACCGGTCCAGGCCAAAACGTGGGCTCTGATCTCAGCCTTGACCTAATAATTGTCGTTCAGAGGGACCAACCATGGCTCCCGAGTCCAAGTTCACCGAAGTCGACCTTGGGGATGGGATCGACGCCGTGAATACTGGTCACGATCTAGGCGCAGACGAAGCTGAAGCAAGCAGCAGCACCGGTAGAGCCGAAATAATGTCGACCGAGTCCATCGGCAACGTCGCAGCTAATACGCATCCCGATGGCATCTCCGTGGATACAGATCGTAAACACTCGCAATCCTCTCTCCATTCATCCTCCTCCAAAACTATATCACAGTCCACGCTTTCAGGGGACGAGGAGGGGCCGCTGAGGCGAAACAAGAGAGAGACATCACCTCCGGCTTATCAAGATGTGGAGGCGCAACGGAGAGAGAGCGATGCGACGACGTCGACAGTCACCACAACTACCACAGAGACTACTGTGGGAAAGCAGGAAACCCGTGAGGAGAGGGCTGCTGGCAAGGGGTTCTTTTCTTGGCTCACTAGGACAAGGCCACCTCCACCATATCCTAGTGAAAGGACTGTCTCGCCAGAGTACACTGCCGGGATCCTCAGCCGACTGACATTTCAATGGATGTCACCAATGATGTCCGTAAGTACCGACCTGAACATTATTGTCTTATCTCTGCCCATCACACAGATCCCGCTCTCACGTCTCAATATATCTCATATATCGTACACTTGGGCCAGTCTCTTGAATGGAAAAGGCAGCTGAGCCGTTGCAAAGGCATATTCCACGCGTCGGATAGCACATATCTGCGAGTTCGGGCATCTACCCCAAGCGGATGCTTTCTCCTTCATGAACTGAAGACTAACAATTCTTGGCCAATAGGTGGGTTTTCGGCGGCCTCTCAAGATAAATGACATCTGGCTTCTCAACCCTGACCGGTCTGTCGAGGCCCATGCCGAGCTCGTCAGCGCCGCGTTCAAGAAGGGCGTCGAGGCAGGTTACAAAGCACCCCTGTTCTGGGCCTTGTACAGCACGTTCAAAGCTGAATTTCTGTTCGGAGGCTTGTGCCGGCTGATCTCTGACCTGTTCGTTGTCGGGTCTCCCTACACCCTCCGCTACCTCATCCAATTTGCCCTGGAGTCGTACTATGCCAACTTCGAGGGCGTCGAGCCGCCTCCTGTTTCCCACGGGTATGGTCTGGTCTTCGGAATCATATGCATGCAGGTCATACAAAGCTTTTGCACAAATCACTTCTTCTACAACGGGCACATGGTCGGCGGCCAGACAAGAGCGGTGCTCATCACAGCCATCTTCAATAAGTCGCTGAGGATATCAGGGCGTGCCAAGAACGGAATCAAGCCCCCATCCTTCAGCGACACCCAGGCAACGTTGATCAGTGGCGATGAAGACCCATCTGGGCAGAAAGACGAGGCAGCGCATTCCCCAGCGCACGACATGAAAGCAAAGAATGAAAAGAAGCAGAAGGGTTCCGCTGTTACAGAAATGGGGTGGTCGAATGGGCGGGTTATTGGCCTGATGGCCATCGACTCTGCACGTATTGATGCAGCTGCTGGTTTAATCCACACCGTCTGGACCGCACCGCTCATCACCATCATTGCAGTGGCACTGTTGATCGTCAATCTGAGTTACAGCGCCCTGTCAGGATTGGCCATTCTGATCGTGGCGATGGTCTTCCTCGCAAAGACGGTCGGCAATCTGTACGTCAGGCGCAAGAAGATCAACCAGATTACAGACAAACGAGTGGGCCTCACTCAAGAAGTCTTGTCGGCAGTCAGGCTGGTCAAGTATTTCGGCTGGGAGACCGCATTTGTCGAGCGTATCATTGGGCTTCGGGCTACAGAGACAACGGCGCTGCAGTTCTTCATGGCGTTTCGCAATATTGTCACTGCGGTATCGCAGACCGTGCCCATCTTCGCAGCCATGCTTGCCTTTGTCACATACGCCACAACCCACAGCGGGCTCTCCCCTGCCGTCGTTTTCTCATCCATGGCTATCTTCAACAGTCTCCGGAGCCCCCTGACGTACCTACCTGTGTGCCTCGGCATGGCCGTCGACGCCTGGGCGTCCATGCAACGGATCCAGGAGTACCTGCTGGAGGAAGAACAGGAGGTTTTCGAAGTCGACCCGAGCTTGGAGAGTGCCATCCAGGTAGAGAATGCCACCTTCACCTGGGAGAAGCAGTCCTCGAACGCCTCAGTGCCAGGTGCTCAAAACAAAGCATCTGGGAAGAGCGGGACTGGAGAGAAGCATGGCTCAAGTACGACTCTGGTCGAAGAAGAGTTGCCCTTTTCTCTTGACCGCATCAGTATCGACATCAAACGCGGAGAACTCATCGCCATTATTGGCGGCGTCGGGTCCGGCAAGACTTCCATGCTCTCTGCACTGACAGGCGACATGCGCAGGACAGACGGGTCAGTGGTCTGGGGAGGGTCCAAGGCCGTGTGTGCCCAGTACGCGTGGATACAGAACGCTACTGTCAAGGACAACATCATTTTTGGAAACCCGGCCGACGAAGAATGGTACCGTATTGTTGTTCACGCGTGCTCGCTTACCGCCGACTTCGAAACACTCCCACACGGTGATACGACAGAAATCGGCGAGCGAGGCATCAACCTCTCCGGGGGCCAGAAACAACGCATCAGCCTGGCCAGGGCTGTGTACTCCAAAGCCGATATCCTGCTACTAGACGACCCCCTGAGTGCGGTCGACCCCTATGTTGGCAAGTTCATCTTTGAGACGGCCATATGTGGTCTCCTCAGCCACAAGACCCGCGTCCTCGCAACGCACCAGATGCACGTTCTCAACCAGTGTGACCGCATCATATGGATGGAAAATGGCCGCGTCCGAGCCATCGACTCATACCTCAACCTCATGGTGAACAACAAGGAGTTTGCCAAGATGGTCCACGAACGGGCCGCCGCGGCGCAGCAAAATAACGAAGCAACCGCCGATTCGGCGATACCAACAACGGCGGTCAGCACCACGGCCGCCGCCCCGACAGCAGCGGCCAAGGCGGCCAAAGCTGCTGCCGGGAAGCTCAAGGACCTCATGTCTACCGAGGACCAGAACACCAAGAGCATCCCCTGGTCGGTGTACATCTCGTACATAACGTCTGCGGACAACATGGCGCTGGTCGCCCTCATACTCCCGCTTCTTTGCCTGGCGCAGGGCCTGAATATCCTGTCCAGTCTGTGGTTGGCATGGTGGAGCCAGGACAAGTATGGTCTGCCGGAGAATACCTACATCGGCATATATGTCATGCTTTGTGTCACTCAGGCCCTCTTCCTGTACGCCTTTGGCATCTGCCTTGCCATCACTTGCACCAGCTCCAGCAACCACATGCTGAATAGGGCGCTGCGGAAAATACTGCACGCACCCATCGCGTTCTTCGACACGACACCCCTGGGCCGCATCACCAACCGCTTTTCCAAGGACGTTGATGTGATGGATTATTCTCTGACCGAGGCTCTTCGGCTCTATTGCATATCTATTGCCATGGTCATCTCCATATTCGCCTTGATTCTCTCTTATTTCTACTGGGTGAGTGCATCCCGATTTCTCCAGCTTCAGATTTTGTGGTCTAGTCGTACACACCCGACTTACTAATACTGTGAACAGTTCATTTGTGCCCTCGTCCCAGTCATGATCATATTCTTCTTCTCGGCTGCCTACTACCGCGCCTCGGCCCGTGAAGTAAAGCGGTACGAGGCCGTCCTCCGGTCCGTCGTCTTCGCCCGCTTCACCGAGGGTCTGAGCGGCGTGTCTTGCATCCGCAGCTACGACTCACAAGATCGCTTCGTGAAGACGATCAAGCTGGCCATAGACAACATGGATAGTGCCAACTACCTGACCTTTTCCAACCAGCGGTGGCTTAATATGCGGCTGGACCTGGTCGGGGTCATCCTCATCCTGACCGTGGGAATCGTGGTTGTCCAGGAGCGCTTCACGCAGTCCCCCGCCATCTCCGGGCTGGTCCTCTCGTACATCCTCGGCGCTACCCAAGTCCTTCAGTTTATCGTGAGGCAGTTCGCCGACGTCGAGAACGCCATGAACGCCACCGAGCGGTTGTACTCGTACGGCAAGGACATCCCCCAGGAAGGGTCCACTGTCAACAACGGCGTCGTCCCGAGGCCGCCGACCTCGGCGTGGCCCTTTGCCGGCGAGATCACCTTCGACAACGTGCGCATGCGGTACAGGCCTGACCTGCCCGAAGTGCTGAGGGGTTTCTCCCTGAAGGTCGGCGGGAGCGAGCGCATTGGTATCATCGGGCGTACCGGGGCGGGCAAGTCCAGCCTGATCGGCGCCCTCTTCCGGATGCAGGAGCTCAGCGGCGGATCCATCAGTATCGACGGCGAGGATATCTCGAAATTGCCTCTGGATGCGCTTCGCTCACGGCTTTCCATCATCCCCCAAGATACGACGCTGTTCCGCGGCACGGTAAGGTCGAATCTCGACCCGTTCAACAACTGCTCCGAATGGCAGCTCATACATGCTCTGCAACAAGCCTACCTGGGCTCGCTCAACCTGGACGACAAGGTCGAAGAGGAGGGTTTGAACTTCTCGCTCGGCCAGCGGCAGCTCCTCGCACTCGCCCGGGTGCTGGTCAGGGGAAGCAGGATTGTCGTGTGCGACGAAGCCACCTCCAACGTGGACCTGGAGACGGACGAGAAGATCCAGAGCACGATGCTCCAGGCCTTCAAGGGCAAGACGGTGCTGACTATTGCGCACCGGATACGTACCATCATCAATTATGACCGGATATGCGTCATGCACCAGGGCCAGATCATCGAGCTCGGCACCCCGAAGGAGCTTTGGGAGTTGGGTGGCGTGTTCAGGGGCATGTGTGAGAGGAGCGGCATTGGCGAGGAGGAATTTACCGAAGTTGTGAGTCGATCCCCCAAGCCGGTATTTCCCTGATCTGTTATGAGTCACGCAATCACATACCGCTTGCCTCGTGCCGACTGTGACTGACTGGCTTTCATATAGTGGTTCTGATATTCACGACGGAAAACTTCGTGGCAGGTTACTCTCAAGGGCGGCATCGAACAGGCGTCAGGCGTTGTTCCGCATATGTCTCTAGGGGACTTTGGTGTTCTGGAGGCATTGATTTCGTAACGCGCAGTCGGTAGTCTGTCCCAGTAGTGTCTATGAAGGTGCTGCACAGCGGCCAGCGCTATATGGGCGCATGGTGTATGTTAGGTCATCTCCTGATTCCTGCTCCCGGGTTTGCTCAGATAGTTCTTCCAATCGACTGATTTGTGTTGAGTTGTGTGAGTTGTCCACAATACCGAGCCCGGCCTGTGAGCACTTTGGTGTTCGCATGGTTTAGGAGTCGAAACCCTCGTCGAATCGACCGCAGCTGTCGCTGGTGCGTCTGACTCTGATGTCTTGGACGAAGTGGCGGATGGTTGGCCTGAGGTAGGCAAAGAGGGCGGTATTTGCTTTTTGCGTGCTTTGTTTAGAAACCAGGGTGGAAGCCATAGCTCCAATCTCGCCCTCAAGACCTCGGCGAGTTGGTTTCTCAGGAGAAAGAATCGATTCTTAGCTTGCTGATCGAGAGGGTTCCGGCGAAGCTTTTGGCACATCTGGTTATATGGCTGTTGCAAAAGCGCAGCTTGGAGTGCATAGGATCTGTCGGACTCAGGATCATCGCAGTGAGTCCTTAAGAAAACCCCGTCAGCTGGAAAGTCATGCGGCATGTTTCTCAGCGACCTCCGTGGGAGCTTGGACAGTACGTGATGATGAAGCGACAGCCGATGGAGCATCTCCTTTTTGTCATCAGGACTTTGGTAACTAGTTTGTTCGACAGCCCATTTGAAATAGCGAAGCCGATCCCACTCAGTGTCCTTGCGGTGCCAGCCCGTAAATCCGTCAGGCCGGCCGGCAAGACTGCTACCGTGGTCGCCCAGGGTGGCCGGTTGCTGTTCAGGCAGAGCGCTTTCCAGCGCCGAGTCGTCGTGTTCTGCATTTGCTTGCTCGACGCTGGCGAGCACGTGCTCTGGGGCCTGTCGCTTGGGAGGATTGGTGGTGTTGAAGGACGGACGCGGCTTCCGGCCAGATTGTCTGTGTTTCCTTGCGACCGGGGCTGCAGTCCGCTTCTGGGCCGTTTCGGACATAACATTCATTGTTGCTGCCTCCCTCGTCGGCTTGTGGAGCGACAGGGGCGACAGGGGCGACAGGTCACTGTGCTGGCCTGGGCGTTGCTGGACTATTAAGGGCTGGCTGTGCTTGAACAAAAGCTGAAGCAGGCCCACGTGGTGTCCGACAAAGAAGCGGTCGGGCAAGGAGCGGCTTGACTGGATGTCCTGAATCTCGCATCGTGGCTGCTTGGTGGTAAAGGTGGTCCTGGGGGAGCGGATTAGGACGTGGTTCGTGAGGCTAAGCCTCTCCATGACTGCATTGACGGCTCCGAAGTCACGTTTTGAGTCCAGCCATACAGCACCAATAATGGCCTCCATGGTGGTGGCGATGCCCAGGCCAGGGCCACAGGGCGGGAAAGTGCAGTCTTGGATGCGCAAGCGGGCGCCAACCTCAGCGAGGTTCTCATTGCTGAGCAAGGAATTTCTTACAGATGACCACTGCGACCGGCGGGGCCGCTTCTTGTCAACGTACCAGCGGCCTACTAGCTGGGCGTCGGCGACCTTGTCTCCAACCAGGGCCAGGCGCTGGTTGATGGAGTCGAGGGGGGTCAGGGCTTGCCTGATATATCCCGTGTTCCTGAACCTGTAGCCAATGATTTGCTGGCAGATCTCAATGCGGGTGCTGAGGGTCATCCGCAGCGGAGCAAGGGAAGGGGCGTTCATGGCCTCGCGTAGGCCTTCATCTCATGCCGTGCCCCCAGTGTTTGTGCCCCCAGTGTCCCGTATGGGCACATTCCATGCCGGTTCCGTTCGATGCACACAGTTCAATTCAATGGGTCACATGGATGTGACGGATTCCATTCATGAGACGCTGGGCGCTGATCAATTATCCAGGATCGGAGGGTCGGCTGTGTTGAGCTGGCTTGGGCTGATGAGCGAGGGTGTAGTTGAGGTTGAGGTTGAGGATGAGGATGAGGATGAGATGGGAGATTGGAGTTGGCTCGAGATTTTCCGCGCCTGCCTACACCTGCTGGGTCAGGTGACCGAATACAGCAAGGACAATCACTACTGCTTTGAAAATAGAACAACACAGCTGCTTGGCACTCACGGACTGATGGCAAGAGACAAGAGGAAACTCATCCCAGCTCAAGGCTACACACTTACACAGGATATCTTCATTTCATGGGAAGCACGGGGAAGCTATCTGCTTGCAGGATCTGCCACTACCATGACAAAGCCGAGTTAGGTCCAAGTTCATAAGTGTCATGGTGTGGACAGCCGTCCAGGGTTAGGGTTTAGATGGAACCAGGCAAAGTGGGGTCAGACAGGGATGAATGTGACTTGAAAGGCCGTCTGTCCAAGGTGACAACCACAAATAGGTAAACCAGAGCAATACTCCATGACAGTTAACATCAACACTGAAACGTCCAAGAAATTCTATCAAGGGGCATTAAAGAAATTTTTCAATCCATTTGCTAGCCTCAGATGTACTAGTCTGCTCCTGCAGACTCAATTTAACATGGTGTTTTCTTCTGCAGAGCTTCCAGTTTTACATCAACACCATGTCACCAACACATCCTAGCTGCAGAATCATTGTCTATATGCTGGTGGCCTTGAGGGAAGTATCCTTTTGTATTGCAATATTTGAGTCTAGGTCAATGAGTTCTGGTGTGGTCGACAAGACCGGCTGCGTTTCATGGGCCTCCATAATGGACAACTACCTACCTAGGTAGGTACATTGTGCAAGACACACTCATTCTCTTGGCCTAATATAGAATGAATCTATATTTGTTTCTTCTTTCAATAGTCGGTCTCATTATAGGCCTTCACCCTTGACAACTTTGGTCATGGTTCCTCGCATCAGGATTCATGTAAGAATTTCATATCACCACCACAAATGATAACAGCTTTCAATATTAAGCCCCTTCCATGTATGTCGTATTTCATGTTGCAAGAAAAAAGCTCAGTCCCTGAAAGAAGTCATCCAGTCTGTTGCTCAATCAATTCGTGTGTAAGGTGATGAATGTAGGGAGTCTCACAAATTTTCCGCGTGTCTGCTATTCAGTCCTTTGACACCCTTAGATGTTAGTGTTCGGACTCCATTCATATGAAATAAGTGACGGTAAAAAGTGATGTTGGTATTGATACACATGTGTATTCTCTCGATTGTAGTGTCAACTGTTTGCGGCAGGCCTCCCCGTCTCTAGAACCCATGATGCTTAACTGATGCAACTTCCAAACCTAGATGCATATGTAGTAGTGTCACAGGTATGGTCACGGCCTTCTATCTTACCCCCTTTTCTAGTAGCAATGCAGCCCTGATAAAGTCACTCACAATACCACTGTGAAGGTCGTTGACTCTAATGCTAATTAAGGAAGCCTTTGGGATGCCTGCTGAATTGTCAACACTTCGTTCAATATTAACATGCCTGGTTCTTGACCTTGCCCGGGGCTTACAGACAATCTCTCCAGCTCTGCCAAAGCCAAATGAGACGAGGCCAGTAGCATCGTGGTCTGAATAGTTTGTTCCTAAGATCTGGGCGAGGGTCCGGCTTTTGGGCTAAAAGCAGGGCCTTTGTACATCAGAAGAGACACTGAATCTGTGGTGGTGTAAATGCGGAGTCTCTACCAAAACGGGGCCGTCAAAATGGTATTCCTAGGCCAGATTCACCCTGCCCCTCAGTTCCATGCCGATACGAGCGCTGCGCGTCTCGTTGTGCCGGTCCGTCAGCCCGTTGGGAGCGGTTCGGATGAGAATACTACCCTGCCGGGGGCTTTGGGGTTTGTTCCTGGCATGCCGAGCAAACGTTATTTTGCTTCCCCGGGCAGCCCCACAAGAATATGAGGAGTAAAACCACTAGCGCATCGGAAACAGAAACCTAGAATATCAGAACCCGCAGGGCTAAACTCGTTGTAGCAGGTGTAAGGTGAGCTGCACATTGCATTGCATCCACCGGGGAGTGATGACTTAATAGATAAGAAAGTATACCCACGTTATTGGACGTCTGCATCACACCATTTGGTCTCTCTCGCCTAGCGATGGCATGATCGATGGGCGGGAGCACCTTTGAGAAGGATTTGGCCCCCCGGCCACAGAGTAGTAGACTTAGAAATTAGATCCCAATGTCAATGCCCGCAATGAATATATGTACCTATATATACAGCATACCCCGAGCTATCCTCAAGATGCTGGCTGTCTCCTTGGATCACTTCTGGTCTTGAGGTGGCCCGTCTAACACGATCACAACACGCCGCGTGAGATTGTTCCGTCGGTGAAGCAGCCGTACAACGTCCAGCAATGTTAGCCCAACTCTCACTTGCGTCGCTGGTGCCGGCAATATCGCTGGCTGCGACCATCCATCCTCGTGGCAGCAGTGGTCTTCACGCTCGACAAAATTCAACTGAGCCATGTGCTGTTGTCAGCCGTGAGTGGGCCGCTCAGAAGGCAGCCAATGTTTCCGGTAAGCGCGGCTTTCAAGCTCATGTCCAGAACCAACGGCCCACAGTAAGCTTACCATTGCCGACGAACAGGAGTACCAGTAGTAGACGGCCAACTGGCATATGACTGCCTAAACTCAGTCCCGCTGCACGCGGATGATGCTGTTCGACTGGTTCAGTCTATCCAGCCATACTTGGAGTGGCAGTCAAGTGAGTTGCTATGCCGGTGCGAATGCCTGCATTGATGATTCGACCAGTGCTGATGCAAGCATCGAAATAGCTATATCGTACCTGAAAGACCCGCCGGCGTCTTTTCAGTTTCCCGCATATGACATTCCGGCCGCCTTTGAGGAGATTATCAGCAATGTCAAGAGCGGCTTGTATGCCAATGAGTACGAGTTCCAGGCAGACCTCTACGCAGCTTTCAACCTGGCCAAGGATGGCCACTTCAGATTCATTCCGGATCTGATTGGTGCAGCCATTCAATTCCGAAGGCAGGACATTGCTCTGGCCTCGGTCAGCCTCGACGGGGTTGCTGTTCCTCAGATCTATACAGTTTGTAAGTATAAGCATATTTATGCTATCTATTGTGGATATTGATGAACAAAGTTGTGAATTAATCCTATGACAGCCGATCTCCGGGCCTATAACAACGGCACGTTCACAAACCCGTCTCCAGTGACCCAGATAAACGGTGAGGACGCGGTCCAAGTTTTGGAGGACCTGTCTCTTCTAGGTGCGCTACAGGATCGCGACGCCCTCTACAACACGCTGTTCTACTCGCCCGCTTTTTACGCCTCCAACAAGGGCGACTGGCAGGGTTACTTTGGTGGCACAGGCCGCTATGGCAACATCTACCCAAATGCATCCACTTCTCTGACTTTTGAGAACGGCACCACTGTCGACATCCCCACTATTGCTCGGGTCGTCGGCGACTTCTCCAACATCACGGACGGAGAATCTTTCTACGCAAAGTACTGCTCGGGCACGGTCCCGGTCACAGCTGTGGCCACGCCTACTCCTGTCCCCACGCCCGCGCCTGGTGGTAATCTGACAGGCACAGCACCATTGGGATATCCGACTCCGGTTGTCATAGCCTCGGATGGGTCTGCAGGCGGCTACTTCCTCCCAGACAGCGACGTCGCAGTCCTTGCGCTGCTGACCTATTCGCCGGCTATCCCGGCCGAGTTCCAGCTCGCCGTGCAGACTCTCATCGAGGACGCCAAAGCTGCCGGCAAGACAAAGCTGATAGTGGACGTGTCGGCCAACGGTGGAGGTTACATTTTCCAAGGCCATGACACCTTCAGGCAGCTATTCCCGCAGATCCAGCAAGATGGCTTCAACCGCTTCCGCTCCAACGAACTCTTGCAGATCGCCGGCAAGCAGTTCTCAGCAGCTATCCCGCCTGGTTTCAACCCCGAGACGAGTGACAACGACACCCTGATCAACATCTGGGAGTCGTATCAGAACTTCCGCTTCGACCTGAACTTTACCAACCAGTCATTTGTGTCGGTCGAAGACAAGTTCTCCCCAGAGACGATCAACGGCGACGAATTCACCCCCCTCCACCGGTGGAACTTTGACGACCCCCTGTTGACCATCAACGAGACCTATGGCATCGGCTTTGACGTGACGGGTTACCGCTCCCGCGCAAACAACTTCACACAGCCCTTCGCAGCCGAGGACATCATCCTCCTTTATGATGGCTACTGCGCCTCGACATGCACGCTGTTTTCCGAGTTCCTCCGCGTGCAGGCCAATGTGCGATCCGTCACGTTCGGTGGCCGCCCGGGTCTGGACGACTCGGGAGAAATCCCCATCATCCAGAACTACGGTGGCGTCAAGGGGAGCAACAACGTCGGCTACAGCTACTTCAACCAGCTCGCAGAAATCTCCCTGGCCGCCCAGGGCAACCCGTTGAACACGACATCCGGGCCGGTGGGGCCGCTGTCCGCCGAAGAGGTCTCGTTGCTGGAGCTCAACCTGGACACGTACGCGGCCAACCGCAGCACGGGGACAAGCATCAACGTCCGCGACAATATCCTCAGGGACAACCTGGACGACGGCGTGCCCGCGCAGTTCATCTACGAGCCGACCGACTGCAGGCTCTTCTACACGCCCAAGAGCATCATCGACCCCGAGGAGCAGTGGCGGCAGGTGGCGGAAGCGGCCTGGGGGGGCGGGAGCTGTGTCGCCGGCTCGCTGGGGACTGGCGAGGACAAGCTGAAGAGGACCGTGGTGCGCAGCGGCGAGCAGTGGAAGAGAACTGTGGAGCCCAAGGTGATCAGCTTGCCGGACAAGAAGCCCGTGAGGACGCTTTGGTGGGAAGCACAGTTCGACACGAGTGTTCCTTACTAAAGCAGCGGCAAGTTCGATCTATAATACTTATAGTAATTGGTAACAATTGGATTGTCTCTGTAGCGAGGATTTCGTACCAGTGGCTATTTGATAGTGGATGAGCCACACGCCTTGAAGAATGTCCCGTGTAAGTTCCCTCTGTGAAGGGGCAGCGACTCATTATCACGGGTCGCCTCAGCCTGCCACGCCTCTCCATGGAGTCCAGGTAGACCACTTCTTCGCGTCGATCTCCCTCTGCTCCTGTTCCAGAATTTCGCGGTTGCCAACAGAGGCTCGTTGGCTTGTTGCATGCGCCTAACCAGTTGACTGACTGCCCCATACCGCCATAGCGGAAAAAACTGTGGCACAAGGTTTATACAAGTAACAGATTCCACGCGGCCATGAGCGCCAAAACAAGATTAATGCAATTCTATGCGATTGAGTGGGTATCCTCGTCTCTTCATCATACATAATATAGATACACCGTATTCTTTTTGTCTATCGTACAACTCGGATCTAGATCTCGATCTTCTTGGCCGTCTTCGCGGTCGTTGATGTCTCGTATTTCCTCCACTTCCACATGGGGATCTTGGCGTCGTACATCTCATCAATCTCGGCGAAAGTCCTGCCTCTTGTCTCGGGGAGCAGGAAGTAGACAAAGGTGATGACTCCCAGCATGCAGCCGGCGAAGACCTGTGAGGATAGAACCAGTCAGCAAATTGCGAAGAAAAAAAGAAGCCAGGGTGGCCAAGCACAAAGGGGGGGGGGGGTTGAACTCACGAGGTATGTCTTGGCACCGAGGCCGGCTCCGTCAGCGGCGGTGATCTGTGGCACAACGACGGTCGTGATGACGGCAGTGGTCTGGGCCCAGGCGATGGTGTAGGACATGGTGTAGCTTCGCAGCTTGGTGGTGGGGATCTCGGAGGGCATGACGTTGGACAGGGAGTAGAAGGAGGCGCCCCAGAAGAAGTTGAACATGAAGGAGCAGGCGGCGACCCCGATGGCGTACGAGGGCTCCGAGATGCGGAAGGCCAGGCCACCGGCAATGACGTCCAGGATGAAGAGCATGCCCATGCCGCCCATGGCGAGCGGGCGACGGCCGAGCCTCTCGATGACCAGCGGGGCGATGCAGCAGCCGGCAAGGGTGCAGCAGGCGGCGATGATGGTGAGGGCAAAGGGCGAGGCGACGTTGATGTCCTGCAGGAAGACGGTGGCGTAGGTGGTGGACAGGAAGACGCCCGAGATCTGGTTGAAGGAGAAGAAGGAGCCGGCCGTGATGGTGCGCTTGATGTTCTGCCTGTCGAAGATGTTCCAGAAGGACACGTCGGTGGTGAGGGAGCGCTCGCTGTCCTGGCAGAGCTTCATGACGCGCAGCTCATCGGCGACCTCGGCGTCCGAGTTGCCACGGAGCTTGCGGAGGGCGGTGAGGGCCTGGTCGAACTTGTCCTTGCCGATGAGCCACTGGGGCGACTCGGGCAGGATGGCGGTGGGCGGGATGAGCAGCGCGGGCAGGGCGCACTGGACGGCCAGGGGCACCTCGTAGGAGAGCGCGTCGGTGCGGGTGCTGGTCGCGAAGACGACGCAGGTCGCCACGACGCCAGAGAGCAGGTTCATGATGTTGATACAGGCGACGACGCGGCCACGGATGGTGACGGGGACGACCTCGGACAGGTACAGGGGCGCAGTTGCGTTGGCGATGCCCATGGAGACGGCAACGATGGAGCGGCCACCGACGAAGGCGCCCAGGTTCGGGGCGAAGATCTGCAGGAGCGTGCCGCCGACCGAGATAACGTAGGCGATGAGGAGAGGCCATTTCCGGCCGAGGTAGTTGTTCAGGGGGTATGCGAAGAGGGCACCGACAATAGACCCGACCAGAGGGATGGAGAGGAGCAGCGACTGGTTGCGCGCCGTGAAGACGAATTCGCCTGTTGCTTCGTTGACTCCTTGGTATTTCTCGACCTGAAAGACACAGTAACGAACTAGGTCAGCCCCGGGCCCGTGTTCGCTTTGTTCGCTTGTGTTCACCCCACAGAGAGACTTACAAATGGCTTCAGGGCGATAATTGGTGAGATGACCTTGTCGTCGTATCCGAACAGAAACGAGGCGGCGGCGAACGTTACACAGGCGAAGATGCTATAAGAGAGGGAAAAATTTCCAAGTTAGCCGATGGAAATACTCCAGGAGGCAGGTGATTGAAAATGGTTCCAAGGCGACTACTCACAGGAAGGGGTTGACAGCATTGCCCTCAGCAATGACGGGCTGCGGAGGCTCCTCGTGATGCATGGCCCCGAGAGCATCGGTCTTCTCAATGCCATTTTTCTGGTCGTCCATGTCTATGCTCGTAGTTGGACTCATTGTGACGGGTCAGGCAAAGGACTCTGCCGGACTGTGTTCAAAGTGGAAGGGAGGAGGAAGAGAGAGGTGGTGAGAGATGGGGAGATAGAGTTTACAAGAAACACTGATAAAGAAAAAAGGGAGAGAAGAGACCGTGCTTTATGAGATGAGGTCTGAGCACTGCAGAGCCAAAATCCGGGGTAGTGAGGCGGCGATGGGAATGTTTATATATACACAATATGATGTCCACCTGGGGTACGGCGCAAAGCCCACGAGTCGAGGGGACAGGATCAGACGATGAACATGTTCATGTGCGTGTAAGTCAAGTCAAGCCCGTGTACAGTATGTAGTCAGTCAGTAGTCGCGCCGGACGTGCAGCCCAGCCCTATGTTGACTACTTGGAATGGGCCGAGACTGGCCAGTCAGGGGGGGTGCAGGGGGGCCTGGGTGAGGCTGGCCGCACCACGTTAGGCTGCATAGATTACCTTGGTGGACCACACTCGCACGGCGCAACAGCTGCAGCAACAGCTGAGCAGACAGCACAGAAACAGCACCCAGCAGCAGCTGAGCAAGAGGACAGGCAACGCAACGGGCAATGCACGATTCAGTTTCGCAGGTGCGGGGCCCCAGAAATTCCAGGGAAAAGGAAGCTCTCAGTCTATTTGTGGGGGCAGCATTGGCGCTGGGCAGCATGAAACCAATGGCCCAAAGGGGAAATGGAGGGACAATCTCGGAAGCAGGCGTGGAGCCAGAGTTTCTCCGGCCGGGGCTGGGCGTCTGTGGTCGGCTGCTCCGGCCAGCACCCTGCGAGTAGGGCAGCCAGGCCCCCAAGGGCACGGCACGCAAGGGCACGCACGCGAGGGCACAAGGCTTTGTCTGGGGTTTTGGGCGTCATCGACCGGGCCCAGGACCAGCTTGACATGACAACTGACAGCAGCCGAGACACGAATTCTCCACGCTCCTCCTCCCCATTGATCCGAAGCCCAGATCCAGATCCCCGATCCCAATCCCAATCAGACTCTGGTCTGATGTGTGCGACTGAGGTATGAATGGCAAACTCATCCCCGTCCCCGTCTTTATCCCCACAACGGCCGACCACCTCCGAAGCCAGGCCGGCGCTACAACCACCACCACAACAGCAACAGCAACAGCAACACCATCATCACACCCATCAGCAGCAGCAACATGATCATCAGAACCAGGCTCAGGCCCAGCAGAACCAGCAGCAGCAGCAGCAGCAGACTGTCAAGAAGGCCTGTGACAACTGCCGCCTGCGGAAGACAAAGGTACGGACGGAATCAGTGATATGCACACACATACGCGCGTATATTCACACTCTCACTCACACACGTGTTTATTATGTGTGTACATGTATACACATGTGTGTGTATATATGTATCACATATACATGCACGCAGCATCGTACCACAGCCAGCCCAAGGCCCGTGGGTGGCGGCGTGTAACCGCCCCCCCCCCCGGTACATGTGCCATGTGTATACGAGACGGGCCTAGACGCCGGGCCGGGCTATGCTGCGCTGCGCTGCGCTGCCGTGCTATACCACTGTGTCGGTATGATGTATATGTTGACAATTTCAGTAGTGTGACCTGACCAACCCGTGCACCAACTGTGCCTCGCGTGGCTTCGAATGCACATATGCCACCCCCCATCGCAAGAGGGGCCCTGCTGGACGGTAAGCCGTGTGCACGCGTGCATAGCACCATGAGATGAGAAGAGACAAGAGACAAGAGAAAGAAGAAAGAAGAAACACAAGTGCTATGCATATCATGCCTTACAGAGATCATCGTGACGTCTATCTCCCTCTCCCCTCCTCCCCGTCCCAGCCCTTCCGTCCCTCCCCCGTTCACACCCCCGTCCATCCTATCTATCTGTCTGTCGTTTCATTTCATCTATCCAGCTGTCCATTTACCCCCCGGTCCAAATATTATTCTACCTGCAAACTGGCTGGGCACTCATCATATTCTTTATTCGCGCCCGCAGCCGTCTCAATGAGATCCGGGAGCGCGAGCAGAAGCGAATCCGAAACGCCGAATCAACCTCCGTGGCCTCATCCTTCTCGCCCTCAGCCCCTGTCCTATCCGTCTCGAACCATGAAGCGAACGATGCAAGTCCCGGAAACACCCGTGGCATGCCCCAGCAGAACCTCCAGCAGCAGCAGCAGCAGCAAGATCAGTTCATGTTTGGTGCTGATTCCTCGGGCCTGCCAGGTGCTGCCGACCAGGTCTCAGGGCTGACCCCGTCATGGGACGGCATGCTTGCCTCGTTCGGGCCCGCCTCGGCCTCGCTCGCCGGCCCGGCCCCCTCTGACTCCCCGGACGGCCGCGCCGGGAGCGCCGCCTCCAACACGTTTGACGACCTCGTCTTCTCCCTGCGCCAGTCCCAGTACAACAACCACTCCCTCAGCAACGTCGCCGGCCACCCCCCGATCCCGCACGCATCCCCGGCCAGCAGCAGCAATGTCCTCTCGGTGCCCTCGAGCGGCTGGCCGGCCGTCATCACCGACGAGAACCTCATCCGCTGGCTCGACATCTACTTTGAGCGCCTCTACCCGACCCTGCCCATCCTCAAGCGCTCCTCCGTCTTTGCCCGCCTCCTCGCCCAGGAGCACCGCACCAACCCGGACTTTGGCGCCATGCTGCTGTCCCTCTCGGCCTTTGGCCTCATCCAGCCCGTCCGCGTCAGCGAGCAGCGCTCCGCCTCGTCCTCGTCCCGCCAGCAGATGGTCGACCTCCTGCTCATGGAGGCCGTGCGCATGCGCACCGTCGTCGACTTTGGCCAGTCCCCGACCATGGACATGATCTTCACCTCCGTCTTCCTCTTTGCCTGCCTCTTCCAGAAGGGCCAGCACAACGCCGCCTGGCTGAGGATGAGGGAGGCCGTCGAGCTGGGGTGCATCTTTGGGCTGGACAAGTTCGACTGCTACCTCAACTGCTCGCCCGAGCAGAAGCAGCAGCGGCTACGGGTTTACTACCTGCTGTCCGTGACAGAAAGGTAGGCATCAACGCACACAACATGAAAAGTCCCCATCGGGAGACGATGACTTTAACATCACTACAGAGCATACGGGCTGCAGCGCCACCACTCTGTCGGCTTCGTGGGCGAGCCCAGCGCCTCGACGCAGTCCCTGCTCGAGTCCATCTCGGGCGTGGCCGACAGTGCTGATTCCTCGGGCATCGTCATCCAGGACGACGCCGAGGCAGCTGGCATGCTGGGGCTTCTACTCCTCATGAGGCTCTTCGACCCCATAAATGAGGACTTCCTACGCTGCTGGAACGGTCACTGCAAGAGTGACATGGGCGGCTGCCGTTTCCTCAACGAGCGGACCGCCGTCATGATATACGACCAGATCGACCGCCACGAGCTTGAAGGGAAGAGCTCGTCGACGGCGGCGGGGGCGGCAGCAGCAGCATCAGCCATGAAAGTACCGCAGTCGGCGACAGCCTCGTCCGCAGCGAGCCACGCGCACATGGTGGCGGCAGAGCGGCCACCGCCACCGGTCCCATCGTGGCTCTCGGCGGCAGCTGCCACCTCGTCCCAGCAGGCTGACATCCTGGTGAACCAGCAGTGGCTGCTCAACCGCCTTTGGCACTTGTGTCTCTCACATAAACTGCTCGTCCCCCAGTCGGGGCACGCGGCACTCTCCATCTACAACGCCGTGTCGATAGCCGAGAACACGCTGAGGATATGTCAGACGACGCCGCTGGCGAGCATCGAGGTGCACGGCATCGGCATGATCGAGAAGCTCTACACCATCGTGGAGAGCGCCATCGCCGCGATCCAGTACTGGGAGGCAGCCGAGGACGGTCAGGTCGGGAGCGATGGTGTTGGGGGCGCGGGCGGGAACCACGGCGTCGGCAGCTCGCGGCAGCACCACGCACACAACATACACCACCGCAAGCCGCTGCTCAAGGGCTACCTGGAGCTGTTCAAGACCATACGGGCGGGACAGCATGTGTTTCTGACCAAGTACAACGCGCTGGTGGGCCAGGAGCTAGGCCTGGTTCTTGAATAAGGGAAGGCCCTGGAAGCGGCCATTTTCCGGATGTATATACTTGCTTGACTAGTCTGACGAAAACGAGGGCCGCAAACTCTATGCATCCGGTACGCTTATCACACAGTAGCTCAGAAATTGTTCTCCATCCCAGGTCTTGATCTGGCTCCGGTGATGACGAGCCTGTGGGTCCCGGCCACGAGGCGCACCCCCTCGTCGACCAGGGCGAGAGTAACCCTCCGGATTGTAGTGCCCGTCGATCTTGCGGAGAAGAGGCGGAGAGGGCGTGGGGAGACCTGGTCCCAAGACTTGAAGAACGTTCGACCTCCGGACATTCACACATCATGCGAATCCTACGGCGGGGTGGAGTGGGAGAAATACAGGCAAATCTTCGGGGAAATACCCTTGGCATTGTCTCGTGACTAGTCTACTAGTTAGTTTGCTTTTTTCTCCCCGAGTCTGCCTGCTCAACTCGTCCTGCCAGCACCTGTCGGACAGGGAGGCACGGTGGTGTGAGCTGGGACGGATTGTCCCCGATGAATTAGAATATGGCAGTCCACGAGACAGACAAAGATCATGCCTCCCAAGACGAACGCGAAATAGCCTGACCAACTCAGGGGGATCCGCGTTGACATGACCGACTATGCGCGCGCTCAAACGATATCCGAGTCAGCACTCTACTGTAGCAGACACAGGGTCTATTTCTGGCGCCAACTATCCAAGTATTCCCTGGCACATCTCCGCAGCATACTTGTAGACTGCGGTGTGACCACACTGCCACCCGGCAGGTAGACTTGTCGATCGGCTCCGCGGGCCAGGAGGCTCTGCCCGGGGGGTAATTCTCGGTGTTTCGCACCCGACTGCATTCTCCCGACGGTGCAGCCACACACCCGGTGGAGATTCCACCACCGGCCGCTAGTTGTCTGCAGATCCCCTTTACTTCTACCGCAGTAGCCCAGTCCACCTCCTCGTCTTGCCCTCCGACTTTTCCTATTCTGGATTCTTTTACGCCCTCTTTACCCGTCTGCTGTTCAACCAGACATTGTCCGCCTCGGGCATATATCACATCGTATAAACCGGGCTCTGCTACGCTCAAGATATCTCCCCGCTCACTGCTCATTCACGTCTTACACACACACCCACAAGCATTTGTCATGGGTTCAGTCACGCCACCGGAACAGCGGGAGCCTCGCCTTGTGGACGGCACAAGGTTATCCCCCAAGGACTACAAACGCTGGCGGCCGTCATATCATCTCATCGCACCAAGGGGATGGATGAATGACCCCTGTGCACCAGGCTACATTCCATCAACAAACACATACCACGTTGGTTTCCAATGGAACCCAAACGGAGCCGAATGGGGCGATATTGTCTGGGGAAAGGCATTCTCGTCTGACCTGGTGTCATGGGAAGTACCCGAGGCCCCAAGCCTGAAGAGGGATGCCCCCTATGATTCCGAGGGCGTCTTCACGGGCTGCTGGAGGCCGACAGGCCTAGACGGGAAGCACAAGGGCGGCGTAGACGGTAAAGGCGAGGTCAGCTTCATCTACACCAGTGTATCAAGACTGCCGATTCACTACACCAAAGAGTACCACCGCGGCTGTGAGACCCTGAGTCTCGCAACAAGCAAGGATGGCGGCCATACGTGGACAAAACATGCCGCCAACCCTATTCTGCCCGGCCCACCGGAAGACATCGCGATCACCGGGTGGCGGGATCCTTACGTTGCAACCTGGCCTGCGGTGAGGGAACTCGTGGCGAGGCGCAAGCCTCAGCAGAACGGAGCCGACGCGACAGAGGAGCAGGAACCACTCTTTGGTATCATCTCCGGGGGCATCCGCTCCAAGACCCCCGCCACATTTCTCTACAAGGTCGACCCGGCCGACCTGACCAAGTGGACCTACATCTCGCCGCTCACAACGCCGGGCCTCAACTTTGCACCTTCGCGCTGGACAGGCGACCTGGGCGTGAACTGGGAGGTGACAAACTTCGTGTCCCTGAGCTCCGCGGACAAGAAACACAGCCAGGACTTCCTCATCTTCGGCGCCGAGGGCTGTCAGCCCCCACACGGCGGCGCCGGCGTCGTCCCCGGCACCAAGAGGTGCCCGCGTGCGCAGCTATGGATCGGCATCGACCCTGCCGAGGGTGACTCCGAGCACGGGGCCCTCACGGAGTTTTCGTACGGAGGGGCCTTCGACCACGGGCTCTACTACGCAGCCAACGGCTTCTTTGACCCGGTGACCCAACAACAGGTCGTCATCGGCTGGGTGACAGAGGACGACATACCTGTTGAGATGCAGGCCAACCAGGGGTGGAGTGGATGTCTCTCACTCCCCAGGGTCGTCTCCCTGGCCGAGATCGACAATGTGGTGCGGGCGACCAGGTCTGACCTGAAGAGCATCACCAACGTCAAGGCGACGCCAGTCCCCGGGCAAGACGGCCTCTCCACCGTGCGGACCCTCGGGATAGCACCAGATGCGCGGCTGCGGAGGCTGCGCAACGGCGCCACAAGACGGACAGCTCAGCCAGGTGTGCTCAACTCAAAGACGCAGACGGCGCCAAACTTTGTGGCCCTCGAGACAGCACAATGGGAGGCACGGGCCTCGTTCTCGTCGGTTTCATCCAGCGAGCGCGCCGGCCTGGCCATCCACCACGCCGGGACCTCGCAGGCGACCAAGCTGTACTTCACGCCGGCCGACGAGACCTTCGTCATCGAGCGTCCGGATGTCTACGCCCCGCCGTCGTACAAGGGCGACAGGCAGGACACAAAGCTGCAGGCGGAGACGGCGCCCTTCACGCTCTTCACGACGCGCGACGTGCAGACCGGCGCCGAGGCCGAGGAGAGGCTGGTGGTGAACATCTTCTACGACGGCAGCGTGCTCGAGGTGTTTGTCAACAACAGGGTCGTCATCACGACGAGGGTCTACCTCGAGGATGCCAGGTCTACCGGCTTGGAGTTCTTCGCCGGCGGCGGAGCCGACGTTGTGTTGGAAGAGGCTGTCGTCTGGGATGGGCTGTCTGCAGCTGCTGCATAGGCTTGTAGCAGCTGAATGTGCGAGCATCGGTAGGCAGGAGGCTGTGAATGCCAGGCATGTACGGCATGAATAGAATTATGAACTCTCACGCATGGGCTCAGGAATGGTTCCTCCTAAGTCGGTTCAAGGTGTAAGGAGTCTTGGGATTTTGGACTTCTGGTATTATGGAACGGACAGAAATCAACTTGGCACCTCTATAGATTGCATGATACCAAATTGCAAATCGTACATGCGCCTTTTGACACTGATATTCTTTGTTATGGCGAGACTGTCATGAGAATCATACTGTGCCTGAACCTATCTGGTCTATATGTCAATCGTATCGTCTGCAGTAATAGACTGCTAACACTGATGTGAAGAACTTGAATGTTTGCTGAGTAGGTTGATCATGTGGTGGCTTCTTCGATATCCATAAACAATTAATGCGAAAACCAACGCAGACGTTCCAGTTGAGAATTCTCGATGCCCTCTGCAATGGCCGGGAAACGCAATTGCTAGTGGGGAGACTCAGAATGGCGAATTGACACGATCTGCACCTGTTCCACGTTTTGTATTAACAGCAGCGAGCGTGAAGGCTCTCGGCTCAGAAATGAATCATCATATATAAATCAACACACGATCAATTTGAGCACATACGGCCATAGACACAGGAAAATACGGGATCCCGTCCGCTCTCCCATAGTCAAGCCTGTGATCACAGGCTTCGGTAGCTTATCTATAGGAGAGCAGACGGCATCCTATGTTTCCTGGTACCTCTGGCCATGTGTTCATTTTGGTGCATCTACAGCTTAGGTGGTCTCGTTTTTAATCTGTACACATATGCCTCTTAAGCAGTATGCATCCAGTCCCTTCATACAGTGATAAACGCTTAAACACCTAGCGTTAAAAAAAATACAATGCCAATTTTGTTAAAGAAAAGCTCGTATAGTATAGCTAAGAAAGGCGCTGACTAGGAGCGCGTGCGGCTGTTGATAAGGATGTCAGAGTTTTGATACCACAGTTGATATCTCGCCACTGGGAGGTGTGTTGAATCTGCAGACCTTGGGATATGTTGTCTGAAGAATTGCCCCCTTGTATCCAATTGGGGGCGGGGCCGGTAAATGGGCAGTGCCACCACGTCAGCACCATTTGAGGTTTTTCCACATTCAGCCCCCTCTAATGCGATTCGCTGTTGATCAAGGTGTGTTACACAGTATGGGCAGAAAGCCAGCTTGGCGGAGATCAACATGAACATTGGCTGACCGCTGCTTCCTACGAGATAGAAAAGCCCAGCTGGCCCCGCAGTTCACAGCCGCAGCGTTTCCATCCTTTTCTACAAACTAATATCATTTTGTAAACTCCGAAATCAGTCGTTCTCTTCTCTACGGAGAAGCTAGGAAGCAGCCCATCATCCAGTAGAGGAGAACAGTATGGCTGAAGTCCTCGGAGTGACCGCCAGTGCTGTCGGCGTCATCGGCTTTGCAGGACAGTTGGCTCAGAGCGCTGCCTTCTGTTATAATTTCTTCAAAGACGCAAAGGATGCACCACAAGACATCGAAAACCTGGTAATGGAGCTTCAAGAGGTCACGGCTCTCCTCCAAGGAGTAGCTGCTGTCTACAATCCTGACGACGGTCCAGACGTCAACTTGTCCTTAGCCTTACAAAGATGCTACCAGTCAATCAAAGCCATCGAGGGTCAATTACGTTCAGTTGAGTTCTCAGGCAACCTGAAAAGGGGAAAGCGATGGTCGAAGCAAATTAAAACAGCCCTAAAGCGTCCGGGTCTAAGAAAGCATCTGGAAAGCTTAGATAGGTCTAAAATTGCGGTTGTGCAAGCCTGCATGAACAATACAAAGTAGGTCACCAGTACACCCGCATTCTACTCAGAAAATAACCCTCATAGAATGGCGGAAGCAACACAGTCACGCGTGAGCCAGGGCATGCAACAATGCCTGGATCTTTTAGCTGCCGATCAAGCTACTAATAACGGCCTGGCGCTCGAAACGAAGACCATTGTGGGTGAGGTGCAGAACAGCAGCTCTGAGATGATCTTCACCCTTAACCGTAACCTGGAAATCACTGCCCAAATGCAGACACGGCTGGAGGATGTCGAGCGCAAGGCAACTGCGATCTTTCCCCAGAAATCCGCAATGACAGGCATTAATATGCACCCAGCGGATACTGCTCAACAGGAAGTCATCATCCGGGAACTCGCAAAGGGCATCAGCAATACTGTAGTCCGCGGTGTCATCCGTCATCTCCGAAACACACAGATGGCAAGTTCACACTTTAAAGTCGTGCCGAACTCTGTCACGGAATTGCAGAGAGATAGAGAAAGAGGGCGGGACCATGAAGCAGCGCATTCGAGCAGCACAAGCCTTCGACAGACATCTACTCCGCAATGCGTTGGTGTTAAGGCAAATTCGTATCATCGCACAGAAAACGCATGGTGCAACGAATCTCGAAGTGTCACGCGTCAACTGTACATGAACAGTTCCTTCTTTGGCACTTTAACATCGCAGACCACGTTGATAACACAGTCGCGACGCCCTACGGATACTTCCTGCGAGGAAAAGGAAGTTCGCCAGATTTCGGAGACACGAATCTCATACATTCCCTCGTCTCTAATGGGTCGACAAGGCTTCGTCTTTGGATACAGCCCTTGGAAGTCGGCCGGCGGAAACTTCGTTCCTGGCATCCATGTCAGCCTCAGCACTTTTAATGTTCGCCCTGCATATTCAGAAATATTCGAGGCTTGTAAGCAATTGGATGTTTGCAGAATCCACGAGCTCTTTGACAGTGGGCTAGCGTCGCCCTTTGACGTCGATGAGGAAGGAAGAAATCTACTTGGTTGGGCTGCTATAGGGCTGGTAAGAATGAGATCCCTGAAAAAACGAATTCCGTTTGACGAAGGTTACTCTTCGCTTCCAGAGCAGCATTACTACTGTTCTTTAGCAGTTCTCTGGCATTCCATTCCCCGTTTGTCATCCAGAAAATTGCTAACGGGGAGCGCCTTAACAGAATAGTCCTGAGACGTACATACATGAGAGAGACTCAAAAGTTCTTGAACGTTCGGTGTCGTCTCTTGAGGCCACGATTGAATTCCTTCTTGGGTATGGTCTTGATGGCGGCTGCCTGGAGCATGACGGTGCAAGGGTGCAGTAAGTGCAGCCTGAATTCTGTAGGCTCATCGCGGTTGCCAATGCGCACAAAACTTACAATGACCAGGTCTCCAGTATCACTATATATCAGTGCCCAAAAAACTTGGGGTAGTCCACGCACAACTGTGTTTCGCGAACGGTTGCAATTCGTCTTCAGGAAGATGTTAGCTACAGCTGAGTCCGATCCGTTCGATAACGGCCAGGACGGGCGTATTTTGCTCTGCGTTGACCGAAGAGGAGATTACACAGTCGAGAACTACCCTACATGCCTGATTGAATACCTGGAAACCATGCCGAACATGCTTTTGGAAATCTTGATAAGACAAGAGGACTGGCCAATCCCGTGGGACAGTCATCAAGTGTCTTTACTTTGCAGTCTGACCCAGCTCTTTCCCTCACCAGAACTGGACGATGTCAGGGAATATGTGAGCTTTTGGGTAACAAGTACCCACCAAGAAATCAAAAAATTTCTCGAAGCCAAGTTAGCGCTGTTGGGAAAGATCTTGAACAAACAAAGCATCGACAAAGCGCAAATATGGGCGACATACGTGTTACGCGACACCATTCAAGATGGTGCAGAGACTATAGCTCTTCTTACTGAGCATAATTACCATGATGAAGGGGCTCCATGGATACGGCACAAAGTGAAGAAGTTGATTCTGATACGAAACTTCTTGGTGGACGCGATTAGATTCATTCTCCTGGCGTGGCGCCGCGAACTTGCCGTTCCCTCCATTATCGACAATTTGACCAGATGTGCTTCTCGGAGGAATCTTCGAACCTTGAGCATATGGAAGCAGGCTCTGCGAGAAGCTCGTCGAGGTTATCAGCAACAGGGTGTGGTGACACCGAATAATGAGCACCAGGTTTACGAACCAGAGCACCTCGCGAAATCAGGATCAGATACAGCGTCCGAGACAGAAACATTATGGGAGACAGATCAGTCTGACGATGACGGTTTTCTATCAAAACGTGGCTCCACCGAGGCCGATGATCCCGATGAGGCGTGGGAGACTGAGGAAGAATGGGAAGAAGGGTATATGCTGGAGAAAGCAGTAGATTTGGATCACTATGATGACAAGAACATACAGATGTGCAATGCAGAAAGGCGGGATGCGGAGAGGTACGCGGGTCCTCACATGAAGGATTTTGATGAGCATTACTGGTCACATATCTACGGGCGATTCACTGGCCCAGCCTTGGACCAGGGAAAGCAAGCAGCGGGCCAGGACATTTTGAAAAGTTTCGCGCGTGCGGTCGCCAGCTACTTGCCTGCATCTTTGCGGGGATGAGGGAAGAGCACAGATTGATCCAACTTGCAGAGTCGTCAGAGGGGGGAAGTCTCGGCGCTATTGTACTGACGAGGTAGAGACTAGCATTCTATCTGTTGCCAAACTTTAAATAAAAGCATGAAGTTCCTCTGACCTGCCAGTCAGTGCCGTATTCATCATCATTGGAGGCTGCCAGATCTTCGCCAGCATTGAGTCCATTTGAGTGGCTTATTTTCGCTGGATATCTACTAGTACAGATCTTTGTACGCATGCTGAGGCTGACCACACCCTGGCCTGCAATGGCTGCCTAATGAGCGATCTATGTGATAGATGAATTAATACGGGAAGCTCTTTACTGCTGGATTTGTAGTTAGGTCGGTGACGACCAGCGAATACCCGGTGCTGTATGTTTTTTTATCTTTTGCACCAACTGACCTCAACCTGCCGGATGGTCTCTACACTGTAAACATCATAGGGTAAAGGCAAAAGCTCAGCGGTGTTGTTGGCGTAGACTGCCTTTTTGAGGTCCATGCAAGCTTTCTAGTTGTCTGGTCATGCTCTGACTTGTCTCAACATCTGTTTCGACTCAAACATATTTGTGATGCCACTGCTGAATTTCTTTTATCAAATGGTCTCGCATTGACCCATAAGCTTCGTCGTTGTGCTCGTTTTAATGGGCTGCAGATTCCTTTCATGCCTTGAGCACGGGGCCTATATGCATTTGATTGGGGCTCTGGCACCCATACCCTCTAGGCTTGAAACCCCTCATTTACAATTTCTAGCATACATCCCTGTCACATAGGAGGTAGCGTCATCTTAACTTCAATTGACATATTGAGGACAACCCCATTGCCCGTTGCTATATATGCCAAATTGACTTCTCCATGGTTGGCGGCATCGTGGCATGAGTACATGCGCTTGAAATTGATGTTTTTTGGAGGTGATCAGGTTACCCAGAAACATACCTGCAGGTGATCAACCCGGTTCATCGACACCCTCAAGTGGCGATGGTAGGTAGGCAATATGCAAAGGGGGTAGTAACAACCAGGTTTCGTCGGCCGCTAACCGCCTACAACTAGGTTATAGTTACGGTCTCCCTCGGGGACTTCACTATATACTCCTCCATATCTTCATGACTGCGAAACCTATACAACGCCATGCCCACTCGCCGGTATACGTTTCCTTCTTGGCCGTGTTTCGTGAGTGCAAGGCCGTGGCACAAACATCCGCCGGACATGGTCACCTCGATCCCTTGTACCATCAAATGGACAAGCTCACCTGGCACCTCCTCTGCCGTATCGAGGTCGCCACTGAGACTCTCAACTGCATCTGCTTTGCTCTCCATCAATTAAGAGCGCCAGCAGTGTATCACCTCATCGTAGTCTATCGTCTCGTCGTTCACCGTTACTCCATAAAATTCTCCTGTATGAACTGCTGAAGTAGCGTTATGAGTGGCAGGTGCTATCGTCGGCCCTGTCAAGGTGATGCTTCCACCCTTTACCTGGCCAGTATCCGCATCCCCTGCTAACAAAACGTCCCACGAGAGCACGGACGAAAAAATGGTCTCTCGTGGATGTGGCCCTGTCGTCCTAATTGGCCCGTCGAGGGAGGCCCAGGACCAAGATGGTGCGCGATATTCAGGCGCCCTCCAGCACTGTGAGCCCTCCCCGTAATCCGGGTTCCAGAGGAGAGCCACAGGAAGGCGTTCCTCCCACAGGCCAGCCAGATATCGGTGAGGCT
This sequence comes from Diaporthe sp. NJD1, assembly GCA_013842865.1. Taxonomy (NCBI): domain Eukaryota; kingdom Fungi; phylum Ascomycota; class Sordariomycetes; order Diaporthales; family Diaporthaceae; genus Diaporthe; species Diaporthe sp. NJD1. The sequence goes on from JACDXY010000020.1 coordinate 573,744, forward strand.
GCTTCGGTCTTTGCGCTGTGAGCTTAAGCCTCATCTCATTTGCCAGACCGGACATGGCTACGAGCTTGTCACTCGCAACTGTCAGTTTGCTTTCGCTGTACAGGTCGGTAATCGAGTCCCAGTCATCGAAGAGTGTCTCGTAAGTGATAGGCTCCCTATCTGTTCCATTATAGCCGATTGGTCGCTTCCATGGGCACATTTCATTTGCATTTTCTGGTCGCACGGTCGACTCTGGGAGTATCTCGGAACACTGTGAAACAGTGCACTCCCAGAACACCTGCTTTTGTCCAAAGTAGACGACCCGAGATGCAAGAAGGCGTTCCTGCAAAACCCAAGCCCGGGATATCAGTGTTGCTTCTTCGTTGAAGCGTGGACCAGCGGGGCCCCATGTAAGTTTCTCAATGTCAGCATTGGCGACGAAAGGCCGGACTTTGCCTTGATGCTCAGTCCGGATATTCATGATCGTAGGAAGGATTCGAGAAGTATCACGGTCCCAGAATAGGCCGTCTCGGTCGTTTTCCGCACCAAGAGCCGCTATGCTGAGAGCCATACCGCGCCTTGGCGTGTTTGAGAGAGGGTTACTATGGCCTTCGTCTGCTTAATAAGTCATCATTTTTACAAGTCTGTCTAGCGGTGAATTGTACTTAAAAGCCTTATTTCTCTGGAAAGCAATCAAAAGCCTACTTAGGTGCCTTTTAAGGGCAAATAATCGCGGAACAAAAAATGGTCGCAGAGCTGAAAAATAGTTGTGGGTGCTAATGATTAAGTACTTATTTTTATTAATAGCTCCCATATAAAGCTAAGTACCTCTCAAGGATAGCTCCTTCCTTTAATTTTAACAACTTTAATTTCAACTCCCTACCTACCTTTTTCCTCAGTGCTTTTATTAATTAGAAGAAGATTAATTAAATTATTATAATATAATACAAAATTTGATTTATAATCTGCTAGAAAGCTGAAATTTAAAAGGAAGTATTGTTAAAAGATAAAAGGAGGGATTCTATTTTAGTTAGCCGCCGTCTTGAAGTATGAGAGCTACCCTATAAAAATAAGAGGGGATTTACTTAGAAGGAGGGCATCTTCCTACTAAATCCACCCTCTATTCCTAATCCATTTTCATTCCATAACCATTTTTAGCCTTAAAAAGCTATTTTAATTTGCTAGGAATTTATATAGGCCTAATAACTTAAAGTAAGTTGAAGATCTGATTATAGCGATCTTCGTGATGACCATTTTAAGCCAGAAGAGGGGCCTTCGAAGGGGCAAAATAGGCGGCGAAGCGTGCGAGGGCCATAGTGACCCTTTCTCAGACACACCAAAGCGCGGTATGGAGTAGCGTGCTTGTAGATATCCGCCATGAGAGCCGCCTCGCGGGCCCAGTCTTCGTCCGAGTCTTGAATAATGCACAGCCGATCGATCCAAAGATACCGAGAACCAAGGCGCCAAGCGGCTTCCAAGGCTTGTCGCAGCGTTTTTGGCAGGATCGAAATGGGCTGCCGTGTCCGGAGTTGGCTTTCGGTCGAGATGAGTAGACGGTATACAACCTGCCCATCCTGGGCAGGTTGACCCCAGCAATAGCTCAGGGGCAGTGCTCGCCGCTTACCAGGCGAAAGTCCAGTGGCGCTTTGGCAGTCTCTGATTCTGTTATCTCCAGGATGCGGTGTGGCATGTAGTTGGCTTTGGTCGAAACATTGCAACTGTGATGGGATTCTAGACAGTGGGTCCACCATTTTTGAATCTGATTCCAGGTTCTGTCATCTGAGGTTGAAGAACCCATGTTGAAATTGGGGAAAGTAGCTTGAGCAAATCCGTACTCGGGATCTAAAGCTTGGTCAGTTTGGTTCTGCATAAATGTCCTTAGGCATGAGAGGAAAAGACAAATTGAAAGGGCGAAAGCTAACTCGGACTGGCGATTGAAAGATCAACCCTTTCGGTCTCCCTGCCGTATCGAATATAGACTAGCAACCGCCAAAATCGATTGTTACTGTAGGCGACCTGGATCCAAAGCACAGAGAAATACCCTGGCACGGCCATCTCGTAGTTATCCTGCAAGTCAGAGCACTGCTCACAAATGGCACAGCCATCATTTTGAGACTTGAGAAGGGCCGCTCTGGTGCTGTGGTGGGCGTAGGCGTACATGTGGTTCTCTCTGCCGTCATACCCCGGGTCATACAACCTGGTGTCTGACAACTCTTGGTACCACGGCTGGTCTTTAAAAATACCAAGATTGGTTGGACCCCACATTCCTTCAAGCACACGTTTGCAAACGTCGCATACTGGCATCTTGAACACGTGAAAGTATGTGCTTGTTGCTTGATGATTACTTTCGCTCTCGGATTAGGTTAAGGACAGGAACGCAATCAAGATGATGTTTAGACTCGAGTTCGCAAGTATTTGGTGTGGATGCCAAAAGTCCATACTTGTGCCGACTTAAAATCATCCTGATGACACCTGGGGACAATAGTACGCTCGTAGGCTTCAACGTCAGCACCAGTAATAACTTCTGACCTGACACGTCACGCTGCATTAACTGAGTCGTGTATAGGACCCACTTCAGCTGGGGCCTGATCCGCAGGCTTGTTTAGAGGGTGATCGGTAGCCTGTAGTGCGGCACCGTACCGCCGGATTCAGTGAAGAAGTAAAGTCACTGACCAGGGTCGAATTCGTAACTCCAGCGATGCCTTCCCTGTATTTTCGGCGTACAAAGTCCTCATCGTAACCCTCCTTCGCGCAGAATATTAACCTGATTCCGAGGCAGAATAGAGGTGAGACGTGTGATAGAGGGTCATATCAAGACGCAGCCAATGTTGTCCTGGTATGACCGCTACGAGAAGGCATTTGTGACAGAGTTGGTCACGTTGATTGACGCACCTCTAGATAAGAAAAGCTGTGCCTACTCCATTGAGATCTTCACTAACAAGTCTTATTATTGCTGATGCACCTCAAGACAGTTTAAGGACTAGTGGACGGATCAGGATCGATCGGGACGGCAAACGAAAGAGCGTTGAGTCCAGCATTTAGAATAGGCTGATAGGAAGGAATGGCCAAGCAGTTGTGGATTCGACCAGATCCTGTGATGATGGACCTTACCCCAAGCCTGTCCTCTATTCATCTCACGGCATCAGGCTAAAAGCATACAAGCACTGGATTGGTAGTTGGGTCGGTATAGGTCCAGAGCAGTACCTGGTCGGCAAGCCTTGCGGTATTTTTCCTGGCTACTGGGCTACTGTGGAAATTCTCGCCCGTGGATGGAGCGCCTGCTTCTTGCCAAAGTGTAGGGGCCTCACGAGGTTCAATATCATTTTCGTCCTGCTGGAGCATGCGACCGCGTAATCATATAGCGCGCCATTGTAGTTCGCCCAATGCGCTTCGTCACCAAAGCACCTGGTTGCCAGCAAGTCGTGGGCAGTATTGCCAGTTATTTCTTAGAACCAGTGTGAGAGGATGAAGACAAAGACTACGCTGAGTAATGAGTTCTATCCTTTATTGACAGCATCCGTGTTCTTGTCTTTGTTTCCAAGAATATGAATAGTCCACAAATGTACCAGCTGAAACGGTTCAGCAGTCGTCTTCATCGTAACTGCGCATTACCCAAATCTTGTTTGCAAGGAAATTATCCAACCAAACTGCGCAACTCAAAGAACTATCGCAACATGGCCGAAATTTCTCATGCAGCAGCAGGCCCTGAGTGGGCATACCTTGCTCCGCTCAACAGAAGCAACGGTTCGCCCACCGACTTGGACTCGCTGTTCGTCAACGTCGTCGTCCAACGAAAGAATGCCAAGCCGGATACCAAAATCCTCAGCCTCCAGACCCTCAGCACCAAACCAGGCATGCGTTACGGGCCTCATGACGTACTTCGATTCAGCTTTGCCAGGCTGCGAGAGCTGACAGGATCTGGTGATCTCGATCTCTTCTTTTACGAAGGTGGTTTGCCCGGGGTGGCGATACCGGACGAGTCATCTTTCCAAAGACTTCTCTTGGCCGTCCACCATCTCGGCCTCGTTACCCCAGAATCGGCCGGTGAGCGCATCTACGCTCCACCTGTGCTAAGGTTCTTTGCGCAGCCCAAGCCCCTGCCTAAGCCCAATCCTTCGGTGGTTGCAGTCGTGAAATTTTTGTTCTTACTTTGTCTTGTCTTTGTCATCATACTACTGTGGTATCTGGGGCCTGGTCCAGTCGTTCTTGGTCTTTTGTTTATCGGCACAGTGATAAACCAAAGTATGAGAAACGGAAACGAGAACGGAAAGAAATGAGACCTACGCGATGCGAAGAGACGAGACAAGACGAAACGAAGTGGTCTCGTTTTTAATCTGTATACATATGCCTCTTAAGCAGTATGCATCAGACGAAACGAACAAAGCAAATAAGGGCTTCTGATGATAGTCGTTGTATTCAGTAGCATAGCTTATAATTCTCAGTCCAAAAGGTATAACATACCCTTTCAAATAATCATATCCTGGTCAATGGTGCCTTCTGGAGAGGATTCCATGGGTGAAACTTCTAGTCACGTAGCAAAAATACGTGGTAGAAAATCATTGTCAGGTGAGTTGATGCTTATATTTCATTCATAGATACAACGCCTCTGTTCTCGTCCAAACAAACACGAAGTTGCCGTCTGTCTTGTATACCATGCCTGCCTGCTGGGAAAGCTTCTTGGCGTAGTCGGTCTAGATAGATCTCATACGCCGGCATATACGCCTGCACGAACGCAATGACCTGCTCATCTGTCTGGCCGGTCCCCTTCACTACCCGTAAGGCCTCCTCTTGTTGTATCCTCCAGCGGTAAACATTGTGGAGATGCTCGGTGTCAAGGTGAATGAAGTAGTCGAACTTCTCCGGGCCCATAAAAGATTCATTGTACCTCCTGAGGTTGTCATTCATGACTTTCAAGTGTTCCAAAGCGTGCGTACGCATCAGCATGGTAGACAACGTGTCTTTGTCCATGGTGGCGGTGTCGACTTGCTTTGAGGCGGCCCAGTGTTCCTCCAATTGATCGTCTGATATCGCCTGGAAACCTAGGCACCAACCCTCGAATATAATGACATCAACGGGTGGGCTAGAAGACACGTGTTCCCATTCGGACTGCGGGACGCGGTCTCCTTCTCCATCAAATCTGCTCTTGTCGAAGGAAGGCACATCGACGGCTTCGCCAGCCAGCAAGGACGAGAAGAACTGTTTGGCAAGGACCTCATCGTGTGTTCCAGGCTGACCACGGTTGCAAAATAGTTTGTTTGATGGATTTTGTTCGCGGATTTTGACCAGGTTCTCGTGGGTATGGTACAAATCGTCAAGGGACAGGATTAGTGTTTTGAGTTGATAGGCAGAGCGCAACCTTTCCGCGAGGCTCTTCGCCCATGTCGACTTTCCAGAACCCTGCATCCCCGAGAGACCGAGGAGAAAGGGCTTCGGTTTGCCACCCTCCTTGTGGATCTCATTCTTGAATGCGCGAACTTTTGGTAAGATGAAGGAACAAGCCTCGTCGATGGCAGTGGCGAGTACCGTCATTTTTTTTCAATTTGAGAGTGTGTCTGTACAGAATGGATGTATGTACGCACGATAAGGACATCCGGCCTATATCGAGCCAAGTGCACACTTTCCAATATTTACGTGACGATCCTTCCGATTTCATGACCCGGAAAATAATCATGAACAGCGTTAGTAGAGGATGCTGCAACTGAGGCGGACAAAGTCAAGTCCGGGTAGCTCCGAACACGCCCTCCGTGGCGATAATGGAACGACTCAAACGGAGCAATGCAGGGCATGAGAGTTGCTTGTCTCAAGCGTCGAGTCGACTATTTGATCAGCAAGGTATCTTTCGAGAACTCGATATTCCGCTTTCATCGACATCCCGCCTGAGGATGTAAAATGACTTCCTGGCGTACCTGTGCATCTCGTGTAGGTCCTATCTTGGAAGGCTAGCTCGAGAGGCACTTACTTTTGTGCTGAAGACATTGGTTGTTTCTCCCTGAATTGCTGTGTAAGTTAAAACGAAGCAACTCATCCAGACAGACCATATAAGAAGCGGCCACACCATGATGTTGTGAAACGAAGGACCGTCATGATAGATCCGTGGTGCATAACTAGCGACAGCAATGTTCGCTGTCATGGATTGGGATTGAAGATACAACCCGTTGCGAATTTGGGGCTTCAAAGTCTATCCAGTCTTCTGTTCGCTCATAGTTCTAGGACAAGACCGCGTAGCCGCACATGTTTGGCATGCAAGGTGAGGAAAAGTAATGGATCAACTTTACCGGTTAGCATGTACCGAGGTAGGAAGACCAGGGGCTGCCTATCATTTGTTATATCCTTGGGTCAGACCCGTGCCGTCATGTCTCCATGGGACTCAAACGAAGGTAAGCACACATCTGCGTCACTGTCGACGATATATAGAGGCTGTTCCAAGGCTTGGCATACCATTCTTTCTAAGTAATACATGATCTTCTTAGGCCGCCAGACTTGGGCGCGAGACCTTGTACCTGGAGTAGCAACCAATTCAGGACCTGGCTCCACAAGTTGGTTATCTTCGCCCTGGATAAACATCTCGCGTGCCTCTTTAGGAGGAAAGCGACAGCAGCTGCAATACCTGGCAGCACATTCCCGGAGCAACCGCCATGAGCGGCACCATCAGTCCGGGGTTGGATGAGTGGTCCACCCACAATGGGCCCTAAGTCGGCAAAGAGAAGTGAATGTGCATGGGGGGCGGGGCCCGGGGATTCAAACATCCTGTTCTTTTGAGGACAGTGGCCTATGATGTGCAATGGAATGTCATCAGCCAAAGACTCGGATGCCACGAACCGTCAAGACTTTTCAAACCAAGGATTTTCGGTTACACTACTATATCATAAGTCCAATGCACTGTATTTCTCCCAATGGCTACTGTACTCAGCCTTGTCACTCCTTAGTTCTGCTCAATTTACAAGGCAATTGCGACATGGCGTTCTCCCGGAGGTCTGCTATTTACCAGCCGATGCTAGGGCCCGCTCACCAAGCTTTGCATCACCCATGACTCTCTCCGACAACTCAGGCTTCGTCATTCTATTCCAGAGCTTACCAGTAATGGTTCTTCAGTGCGCGTACGGTAGTCGCCGGGGGTGGATTTGTCACCTGGTCATTCTAGGTCAGAATGGTGCCGATCTCTCAGGCAAAAGAAGCGTAAGCTACGTGGGCGCCGGACTTGGAAATGTCCAGGGCCGGACTTGACATTGTCCAGCGACGGACTTGACATTGTCCAGCAACAAGCATGACCATAATTCAATGCAATACGGGCAGACGATCAGGCCTTCCTCTTTTATGGACTCGCCCCATTTTGTCCCCCGCAATCTACAATTTCCGGGGGGAACTGGGGCCTGTTGTGGAGAAATGGAAGGGGGTTGCGATTTCTCTATCTACTTAATGACTTTCGGCTTCTAAAGCTGAGTTTTCTGTGTTTAGGTCTGTCAGGCTTCATTCCGACGCAGGCAACTCAGTTATGTCTTCGAAGTCTCCATTTCTCGGCCTCCGCGGCCATGCGCTTCGGGCAGCTCAAATCATCTTTGTAGTTGGCCCTGGCTTCACCTTGTTTGGTTACAACCAAGCCGGCGTCGGCCCGCTGGCCACGCTTCAGACTTGGGTTTCTACCTTTCCTACGATTGATACCATCAACACCGAGGGCGCCCAGGAAGCCGTCAACTCTACACGAAAGGGTGCTGTCATCGCCTCGTTCCAGATTGGGGCTCTAATTGGCGCCCTCTCCTGCCTCTTCCTAGGAGATTGGCTTGGAAGACGGAAAACCATTTTCCTGGCCGCAATCCTGGCCATCATCGGGGAGGTTCTGCAGGTCTCGGCATACAACGTGATCCAGTTCGTTGTTGGCCGCATCATCCTGGGCATCGGCGTCGGAGAGATCAGCGTTGCCATTCCTGTGTGGCAGGCAGAATGCTCATCGGCGGCGCACCGAGGACGCGATGTCATCACTGCGGGTATCTTCATGTGCCTTGGCTATGCCCTATGCAACTGGATCGACTTTGGCTTCACCTTCATTCGCAACTCGACCCTCGAATGGCGCCTGCCTCTAGCTCTGTCCCTCATCCTTTCCCTCACAGTCGCCTCCATGATCTTCTGCCTGCCCGAATCTCCGCGCTGGCTCGTTCGCGTCAACAAGGTCAAACAGGCCACTCGGAACCTAGCTGCCCTGAAAGACTTGCCCGAAGATGACGAAGCTATTCGGACCGAGATTGCCCAAATCGAGTCGTCGCTCGAGTTCGCCACGGCCCGCAATAACTCACTCATGGAGATGTTCTCCAAAAACGATGACGAGAGACTGTTCTATCGTTTCTGTCTTTGTTTCGCACTCCAGTTCTTCCAGCAGATGTGCGGAGGAAATCTGATCTCCGTCTGTAAGCAATTCCAGAGGCCAATCATCATTTTTCAGCGTCCTTTGGAAGAGGTCTAGCTGGGCCTGAGGCTTATATAGAGTGTATTCGTGTATTCTTCAGAGGGCTAACACATTTCTTCTCACCAGACGCATCGACAATCTTCCAACAGAACCTAAACCTCGGCACGAACCTCTCGAAGATCCTAGCATCATGCGCGCTCACGTGGAAGTTCCTATGCTGTTTCTTGGCCTTCTTTGCCATTGACCGACTCGGACGTCGCACAGTCTTCATGATCAGTGGAACGGGCATGTCGTTGTGTATGGCTTGCTTGGCAGTGACCGCAAGCTTTCCGTCGACCAATGAGTCAGCTTCCATCGCCTCGGCATTTTTCATTTTCTTGTTTAACAGCTTCTACCCATTCGGCTTCCTCGGTGGCAATTTCCTCTACTGTACCGAGGTAGCCCCCGTGAGGTTGCGTGTTGCCATGAACTCCGTGTCCACGGCGAACCACTGGCTGTGGAACTTTGTCGTTACAATGGTGACACCCGTGGCTCTCGATACGATTGGGTTCCGGTACTACATCATGTACGCCATCATTTCGGCATGCATTCCCGTCTCGGTCTTTTTCTTCTACCCGGAGACAATGAATCGCAATTTGGAGCTGTTAAACAACGTCTTCAAGGATGCCTCATCTCCGTGGGACATCGTTAAAATGGCTCGAGATTTGCCACAGGGCGAGGTGGCAGACAGTGACAACGATCATAGTGCAGCGAAGCAGAAAGTAGAGCAGAAGGAAAATGTTTGAACAAGGAATTGAAGAATTTTCAGCTAATCCTGTGGCCGTGATACACCTCAACATATTATACTGAAGAATCAGGGGTATAGGATGTCACTTGAGATTGCCGCACATAAAACGCTTGTCAGTAGTGGCTTCATTCTAGACTATAGAACATGGTTTGGAATTGATATTTCTACAACAAAATCGGAACAAGTCTCTGGTCCTTTGAAATCCACTGCCAAATGCTCACGCACGTAGGTAATTTAAACAGGAAGAGGTCAAGCATTCAGGTAAGTTTGACACCAAACCTGGTCGCTAGATGCGCATCAGCTCGTCCCTGTGCGTAATGTACCGTTTCCTAGTCTTCGCAGAAGGTCACTCCTAGACCATTGTTGTTTTATTTGGAAACTCCAAAGCACGGTGGATATTGAACGTACCACCATGCGGTGGACTTTCACTGCTCCTTCCCGGAGCTTTGCGATCCCCGTGGGTGCATAGGGGCTACTCGCTTTCAACTCAGCCCCCCTTACCTCCGAGGAGTACGATGCTCCGTTCGGTAATAGTGTCTCGGGTTTGATGGCTCGTTACGCCGAATCCACCATGCGAAATTTATCGTCATGGCAACCGAGGTTGACCGGATTGCCTTCAATCGATTCCGGACTTAGACAAGTCCGCCCCAACGACGCTGCGAAACGACCCATCCCAATACAGCCTTTGTCTCCAGGTCTAGATCAGATATGGTGGGGAAAGATCTGGATATCGCCGGAGAAATGGTACAAGATGTATACATGTAGAAAGCCACAACTAAGCGAATAAAGATGAGAGTTTACTCGCCTTGATTATGGTATTGAATCATTACACAAGCCGGATATATTCCAACATGGGCTCCCTTGGAGATAATCATCATTTCAAGGCGAAAGTCGGCATCAATGGATTTGGTCGTATAGGTACCGACTCCTGTGTGACTCCAAAAGGATTCTAGTAGCTAATCACGGAACAGGTCGCATCGCACTTCGCCAATCCCTCACGAGGGACGATGTCCAGGTCGTGGCCATCAACCATACGTGTGCAACGACAGACGACCTCATATATCTCATCAGGCACGATACGACACATGGCCTTCTCAAAGACGAAATCGACATCAAACAACTCTCTGAAGACGCCATCTCACTAAACGGGAGGGTGATTACACTCTTGTCAACGCGAGACATTGCGCAGTTGAACTGGCACAAGCTTGGAGTGTCCTACGTGCTGGAATGCACGGGCAAGTTCACCAGAGTTGACCAAGCTGTTCGACACATCACCGAAGCGCAGTGCAAAAGAGTTGTGATATCGGCCCCTAGCGCGGATGCTCCCACATTCGTCTACGGGGTGAATTCCGAAGGCTACCACAATTCTGCAGTCAACCACGTCATATCGGCTGCGAGCTGCACCACCAACTGCGTCACGCCCATACTGAAAGCCTTGAACGATAGCTTGGGAGTCTCCCAGGCTTTCCTCACAACAGTGCATGCCGCCACCCAGTCCCAGAACATCCTCGATGGGTACAGCAAGAAGAACAGGAGGCTGGGTAATTTTCTCGATTCCAGTGGAGATTATGTACTTCCCCACTAACAGCAGTAAACTTCAGGGCGGAGCGTTTTCAACAATATCATACCTACAACCACAGGAGCGTCCAAGGCTATAGCTGCCGTGATCCCTGAGCTTCACGGAAAAGTCAAAGGTATATCCATACGGGTTCCCACGTAAGAAGTCTTGCCCCAAGCCGTTATTCCGCTCTTAGTGGAAAGCAAGAAGACTCTACTAATAGGTGGTACACTAAAAATACAGATCCGATGTTTCGATGGTAGATCTTACTGTGGCTACCAGCAGACCCTCCTCGCTATCAGAAGTTCTGGGCATTTTTGTTCGGGCATCTAAGGGAACGATGGCGGGAGTGCTGAGTGTCAGTGACCAGGAACTAGTCAGCAGCGACCTCCTCGGTAGTCCCTTCAGTACCATTGTCGATAGCAACGCATGCTTGGAACTGAACCCACAGGTGATTTACTATCAGCCCAAGACCACTCCAAGGCACTATCACTCACTTGTTTCGATTAAATACAGTTCTACAAGATCATCGCATGGTATGACAATGAGTGGGGTTATTCCAGCCGTCTCTTAGATCTGGTCTCGATGATACACTGCAAAGGACAACAGGATTGATAATATAGGTCTTGTCTTGGGAGCATTTCAGTGAGGTTACCATGTTGTTGCATATTGGCTAGACCAGCACTTTAGACGGCACAAAGGGGAGAATTCTACCAGAAGATAATTTTTATGAGAACCGCTGCGCTTTTCTCTAGACACAGTCCACGATTTGGACTCATTATCTGCTGTAATAAATCAGCGAGGATCTAGGTCCTCGAGTTGAAACACTTACATATTATCGTCTCGAATAGACCGAAAGACTGAACCACTCCTTGGACTCCTCTAACACCTGCTGATTGATGAATACTAGAAGTACGCTTGCAATGAATTCAGAAAGCCATACCTCGCAGGCCAAGTAGTAGCGCCCCACAAGCGTAGGACACTTGGCACGTCTCGCCTCCGCTTCGAGGCGATCACGCTCCATGGTCTCTAGGCATTCCCGCAAGGCATCAACGGCCGGGCTCTCTTCATCCTCGGGCAAGGTGCCACGGTCGTCCTGGGATTTGGTCTCGGGGCGACGATATTTGCAGTTCTCCACCAGGAAGCACATGCTCCTGAGGGGTCGATTTGTGCCTTTTTCGCCCGTGGGATACATTCACTTTCCGCAATCGAGCTTACGTTTTCCAGCTCGACTCCTACCTCGTACGGACCTCCACTGAGGGGAACCTCTTCTGTAGTGAAGGTCGAAGCCTCGCGGGCTTCGGGAGTTGGGATGGACTTGTTCGGGCTCATGCTGGTGGCTGCTTGGTTGGACTCAAGAAAGCTTGTCTTGCGAGGAGAGGGTGATTATGGTAAGAGTACTTCTTTTCTCGAGCCACAAGCTGTTTCGGGAGTGGTGGTCGGGGAAGCATTGGAACAAGATGGAAATTTTGGCAGAAGCATATGTGCCATTGAGTACTCAGGCCAACATTGAAAGGCCACAGCCTCTGCTACCCTTGGCTTTTATACTGTGGTCTATTGTTCAATTGTCATACAGCCCAGACAAAGCTTTGGAGGCGGACGGACCCGCGGCTTGCCCTCACAGACTCTTTGACACCATCACTGCTGTAGCTGTCCACAGATGCAATTTCCATCCATGTTAAATACAAATATGTCGAGACATGGAAACGGACTGAGGAGCCAGCCCCTTTACGATTTTGGATTTCACGCACCGCGATTTGTATTGCTTGGAACGAAATTGCCGGCAGATTATTGTGCAGAATGCTGCTCGACGGGGCTTCCCGTTATGTGGTTTGCTTAACCGTTACCGATCCTGATCGGGTCAACTGCCGTCGCTTTCCGGGTGCATCTGCCGACAATATTTGGGGCATTTCTGCATATCGTACGCACAAGTACTAAACCGGACTTGCCGAACTAATGAGCTGCGGGATATTGGGACCTTTGATTTCGATGTTTTTCCTTGGATGCTCCTATTCATCATCATTCGGCCTACCAACTCCGACAGAGTGCGGAAGGCAGCCTGCCTGTTCGTCCCCCTCTCCCGAGCTCGGGACGATGCTTGAGCGTGCACCTCGGCCATATAATAACGAGCCGCCAATCACAACAGCTCCATTCCCGATTTCTACAAGCAAGACGGGACCCGCACGCGCATGTCTGCCGAATCGACTTCCTGGACGGATGCAAGTGGGCAGCACCGTAGGGCCCCCGGAAGTCGGGATTGCTTCAGCTGAGCCCGCCATCTCTCCGCCTTTTGGTGAGCGGATCGCTGCTGCACTCCGGAGTTGACCTTGTTCTCGTGACGTCAAAAGCGAGTCGGGCACTTGAGCATTTAAAAACCCGGTGGTTGGCCTTGCAAATTCCAGTCACAACGGTTCAAAGTGGGGTTTTATATCTGGTCCTCATCTATTCATCCCTGGACCTCGACAACGTCACGATCCAAAGCAGTAGCCACTCGCATCAAGGGCATTACATGAAGACCTCATCACTTGTTGACTAAAGAAGGATCATCACTGCTGCCCCGTGCCCAAGGGGCCTTGCCAGAAGTGGAGACGCTACTAGTACTTGATATTCAGGGACAGAGGAGACAAACTTTCTCCAGCTCGAACTCAAACATCATCGATTTCCTACCCCTCTCAAACCTTGGCTTATCCGGGACTGAGATAGCTACTTCTACTTATAATAAGCCCGCCACGCCTGTCCGTCTCACACTCACACCACACATCACAATGTCACCCACGAAGGCTGTGCCGTCCATCGCCATTGTGGGCGGCGGCATCGCAGGCCTGACGCTCGCTCTCAATCTCATTAACCTCTCCAAGTCCCCGTCATCACAACAGCCCAAGTATGCAGTCACAATATACGAGTCCGCCCACGCGTTCGCCGAGATCGGCGCTGGTGTGTCCTTCGGGCCAAATGCCTCCCGCGCCATGAAGGCCATCGGGCCAGAGGTATATGCCGCGTTCGAGAGGACGCAGACCAGGAACCAGTTCGAGTCCAAGCAGGACGTGTGGTTCGACTTCCGCTTCGGCGAGAGCGTCGACGGCAGGTACAAGGTCGAGGGAGAGGAGGGCGAGGACGCCAACGGAGAGCTCATCGCCACGGTCAAGTGCTCGGGGGGCCAGCGGGGCGTCAAGAGGAGTGACTTCCTCGACGAGCTGATCAAGCACGTCCCCGACGGTATTGCCAAGTTCGGCCGGAGGGTCACCCATTACACCGAGGGCGAGGACGGCAAGGTGACGCTGCACTTCAAGGAAGGAGACGACGAGGTCCATGACGCTGTCATCGGCTGCGACGGCATCAAGTCCAACATCCGGAAGACGCTGTTGGCTGAGACCCCGAAACCGGAGAACGCGAATGCAACATTCAGCGGCAAGTTCTGCTACCGTGGTTTGATCCCGATGGACGAGGCTGTGTCTCTGCTGGGCGAGGAGATGGCCAAGAATGCTCAGATGTACCTTGGTCGACACGGCCACATCCTCACGTTTGCCATCGAGAAGGGCAAGCTGATGAATGGTAAGTTACTGATGAGGCCCGACCTGGGTGTTGGCCTTTTTGTTCCTCTGAATTTTTACTAACGCAAAGATCTGCAGTTGTTGCATTTGCCTCAGCAAAAGAATGGAGTGATGACCGTTGGGTGGTGGAAGCCAACCAAGACCAGATGAAGGCCGACTTTGAAGGCTGGTCGCCCACCGTCACCAAGATCATCTCGCTGATGCGAAAGAACGACATCTGGGCGCTCTTCAACCACCCGCCGGCACCAACGTACGTGTCTGACCGCGGGCGTGTATGTCTTGTCGGAGACGCGGCGCACGCAACCACACCGCACAAGGGTTCGGGCGCAGGCATGGCGATCGAGGACTCGCTGGTCATGGGCCAGCTTATCTCGGAGGCCCTCGCGGGCGACAACGTGGACGCTGGCAAAGCCATTCCTGCGGCCTTCAGAGTTTTCGATGCCATTCGGCGGGAGAGGACGCTGCGGTTGGTTGAGGACTCGAGAGAGACGGGCCAGCTGTACGACCTCGAGCACCCGGTTTTTGGCACGGACAAGGACAAGATCAGGGAGACGCTGCTGACGAGGATGGACTGGGTATGGGAGAAGGATGTCGAGGCCGAAGTGAACAACTCCCTGGACAAGTTGAGGAACAGCCTGCTTGGCCACGAGACATGATAAGATGGTGAGGCAGACTTGGGGGTCATTTTGTGCTTTCCTGAGACATGAACATACTTCAGTTATAGACTGTTCTATTAATTCATTCTTACCACCCTCATGAGCTTGGACTTGAGTGGAATCCCAGAATTGAGACCAGCACAGGCTCTGGTGTTAATTGCCGTACATTTCTGGGCTTTAGCTAAATTGATATATTTCAACCACCAGCCTATGTTCCCTACTGCTCAACCAACGTAGGTGGTTTCATGTCAGTTGCATAGCCCAATACCTGGCTTTGTCAAAACTCACGGAATGAAAACGATTGTCGGCAGTTGGGGCAGTACAGGTCCGCAACTCTTCTTCAGCGAGTCACGACGGTCATCGAATCAACACACAATTGAGTTATTGCTTCGGTCTCATTAAGGAAATACAAAAGAAATCTATCTGTCTATCTTTAGAGGTTCGTTTTCGACAAGGAAATACAAAGGAGAGCGGTCATAGCAAGAGTGATTTGCCGGACCAGTTCCCAGATTAAGAAATGCCAACCCAAAACAACTAGGTCCTGATCCTCTCTTGCCACATCCCAACGCCACAACGCCTCGCTGTCAAGCACATGAAAACCCGTCCATCAGCGGCTCAACGTCATCTCAGTGATCTCCCCAGCAGTACCGCCTCATTACACTGCTCCACCCTTGCCCCTGATTTGAAAAGAGATATACAGCCCACCCACCCTCACCACTCAGACCTACAGAGGCCAAGTAGTAAAAAGACAGGTGGCCAGCTACCTCTTGACCATGACCATCTCACCCGCCTCCTCGTCGCCAACAACGGCACTGTCCTGGCTCGCAATGTGCCATCTCAGCCCTTCGAGCTTGGCTCGTCCGATCCACTTGTGAGCCGGCAACGTCCCGAACTGGTCCTTGTAGCCAGACTGCTCGACCATGGGAAGCACGTCTGCCATCTCGACTCTCATCTCGCAACGGTGGTGGATGTACCGTGCCGAGTTCTCATCTGATGTTGGATCAGAGGAGACGGAATCGATGCTAGCATTGACGATCCGTCGAGCGAGGTCTTCCACCTGGATGAGGTCAAATGCGCCCTCCCAGCCCGACTGCGACGGGAGGAGTTGTATCTTCTTGGTGATCGCTTTGAACTGGCTGACGAGATCTTCGAACATGGCCTCGGTCGGCTCGGCACCGTCCCCAGCAGGGACAACACGGTGGATGGTGACGGGGACCCCGAGCTGGGACGATGCCTTCTCGAGGTGCTTCTCGCTGGCCCACTTGGAGGAAACGTAGCCCTCAGACCCATCCTTCGGCGGTTGCGCTTCAACAGATGTTGCGGCGTGCGTGATAGCGTCGTTGTTTCCTTGCTCGTCGGCATCGAGATTGAGCACGCCACCTGAAGAAATGAAATGCACCGGTATCCTGCGAGACGCTGCGAGCCGCACGATGCTGCGTGTGGAAGTGAAGTTTGATCCCTTGAGAAGCTGGAAGTAGTCGAAGAAGGACCGATTGGCGCCACTGTGCACTATTATATCGGCTTTATCGGCGAGCTGGTTGAAGTCGGCCTCGGACATTCCGAAGAAAGGCGCCGACATCTCGCCCGGGTGGACCACAACCTTGGGTCCTGAAGGTGCAGCACGGGTGGGCTTGTCACGGACGGCGACACAGTGAATCCGGGCAACACGCTCGTCTGCTGCAAGGCTGTTCAATATGTGCTTGCCCAAGAATCCTGTTGCACCCGTCATCAAGATGGTCGCACCACCGCCAGCCCTTCCGACAGCATGTTGAATGCTGTCATCCGCCTGATCAAGAAGGTCTTGATCGATGGCTACCTCATCCTCCCAGTCGATGGTCTGGTCCAGCTTCTCTGCCGAAGCAATCTTCGCAGCCATGGCGCCAAGCGTGTTGTTCTCAAACAACTCAACCAGTGAAAGGGCGGCGGCGAAGCGCGTGCGGATCATGATCTGCAGTTTCACAAGCAGCAAAGAGTTGCCGCCAACCTCGAAGAAACTGGTCATATCGCTGACGGAAACCAGTTTGATGATGTCCTTGGGCACAATTTCGGTCCACAGGTCCCGGAGAGCCTTCTCCGTCTCGGTCAGAGTGTAAGTCGTCTTGTCATCCGAGGGAGTCGGCAGTGGCACCTCGCTGACGGCCCGCCGGTCCGTCTTGCCATGGGCGTTGAGCGGGATAGTGTCCATGGGTATAAGCATGTTCGGTATCATGTAGAGCGGCAGAGGTAGTTTGTAGCGGAGGTTGCGCAGGAATTGACCGCCATTCTCGGCCTGGGCGCCAGGAGCAAACTCGACATGTGCCACCAAGAGCTCGTTGCGGACTGAGACGACAGCCCGGTGGATGACGCCCGAAGCAGCATGGACGATGGAGCTTTCGATGTCTTCGAGTTCAATGCGGATGCCACGCAGCTTGATCTGGGTGTCCCCGTTGATCCGCCCCTGGAATATGACAGCGCCGTCCCCTCGGAGACGGCCGACGTCTCCCGTGCGGTAAACCATTCTCCCGTCCCTGGCGGCGAACTCGGCGGGAGCAAAGTAATTGGGCAGGAACTTGCTGCTGCTCAACTTTTCGTTGTTCAAGTAACCCTTGGCAACACTGGGGCCGCCGATGACGATCTCCCCAGAGACACCAGCCGGGACAGGATCAAGGTTGCGGTCGACAACGTACACCGAATAGTTCGGAAGCGGGACGCCAACGGGAATCTCGGGCGAAGTCGTCTCGGTGAGTGCGCCTCGGTAAGAGATCTCCATCTTCGTGCATGTGATGGTCTCACCGGGGCCGTAAGAATTGTACAGGTTGAGGCCTGGCAGGCGGAGCTCTTCAATCCCTTGCCGAAGCGCGTTTGTCATCATCTCACCACCGCCCCAGGCGAACCTCCACTGCGAAGCTGTCTTGAGGTATTCCGATCCATAAGACAGCCAGCTTGTGTACTCAGACGGCGTCGCTCGGGTATAGGTAATGTCCTCGTTCAAGATGATCTTGGCAATCTCGACAGGATCACCGCGACTGGCCTTGGGAACGACATAGACGGAGCCGCCATTGACAAGACCACAGAGGATCTGGTCCAGCGAAAAATCGAAGGTGTAAGCACTCTGCTGGAGGACCCTCTCCCGGCCGATGTCATACTGCTTTGTCAAGCCGTAAATGGTGTTCTTGAAGGCTGAGTGGCGCAGGACGATGCCCTTGGGCACGCCAGTCGAGCCACTGGTGTATAGGACTACCGCGTCTGCCTCGAGTCTCGCTTTGCTTGGGGTGGTCTTGGTGCTAGGAACAAGTTGCGAGACGTTGATCACCTTTGCCTTCGAGTTCAGCTCAGGGACCATTTGTTCGGTGGCGCCGTGGCACAGGATGACGGTCGGTTTCGCAGAGCCAGCAACAGCGGCCAGCCGGGACAAAGAGCTTCGCAGGTCCATGGGAACATATGTGCCTCCTGCGTGCCAGATCCCAAGCAGAGAGCACACCCAATCGGCGGTCGGCTCCTGGAAAACAGCAACCCGCGACCCAGACTTGACGCCAGCCTTGGTGAGAGCCTGGCTGATGGTGTGAACATTCTGCTGCACGGCCGAGTAGGTCAGGTTGTTGCCAACTCCGTCTCTGACTGCAATACTCTCTGGATGCTGAGCCGCTACCGCCATGATGCGGTGAGAAAGAGTCTCAGGCCAGTCCGGTGTCAATTGCGGCCCACGGCCGAGGATCTTGGCGCCTTCGATGTCTTCTGCGCTCCAAAGCGGTACCTGGTCGACTTTGGTGTCGAAGTTGGTGGCAAATGCTTTGACGAGTCGCATGTAGCTGCTGAACAGCATCTCGGTGGCCGGCTTGGAGTAGAGATATCTTTGCATCCTGAAAGTGACATGCATCGAGGTGCCAGCGACCTCGTTGACATCAACAACCAGGTCGTAGCCATTGCGGCCCACCGAGTGTGTCCCCACAGCCTCACCTCCAAGCAGCTTTGGCTGCTCCGCATTGATCTGCCGGTAGTCCATGAACACTTGGAACAGCGGGCTATGGCTCGCCGAGCGGGGTATGTCCAGCGTCTCGAGGAGTACATCGAAGGGAAGCTTGGAGTTGGCCAGCGCAGAGTACGCCTTGTTGCGTGCCTCAATGACCGAGTCCTTGAAAACTTCTCCCTTGGTTGACTTGAAGCGAAGAGGAAGCAGGTTCAGCAGGAAGCCGACCGTGCCGGTGACGGAGGCATCGGCACGGTTGGCGTCGGCAACCCCGATGACGAGGTCGTCCGTGTCGAGATGGCGAAACAAAAAGACCTTGAGAACTGCCAAGAAGAAGTGGAAGGTCGTGATCTTGTGGCGCTTGCACTGCGTCTTGATTTGGCGGACGAGGCGAGCGTCGAGTTCGCAGTCGGCTGGCTCGAAGTTGTAATTCGTTTGGTTTTCTGCCGCGCGTCTTGTCAGTCACGGAATGAATGAAGTCCAACGCGCCAAGGGCGAGTTCTCAACTCACGTCTCTTGCTCCCATGAGCTACCGGGAACAAAGGCAACGGCTCCGGGAAATCAGGATACTCCCCTCTCCAGAATCGCATTTCCCCATCCATCCTCCCCTCTTCCACGGCTCTCCTCTGCCTCTCGGCAAAGTCGCTGAATTGACAGGTCACAGGCGGGAGCGTTTCGCCATCGTACATCTTGTTGATCTCCGATAGAAGAATATTGAATGAAAACCCATCAATCGCGATATGATGGAACCCAAAAAGCAGGTAATGTTTCGTGTCCGACAGGGAAAGCAGCTTGATGCGGATCGACTCGCCGCGGTGGAGTTTGAAGATGTACTTCATCAACTCGTCTGTCTCCTTCTCCACATCGTCTTCACTCTGGATGCGCCGTTTCTCCAGCCGCAGAGGGCTGTCCTCCTCCGCGAGGACCCCTTGGGTAGGCTCATTCAGTCGGCCGGGGTCCGAGAAGAAGGCCGTGCGGAAGGCCTCGTGGCGGTGGCCTAAGCCGGCGATGGCCCGCTCCGCATCATGTTCTCGGATGCGCCCTGTGAATTGAAGTCGGCAGGTGAGATTGAAGGTGGTTGGGTCCTCTAGATACCGCATCAGAAACCAGAATCGAGAAGAGGCATAGGACATCTTTGTGGTCCGGGAAAATACCAACTGTGTTTCAGGAATTTCCACTTTCACCTCTTCTGCTTCATCTGATGCCTTGATGGGCTCTGAGTCAGTCATCGAGGTTTCGGTGTCCTTGTTCGTAGTCACTGCCTTGTCTTGAGGCTTCGCATTCTCGGTCTCGTCATCCGAGAGGTGAGTCTCGGGTGTATCAGCGCCGGAGTTCGAGTCATCATGGCTGGAAACGGGAGACTCAGACCGAGTGGTCTCCTCCAGTGGCGATGGCAGCGGGCTCTCAGCTACCTCCTCGGAAGCTGCTGCGGCTGCTGCTTCTGCTGTTGTCGTCTCTGCTTCTTGATCCTGTCTTGGCAAGCTTTGCATAGCGATCTCCTGCGCAGCTTGCTCTTCTTCCTCTGCTGCTGCTGCTGCCGCCTCATCAGGAACTTCACTCTCGCTCGCTGGCCCATCGGACCCGGCAGGTGTCTGGACAGCAACCCAAGAACCAGCGTCAGAACGATCCGAAGAATCATCAACACGATCCTCGTCAGGAGCCGGGCTATCTGCGGCCCCCATATTCGCCTCCGCATTGGTGACCTGCGCTGCTTCACTAGGGTCACGAAAGGACTGGTCGGCCTCAGCCGAAGCTGATGCGGCAGCGGGCTCTTCCTTCTTCTCATCCCCAGCGGCCTCGGCAGGTGCCGCCTTGACGACGTTGGGAATGAGATCGGGAGACAGACGCTTGATGGCGTCGTCGACCAGGTCAGAGACGGTGGCGCCGCCCAGTATTTTGAGCACAGGCATGTCAAGATCCAGCTCTTTGGTGAACCAGGTGCGCATGTCGACAGCAAGAAGCGAGTCGACACCGAGCTCGACGATGGTGGTTTCGGGAGTGATCCCCTGCTCCTCGGGAGCCATATTCAACCTCTGGTACAGAGTCATGAGAAGTCCATCTGGTAGTCAAAGTGGATTAGTAGACGCTTCAATGGGAACAGTGCTGCTGCTATGAAACTTACCCAGCAACAGCTCATAGACATCCTCCTCTTTGGTCAACTCCTTCAACTTGTTTCTGACACTGACTGTGCCCTTGCCTGAACCACCAGCATTTTGCTCCTGGGGCTTGACCAACCTCAGCCACGCGAAACGAGGTATGTTGATCCATGCGGGCGGGCTGTCATTGTTCTCGACGTCAATCTGCTGCAGACCGGCCGTGATCTCCGGGTTGCGGCCGGATTCGGGGCGGCCAGCCATAACAGCCTCGGAGAAGAATTGGTAGAACTCCCACTCGTTGATGTTAGCATAGCCGACAGATCGAAGTCTCTCAAGCTTGCTAGGGTCACGGTTGAGGTATCCCAGACCCACGATACCAGGCATGTTGATGACCGAGCCGACGAGGCCACGCTGACGGCGTCCGGCAATGAGCGAGCACATAAAAGCATTTGCTGCCGCATAGGCAGTCTGGCCCATATTACCCGAGACAGATGCTAGTGACGAGAAGCACATGAAAAAGTCGAGATCGTTGTCCGTAAAGATCTCGTCCAAGAACCTAGTGCCGTCTACTTTGGGTCTCAGGGTCTCGAGGAACACCTCATGGCTCTGGTTGGCAAATAGACTGTCCTTGAGGATCATAGCACCGTTTGCAACACCACCGATCGGCGGCATTTCCTTCTCGATCTGCTTGACGACAGCTCGGATGGAATCCCGGGATGTGACGTCCATGGCGTACGTCTTGACGATAGCTCCTTCGGCCTCGACGAGTTCCAACCATGCTTGGTCAATCTTGGGATTTCGCGAGGACAAGGCAAGGTGGCGAGCGCCGCGCTCCACCATCCAACGCGTGAGGGCAAGGCCGACTTCTCCGGTGAGACCGATCATGAAGTATGTGCGGTCGGTGCGGAACTTGATTGACTCCTCAGCAGGAAGGACGCGCACGGCCACGGACTCGTCCTTCTTCCAGTCGACGATGCGCAGGCCTTGACGGTAGATGTTCTTTCCCGAGATGGCAGACAGCGCGACGCTCTCCGTAAAAAGCTGGCTGTTTCCACCCTTTATCAGGGCCTGCGCGTTTTCCACTGCAAGCTTGAATGTCTGCGTAACGGCCTCGGAATCGTATACCTGAGCCACAAATGCACGAGCGCTGTACAGCTCCGCGCCGCTCCTCGGCGTGCAACCGAGGGGCAGGTACTTTCTGATACGCGCCCCTACACCCATAGACTCCTTGTTCTCGGCGAGGTCGACAAAGACAGAGGCATCTTTGGGGAGGGATTGAGAGAGGACACGGTCAGGAATCGAAGGGTGGAAGTGTTTCACACCGGGGCAGGGGCCGGCCAAGGTGGAGGTGAATGTCACCTTCTTTCCAGAAGCCTCATATCGCCGCTTGAGACTGTGAGCAACGGCGGCGCTGGGCTCGTGGGCGAGCATGGACTGGCTGTTTGGGCTGAATAAGAGGATAGCATCCACCAGCAGTTCCGCCGCAGTGGCGACAAGCACGGCTGCTTCGTTGTCTTCCTCGTACTCTGCCGCCCAAGCCTTTGGTACCACGACGGTGGAACGATTGGTTTCAGAGAGCGAAACAACTTTCTTCCCGGCTTTGTTGGTTCCAACGACAACATACAAGCAACCAATGCCGGCGACAGATACAGCGCAGAGAAGTGACTTGCTGACCTGAATAGCGATAGTCTCGTCAGTTGCGCCCTCCTTGCTTGCGCAGTCAAGCAGGTCGTAAGAAGAGCCAGAGCTGTTGATCTCGATGACAGCTTCGGAAGGTGTGACATCTTTGGTGATAAGTCGCCTCTCGGAATTCAAGCGTGTGTTGATGTCGGTGGCGGGCAGATACCTTGGGATGAGCATCGTGCCATTGTCAATCGACATCTCTCGCTCGAGTGTCCACAGGGGCTCGTAGCTCTTTGTGAGGCCCTTGCCCCATGCATCCGAGATCTGCAGGCGCAGAAGATGCTCGGCGATGGTCTCTGCATTGGGCTTCTCGCTGGCATCAAAATTGAGGAACTGCAGGCGGAGTGAGGGCATCTCGCCGACCAAGCAGCGACCCGTGCCCACCATCATGTTCATGTAGGGCTCCTCACCACGACTGCCGACAGTCACCCAGAGCATGTTGCGCGAGTGGTCGCACAGACGGACGATTGCTCGGAACTTCTCCAGGCTGAAGTCTTTGAAGAGCAACTCGTCGAGCTCCATCAAGCTGAGAATCGTGGGCTGGGAGTTGATAGTCTCTTCATCTATATCGAGGAGGCTCTCAATGTTTTGAATTTCAGAGAAGAAGGGCCCAAGAGAAGCAGTCAGGCTCCGGACCAGACGAGAAGTCTGGACCTTTTGACCGCCGAGGATGAGCAGCTTGTCGATGAAGGTGGTCTTGCCGCTGAAAGACATTGGCTCGCGGATCATATCCATCTGCTTGTCGACGGCCTGCGAGACCATGACGCTGAAGGGCACGAGGTACACTTTCTCCTCGGGAGTGGCAGTATCGACTCCAGAGAAGCCGCTCTTGCGGAGGACTGTGTCCCACTCCTTCTGCCCGACCAAGGGGGAGTAGACACGACCGTCTTCTCGACCAGCCCACCAACCCGGAAGCCCGCAGAATCCGAAGCCGATCCGGAGTGGCTTGTTGTTGGTGACCTCAAGCAGACACAGGTATCCGCCAGGGCGGAGCAGCTTGCGAACGTTCTTCAGGGTCGTCTCCAGATGGGCCGTGGCGTGAATGACGTTGCCCGCAATGATCAGATCATAGGTGCCCTCTTCGAAGCCCTGCTCTTTGATGTCTTTCTCAGCATCCAGGGTCTTGAAAATCATCTTCTCCGCACTGGACTTGAACATATCCTTGGCCTCCTCAAAAAAGGCTGCCGATATATCCGTATAAGTATACGTCGCGAAGCCGTCATTGAGGCACTCCAGCGTGGCGGCTGTGGAGGAGCCAGTTCCTGCGCCGATCTCCAGAATCCTCATGTTGTGGTGGCGATGCGAGATCTGATTGACGAGTTTTCCAAGGTACATATTGTACTCCTTGTAGCCATAGTGCCCAAAGTAGAACTCGCTCAGTTTGTCGTCCTTGCGGAATTCATCGAGCATGGACAATTCGCCACGGACGAAAGGCACAAGCATCTCGCCGATGAAGACCAGTGTATGGAAGTGAGGGTGGATCTTGGACCAATGGTCAAAGTCTTGCTTGATGTCATCCCAGGTATCGTCCAGCCACTCCTTCTTGCAGGTTGCATGCTTGCCACTCAATGCAGTCTCATGGACGAATTGCGCCCAATTGAGGACACAGAGCTGGTGCCAGTCACACTTCTCGCGCTGTTCAAGGGTGATTGACCGGTACAACTGGTTCAGGTAGTAGAAGCACATGCGCTCGCAGAGAGCGGCCCCGTCGGTCTCATCTTCTGTGAGAGCCCACTCGTTCCATCCCAGGGCACCATCCGGCTGTGCGATATCCCATAGTGTCTCGGCGAAGGTTTGTCTGTCGTCGGCGGCAGTGGGTTGCGTGAGAGGCGTAACGTGGAGACCCTCGACGTAGATGGCGGCGTTCTTCCCGTCCTCGGAGTAGATATCCACGTCCCCGGTCATCCCATTCTCCGACAGGGAAAGGGTTGCGTCGAAGGGCATGGGGATCTCAACGCCAGAGGTAGACTGGCAGGCGTCAGGGTTGACGGCGATACGGCTGATCAGAGTCGGGACGTGCAAAGTCCACAAGCGCCCGTCGCCAGGGGCCCCGATGGCAGCGAAGATGGACTGGAACGCGACATCCAAAGTGGCAGGGTGCACAACCCACGGGTGGGTGACGGAGTCAGGGTCGCGGGCAATGGTCATCTCGCCAGATGCATGGCCGGCGCTGCGCTTCATTTCGGTGATGCCATTGAACATACCTGTATATCCATATCCAAGCTTGGCCAGCTCCTTGTAGAAGAACTCTGTGTCGACTGGCAAAAGCGGGATGTTCGACTCAACACGCTCCGGCAGAGCCTCCACAGAGGGCTCACCCATGGTCAAGCGGATTTGGCCGCTGGCCACCGAGACAAAGCCACCTGTCTCCTTGTTCTGGCAGGCATGGATAGAGAAGTCGGCCGTGATGGTGTCCTCCCCCTTGTGCACATTCGACATGACGTAGATGGTCTCTACACCCGTGTTGTCATCCATGAAAGACAAGGCCTTGTGGATGCTGAAGTCAAGCAGCTCGACCAGCCTAACCGTCTTTTCGTAATCGGAGACGAGCTGTTTGGATGCTTCGAGGGCCATGACTGCGAAGCCCGCGGCAGGAAAGACGGTCTGGCCCTGGATGGCGTGACCCTTCAGCCACGGCATCTCGTTGGGCTTGATGTAGTTGCGCCATCTGAACTCGCCCTCTCCCTCATCAGTTGCGCGAGCACCCAGAAGCTCGTGCGTTGGGTTTTCACGGAGACGGTGCGCCTTTGACAGGCGAGTCTCGTTCCAGATGACCTTCTCATGGTCCCACGTGTAGGAAGGCAAGTCCTTGGATACGGTGTAGGTGGCGTCCTGGGCGAAGAGTCGATCATAGGCCTTGAAGTCGACGGCAGAGGTGCCAAGGACTGTCCATACGGAGCCAATGGTGCTCGAGAGGGCGGTAGAGTCGTTGATACCACGAGACAGAGTCCCGAAGTACGGGACTGCAGCACCGCCAGCCTCTTCAATCGTAAGGCTGGCAGGGCCCTTCAGAGCGGCGTGAGGGCCGACTTCGAGGGCCAGGCCCGGGGTCCCAATATCCTTGACAGCGGCAGTCAAAGCCTGCGAGAACAGCACGGGCTGCAGCATGTTGTCCTTCCAGTAGGCATTGCTGAGCAGCTCAGAATGTTCCATGGTGACTTTTTCGCCGCCAAAGACGGAAGAATACCACGGGCAGGCATTCTCACCAGGCTGCATGATCTGGATGCCACAGGCTCCGAGGGCTTCGAGATAGTACGAGGAGCAGGCCTTCATGTGGCTCGAGTGATAGGCAGTGTCGACCTTCAGTTTGCGGGCAAACTTGGACTCGTCCTCAAAGATTAGCTGCACAAAGTCAACAGCATCCTCGTCGCCAGAGATGGTAACACTGGCGGAGGAGTTGCTCGCCGCCAATTGCACTCTGCCATTGAGCTTGGGGAGACCACAGAGATCGTTCGCATCGTCCATGGAGGTCCCGGCGGCGATCATAGCACCGCTCTTGCCGTTAGGGCCCTTGGCGAACTTGGTGTACTTGCCACGGTAGAAGGCAATGCGGATGGCATCACGGGCGGACAGGAAGCCTGCAGCGTAGGCCGCAGCAATCTCACCGGACGAGTGACCAACGACGGCACTGAAATCGAGGCCGGCAGCGCGGAGCATATCGACCACCATGACCTGCACAGCAGTGCACAGGGGTTGTGAGATCTCACCGAGCGCGATGCGCGAAGCCTCCTTGTCCGCAAGCAGCTCGGCCTTGAGTGACCACTCAGGCGCGTCGGGCAGCTCAGCAAGCGACTGCTCTAGCCGGTCAACTATAGCCTCGGCGGCGAAGGAGGAAGTCACCAGGTCACGACCCATTGTCGCCCACTGGGCACCCTGTCCGGTGAACACACCGAGAATCTTGCGACTCGTCTTGGCATTAGCACGAGTCGCAACAGGCTCCTTCTTCTCCTTGCTCTCCGCGAGCCTGGCCTCGATTGTTGAAGCGAGGGACTCAATAGTGGGAGCAGCAAATGCGGCGCGGAAGTTGAATGCCGTGCGCTTGGAGAGGGACCAGGACAGGGTGCGTGCGTCAAAGTCGGGTTTCTCCTTAAGGAACGACACGTATTCGTTCAGAAGAGACACCAGGGAACGCTCGGACGCAGCGGAGAAGACAAACGGTGTCGAGACGGGTAGGTCCGCCTCATCCGAGGATTCCTCTGGCGGGTCGTAACTCTCGACGATGGCGTGGGCGTTTGCACCGCCGAAGCCGAAGCTGTTGACCGAGGCGCGGCGAGGAGTGCCGTCTGGGAGCTCCGGCCACTCGATGGCATCGACAGGCACCTTCAGATTTCCGTAGTAGGGCTCGATATCTGGGTTCAATCGCATGAAGTGCATGTTTGGCGGGATGGTTCGGTTCTGGATGGCCAGAGATGCCTTGAGGAGACCAGCGATGCCCGCAGTGCCTTCGGTGTGACCGATGACCGTCTTGATAGACCCAACATAGAGGACATCGTTATCATCCTCTTCAGAATCCCCAGTGACTTCGGGTTTCTCGGGGAAGAAAGCACGGAAGATGGCACCAGCCTCTTGAGGATCACCGGCCTTTGTGCCGGTGCCATGTGCCTCGAAGTACTGGCAGCGATCCTCCTTCTTGAGAGGGTCCAGGCCGGCCCGAGCATACGTGTCGGCGATGAGCATACCCTGAGCAGAGGCACTGGGCATGGTGATACCGGGGGTACGACCGTCCTAGTCCGGGTGTCAGTACTTACAAAGTTACGACTTGAGGTGTAGATGGCTGTGTACTGACCTGGTTGATGCCAGTCTCGCGGATCAAGCATTCGATGTGGTCACCGTCGCGAAGGGCGGCGGAGAGCGTCTTCAGAACAACAGCACCCACGCCCTCACCACGGGCGTAGCCATCGGCACCAGCATCCCACATGCGCGAACGGCCCGTGGGAGACAACATGTTCAGATTGCTCTCAGCGATGTACATGGCTGTCTGTGGGTTAGCAAGGCGGCAGAAGCAGGCAGATGGCGTGATAGGCGGGAACTCACTGGGCCCAAAGATCAGGTTGGTGCCGGCAGCAATGGCGACAGGGCACTCGCCACTCCTCAAGACCTGGACGGCCTGATGCACGGCAATGAGCGAGGAAGAGCAGGCAGTGTCGATGGTCATGGAAGGGCCGTGCCAGTTGAAGAAGTACGAGATGCGGTTGGAGATGATGCTGCGGGCAGAGCCGGTGGCAGCGTAGGTGGGGACGTTCTCTCCATCGCCGTAGACAATCTGGGAAAAGTCGTCGCACATGACACCGACATAGGCGGCAGTGTTGGACCCAGAAAGGGACTCGATGCTTGAGCCAGAGGCCTCGAGGGCCTCGTAGACAGTCTCCATGAGCAGACGCTGCTGAGGATCGATGGCCTCGGCCTCGGAGGCGGAGATGCTGAAGAACTGGGCATCGAAGACACGGGTGTCCTCGGCAAGAAGGTACGAGTCGAGGACGTTGCTGGCACCGTGGTGATGGCCATCCTTGTTGTACCAGTTGTCGGCGCGGAAGCGGTCGATCTTGCGGAGGACATCGCGGGGGTCGGAAAGCAGGTTCCACAGCTTGGAGGGCCGGCTAGAGTCCCCGGGGAAGCGGCATCCACTGCCGATGATGGCGATGGGCTCGTTCTTGTAGGACGGCATCGTGAACACGTTTCAGGCCGAATTAGAAGCGAGCTGCTGATAGACTGGAGGCTGACGGATGTTGAGTCCGGTCTCGCGGTGCAAATTCAGGGACTGTCCACTGCTTATTGACGACGAGGTCTCGGATGACTGGCGACGAAGTGACCGAGCAGCTCTCCCCTTGTCCGAATTCGCGGCAAGAAGCGTTCCAATCTCTAGATGAATTAAGGCGTTGAGTCGAGTCTGTATGATGCGCACAGAATATGACCTAGCTGGTATGATATCGGCGACCTTGATACTTGTTTTCTTCTTGTTGTTGTTATTTTGTAGAGCTGTCGAGACAACACACGCAAGCCACGAGACTGGAGCAGAGACCGAAGCAAAGGCCTGCAACAAGAAGCGCGGGATGTGTGATTGAGCAAGGAGGAGACGAGATGAGAATACAGAGGGAACACCTAGAGAGCTGGTGATGGAGCATCATGTAGACGGACGAAGGCGAGGTTGCACGACATGATATAACAACACCGTGAGGGAGAGAGACAAGCTGGCGCGGGAGGGCAAGTAGGAAGTGCCTTTCCCCATTCTGAAGTTCCTGACTGTTGACAGTCATGGCCAGGGACGCGGAGAGGGCAGACATCACCAAATGCATAGCCAGATGAGCCCGAAAGTCAGGCTAGAGGGCAGCAATAGTGTCGAAGCTTACCGGAAGGATTGGTCAGGGTAAAGAGCGTCCCGAACGGCTACAGGCGCGATGATTACATTTGGCATGTGAGGCTTATCCGGGGCCCGGATGGGGATGGGGATGGGGACCAGAAAGAAATACGGCGAGTCTTTTTGCAAGGTCAGGCCGAGGCCCATGGCAGCGTCTGTCAAGTAGGGGTCGGAGGAGAAACAGGCCAGCCGCGGGTGTAGCGGGCTGTCATATTGATGGGGTGAGCACCGAATAGTGACAGATCCTGCGAGGCGCTTGACTGAAGGGGGAAGCAGGCGCCAAGAGCCATGACGGGCGTCTGTGGGGAGAAGAAGAAATCGCGTTCAGAGGGTCTGATTTGTAAGGGAGCAGAGGAGGAACAAACGCAGACGGGAGACACAAGAGAGGACCTTCTGGGAGGGCTAAGTGAGGATGGAATTTGTGATGCTGCATTAGTGTGCGGCCATGGCCGATGAGGCTGGCGGTGGTGTTGATGGTTGAAGGGCAGGAAGGAGCAATTGACGTTTCGAGGGAAGGTAGTAAGCCAGGGCAGCCTCGCCAGCTGATTGGCCGGGCTGACGCGAGAGCTGACTGCCGCCTGTCTGTCTCTCTGTCTCCCTCTTTCCCTCATACTCATCAAGGTGGTCCCAAACTTTGGTCCCTTGCGTTGGCAGCCCACGCCATTCCAGATGGAGAATATCATCTTGGTCCATGGGACTCCCAGACTCCCAGGTTCACACCCTACCGGATGCGGCTCACAAACAGACGGACAGATCCCTCTCACCACACGTGGGATACTGCCCTTGTATGCACGTGTGCATGTGTGTGTGCCTTGCCTGCATGACCTGCTAGAGGCATCAGCCACGTGGGCACTGACCGTGGGTGTTGCAGAGGAACCTGTAGATGTTTACCATCTGCAAGCAACGGGTACTCCTGTCCGAGCCATCAAGTTCGATTGTGGTCACCCTCGTGTGATGCAGAATTTGTGATATGGGATCCCATAGCAACAATCCCATCGCAGCAGGATTCATGTGCAGTCATACACCCACCACGTTGGCGTGGGTAATGGCTGATGAGTCTGTCATGGTGTGAGCAGTGGTGCAGCTTCTACGTCTTCATCCCATCCCCCGACCGTATATAAACCCAGCCTCATGGGTCTGTCTGTTCTTGGTTCAGTCCAAGACGAATGTTTGAGAGGACATGGTTTACTCGAGGGCACTCAGGCACCACCGCCAAGGCCAAGTCGGAAAATTCAAGAGGGTCTTGCTCAAATGCCCACTGTCCAGGAGCGAAAGACGCGAGATAGGCACGAGAAGAGGTGTGATTAGATAACGAGACAAGCAGGCGGCTTTGGTTCCTCCGACTCGGGCCTGGGAAGTGGCTGATCTCAGCCAGATCAGCCAAGTACCCACCCACTGCCTGCCTTCGGGTCAACCCCACACTCGGCTCAACAACACCTGCCTGCCCACCTCTTGGCCTTGCCAACGAATCCAGCCGGCCCAACTCCCTTCCGGCCTGAATTGCATCCTTCTGTCCTTCTTGATCCTTCCAACTGGGCATCACCCGCCATCGCTGGCCATTGCTAACCAATCCATCTGAGGCTAACCATTGCTTAGCACCAGGCTCAGCCACTTCGCTCGGATCAACTCGACGAGGCTGCGGCTTCATGCCTGCCTCCAGTTTGTCCGCCATGTCGAGACAATGCAGAAGGTCAAGAGGATAAGAATGCTCGATCCTGCTCGCTCGATTGGGATGGTGATGATATCTGCTAACAACCATCTCACGACAATCCAACATTCACTGCACTGCAGACAGAGCTCTACTACTCACAACTGAGACATCAGAAAATAATACACACCAGATCCAACAACCCCAGCCAACATGTCATCACCCACCCAGACGATCCTCTTCCTCGGCGCCACGGGGGGCTCTGGCTTCTCCGTGCTGCGCCGCAGCATCGCAGCCGGCCACTCGTGTATCGCACTCTGCCGCACGCCCTCGCGCCTGACCGACAAGCTGCCCGAGTCCCAGCGCAACGCCCCGAACCTGCGCATCGAGCAGGGCAACGTCGTGGACCGGGACGCCCTCGCCCGGTGCCTGGTTCGCCCTGACAGCCCCGCGTCCCTCGTCGACGCCGTCGTCTTCACCATCGGCGGCGCATTCTCCTTCTCCAACATGGGCAACGACCAGCCCCACGTCTGCGAGGACGGCATGAAGGCCCTCATCGCCTCCCTGCAACACGCCCGCTCCACCGCCGGCGCCACCGGAAACCCGACCATCATAGCCGTCAGCACCACCGGCATGTCCGCCCACGGCCGCGACTACCCTGCCTCGCTGTGGCCCATCTACGGCCTGATGCTGAAGCAGCCGCACAAGGACAAGACCGCCATGGAGGCACTCATGTTCAGCAGCGGCGAGCCCTTCACCATCGTGCGCGCGAGCCTGCTGACGGACGGCGACGAGACCAATAAGCCCATCCGCGTCGGCGTCGAGGACCCCAAGGCCCGCAAGCTCGAGAGCAAGGAGGTCGGCTACACCATCTCGAGGGAGGACGTGGGCAAGTGGATCTTTGACAACCTCGTTGCCGGCGACGGCCGCAGGTGGAAGGACAAGGTTGTTTCCATCACCTACTGAGTGCTGGAGCCGGGCGTCACCGCCGGCCTCCGATGGGCTGCCAAATGATTTGTTTGCTATGTTTTGCATGGCTAGATACCTTGATGCGAGATTGCCTTTTCCCGGTTCCGTTTCCAGGACTGATTTACTACCCCGGCAAGCCATCATGTCGTTTGGATATATACTTAGCAAATTAGTCATCCTGCAATAATGAAATGATGTGTTCGTTGATTCTAAACAGCGCAGCGTCCCACAAGCTGGTGGCATGAAACCCATTCCGAGTGCACGACAGGTCCAGGCAGGAAATTAGTGACCAACCACACCAGACCTTGGCCTCGCCTTGGGCCGTCTGCGTAACCGCCATCAGTCGCGTCTGTCTTCTGTTGGCGTTGTGCTTTGCCAAGTATTACGTATGATATAATCTGTGCACGTATCAACACACTTCCTGAATGTGTTTAGTAACCTACCTACCGTACAATGTCCATGTGTATCCACTGTGTTTGTCTCCCTCTTCAGGTGGCAGCCTGGCAGCCGGCCCCCAGGCCCCCTGCAACCCTGTGTCAGTGCCCCAGCCGCAGCCCATATCCCAGGCGCCAAGAGCAAAGCGCGGCTGTGAGCAGGAGCGTGGATTCCGTCCTACGGAGTGGGCTACCTAGGTACTGTGGAGAGAGTGGTCTATCTACTGCAGACTGCAATGTGCTGCGGTACGGAATACTTGGACTGCTGCAGTCATACCAGGCTAATAGACCGACTCCAAACACCAACACCAACCCACCAGTCTCGCCCCGTCACATCACCACCACTGATTCCCAACCAACAGCCCATCTGCTACAGGGGTGCCTAACCGTTCCTGTCTTTCATTGGGTCGTGGGCTTCGCTGCCCTGAACAGGACCCCATAGACAGCCACCAACAGCCACCCCATCGGGGCGATCTCAGGGCCAGCAGTTCGTCATGACTGCCGCCATCAAGACCAAGGTGAGTGAAGAGCGGGTGAGCGAGTGGCCTCTGTCTGATTCTCTCCGCACCGCACCGATGTTTGTTGGTTGGCCCCTGCAGAACATGCAGTCATGTTTCAAGAGCGAGTGAATGGGAACGCTCCCGACGGGCTGACTCGTCGCATCTCGCAAACTCTATTCTGGAATAGGAGGAATAGGAGAGCGCGGGTGCATAATGACTGGGTATTTGGTCTTGTTCACTGGCCTCGCCTTCACTTGCACAGACTGCACAGCACAGCCTCGTCCATCTACATATAGCTGACGGCTCACTCGTGTGTGTTCCCTTCCTTTCGCTTCGCCAGCATCATTTCGATCTGCGAGACCCCAGTCCTTTCTGATTCCTATCTGCCTCTTTCTTTCTTTCTTTCTTTGATTCGGAGCCCTTGATCTGAAAAGGAAGACCGTCCCACTCGTTCGAGCACCCACCAGACCACGAATTCCTGTTGTGCTCTCGTTCTTCCTCCTTCCCCCCTTGCTGTCTTTTCATAATTCCCTGCCCGGTCATAACGCCATCCATGTCTCTCCGGGCTTTCCTCACCGTGGCGCTGGCCGCCACTACCACTGCTGGCATGACCACCGGCCTGAAGTTCCGGCGACAGAATAGCTCGGCGGCTGACGGTGCGAAGAAGCTGTTGGTCGGCGGTGGGCCCAGCGGCATCGTCGCCGCCGCCGACTTCGACGGTGCCTCGTTCAACATCGTGGCCAACGACTCGACCGCCGGCACCTCTGCCAGCTGGATGGTGTTCAAGGAGCCAAACCTCCTGTACGCTGTCGAGGAGAACAGCAACAACACCAGGCTCTTCAACGTATGTCCCGCGCCCCCTGTCCCTCGGGAATCCACCTTTTTACTGACCTTGTCGATCCAGTTTGACCCCGCCACCAACAACCTGAAGCTGGTCCAGAATGCCGCCGGGTCGTCTGGGGTCGTCTCCCTCGAGTTCAACCAGGACAAGACCGTCCTGGTTGGTGCTGCCTTCGGCCAGGGCCAGGTCGATGTGTGGGATGTCTCGGCGCCCGACGGAACCCTCAAGGTAAATTTCACACCCCGTCCATCGCGGTCCACGGACCGTGTGTGGTGAGAGGACTTCCTTCTGACTGGTACACAGCTCCTCAAGCAGATTCCTGTTGGTGGTACCCCGGGTCCTGTCACGGGACGCCAGGACAGCCCTCGTAAGCCCAGTCTCCCCAAATCCCGTGTTGTTGTACACAAGCCGCGTCCTCCTAGCTGACACCGGCCCCAGATCCCCACCAGGCCCTCCTTGACCCCAGCGGCCGCTTCTTTGTCGTCAACGACCTCGGCACCGACTCTATTCTCGTCCTCGATAGCCAGAACGACTTCAACATCTCCAACCGCGTCACCGTTGAAGCCGGCAACGGCCCGCGCCACGGCTCTTTCATCTCCTCGGGCGCCGACAAGGCCACCCACTACTTCCTGGCCTGCGAGATCACGTCGGTGATCAAGGCCTTCGAGCTGACCTACACGGGAGACAACCTCGAGTTCAAGGAGGTCCAGTCTCTTTCCAGCTTTGGCGCCGACTTCCCGCCCGCCAATGCCACCGCCGCCGCGGCGGGTGAGCTGGTGACCACCTCGTGCGGCAAGCACCTGTACGTCTCGAACCGTCTCACCGGCAACACCACCGACAGCATCTCCCACTTCTCCATCGACGCCAGCAACGCCGCGGCGCCCCTCGCCTTCGTGGACCAGGTCAGCTCGGGCGGCCTCATCCCGCGCATGTTTTCGCTGGCCGCCGACGAAGGCGTGCTTTTCTCGACGAACCAGGACGGCGAGAGCGGCTTGTTGGCGCTGACCAGGGATGCGAAGACGGGCAGCCTGACCGAGGCGCCCGTTGCCAGCCTCACCGTGGACAAGTTTGGAGGTCCCAGCTTTGGACCTCAGTTTGTCATGGAGGTTGGCGCGAAGGGAAGCAACTCTTGAGAAGGAGGTGAATGCCCGGTATACAATGGTGTTTTCTTTGCTTGCGAATTTAGCTGAGCAGGGCCTTTGGCGTTCTGGGCGTTGGTAGAAAAGGGGGCCGCAAGGTTTTGCTGGCAGATATCCCGATTAGTGTGCGCGCCCATGCGTACATCCTCTACTTGTTTCCTGGGCTAGTTTCTGTGACACCCGTGACTGCCGTGACTGCTGCGTTACAATTGCTGGCGGGCCAGCCAGTCATGTCCCACCCGAATTCCTCACCGTGACACTCTCGGGAAGACCGATTAGGAAATGCCGTGGAAGGGCGTGGTGGAGAGTCAGGGGCAGCGCCCGCATCGATGGGTGCCCATGCAACAACTAGCACAGCAGCTTGACTGCCCTGTGGGGTCCGTCTGGTGTCTAGTTCCTGGTTCCTGGTTCCTGGTTCCTAGAGATTGTGCATTAGGTTCTACTGGTGTCGCTGCCGGATAAGCTGATGCCACGGCGTATTTGTCCCCCCAATTACCAAGGCGTGCCGATTGGCAGCCGATGACGGAGCCGGCGGCTTCCTGCCAAGCGCCGGCCGACCTTTAAGACCACCGCCGACCTCAATCACGGCAGGAGCCATCCTCACTCGCGGCAGGAGCCAACCAACATCTGAACAGAACAGCCGAATCCATCCAGAACCCCAACCCTTTTCTCAGCTCCGTACTCATCAACACACAACCAAACGTACTGGTGTCCCTCGGTGCAGGCCCAATCGCGAAAAGATGTCGCCCTACGCCCCAAAGGTGGGAGACGCCATCTCCACCCTCGACACTCCGTCCATGATCGTCGACCTCGACCTGATGGAGGTCAACGTTTCCAAACTCATGTCTCAGCTCCTCCCCACCGGCGTCAACATCCGTCCGCACCTCAAGACCACCAAGTCTGCCGCCCTCGCCCGCCGTCTCAATGCCGCCGGCGCCAAGGGCGGCTGCGTCGCCAAGCTGTCCGAGGCCGAGGTCCTGTGTGCCCTGGGCTTCGACGACCTGCTGATCACCTGCGAGATTGTCGGCGCACCCAAGGTGCGGAGGCTGGTGGACCTGTTTGCTCGCCACCGGAAGCTGAGGATCGTGGTGGACGACGCTGGCGCCGCGACTGCCATCGACAACGCCCTGCGCGAGGCGGGCTTCACCGAGGACGAGGCCATCACCACGCTGATCGACCTTGACGTCGGCCTGCACCGCACCGGCGTCAAGCCCGAGGGCGCCGTGGACCTGGCGAGGCATGTCGCCGGCCTGAAGCACCTGCGGCTCATCGGCGTGCAGGGGTACGAGGGTCACCTGCAGCACGTGCATGGGGTCGACGAGAGGAGGCGGCTGTGTCTCGAGAGCATGGCCATCCTGACCGGCACCGCCGACAAGCTACGGGCCGAAGGGCACGACATCCAGGTGGTCACCACCGGAGGCACCGGCACCGCCGAGTTCTGCGTCACCGTCCCCGGCGTCACCGAGGTCCAGCCCGGCAGCTTCTTGTTCATGGACACCGACTACCGCAACGCTGTCGGTTCTTTTTACGGCAACAGCCTCACTATCCTGTCGACCGTTTTGAGCAAGCAGGGGCCAAACGCAGTAACCATCGACTCTGGGCTCAAGTCTCTGACCACCGACAGTGGTCTTGCCGAGGCGAAGGACAAGAGGTACACATACGGCGTTTTGGGTGATGAGCACGGGAGTCTGAGCTGGGAACCCGGCACCCCCGACCTGAATGTTGGTGATCGGGTGGAGATGGTTCCTAGTCATATCGATCCGACTGTCAACCTGCATGACATCTACTATGCTTACAGGAAGGGTGTGGTGGAAGAGATATGGGAGGTTGACACAAGAGGCAAGGTCCAGTAACCGAGAGTCAAAACCCTGTAAAATAAAGAAATGATTACTTGGCGCAAGAAGATACCAATGCAATGCTTTTGAATTCATTGAATCCCTTGTTTTGTTTGAATTTGTAAGTATCGTACATGAGTACATTTACAAACTGTGGTTACGGTCTGTAGTACTGCCTGCGGGTGAGGATAGGGCAACAACCCCCCCCCTCCCCCAAGCAACCCTTCCCCCCCGGGGTACTCCTGCCTGGGTTTCGCGGCCCTCAGGCCCACACGCTACATACTTAGGTACCTAGGTAGGTACTTCCTTTTGTATTAAAGATGCCCGTCTCCCACCTGGGCAATGTCCGTTTGGTCTGCCGTCTCCTGACTTCTTCGGACAACACATTAAACAACAACTATCTGCATCAACTATCGTCAGAGACTGGCACCACTTTCAACAACTTGGGCCTCAAATTCACATTCTCGATACCACATCATCTCACTGCATAATTTGAGGGCTCTTAATCTTGTCTCATCCACTGTCAAGGCTTCGACTCTGGCCGGTTTGTCAAGCCGTGCATCAGCCTGACTACTGCGCTGTGAGAACGATCATCACTTTTTGTCCACCAGTCAGCGGCCAACGGTGAGACTCGAGTGCTCTGCAGCTCTCTGTCACTCGATCTGCACTTGAGCTTGACCTGACTGCTCAGCAAACAAACAGACCGACCAACAGAAAGAAGCCTGCCATGGTGTCACCACTCGCCGCCAAACGCATGGCCCATGAGCGCCAGGAGCTTGAGAAGGCAAGCAGTCAAGAGGTGGCGCCGGACTACTTTGTCATATTCAAAGACGATAACCTGTTCGAGTTCGACGCCTACATTATTGCTCCCGATACCATCTACCGACATCGACTCGTGAAGCTGCACTTTGAGATTCCCCAGGACGACTATCCCTGGAAGCCCCCAAGAGTGAAATTCATCCAACACACAGGCCACAGGATCCATCCCAATCTCTACGTCGAAGGGAAGGTCTGTCTCAGCATTTTGGGGTACGTCTCATCACCCTTTGGCAGCAGACTCTGTCACACCCTCTTGGTACAACCGCTCATTGCTGCTTATCATGTTGAGATGTGATCCACACTTGTGCACACACCCAATCCCTCCTCCCAACTTTTTCCCTTTGCTGACAAAAAAATGATCCGACAGCACCTGGCCGGGTGAGCCATGGGCCTTCGGCATGACCTGCGTACGTGACTCTCTCTCTCTCTCTCTCTCTCTCTCTCTCTCTCTCTCTCTCTCTCTCGTGGCGTTCAAGTGCCAGAGCTTGGCCTGTGCCAAAAGAGCCAGGCCGCGGCGTCATGGAGCCTCCCAGCCATCCTTTGCAGGCATACTTGAGGCCGAGCAAGCTGCTGACCTGACCCTGACCGTCTAGCATGCCGTGCTCATCACTATACGATCTCTTCTTGATGATGAGCCGTACAGACATGAACCCCACCAGGACAACAGTCCTGAGTTCAACCGATTCGTTCAGTACTCTACCTGGAAATGCCTCCTTCTCGACTATCTAGCCAAAGAGACAGACCCTACGGCAAAGGCCTGGCTGGACAGGTATGTTCGAAGAAACGGGCAGGAGATGCTGCGTGAGCTATTGAAACAGCAAGAAGCGGCGAATCTCAACAAACACAAGACCTTGAAAAGCCCTTACAGTCGGCAGCAGACCATACACGTAGACTACCCAGCCTTGATCAACGACTTGAAAGCTGCAGTGTCGGCAGTCCACCAGGAGCCCAACTCTGCCAAAAATGCCTCGCGACCGCCGCCGATGCTGGATTGGGAAAGGAAACCAAAGCGGAAGGCAAGCCGCCGCCAGGACAACGAGCCCGAGATCAAGAAGGAGGAGAAGGCTGATAAGAAACGCGCGAAGCCCTCCGTGGCTGCCAAGTGCCCGTCGTCCCCAGAGATCATCGATCTCACTTGAACGTTTACAGGAACCGGGGCTTTTTGTTCTTGGGCAGGCTGAGACTGACAGTCTGCGCAGCGCACTCATGGGCGGCCCGAGACGGGTTGTAGTACGCCCACTTGGGAGGGAGAGAATGAAGCAAACTTAATCATCAGCAAATAATAAAGAGGTTCTTAAAAGGGTAAAATAATTATTATTAATAAATTCTACCTCCCAGCCAAAAAACTATAATAACTAATCTATTTAAATTAATTATTTTAATAATATATAGCTTCAGCTATATTATATTTTTTAAATTAATTATTTATTAATTTAATTATTATCTACTTAACTTTTTAATTATCCTTCCCTAAGCTTATATATAAAGTTATATATAGCTTAATATATCTCCTTATTATCCTTTTTTTTAAAAATATTATAATATCTTTTTTTATTCTTATTTTTTAACTTTTTTTAATTTTTTTAAAGATTATTATATTATTAATAATAAAATAATAAATTTAATAAAATATAATAAGATTATTTTTTTTATATTATTAATTTTAATATAAATATTATTTTTATATTTTTTTAAAAGTTTTATAATATTTTTATAAAGTTATAAAAGATATTTAAATATTTTAAAATAAAATAATTCTTTATTTTAATTTTTATTAAAATAATTTTAAAATTAAATATTAATTATAATAATAATTTATTTAATAAGGATTTTTTTAAAAAGATATAATATATTTTTTAATAAATAAAAAGAAATTAAGTTTTTAATTAAGATTATATTTATAAGATTTATTTTATAAACTTATTTTAATTTTTATTATATAATTATTTATTTAATTATTTAATTTATAATATTATTAAAGTAATGTTTATTAATTTTATTTATATAATTATTATAAGGCTATTATTATTTATTTAGCTATAAGTTATAATTATATTTAAAATTTATTATTATTAATATTATATTTTTTTCTTAATATTAAATATTTAAATATTTATTATTATATAAAAAGATTAATATATATTACTTAAAAGATATATATATATATAAATTAAAAATAAGATTATTTAATAATATATAAAAGTTATATTATTATAAATCTTTTTAAAATCTTTTTTAAAAGCTTTAAAATTATTTTTAAAAAATTAAATTATAAATTAAAATTAATATATATTTTATAAAAAGCTTAATAATTAAATAAAATAATTATTTTTAATATTATAAAAATTAATATATTTAATATAAATATAATTATTTATATATATATAAATAATTTTAATTATATTATATATTTTAAAATCTTTAAATATAATATTAAATATATTATTAAATATAATTATTTAATTTTTTAATATATTTAATAAAATATTAAATTTTATTTTAAAGATATATATAAAATAAAGTTAATAATAATATAATAATATTAATATTAATAAGAAGGGTTGTTAAGGATTAAAGTATATAGTCTGCATTACTAGCTAAATTTAGCATAAGAGAAGAGAGCTAACCCAAACGACCGGGGGGGTAACGTTGCGTTTTCTACATATAGCTGCTTAAAAAAGATGAAAGAGGGCTTGCTTTTGCCTAAGACATGTGGTCCCAATCAGCCACCAATGAAAGGCCGGCCACCCCGAGCCCTCACCGAGACGAGCACAAACGTGTAGTTTCAATGGTCACTCAACAGACTCCCAACTTTCTTCTGAGCTTCGCCTCTCTTTATTGGCATATGTCCTCATTCCTCTGGGTCTTTCTGCTTCCGAGGTCATCAACGGGACCTAAACGCAGCTAATGCAGATCAAGGTAGCTCCTCGCGGGCTTGACGCGACCTCGAGCAGCAAACGGCAAATGGCTGAGAATATTGAAATCACAGTTGGTGATACTGAGTATCTCCTCGTCCCTCACAGCGATGTTTGTAACTCCTACCTTCGCATGGCTAGTCGGCCATCCAATGCTGACTGGTGCAGGATTTCCTTTCTGACGTGGGAGCCGCAAGTGACTCCGAGTCTGTTGTCCTTGTCCTGGTGTACCCCACCGTCCCTGGCCAAGCCATCACGAGGTCAGATCTTCGTAACTTCCAGATCAATGTCCTTGACAGAGACGATGT
Source organism: Diaporthe sp. NJD1 (assembly GCA_013842865.1). NCBI lineage: Eukaryota > Fungi > Ascomycota > Sordariomycetes > Diaporthales > Diaporthaceae > Diaporthe > Diaporthe sp. NJD1. The sequence goes on from JACDXY010000020.1 coordinate 614,161, forward strand.
CTTCCAACCCGAATTCGCCTCGAACCTCGTCTTCGTCGGTGCACGAGAAGGAGAACTCCGCATCGAACCTGGCGCCTTGGATGAGTTAGCAAACGGCCAGGTCAAGTCCCAGACGTACGTCGATGCAGGCCCGTCACTCCACGTTGCGCCCGGTCCCTATGTTTTCACACGAGGCAAGACGTGGCAGCCTTGGCGGATTTACTACGACTTCAATGCTTGCTTCATGACCTCTCTGAAGCCCTCGCCAGATGATCCCAAGAAATAAGTCTCGCTTCTTTTGTACCTACTCCGTGACTGTTTCCTCTGCATTATTCTAACATTTGTTCACGTTGGTCGCATTGGACGCACCACGTGCAGGCATTGACGGTAGAGTCGTTGTACCCTCTCGCTGCTACTTCAAGCCCTCGAAAGAACGCCCACTCGACGGCGCCCGGGTCAGTGTCAAGGATAACATCGACATTGCAGGTCACAAGACTACCCTTTGCAATCGTGCATGGATCAAACTTTACCCAGAAAAGACCAAAACAGCCGCCTGCGTCCAGCTCCTCGTCGATGCGGGGGCCATCATCGTCGGGAAGGTCAAGCTACAGGCCATGATCATGCGGGAAGAGCCGTTGGAATGCGTCGAGTTCACAGCCCCTTTCAACCCACGAGCCGATGGTTATCAAGTTCCGTCTGGAAGCAGTCATGCCAGCGCAGCGGGGATTGCCTCGTACGACTGGCTCGACTTCTCGATCGGCTCTGACAGTTTGTCTTCCTGTTGCACCCTCACAAACACCTGCTGACGAACCCTCAGCGAACGGGAGCGGCCGCAAGCCCGCAGCTTACAACGGATGTTTTTCAATCCGTCCGTCGACTGGCATCATGAACACTGAGGGAGTCGTGGGCTACTTCCCGTACGGAGCCTCTTGGACAAGTCTTTGGAGAAAACTGCTGACTCGTATCTTATCTTTTCAGAGAATTTGATATGCCCGTATTCTTCTCCAGGGACATTTCAAGGTTTCCTGAATTCATCTCCGTATGGTATGGAGATTCCCCCATGCTTCGCAACCCCGCTCCGGTTTGTCTCAATCCCACCGCCCATTGAATTAATCTTGATGCTCATGTCTTCATAGACGCCAGTGAGGATTCTGTATCCCCAAGATTACCTCCCGACACCCAACAATGCGCAAACCAAACTCATAGATGAGTTTTTTTCCGCTCTTGAATCCGCCCTAGGAGTCCAGAAAACCCCGATCTCCATTGCAGATTTGTGGAGACAGGACTGCCCTGATGGTGAAGAACATGCGGACATTGCAAAGTATCTCGACACTGTAAGTCTTGCGTTATTCAATCCTCTACAAATCTGCTTCAAAGATCAAGCCCTCAGTCTTTTTTGATGGCAGGCTGGAATATATCCATTCTATCACGATCAGTACTACAGTCTGGCAGACTTCCGTAAGGAATACGAGCAGAAATTTGGGAAGCCTCCTTTCGTTCACAGAGCGCTGCACTGGCAATGGTAAGTTCTCGCTGCTATTCCATCCATCCACTTACCTTTTTTTAATAATAAGAGCGTGCAGGGAAGTCGGCAAGTCGATCTCTCGTGAGGAGAGAGATGAATGCTGGCGTCGTTCAGAGCTCTATCGACATTGGCTGGTGAAAAATGTCTTCAAGGCAGATGACAAGGACACTGTCACCGTCATGGTCCTTCCTATCGAGGTTGGAAATCCAAACTATCGTGATGCCGAGCTTCCGTGAGAAAGATTCATTGTCAGACGAATGAGCAGTCACACTGACTTCCCTGCAGGCCATACGGACTCTTGAGTGGATATGCTGCGTTGAACATGTCTCCCATGGCGCGTGCGCCCGAAGTCACAGCTCCAGGTAACCAGGAGAAAGAATGCGATGTGTCAACAAGTTCTTGTTTGGACTAATAAATGATCGCAGTCGGAGACATACCGTACATGTCCGAAGTAACGAATAGAGAAGAACCTCTTCCCATCGCCATCTCTTTGATCGGTGCTCCTGGTAAGATTTCTGTTTCTGATCATAATAGCGTCAGCTGATGTAGAAATTTGCAGGCACTGACTTCATCCTGGCCGACTTGGTGAGGAAGGGAATGGAGGCTGGGAGGCACGGTGTGACGGTCAAAACGGGACGTTTTATGTACTGATCCATGTAAATGCTCGGTAGTTCAACAGACAGAATATTTGCTTAGGAGAGAGAGTCAACCACAGCTAGCCAGCTTAAATCTATAGTGCAATTTTACATCTTATCTCGATTTGACTAGTCGAACAATCGTGTAATAAGTGATCTTAGAGCTTTAACTTAGATACCTTAATCTCGTGCCTAGTCTTTAACTTAACCTTTATTTAAGTAATCTTATTTTTAATTTATATATATATGCCTTTTAAGTAATATATATCAATCCCTATATATAATAATTATAATAATATAGCGCTTATATGCTGCTAAGTATATTTCCAAGGGATTAAAGATTATTAGTTTTTTAGCTAAGCAATTTATTTTATTAATAATAAATAGTAAATCTATTTTAATTTTTAATTATATAAGTAGGGTTTAAGCTCTTTATTTAAAAAACTTATTTTAAGGCTTTTTTAGAATTTAATATAAATAGAATATAATATAAATTAAATTTATTCTTTGTGAAAGGCGTTTTTTATTAAGGGGGTTTTTTAAAAAGTAAAAATAAAAAGTAGTTATAATATTATAAAAGGCTATTTATTTAATAAATAACTTTATTAAATTAATTTAATTAATTATTTTATTTAAGTTTTTAAGCCTTTTATAAATATTATATAACTTAGCCTTAATTACTTAAAGCTTTAAAAGGCCTTAAAAAGGGTTATAATAATATAATATTTATATATTATTAGATATATTTATAAGGGATTAAAAATTATTAATCTTTTAATTAAGCGATTTATTTTATTAATAATAAATAATAAATTTATCTTAATAAATACTTAAATATTTAATATTAAAAAAATATAATATTAATAATAAAAAGTTTTAAATATAATTATTTATAATTTATAATTAAATAAATAATAGTAGCCTTATAATTATTATATAAATAAAGTTAATAAAAATTATTTTTAATAATATTATAAATTATTAATATAAATAAATAAATATTAATAATTAAATAAATAATTATATAATAAAAATTAAAATAATCTTATAAAATATAATAATTTTATAAATATAATTTTAATTAAAAATTTAATTTTTTTTTATTTATATTAATGTATATTTTTTTAAGAAATTTCTTAAAAAAATATAATAATATTTTAAAAAATTGTTTTATTAAATAAGCTTATAAAATATTATTATAATTAATATTTAGTTTTAAAGTTATTAATTTTAATAAAAATTAAAATAATAAATAATTTTCTTAATAATTATTTATAATTATTTTATAAAATTATTATAAAAATATTTAAAAGAATATAAATATAATATTTATAATAAAATAAATAATATAAAGAATAATAATAATATTATATTCTTTTAAATTTATTTTTTTATTATTAATAATTAAAGAATAATTTAAGTAATTTAAAAATAATTAAAAAATAAAAATAAGAAGCGGAATTTTATAATTTATTTATAAAAAAATAATAAGTAAATATATTAAGCTATATATAATTTTATATATAAGCTTAGGGCTGCTAAAGGATAATTAGAAAGCTAAGTAGATAGCAGCTAGATTAATAAATAGTTAATTTAAAAAATATAATATAGCTGAAGCTTTAACCCCTGTTTAATAATCCTGTGAGCTGAATGTGACGACGGCCCCCAGCCACAGCGGATGTATCATGTCCGACTAATCAATTTTTCCTCTTACCCGCGCAGCCGTATAGAGCACCGGCTGAGCCCCTTGGGTATTTATACCCGAGGCTCCTTTTCCTAACGCTCACAGTTTTCACGAACCTGCCTACAGGGACTCTGCATAATTAATAAAAAGTGTTCGTCATGAATGTCGGTGTGAAGCACAGTACATCACGTCACAATGGTAAGATTCCTCCTCATCGTTGTCATTTTCAACTGCTGATAGCTGTAGAATATATCTAGCAAGACACAAGAGTCCATTGTGGATGCATATCCCCGACCGGACTTGGATGTCTTGAAGAATTTCGTGGAATCAAGTCGGACCCACGATGCCATTTCGCACGGTTCTTCTGACGATTCAAACGATGACACCCGGAATTATTTTGCTCTCCACCACGACTTGATTTCAGGAAATTTTACCAAGTTCGCAGCTTCATCGAGTGGTCTTGCTGAGTTCACCAACAGGAGTAGTTCTGAAAGACTGTCACTCGTATTTCTACGCGGTTTTCCCTCGCCGAAGTGGCTGCGACGTATGAGAGACACTCAAAAAGTCAGTCTCGAGTTTTATCAACGCCATCTAGACTTCCCAGCTTTTGCACCTCTGGGAAGCTGAGACCTCTACACATCACCGCTACTTCCGTCATCATATGCTCGCGTTTTCCAGCTCATTATACCTACGATCTGCGCCCGGCAGAGAAAAGAATAAGCAAAGCATATAATTATATAAAAACTTTAATATACTTAATTACGGTCCCATGGCGCATTCAGTCGTGCGCTGGGTCGCCTATCTGCAGAAATATAAAAGGCGCGGGTTTAACTCCTGCTAAGGCTACCTTAACTACACTATATTACTTAAGTACTTATTATATACTCTTTTAATATTATTAATATTATATTATTCAAGCATATTTAAGCTATAAGGTACCTTATATTATATTTCTTAAATAACTAGCTTATTAGCTATAATTAAATATATTATAATATAAGTTATAGCTTTAATCTTAAGTTTTAATAATAATAAAATTTTATAATTTAATTAAAAATTTAAAGTACCTTTTTATTATAATATAAAATAAAAATAAATATTAATTCTTTTTTTATATATATATTTAATTATTTATATATTTAATATAGAAAGTATAAAAATAAATATATAAATAATAATAATTAAAAATAAATTATTTAATATAATATATTAAAAATTTATTTATATTAAAAATTAATTTATATTAAAAAATAATATAAAATATATTAATTTATTAATTATTATTAATTATTATTAATTTTTATTAATAATAATAAATATATAATATAATTTAAAATAATTAAATTTTAATAAAATAATATTTTATATTATTTATTTTAAATAATTTATATTAATTTAAATTAAATAATATAAATATTTAAATATAAATTAATATAAAAATAATTATAAGGTTAAATACTTTTATATTTAAATTAAGTAATAATTAACTTAAAAGCTTAAGAGAAAGTATAACTGTAAGCTATTTAAAGGTTATAAGGCCCTTAAGGGTCCCTAGGTATATAAGGGCTAGCTAGCTGCCAGCCGGCACTAGCTAATTAATATAATTACTCCTTTATTATACCTTTTAATTATTATACCTTTAATATACTACTATAAATATTAAATAAATAAAAAGAATATAGTATTATAAATATAATAAAAATAAAATTAAAGGAGCATTATTAATCCTTTAAAGGTATAAATAAACTTTATAAGCTAATAAGATAAGCTTATAAAAGAAAGTATAGCTTAAAGGGTTATATAATTTAAATTATTTAATAATTAAGGCTATTAAATTACTTAAAATAAGCTAAGTAAATTAAATAAATAATAAATTAAATAAATTAAATAAATAAATTTTATTAATAAATTAAAAAGATAAATTATATAAATTATATTTATTATTAATAAATAATATTAATTTAAAATAATTTTTTAATAATTAATTTAAATATTTATTTTAAATAATTATAAAGCTTTTAATTTATTATTATTATATATTATTTAAAATATTATTACTTTAAATCTTCCTTAAATATAAATATATTTATTAAATTTATTAATTAAAAATTAATTATAATTATTATATTTTAATTAATTTTATTTAAATATTTTATATAAACTTTAAATAATAAGTTATATAATTATTATTTTTATTTTAATATATTTTTTAATTATATTTAAAAAACCTTTTAATAAAAATTAAATAATAATAATTTTAAATTTTTATAAACTTAATATTTTAAAATAATTAAAAAAATTAAGAAATTTTATATTTATATTTAAAAATAAATTAATTAATATAATAAAAGAAAGAAATTTAAAATTAAAGTTAAGATATTTTAAAATATTATTAATATTATTAATATTTTAATTAAATCTAAGAAATTTATTAAATTTATTAATTTAACTTTTTATAATAATTTTTTAAAATAATTATAAGCTTATTTTATTTAAATTAAGGCTTATTAATATTTTTATAGCTTTAATAATTAATTTAATAAAAAATAAATTATATATATAGCCTTTTTTTTAAAAATAAGCTTTAATATAATTTAAATTTTATTTTATAAGTTTTTTTAAAAAAAGTAAATTTAAATAATATAAATAAAAGATTTAAAATATTTTTAATAATTTTAAAAATTATAAGCTTATTTTTAAATTATTTTTTTAAAATATAAATAAAGAATAATAAATAAAGAAAGAATTTATAAAATTATATTAAAAGGAATTTATTATTATTTATATTATAAAATTTTATTAAATTTATATTAAAGTTAATTATATTAATATTATAAAGATCTTTATATTTTATAATAAATTAAAAGATAAAATAAAAAAATAAATTATTTAAATTAAATTAATTAAATAATTTTATTTAATATATAAAATTAATTATTTAAATTAATAATTAAATTTATAAATATAAACTTTTTAAAAAAAATTAAAACTTAAAATATTCTTTTTATTAATAAAATAAGTTAAATTTTAAAAAATAATATTAATTATAAATAATAATTAATAAATAATATTTAAGTTTAATAAAACTTAATATTATTTAAAAAAAATTTAAAAAAAATATTATATATTATAATTATAATAAAAAAAAAATATTTTATATAAAATTATTAAAATAAAAAAAAAGATAATTAAAAATTAATATTAAAATAATAATAAATTAATTTAATTATTAAAAAATTTATAAAAAATAATATATTTATAAATTAAATAATATATTATAATAATAATTATAATATATATTTTTTAAATAAAGAAATATTAAAATAATTTTTTAAAGTATTTAAAGGCTAAAAGATTTTTATAATAATAAAATAAAAGTTATTTATAATTATAATTAATATTAATTAAATAATATCTTTAAATTTAAAAAATTAAAATCCTTATAAATAAATAAATAAAGTATTTTTTATAATAATTAATATTAATATTATTTAAATTATAATTTTAAAATAAGGTAAAAATATAATAATATTAATAATTTATAAAGAATTCCTTATATTATTATTAATATTTAAATTATAAGAATATTTTATAAGCTTTATATATTTTTAATAAATATAAAATATATTATATAAATAAAATTAAAGAAATTTTCTTTTTAAATATTTAAATATAATAAAAATAATAAAGCTTTATAAATAAAAGGAATTATAATATTAAAATATTTAATAATATTTCTTTAATTAAAAATATATTATTTTTAAATTTTAAATAAATTATTTTTTATATTATTTATAAATTTTTAAATTATAAAAATATTATTTATAAATTTATTATTAAATATATTTTAAATTAAAATTTTAAAATTAATATTAATATTATTAATTTAATATAATTTTATTATTTAATAAAAGAAATATAATATTAAAAGATTTTATAATTATAATATAAATATTAAAGATAATAAAAAAGCTTATATAAGAAGCTATTTAATAAATTAAAAAGATTTTAATAAAAGATTAAATAATAAAAAATAATTAAGGCTAAATTTAAATAAGCCTTAATTAATTATAATTAATATAAAAAAGTTTCTTTATATAATAAATATTAAAGAATATAAATATATAAAAGTTATATTATAAATTAAATAATAATTTCTTATAATATTTTTAAATAATAAAATATAAGAAATCTTTATATTATTAATAATAATAAATTAATATAAAATATTATAATAATAAGAAATAAAACCTTATATATTTAATATTATTAATAAATAAAAAGTATTTTATAAAAATAAAATTATTAATATAAAAATTATTTATTTATTAATTATCTTTAATAATTATAAAAAGATAATTTAATTTAATATTATAAATATAATAAAATATAAAATTATATTAAAAGTTTTATAATTTAAAAAAAATAATTTTTAAATTAATTAAATTATTAATTAAATTTATTAAAATTAATTAATAAATAAAAGAATTAAAAATAAAAAAAATAAATTTAATTTTTAAAAATAGCTATAATATTAATATTTATATAAATTTATATAATAAATTCTTTAAAGGATAAAAAAAGGATTTAATTATTAAAGTAAGAATAGCTAATCTTTTAAATAAATTAAATAAATAATAATAATATTTTAATTTATTATAAATTAAAAGAAAAAAAAATAATTAATTTAAATAATATAATAATAAATATAAAAAAATTAAATAATATTTAAATAAATATATTATTTATTAAAAATTATAAAAATTATAATTATATTTTTAATAGAAATTTTATAATAAATAAAGAAATAATAATATTTAATATATTATAAAATAATATAATTATTATTTAAAAAGTTTATTTATTTTATATAATAATAAAAGAAGATAAATAATTTAAAATAAATTTTAAAAAAACATTAAAAATATTTAAAGCTTTTTTAAATAATATTTAATATTAAATTATTTAAATATAATTAATAAAATTATAAAATATTTTTAAAAAAGAAAAGTTACTTTAAATTTTATAAAATTTATAATCTTAATAAAAAATAGCTTAAAATATTATATAAATATTTTAATAATAAATTAAAAAAAGAATATATTTAATTATTATATTTTTTAAGTTTTATTATATAGCTCCTTAATAAATAAAAAAAAAGATTAATTTTTAATTATATTTTTATATAAATTATTAATAATTTAATAAAATTATAATTAAAAATTAATATTTTTTTTTATTTATTAAGGAGCTATATAATAAAACTTAAAAAATATAATAATTTATAATATTAAATTTTAAGAATATTTATAATTTTATTAAAATAAAATATAAAGAAAAGTAAAAGATTATTTTTAAAATAAAATATAATTATTTTAAATATTTAATTATATTATTTAGCCTTATTAATATATTTACTTTTTTTATAATAATTTATTTAAATAATATCTTAATTTTTTAAAAGATACTTAAATAATATAAATAATATATATATTAAATTCTTTAAACTTTTTAAAATATTGAACTTTTAATAAAATTAAAAAAGAAATTATTTTTATATATAAAAAATTAATTTCCTTAAATATATAATTTAATTAAAAAAATTAAAATATAACCCTTTAAAATTATAATAATTAAAGATTAATTAATTTTAATTAATATTAAAAAAATTAAAAGCTTTTAAAATTATATTAAGTTTTATTAATAATATATTAAGAATTATAAAAAGTTATTTATATTATTAATTAATTTTATTAAAAAGGATTAATTTTTTAAATAAAAAAAAGAAGAATAAAATATATTTAATAAAATTAAAAAATATTTTTTTTTAAAATTTATATTTATAAAAATAAAATTTAAAAATATTTATAAAATAAATATTAATATTTTAAATTTTATTATTAAAAGAGAATTAAGATAATATAATAAATAAAAATAATTTTATTTTATTATATTTTTTTTATAAGAATTTAATAAATTTAAATTTAATTACTTAATATATAATAAGGAATTTATAATAATTATTAAAATACTTAAAAAATAGAGTATTATTTAATTAAAATAAAATATTAAATATAAATATTTATAAATTATAAAAACTTAATATATTTTATAATTATTAAGAAATTTAATAAAAAATAAATTAAATAATTAAAATATTTCTTATAATTTAATATTAAAATTATATATTAAAAAAGATTTAAAAATAAAAAAGTAAATATTTTTAATAAATAATTAAATTATTAATAAAAAGTTTTATTTAAAATTTATATAATATTTTATAAAGATTTAAATAAAAATTTAAATATAAAATATTTAAAAAAATAATTTATTATAAATTAATTTAAAAATGATTTATTAAAATAATAAATTATAATAACTTTTTAAATATATTTTATTATAAAGTAAATTAATTAAATTAAATAAA